>CM066166.1:48314975-48957475 GCA_033629205.1 Lithocarpus polystachyus
GGAACACGTACTTGAGGTGACTGGGGAGAGGCTTCAAATCTGGAATGGGGGCCTGCAAAACAGAGAGTAAAGGCTTCTCGTTAGAAATTGGTAATGCAACATAAGGAATGTTACCTAACTACTGTAACTTCAAAAAATATTTCAATGCTGCAACAATTTTCTACAAATCAGTAACTCAAGGCTAACTCCTCATTCTCTTTCTCAGGATGCTTACTAATGGCAGCTTCCAATCCATCTTTTCCATCAAGTTCAAAAACTTCCTGTGCTAAGGAATCAATCACATTAATAGAATAAAAAGGATTATCATCATCAGGATATTTCATGGCATCATAAATATTAAACTTAAGAATTTCACTGTCAAATTCCGTGGTAAGTGTGCCACTATGAACATCTATCTTAGTCTTAGATGTCTTTAAGAATGGTCTTCCTAACAAAATAGGAGTAGTTTGCAAGCACATAGAAATCAGTAGGGAAAACTAAATCATTAACTTGCACAAGAACAACCTAAACTACACCTTTAGGATAGGCAATTGATCTATCAGCCAATTGAATCACAACACCAGTTTTATTCAAAGGTCCAAGTTTCAAAGAAGTATATTGATAGGCCAAAAACATATTGACCCCTAGTGATGAATTAATTAATTAATTAGCCAAGTTTATTAATTAATCAAATTAACATGTGAACGCGTAGTAGCACAAACAAATCGCCAATAAAACTAAGTATATAATGGAAAATAAATGACACGGTGATTTGTTTACGAATGTAGAAAACCAACACGGCAAAAACCCCACTGGGTGATTTTAAGGTCACCACTCTCGAGAATGTATCACAACAAGCAGTTACAAGTAAAGGAATCCCAGAACCTTATACCAACCTACAGTTGAACCCTTATCCCAATACCCAATTGGATCTGTTCTGTAGTGACAATCTTTCCTTGTATAGCACGACTCCTAGTACGTGACTAACCAATTGCGCGGATCCCAATATGTGACTTGATTCACCAACTAGAGAAGGTTGTTGGCTGCAAAGTTCTTCAGTTCATCACACGATGAAGATCCAGGAGATGCTTGGTCACAAAACCCTATGGTGTACAAACACAGCAACTTCTTCACAAGAAAGATGAACTAGGGCAAATTCTGTCTCCGGTCATAATTTGCCTGAACAAACTTTGCTCAACACTTGTGCAATTTGTGTCCACTTTGACAGTCCTTAAAATAATCCTTTTATATGCTTAGGGCTATGAGAAAAGAAGGCCTAAAGACATATTCACGGATTGGAAGAAAACAGATCAGAAATTATGCTTGTCTTAAACCTCGACAAATAGTAGTTGTCGAGCCACGGGGCTAGAACAACTTCATAAGCTTGATAGATGCTAGCTGTCGAGCTAGCTTTAATGACCGGCACTTCTTTAGCTTGTTTATTGGACAGACTTGCATGGCTTTAACACTTGATCTTGAAACCTTGTTTCTTGAAGTATTAAAAACATCCTAGATCTACCCAAATACAAGTAAAGTGCGTTTTGTCAAAGGATTAGTTAATTACATAAAATAATGACATATATTCCTAACAAGTGAAACACATATGTCCTAACACATATATAGAATATGACATGACATTGATAGAAGCTCCTAAATCTAGCATGGCCTTCTTAAGTTGAGTGTTACCAATTGTACAAGGGATAGTAAACATACCTGGATCTTTGTACTTTGTAGGGAGTTTTCTTTGGATAACTACTGAAACATTCTCCCCTACTCTCACCTTCTCACATCCTTCAAATTTTTGTTTCCTCTTAATTGTACACAGTTCTTTCAGGAATTTAGCATAATGAGGAATTTTTTTAATAGCATCTTAAAGTGGAATATTTACCTCGGATTTACGAAATGTCTCATATAAATCTTTATTTTGCTCATCTTTTCTAGATTCTGCTAAAGCCTAAGGAAAATAAAGTACTGGTTTATAATCAGAAAGAGGTAGAAACTTACACTTAGGTACCTCATTGTCATTGATAACATTCTTGTCTGCAATGACGTTTTTCTCCTTTTCAACTTTGACGATGCAGGGGTTGCCTTTACTGGAATCTCAACCTCTTTACCACTTTTCAAAACGATTGCACTTGCATTTTCTCTTGGCTTTACTACCATTTGAGAGGGCAATTTACCTAAACTTTGCTCCTTTAGCCGACTAATTGCGGTTGCCATCTAGCCCATCTGATTGTCCAAACTTTGAATATTGGCTCTCGCCTCTTGTTGAAATTATTTCATCCCCTGTTGAAATTGCAAAGTATTAGTGGCAAGAGACTTAACAATATCTCCTAAATGTTGGAAAAATAGGTGTTTGTATCGCATACAAAACATACGCAGTGGAAAATTAACGGATTTACTTTATTCGCAATTGATAACATGTACTATATAAGTTTCAGAATTTAAGAACAAGAAAGCGTACCTTGGTGCGGTGAAATTCAAAACCAAAAAGTACTTGGGACACTTTTAATCTTCACTCCAATTCCACTTAATGCCTAAGAAGTATGGTCTCTCAATCAATTTTCAAGGAGAGAATAAGAGAGTGTCCAACACTCACACACAAATCATTTCATATTCTCATGTGATCATAATAAAACTACTTAGAAAACTCTCTTGTGGAAAAGCACATATGAAAAGTCTTATGAAATTACGTATGTTTCTCTCCTTAAATATAACTAATTATCTAATTGGACTAGCCTTTTGGGCCATTCCAATTGGGCTCTAGTGTGTGACTTGGAGTAGGACCAAAAGAGAACAAATAAGACTCTAGCTCCAATGGGCCATGGGCTTTTCTGTCAACTCTTGACAAGTCCAAAGTTACCATTAATTATATTCAATACCACTATATGAATATAATTGCACTCTCGACCTTATTAATAAATTATATCTCAAGACTTTATTATACATGCAACTCCTTCGTTAAAATATTCGTAGTAATACAAAGTCATGAATATAGACTGCCATTTTAAAGATTACTACATCTTAATCCTTAAATACACATTTTAATCCTTTATGTTATTCATTATATATTTATGAAATCCAGTTCTATAAATATATACTTTAGTAACTCCTTACTAAAGTGGTTGGGTCTAACACTCTGAATAACCAACCCATTAAACTTATCTCAAGGGAATATTTTATATCTTCGTTAAGAGAATATGAATTCCATCTTGAGAATATATGTTCCATCAACACTAAATGCAGCTGCTCAATATACTGAGGTTTTGATCGTGACTTATAGATCTCACTCCTGATATATCAAAGCAAGCTACACCTCATGATCAATTCCATTATTCTCTCAGGATTTAGAGTTGATGCAAATAGAAGTCGTGAGATTTATTATTCATTTGACAGTCGTTATGAGAATAATAAATCTCACAACGGTCCAGTTCAATATGTCTTAACTCTTAAAACATATCAACATATCAACTAGAAGTCTCCACTTCCACGATAAAGACAAATCATCTTAGTTGCTATGTTATGGTCTTTGCAGATGAAATGCCCAATTTCATCACCGACTACGAACTAAAATTCTAAGTTTATAAAGAACTTGTGGTTTATATCTTCTGTGACTTTTCACATAAATCACATACGATGCATCTAATGGACTAAAATAATGTCTCATTAGTTCATTTATAGATAGTCTTATATAATTAAACAATTTAATTATTTATGACAAGCCAATAAATTGGATTTTGGGGCATAAACCCCAACACTAAAGACATACCAGAATTAGAAGTTTGACTCGGTTGTTGTCTAAGGGGGTATGGCTGCTCATATTGCTGGCAACTTGGGCGATTTTGAGTCGCGGGCTGATTTACTTGTCGATTCCCATAACTAAGATTAGGGTGATCCTTGGTTATACTGTTGGAGATTATGCCCTAAAATCCAAATTATTGGCATGTCATAAATAATTAAATTGTTTAATTATATGAGACTAAATGAACTAATGGGACATTATCTTAGTCCATGAGATGCATAGTATGCGATTTATGTGATTTAGTCATAAAAGATATAAATTGCAAGTTCTTTGTAAACTCAGAAGTTTAGTTCGTAGTCGATGATGAAATTGGGCGTTTCTTCTGCGAAGACTATAACATATCAACTACGATGATTTGTCTTGATCATGGAAATGGAGATTTCTAGTTGGTATGTTGATATGTTTTAAGAGTTAAGACATATTGAACTGGATCGCTGTGAGATTTATTATTCTCCTAACAACTGTCAATCGAATAATAAATCTCACGACTTCTATTTACATCAACTCTAAATCCTGAGAGAATAATGGACCTGATTATGAGATGTAGGTTACTTTGATATATCAGGAGTGAGATCTATAAGTTACGGTCAAAACCTCAGTATGTTGGGCAGCCGCTTTTAGTGTTGATGGAACATATATTCACAAGATGAAATTCATAATCTCTTAACGGAGATATAAAATATTCCCTTGAGATAAGTTTAATGGGATTGGTTATTCAGAGTGTTGGGCCCAACCACTTTAGTAAAGAGTTACTAAAGTATATATTTATGGAATTGGATTTCATAAATATATGATGAATAACATAAAGGATTAAACCGAGTACTCAAGGATTAAGATGTAGTAATCTTTAAAGTGGCAGTCTATATTCATGACTTTGTATTACTACGAATATTTTAATAAAGGGGTTGCATGTACAAAAAAGTCTTGGGTTATAATTTATTAATAAGGCCTAGAGTGCAATTATATTCTTATAGTGGTATTGAATATAATTAATGGTAACTTTGGACTTGTCAAGAGTTGACAGAAAAGCCCAATGCCCATTAGAACTAGAGTCTTATTTGTTCCCTTTTGGTCCCACTCCAAGCCACACACTAGAGCCCAATTGGAATGGCCCAAAAGGCTAGCCCAATTAGATAATTAGTTATATAAGGAGAGAAACATACAGAATTTAAGAAGGCTCTTTTATAAGTGTTTTTCATCAAGATTAAAAAAGAATGAAATGGTTTTGTATGTGAGTGTTGGACACTCCCATGTTCTCTCCTTGGAAACTGATTGAGAGACCACACATCTTAGGAATTAAGTGGAATTGGAGTGAAGATTGAAAGTCTTCCCAAGAACTTCAGATTTCTGGTTTTGAATTTCACCACACCAAGGTACGCTAACTATTCTTTGTTCTAGAATTCAAGGTTACATGTTATCTCTCATTAATGAAGTAGATCCGTGTTTATTGCTTCCGCTGTGTGTTTTGTATGAGATGCAAAACCAGATTTTCCAACATATACATGCTCGAATAGGGATCACACTTCCTTTGCTGTTGTCCAGGAAAACCACCTGCCAAATTCACTTGCTTAATGGGCTCCTCTTGAAGAGTTGGGCACATATCAGTTGGATGCCCTACTACCGAACAAATCCCACAAGCCTTCGCCTTTTGCATATTACCTATAGCCATTTGACGAACAAGAGAAGTTAGACTCACAATTGTTGTTCAAGGAAGGAAATATTTACTGCCTTAACAAGCTTTAGATGGAGAGTCAAGCCTAGTGCCAAATTGTTGAGAATTGGCCGCCATATTTTTGGTCAAGTTTCTCTCGGCCTCGGGAGTTTTATCCACCAAATCTCCTCCACTAGCTGCATCAATCATGCTCTTATCAGTGCGTAGAAGGCCCTTATAGAAATATTGGATAAGTAGCTGCTCACTAATTTGATAATGGGGGCAGCTTACTCTCTGTTGTGATGCCTTACTCCACAAATTTCTTTTCGAATGTTGGCTTCCCTTGAAGCTGGGAAATATTTCTCGAAAACAACTTCTTCATCTCATTCCATGTTTTAATACTCTCGGAAGGTAGTTAATAGAGCCAATCCTTAGCCAAATCCTTCAAAAAAAATGGAAAGGCTCTTAATTTAATTTGATCTTTAGTCACCCCTGTGGGTTTCATACTTGTGCATACCACATGCAACTCCTTTAAATGCTTGTGAGGATCATCACCCGCAAGGCAATGAAAAGTGGGCAAGAAATGTATTAGTCTAGATTTTAATTCAAAAGCAGTAGTAGCATCTAAAGTAGGGAATGTTATGCATAAGGGTTGTTGATTCAAATCAGTGGCAACAAGCTCTTTCAAAGTTTGATTTCCAGCCATGACTTCCTCCAATTCCACTAACGCCCAAGAAGTATGGTCCCTCAATCAATTATATGTGTTTTTTCAAGAGAGAATTAGAGAGTGTCCAACACTCACAAACATACCATTCCATGTTCACTTAAAATTCTATATATATCTCTCCTTATAACTGATTATCTAATTGGGTTAGCTCTAATGGGCTTTGGGCTTTTCTGTCAACTCTTGGAAAGTCCAAAGTTACCATTAATTATATTTAATACCACTATATAAATATAATTGCACTCTAGGCCTTAGTAATAAATTATGTCCCAAGACTTTATTGTACATGCAACCCTTTCATTAAATATTTGTAGTAATACAAAGTCATAAATGTAAACTGCCATTTTGTAGATTACTACATCTTAATCCTTGAGTACCCAGTTTAAACCTTTAAAGTTATTCATCATATATTTATGAAATCCAATTTCATAAATATATACTTTAGTAATTTCTTACCAACTTGGTTAGGCCTAACTCTCTGAATAACTGAACCCATTAAACTTATCTCAAAGGAATATTTTGTACCTCCATTAAGAGATTATGAATTCCATCTTGAGAATATATGTTCCATCAACACTAAATTTGACTACCAAACATACTGAGGTTTTGATCGTGACTTATAGATTACACTCCTGATATATCAAAGCAAGCTACACCTCATGATCAAGTCCATTATTCTCACAGGATTTACAGTTGATGCAAATAGAAGTTGTGAGATTTATTTTTTAATTTGACAGTCATTAGGAGAATAATAAATCTCACAGCGGTCCAGTTCAATATGTCTTAACTCTTAAAACATATCAACATATCAACTAGAAGTCTCCACTTCCATGATAAAGACAAATCATCTTAGTTGATATGTTATGATCTTCGCAGATGAAATGCCCAATTTCATCACCGACTACGAATTAAAATTCTGAGTTTACAAAGAACTTGTGATTTATATCTTCTGTGACTTTCACATAAATAACATACAATGCATCTAATGGACTAAGATAATGTCCCATTAGTTCATTTATAGATAGTCTTATATAATTAAACAATTTAATTATTTATGACAAGCCAATAAATTGGATTTTAAGGCATAAACTCCAACACTAAAGACATACTAGACTTAGATGTTTGGCCCGGTTGTTGTCTAGGGGGGTATGGCTTCTTATATTGTTTGCAACTTGGGCGGTTTTGAGTCGCGGGCTGATTTACTTGTCAATTCCCATAGCTAAGATTGGGGTGATCCTTGGTTATACATGCTCGAATAGGGATCACATTTCCCTTTCTGTTGTCCAGGAAAACCACCTGCCACATTCACTTGCTTAATGGGCTCCTCTTAAAGAGTTGGGCACATATCGGTTGGATGACCTACTACCGAACAAATCCCACAAGCCATCGCCATTTGCATTTTACCTACAGCCATTTGACGAACAAGAGAAGTTAGACTCACAATTGTTGTTCAAGGAAGGAAATATTTACTGCATTAACAAACTTAGATGGAAAGTCAAGTCTAGTGCCAAATTGTTGAGAATTGGCTGCCATATTTGCAATCAAGTTTCTCGTGGCCTCGGGAGTTTTATCCACCAAATCTCCTCCACTAGCTGCATTAATCATGCTTCTATCAGTGGGTAGAAGGCCCTTATAGAAATATTAGATAAGTAGCTACTCACTAATTTGATGATTGGGGCAGCTCACTCTCTGTTGTGCTGCCTTACTCCACAAATTTCTTTTCGAATGTTGGCTGCCCTTGAAGTTGGGAAATGTTTCTCAAAAACAACTTCTTCATTTCATTCCATGTTTTAATACTCTCGGAGGGTAGTTAATAAAGCCAATCCTTAGCCGAATCCTTTAAAAAAAAAATGGAAAGGCTTTCAATTTAATTTGATCTTTAGTCACCCCCGTGGGTTTCATACCTGTGCATACCACATGCAACTCCTTTAAATGCTTGTGAGGATTATCACCCGCAAGGCCATGAAAAATGGGCAAGAAATGTGTTAGTCAAGATTTTAATTCAAAAGCAATAGTAGCATCTAAAGTAGGGAATGTTATGCCTAAGGGTTGTTGATTCAAACTAGGGGCAACAAGCTCTTTCAAAGTTTGATTTCCAGTAATGACTTCCTCCAATTCCACTAACGCCCAAGAAATGTGGTCTCTCAATCAGTTATATGTGTTTGTTCAAAAGAGAATTAGAGAGTGTCCAACACTTACATACATACCATTCCATGTTCACTTAAAATTCTGTATATATCTCTCCTTATAACTGATTATCTAATTGGGCTAGCTCCAATGGGCTTTGGGCTTTTCTGTCAACTCATGGAAAATCCAAAGTTACTATTAATTATATTTAATACCACTATATAAATATAATTGCACTCTAGGACTTAGTAATAAATTATATCTCAATTTATTGTACATGCAACCCCTTCATAAAATATTCGTATTAATACAAAGTCATAAATGTAGACTGCCATTTTGTAGATACTACATCTTAATCCTTGAGTACCCGGTTTAAACCTTTAAAATTATTCATCATATATTTATGAAATCCAATTTCATAAATATATACTTTAGTAATTTCTTACCAACTTAGTTAGGCCTAACTCTCTGAATAACTGAACCCATTAAACTTATCTCAAAGGAATATTTTGTACCTCCGTTAAGAGATTATGAATTCCATTTTAAGAATATATGTTCCATCAACCCTAAATGTCGCTGTCCAACATATTGAGGTTTTGATCGTGTCTTTAGATCTCACTCCTGATATATCAAAGCAGCCTACACTTCATGATTAGGTCCATTATTCTCTTAAAATTAAGAGTTCATGTAAATAGAAGTCGTGAGATTTATTATTCATTTGACAGTCATTAGGAGAATAATAAATCTCACAGCTGTCCAGTTCAATATGTCTTAACTCTTAAACATATCAACATATCAACTAAAAGTCTCCACTTCCATGATCAAGAAAAATCATGTTAGTTGATATATTATAGTTTTCGCAGATGAAATACCCAATTTCATCACCGACTACGAACTAAAATTTTGAGTTTACAAAGAACTTGTGATTTATATCTTCTGTGACCTTTCACATAAATCACACACTATGCATCTCATGGACTATATGATAATGTCCGAATATTCATGTTACCATTGTTTTAGATAATAGTAAAACAACTTTATCAATCACAATATTTAGTCATACATAATGTCATACTTAATATCATACATATCATTATACAATGGGATTTAAGGGCACTAATCCTAACAAGAACACAGAAGTGTATGCATGAACACAGCCTGCATACGTAGGAGTAAGTATGCATATGCATGAATACAAGCTGCCTACGTAGGCCCAATACATGCGGATGCAGGAACGTAGACAAAGAGTGTTCTTCGACATTCTCTGCCAACTTTTGATCAAAACTCACCCTAAACATTCACCTACCCTTCCTAAGACATCAGGTTTTCATTTAAACCCATCCCACAACAAAACCCGAGAATTTACAAGTCTAAAAATGGATTAAAATGGAAGATTAGAGCAAAACTTGAAAATGAGAAAATTTGAAAAACTTACTGATCCAGTCCTTGCACCTTCTGAGAGATGGTTTTGTGGCATGTAGATTAGTGAAGGAGACTCATTTAGCCTTATAGCCCCATTCCAGCGTGTAAGGTTGAACAAATCACTAGAAATCACATAGGTGGTTTTCTTGGTTTTGGACTTAGGGGCCATAGGAAGAAATGAGAGGATTTGAGAGAGTTTGGGAGAGGAAGAGAGAATCAGATTGTAAGAATAAAGAAATAAAAGAGGGCAGCGAGGGTTTTTTTAGAAAGGAAAAGGAAGTGGAGGGTGAAGAAAATGAAGAATAAGAAGAAATAGAAACGATTGGTAACCGTTATGAAAATATGAAGAGGCGGGAAGGCAACAGGTGGCTAAACTACATGTAGTTTAGGCCTCCCTACTAAACTAAGCGTAGTTTAGTAAATAAAAAAAAAAATCAAATTTTTAGAATATCCCTAGTGCACTCCTAAAAGGTATGAAATGCAAAAGGAAAATTTTAAAATTTCATCCAAAAATTACAGAAATATTCTCAGTTGGGTAGAAGACACAAAGACTCTCAACGCATCCTGGTGGAATTGAAAGGATCAAGAACATCCCTCAGCAAATGGAATCACAATGGCAGCTCCCTCCTAAGGTAAGACCATCAACCAAAACCCTAGTAAGTTAGAAATACACAGTTTTTCCCAAGTGTCATAGAGGACTCCATTGAGGGTCCAAGGCATAAGGGCAATTCCCTCGAGGGTTGTGAAGAAAAGGATTTCCCCATGGAATTGTGGAAACTCTCTTATGAGTAGAATTGATACTAGTTCCCCAGTGAGCCATTAGAGGCTTCCTCGTAAGTCAAAATCGCCAAGATGACTCCCCCATGGGCCCCTAACACATTCCTCAGCAAATTTATTTTTCCGAGCAGATCACACACCAAGGACTTCCTTGTGAGTCAGAAGAATACAACGCTTGTGCACATATCATCTGGGAATTAAATATGTAAGCACAGGACCCCCCATACAAGTCAGAAGAGAAGAATACAGTACTTGTACACATCATCTAAGAGTTGAATATGCAGGCATAGAAGAGAAGAAAGCCAAAATTTATGCACATATCCCAAGGGAATTGAATATGCAAGCACGATAGAAGAGGAAGAGATAGAGATAGAGGCCAAGGTCATCCTGAGGCAAGAGACTTATCAGAGTAGGTAGAAATGAAGATAGAAGACAAGTATTTTACCCAAAAACTCAAGCTACCCAGTGAAGTTTAAGGGAAGAGCTCTAGATGGACACCATATATATATATATATATATATATATATATAATAACTAATAGTCGAAATGTTTGACTTTTTGTTGACTGCGTCTCATTGGACCATGTGGCTACACAAATTTTTGCCACACGCTTATATTTAAATACCGAACCATTGTCACTTTTATGCTTGGTGTTCAGTTGTATCACTTTTGGACAGTAGTTACAGGATAAAAAAAAAAAAAAAAAAACTTTTTAAAATTCATGATAAATTACCAACTAGGCCTTTTAGGAAAAATTAAAACAAAAACTATTGGGCCTAATAATTTTTTAAAATCCTCATCCACACACACGTTCACCAAAAATTGGGTCTAACTCTTTCAAACCCACACGGTTTTAGTGGATAACTTTATTGTTTATATACATTCTTGACTTTTTGTTTTCTTATTTTCATTTTTCCGTTTTCTATTTTTCTCTTTTCCCTCTGCAAGAAGAAGCTCAGCGAAGGTTGAGAAGAAAGAACAGAGTAGCCTTCCACCACCGGTCTGCCAGCAAAATCACTACGGTACCGTCACACTACTGTCATTTTAGTTCCTTCCACTAAGTTGATAGAAATATTGTTTTTCCATTGTATGTTTGATTTAGACAACTTTAGTTAATTTTCCAAATTACACCACGTTTGCTTTGGCGATATAAAAACAAATGTTAGACATGTTGGTGAGAAATATAAAAGCCATGGAAGAGTTGGGTTTCTGGCTTTAAACTATTCATGGTAGAATTTAATTAGTTATGTAGTTCCATATATTTAATACTCTTCAATTTGTTTGTTCTACCTGTTTGTTGTGTTATTTGTTGCATTATAGGAACTGTTTAATTTGTCAATAGGTTGTGTATTTCTGTTTTAATTTTTTTTTAATTTTTTTTATAATAACAAACGTTAATAAGTAAGACATTGCAATTTTGTGCACACCATGTGTTTGACAAAATGCCTTATTCTTACATTAGTTTATAGCCACTTTATGGTTTGTGCCTCTTGGTTTTAGTTGCTATTTGTCATTGACTACTTTTTGTTATGTATCAATCATAAGTCTTAATGATATGAAAAATATTATGTTTGTACCCAACAACCGGAAAAAAATATGTTTGGCCTAGTTGTTGCTGTCTATATTAAAGGATGGAGAGACTTTCAGACGTAAGTTCTGCAAAATAGCCAAGTTGTTGCTGTTCTTTTCAAATTTTTTTTTTTTATAAAAGCCTAATGGTTAAAGCGCAGTTTGTCATCATTACTTTCAATTTACAAGCATTTGTATGGTCCAAGTTCTGAAAAGCTCAGTCAAATGAGTCTCTTTTTATTTTGAAAAAGTTTTGTTACTGAGCGACCATATCTTATAACAAATTGATGATATTTAATTGAATCTTCTTTGTTCATGAGGGTAGTAAATAATGAACTTTCTCTGTGATCATACTTGTGTATTTTCTTAAATGGAGGAGGAACATTATAAAATGCAAAAAAGGGTGAATGTGCAGTGCATGATATTGCTCCAATATTTATGTTGACCTTAAATAATTAGGAGTTAAGTCTTAATTTTGGAACCTAAGAACCTGTTGTTGATGAGAAAAATAAACTAAAGAATTTGATGCTTGTGACTCACGGAGAATATATTTTTGTACCCCTCTTTATTTATAATTATTACTATAGCATTCATCTGATTGAAAAAGCATAGTTTAGCTTAAGATTGTCTAATATTCGTTCTCTTGATATTTGGGTGTTAATGAACAATTAAATTCTTGGACTGCATAAGATGCAACTATTGTTAATGATGCGCCATATATTGAATATTTGCTTTCTACAAACACTGTAGTCTGTGAGATTATATTAACTGCAATTTCATTCTCTAATTCATTATAAACTGTGTATGTGAAGGAGACTCACTTATGATATTCTCACTTTGATTCCTTAAAATTCAAAATCTAGACCCAGTATTTCATTTGTTCTTTCTTTCCTTCTTTATATTCTTCTTTTTCTTCTGTACTCCTTCATTTCTTTTATTTATGAATTTCTAAATTTATGATAATATTAAAAATAAATTAGTTTTTACTTGAGTATGTCAAAAAAATAAAAAAAAAATAAGTGTGAAACAGTTAAATAAATCATTTACTTCACTATATGTATGTATGTATGTATGTATGTATGTATGTATGCTGAAAGTTAAGGTTACAACTGAGACATTATATGGCACTTAAATCCATTCAAACAAACACATAAAGCTGTACATTGAGGTCTATACAAATAAGCCAAAGGTAAATGACCACGTTAATTAACATCAATCACTCACACATGAATCATTCTTCTTTTTTCCTTGCTTTACCCTCTTTATCTATTTGCTGAGATAGTAAATTTGTGGTTTGGTAAGAGTACTTGCAGCACACAAATGAGAATTACTATAGTTCACAATCGAATGAGTTTTACTACAGTTCACAAATGAGTTTTTTTTGGAAAATGAAACTCCTGCCAACAGTTTGAAGCCATGTCATATCTGTAATGCAGTAAAGACAAAAAGTAAATGAGTGTTCCTAAGTAGATCAAAGATGACTTTTGTTAATCATGTGGAACTTAAAAAAGTGAAAACCATAAATACAGGGTTTTAAACTGATCATTAACATATTAAAGGGAACAATAATAGATCGACAAAAGAGTCCTTTAATCTGTTGAAGCTTATGTTACAAATTATTTTAACTTTCTTACAATAATGTAATCATCATTAGAAGGTGTTCTGTTTTCTGTTGAGAATACAAAGCTGACCTTACAAAATAAGTGACGAAGGAATAGTTGGTGTTATGTGTATATTTAAATTCTGAATGGTGTTTGCCATAAAGGCGTATATACTTTACTATTAATACATGTATTGCACTATTTGTCTGATGCAGATAGTTTTATTAATGGAATCTATATTCTTTCATTATTCTGTTCACTTGTCGTAGGGTTATTTTGGCATTTTAGAAAGTACAGGAGTGGTGGAGAAAGTAGAGGTAGAGGTGGAGATGGAGGAGTATAAGTATGAGGAATTAGCTAAAGCCCTTGAAAACTTTGGAAACAGGTATTATATCTTCCTTTCCTTTCTGTTTGTTTGTCTAATTCTTTGATTAAATTTAAATGAATTAGATTCCTATCAGTGTTTGATAGGAAGAACCAAGTAAGGGTTTCCACAAGGCATATAAAATTTGTTAACTCTAACAAACTTTAGCAATTTGTGAAAACCTTTTAACTTTTTTGGCAGTTCTAAATAAACAGTACAAAGACATGAATATGAATTTGAAATTCAATTAATTTGTATTGATATTATTCTTGAATTACAAAGTTTGAATTCAATCTGCGTTGGTAAAATTACCATCAAAATTTGGGAATTTGACTTTTCATTGTACTATGGTTCATCTATTTGATTTTCAAATAGCTTTTATCTCTAAAGTCTCTATCCCTGACTTGGCTATGTTTTTAAAATACTTTTTCAATCACTTTGGACATGCAAATTTGCTTCTCTATTTGGTAAATTCCCATTTTAAATGTTGGGTATGATTAGGCACACATCAATCAATTATTAGATCAAATTTTTCCAAGATGTTAGGTTGCTCCCCCCCTCCCCCTTTTCTAATAGAACCAAAGTTGTTAATCTTAAGGTTTTTGTCTTGGTTCCTTTCGATCTTTTGTAGTTAATGGTTGCTTTTGGATTTGTGTTTGTACTCAATTTTGTTAATAATATTACTGATTATTTTGGGAAAAATAAATATATTTTTTTTAGTTGGTTACTTAGGTGTTCCAAGTTAGAATGAGTTGAACTTACACAACTGAGAATATATATGCTAGGTGCATGAAACTTTCCCTTTTAATTTCAATTTGGTTTTTCTTTTTTTCGTTTTTCTTTTTTCTTTTTGCTCCTTATTTTGAATTATGAAAGGGTGATGATTTAATTAAAATTGGTAATAATATTACTGCAAGGCTGAACAGAGTCCTTCAATTTTGTTAATAATATTACTGACATTAGGTGCAATGCTCTAATTCGGTAGGATTTACATGATAATTGCTGATTAGTATGCCTACAAGTTTCATAAAAACTTATTTGGAAACACATGGTAATGGTAGAACTTGGAAGCTTTTTTTATATAGAAATTATGGGAAAATTTTACTAATAATAGAAGATTTTCTGTTGCGATTGTTTAATGCAAATTGTTTGTATGGGTTGTAGGGCAAAAAAAGCAATGAGTTATGGACACAAACATGTGTTATGAAAACAAGTTTGAGTGATTGCTTAAACGTGAAGAGAATTAAAATAAAACAATGCTTGAGTGGGTTAACTAAGAGATCTCAAAATTTAGTAAGAAGAAGAGTGCTAATTTTGAAAAAATTTCAGCATATGAGAAAAAATTCTGGTGGAGTTATCAACTTACTTTCATCACACTACATTCCTACTAATCTTAGCGAAATTGGTGTGGAGTACATTGCTGTTAGACATTCATTACATTGTTTCAGATTGTGTGTTACGACACAACCTAATTTTATATGTTGAGGATGCTATGCTACCCTACCCTGTTGTGAAGGACTCTAAGACTGCTTCATTGCAGAGGGAATGCTACCCCTGTACTGTAGCTTATAGTCATATTGGACTTTTCCCAAAACAAATATAAAATTGGATATATTTTATACAATTTGTTTTTTGTGGAGTAATCTCTCTCTCTCTTGAAAATGATATGCACCATTTATAAGGTCAGCCTTTTTATTCTGATTCAGTGCAAATCACAAACCCTATGTAGCTATAGGTATTATGACAATGTACAACAATGGAGATGACAATGGGAGAGATATTTTCCAAAGATTATATTGAAATTTTATTGTTTAATAGATTGTGGTGATTATTTTTGGAACCAATTCTTTTGATGTAAATAAATATATTAGAGGGTACTTATTATTGTCACTATCTAGAATAATTTGTGCATCATATATCTTGAAGAGCTTAATTGGGATCATAAATATAAAACTGTCTTTTTAATATGTATGTGAACACTCCTAGGAATCATGGTCATAGTTTCAAAGCCATTGGCTGCCAATGTCTGAATTCAGTTTTGATTTTGAAATTTATCCTGATATTGGGGGTATTCTTGTGTTTGTTTTGTATTTTATATTTGATTGAATTGTAGTTTAGATGAGTGTTTGGGTTTGGAATAGTTCATGCTTATCACATAATTAAGCTTTGTCACTTCAAGCTGTAGGATTATAACATGTTTGTATCGCATATAAAACATACGCAGTGGAAAATTAACGGATCTACTTCATTCGCAATTGATAACATGTGTTGCGTAAATTTCAGAATATATGAATAAGAGAGTGTACCTTGGTATGGTGAATTTCAAAACCGAATGAAGAAAAGCACTTGGAAACACTTTTAATCTTCACTCTAATTCCACTTGATGCCCAAGATGTGTGGTCTCTCAATCAGTTTTATGTGTTTGTTCTAGAGAAAATATGAAGGAGTCTCTCTCTTACATATATGAACATACAAACCATTTCATTCTTATATAAAATTGTATGTTTCTCTCCACATAACTGATTATCTAATTGGGCTAACTTTTTGGGCCTTCTCAATTGGCCTTTAGTGTGTGGCTTGGAGAGGAAACAAATAAAACACTAGCTCCAATGGGCCTTGGGCTTTTCTGTCAACTCTTGGAAAGTCTAAAGTTACCATTAATTATATTGAATATCACTATATAAATATAATTGCACTCTAGGCCTTATTAATAAATTATATTCTAAGACTTTATTATACATGCAACCCTTTCATAAAATATTCGTAGTAATACAAAGTCATGAATATAGATTGCTATTTGTAAATTACATCTTAATCCTTGAGTACCCGGTTTAATCATTTTAAGTTATTCATCATATATTTATGAAATCTAATTTCATAAATATATACTTTAGTCTTACTAAAATGGTTAGACCTAACTTTCTGAATAACTGAACCCATTAAACTTATCTCAAGGGTATATTTTATATCTCCGTTAAGAGATTATGAATTCCATCTTGAGAATATATGTTTCATCAACACTAAATGTGGCTGCCCAACATACTGAGGTTTTGACTGTTACTTTAGATCTCACTCTGATATATCAAAGCAACCTATATTTTATGATCAGGTCTATTATTCTCTCAGAATTAAGAGTTCATGTGAATAGAAGTCGGGAGATTTATTATTCAATTGACAGTCATTAGGAGAATAATAAATCTCACTGCGGTCCAGTTCAATATGTCTTAACTCTTAAAACATATCAACACATCAACTAGAAGTCTCCACTTCCATGATCAAGACAAATCATCTTAGTTAATATGTTATAGTCTTTGCAGATGAAATGCCCAATTTCATCACCAATTACGAACCAAAATTTTGAGTTTACAAAGAACTTGTGATCTATATCTTCAGTGACTAAATCACATAAATCACATACTATGCATCTCATGGTCTATATGATAATGTCCGAATATTCATGTTACCATCATTTTAGATAAGAATAAAGCAACTTTATTAATCATAATATTAAGTCATACATCATTTCTCACATAATGTCAAACATAATATCATACATAGCATCATACAATAGGATTTAAGGGCATTTATCCCAACACAAGCATCATGGAAGATTAATCGATAGTAGATGCATCAAGCTCAAATTTCACATCATGTATACCCTCTGATAATGTTGAGGAATTGCTCCCAGTTGTCTATACTCCAACTGTGGGTGAGGTTTGCCAGAAGTATGGGAGCATCTTCAAAAGCCCTCAGGTTCTTTACATAAGTTTGAAAGAAAAGTATGAATATCTGTTTTTGCTGTAACTATATGCAACTTAGAGCTACTTTATTCATAATATGAAGGAATGCTTGGATTTTGCAGGGGCAAGATTCTTGAGGTGTTGAAGAACTGGCCTGGGAGGACTATTTAAGCAACTGTTGTGACAAATGGTGGGTGAATTTTGGGACTTGGGGATCTTGGCTATCAGGTAGTTATGTTGTCAATCTTCGTTTTTAAATTCTAAACTGGGTCCTATGTAAATTTACTTGAGTGGTAGTGCTTCTGCTCTGTCCTTGTTTAGATACTATTTCATGTGATGGAGATCAATAATGATTATTCTAATAATGCCACAAATGTTATTGTAGAAAATTTTATTAATTTTGAGTGAACATACTCAACAAATATCTTCTCAACTAAATCAATATCATTAGGAAACAAGCATGACGGGACATATTCCTGGATTTGCATATGGAATTCATACATAACCCATTTTGGTCCTTAATTGTATTGTGGAGGAATATATTGCAAAGACATAATTAGAGTCAAAATAATTATGCTGTTGCTGCAATTCTTATAATTCTTTTGATAAGAGTATGAAATTGAAACTTTGAAATTTTTTTGCCTGTTTGTTGTTTGTTGGTGCTTCTAACTATTTGAAAATTTTATTTTTTGTTGTTTTGGTTATCAACCTGTTAAGTAGCTAGGCTTACATCAGTGATACTTCAAATGAATGTAGTTGCTTATCAAGTGAACAAGGTGGTGATTCTACAAAGTTTCAAAAAGTTGATGTTCAAAACAATGTGCAGCTCACAATATACACAAGGAAAACAAAAGAACATATTCAGTGACTATTACGAAGCAACGAAGGAAGAAGATACAAAAAACACTTTAAAGTTTTTTTTTCCAATTTATTTGAAATATTAATTAAGTAGTTCTTTAAATTTTTGTTTCATACATTTTATGGATAGTTGAGGATATTAAAAATTTAATTCTTCATTTTATTTTAAACTTAAATTTGTGTTTCATACATTTCTGTTTTATTAAATTTATACATGCACGGGTTAGCGACTAGGTATATATATAAATATATATATATATATATATATATATATATATCTTTTTAAGCTCATAAGAGCACCTTGTTTGTTCGGTTAATGGTTGTGGCTGTTAGCCATGTTCGTTTTTCTTTTTAGGATCTGTTTGAATATCGTTTTTTGCTGAAAAATAAAAACTGAAAATGCTGTAACAAAATTATTTTTAAATGTGTGAATAGTATCATAGAACTTATTTTTAATGTTTATTTTGCTGAAAAAACAGGTTTATGAGTCCCGTGAACAGTGCATAGAATCCATTAAAACAAAAAATGTGCCGCTGGGAAGCGCAAAACGAGCTTCCTAAATGCGCACTTAGTGATTCTAGGATAGTGAGTCACTTGTCTTTTGCTTGCGATTGGCAAAACAGGTTTTACGATAGTGAACCTGTCATTGCTCGTTTCCTAAGTAATAAAGGTGGGACTTTGAACATACTGTTGGAAAAATACATGTTTGTATCACATACAAGACATACGCATTAGAAAATTAATAGATCTACTTCGTTCGCAATTGATAACATGTACTATGTAAGTTTTAAAATTTAAAACAAAAGATTAGAAGTATTTGAGAACACTTTTAATCTTCACTTCAATTCTACTTAATACCCAAGAAATGTGGTCCTTCAATCAATTTCCAAAGAGAGAATAAGAGTGTATCCAACACACATACCAACCATTTCATTCCTTATATAATCTTAATAAAAACGTTTACGAAAAGATAAAAACCATTGCAAGGTTGTGTATAATTAGTTTATGCATGTTTAAAGATAAAAACTTTTATTTTAAAACATCTAGTGGGAGAAAGATTCAAGGGTTGGATCTCACGGCCTCCATTGTCGGTTTATAGTAGTGTGATTAATCACCTCGCCTTGGCGTATATGCCTTGCTCCCTACAGAGAATGTTTAATTCATGGTACTACAGGTTAAACTTTTTAATGATAGATGAAGTGTGTGTTTACATTGAGAGCGACCACGCTACCGTGGAGTTACTTGGTGACTCACATTGATTCTAGACAATGGTGTACACTAGACTAAGTATAATGTTAACCTCCCTACGGAGCTATGTCATTATCACTTAGAGGCTAAAGAATAAGCGGCACATTATTTTTGTTTGGTAAGAGTTACCATGATAGCATTAATAATGAGGATAATCCTTGCTTAATCATAGTGATTGGTATGACCTCGCTACCGAGGAATATTAATTGCGGGATTGGGTTGTCGTTGCATATATTATATTATGGTTTTATTAAGGTTCCATATTATATGTTTATATGCTAAATTGATAATGTCCAATTTATTTATTATTTTCAGATTTGAACATGGCATCATTTAGCCCACTTGTTAGCATTATTAATCAAAACAAACTGACTGGAACCAATTATGTTGACTGGAAAAGAAACTTGGACATAGTTCTCACAGCTGAAGAGCACAAATATGTGCTTACTCAACCATGTCCTAGCTTTCCTTCATTAGATGCTCCTCTTGAGGAAAAACAACGATATGATCGTTGGCAGAAATCTAATGAAATGGCCAAGTGCTACATCCTAGCGTCCATCTCAAATGTTCTACAGCATCAAATGCAGGATGTAGAACTAGTTTCGGACATTATGCAAAGTCTGAAGGAGATGTTTGGTGAGCAAGGCCGTTCTGCAAGGCAAGAAACCATGAGGCAAATTTATAATACCAAGATGGATGAAGGTAGTTCAGTGAGAGAACATTGTCTTACAATGATCTCTAATCTGAATACTTTAGAAGTTTTGGGTGCCGACATTGATGGAGAATCCCAAGTGGATATGATACTCCAGTCACTACCGGAATCATTCAAAGAATTCAGACTTAATTATAACATGAACAAAAAGATTTATACTTTGTCTGAATTAATGAATGAGCTGGTAGCGGCGGAAGGCATCATTGGTACTTCTAATGTTGAAGCCAATGTGGGTGAAGCTTCTACTTCTCAACCTAAGTCGAAAGGCAAGGGTAAGAAGAAGAAGAAGAAGGACTTCACTAAGCAGGAGGGAAAATAAATTGTCTTAGGGGTTGCCGACAAAGGAAAGAAGTTGAAAGGAAAATGTTTCCATTGTGGTGAGAAAGGACATTGGAAGAGAAATTGTCCAAAGTTCAAGGCTGCCAATAAGGGTATGAATGGCTCATTTCTCCTTGAAATATGTTTGGTACAAAATCCCACGGATTCCTGGTGTTTGGATTCAAGTTGTACTAATCATATCTGCAATTCTTTGCAGGGGTTCTAGGAGACCAGAAAACTTAAAGAAGGAGAGTTGTTTCTGACCTTGGTTGATGGGAGTCGGATTCCAGTTGTAGCTATTGGAGTTTTTAATTTATGCTTTGAAACTAGGGTTTTAATATTGGAAGACTGTTTATTTGTACCTAATGTTCGTAGGAATTTAATTTCTACAACTTATTTAGGTAAAAGTGGATATTGTGTTATCCTGAAAGACAATGTTGTAATAAAGAAGGATAAAATGTTTATCTGTTCTGACAATATTGTGGATGGTCTTTATATTTTAACTCCTGATAAGCATGAATTATACAATTCTGAATTAGATAATAGCTCTCATGTAAAATCATTAAAGAGAAAGTTTCCTTCTACTAATGATGCATATCTTTGGCACTTGCGTTTGGGTCATATTAATCCAAACAGAATTCAAAGACTGATCAAAGATGGTCTCTTAGAGCCATTGGACTTTGATGGATTTCCAGTTTGTGAATCTTATTTGGAAGGAAAAATGACCAAACGACCTTTTAATGCAAAAGGTAGAAGAGTCCAAGAGTTGCTAGAATTAGTTCATACGGATGTTTGTGGTCCTATGTCAACCCAAGCAAAAGGAGGTTATGAGTACTTCATCACTTTCACTGATGATTACTCTAGATTTGGTTATGTGTACCTAATGAGACGGAAGTCCGAAGCTTTTGAAAAGTTCAAAGAGTTTAGGGCTGAAGTTGAGAATCAATTGGGTAAACACATAAAGGCCATTCGATCTGATCGTGGTGGCGAATACCTTCTTAGGGATTTCAAGGATTACTTAACTCAAAATGGGATTGTATCCCAATTTACTGCACCTGGAACTCCTCAACAAAATGGTGTAGCAGAAAGAAGGAATAGGACTCTTTTAGAAATGGTTAGGTCCATGATGAGTTACTCAACTTTACCTATTTCTTTTTGGGGTTATGCCTTAGATACAGCAATACATCTTTTGAATTTAGTTCCATCAAAATCTGTTTCCAAAACACCCATGGAATTATGGAGTGGGCGTAAGCCTAGTATGAAATATCTCCACATTTGGGGTTGTCCAGCACATGTGTTAAAAGGGAAGTCTGATAAGTTGGAATCAAAATCAGAAGTATGTTTGCTTGTGGGTTATCCAAAAGAAACTAGGGGTTATTTATTCTATAGTCATAAAGATAACAAAGTTTTTGTTAGTACAAATGCTAAATTCTTAGAATATGACTATATGAATAATTTTACTCCTAGAAGTAGAGTTGTCTTGGCTGAAATGAATGAACCTGTAATTGAACAACCAATAGTTCAAACTAGGGATGATGTGGCTGTATTGGATACACCACAAGATACTACTCATGAGATGTTTAGTACACACGTGCCTCGTCGTAGTGGGAGGAATGTTAGGCCACCTATAAGATTCATAGGTCTTGGAGAGACGTATGAGGCTATCTCAGAGGAGGCCGAAACTGATCCTTACATTTATGAAGAAGCAATGAATGATATAGATGCACATCATTGGGTCCAAGCTATGAAATCAGAATTAGATTCCATGTATTCCAATCAAGTTTGGGATCTTGTAAAGGCGCCTAACGGCATTAAACCTGTTGGTTGCAAATGGGTTTACAAGAGGAAGAGAGGGATAGATGGAAAGGTTGAAACCTTTAAAGCAAGGCTAGTGGCAAAAGGGTATACTAAAAAAGAAGGTATTGATTATGAGGAAACCTTTTCACCAGTAGCAATGCTTAAATCTATCAGAATTCTCTTATCCATTGCTGCTCATTATGATTATGAGATTTGGCAAATGGATGTCAAGACTGCATTTCTTAATGGCAATCTTGAAGAGGAAATCTATATGAAGCAACCAGAAGGTTTCATAGCAAAGAACCAGGAGCATATGTTATGCAAGTTGAATAGGTCCATTTATGGACTTAAGCAAGCATTTAGGTCATGGAACATCAGATTTGATCAAGCAATCAAATCATTTGGTTTTGAACAAAATCTTGATGAACCATGTGTGTACAAAAGACATCAAAACAAAGTAGTAATGTTCCTAGTGCTTTATGTTGATGATATTTTACTCATTGGAAATGATGTAGGTGTAATGTCATCAGTAAATGTTTGGTTGTCAAGCCAATTTGATATGAAGGACTTGGGTGAGGCTAACTTTATTCTAGGGATCAAGCTTTGGCGAGATCGTAAGAATAAGATGTTAGGCTTATCACAAGCTGGATATATAGATAAGGTTCTAGAACGGTTTAGCATGCAAAACTCCAAAAAAGGATTACTTCCTTTCAGACATGGAGTTCCTCTGTCTGATGACCAACGACCTAAGACTCAAGAGGAAGTAGATATGATGAGACAAGTTCCTTATGCTTCTGCAGTAGGAAGTCTCATGTATGCCATGCTTTGTACTAGACCGGATATCTGTTTTTCAGTTGGCATGGTCAGCCAATATCAATCAAATCCAGGACCACAACATTGGCAAGCTGTAAAGCATATTCTCAAGTATCTATGGAGAACGAGAGATTATATGCTTGTTTACCGTTGTGAGGAGTTGATTCCCATTGGCTATACAGATTCAGACTTTCAATCAGATCTAGATTTCAGAAAGTCCACGTCAGGATGTGTTTTCACCTTGGGAGGTGGAGCCATAAGTTGGAGGAGTGTTAAGCAATCTTGTATTGCGGACTCCACCATGGAAGCTGAATATGTTGCTGCTTGTGAGGCAGCAAAGGAAGCTGTTTGGCTCAAGAAATTCCTTTCTGATCTTGGTGTAGTGAGAATGGAGCAAGTTCCTATCACATTGTTTTGTGACAATAGTGGAGCGGTTGCACAATCTAAAGATCTAAGGAATCACAAGAAAGGAAAGCACATTGAGAGAAAGTACCACATCATTCGAGACATTGTTGCTCGTGGAGATGTGGTGGTGGCAAAGATTGAAAGTACAAATAATCTAGCAGATCCCTTTACCAAAGCCTTGCCTCAAAGGACCTTCGAGTCACATTTGGAGGGAATGGGAGTTAGATTAGTGTACAATAGTCTTTAGGGCAAGTGGGAGGTTGTTAGGATATGTGCCCTTAAATCCTATTATATGATGCTATGTATGATATTATGTATGACATTATTTGAGAAATGATGTATGACTTAATATTATGTTTAATAAAGTTGTTTTATTCTTATCTAAAATAATGGTAACATAAATATTTGGACATTATCAAATAGTCCATGGGATGCATAGTATGTGATTTATGTGATTTAGTCACAGAAGATATAGATCACAAGTTCTTTGTAAACTCAGAATTTTGGTTCGTAGTCGGTGATGAAATTGGGCATTTCATCTGCGAAGACTATAACATATTAACTACGATGATTTGTTTTGATCATGGAAGTGGTGACTTCTAGTTAATATGTTGATATGTTTTAAGAGTTAAGACATATTGAACTGGACCGCTGTGAGATTTATTATTCTCCTAACGACTGTCAATTGAATAATAAATCTCACGACTTGTATTCACATGAACTCTTAATCCTGAGAGAATAATGGACCTGATCATGAAATGTAGGTTGCTTTGATATATCAGGAGTGAGATCTAAAGTAACGGTCAAAACCTCAGTATGTTGGGCAGCCACATTTAGTGTTGATGGAACATATATTCTCAAGATGGAATTCATAGTCTCTTAACGGAGATATAAAATATTCCCTTGAGATAAGTTTAATGGGTACAGTTATTCAGAGAGTTAGGCCTAACCACTTTAGTAAGACTAAAGTATATATTTATGAAATTGGATTTCATAAATATATGGTGAATAACTCATAAGGATTAAACCGGGTACTCAAGGATTAAGATGTAGTAATTTACAAAGTGGTAGTCTATATTCATGACTTTGTATTACTACGAATATTTTATGAAGGGGTTGCATGTATAATAAAGTTTTGGGATATAATTTATTAATGAGGCCTAGAGTGCAATTATATTTATATAGTGGCATTAAATATAATTAATAGTAACTTTGGACTTGTCAAGAGTTGACAGAAAAGCCCAAGGCCTATTGGAGCTAGTGTCTTATTTGTTCCCTTTTGGTCCCATTCCAAGCCACACACTAAAGCCCAATTGGGAAAGCCCAAAAGGCTGCCCAATTAGATAATCAGTTATGTGGAGAGAAACATTCAAAATTTTATATAGAATAAAATGGTTTGTATGTTTTATCATAATTATGGTAATGAAATAAGGAAGATAGACACTCTTCATATTCTCTCTAGAAACAAAGAACTGATTGAGAGACCACACATCTTGGGCATCGAGTGGAATTGGAGTGAAGATTGAAAGTATTTCCGAGTACTTCTTCATTTAGTTTTGAAATTCACCGCATAAAGGTACACTCTCTTGTTCTTATATTCTGAAACTTACATAGTGCATGTTATCGATTGCGAATGAAGTAGATCCGTTTATTTTCCGCTGCGTATGTTTTGTATTCGATGCAAACATGATGATTTCCCAACAAATAGAAGTCGTGAGATTTATTATTCATTTGACAGTCGTTAGGAGAATAATAAATCTCACAATGGTCCAGTTCAGTATGTTTTAACTCTTAAAACATCTAACATATCAACTAGAAGTCTCCACGTCCATAATCAAGACAAATCATCTTAGTTGATATGTTATAGTCTTCGCAGATAAAATACCCAATTTCATCACCAATTACGAACCAAAAGTCTGAGTTTACAAAGAACTTGTGATCTATATCTTCAGTGACTAAATCACATAAATCACATACTATGCATCTCATGGTCTATATAATAATGTCCGAATATTCATGTTACCATCATTTTAGATAAGAATAAAGCAACTTTATTAATCATAATATTAAGTCATACATCATTTCTCACATAATGTCAAACATAATATCATACATAGCATCATACAATAGGATTTAAGGGCACTTATCCCAACACAAGCATCATGGAAGATTAATTGATAGTAGATGCATCAAGCTCAAATTTCACATCATGTATACCTTCTGATAATGTTGAGGAATTGCTCCCAGTTGTCTATACTCCAACTGTGGGTGAGGCTTGCCAGAAGTATGGGAGCATCTTCAAAAGCCCTCAGGTTCTTTACATAAGTTTGAAAGAAAAGTATGAATATCTGTTTTTGCTGTAACTATATGCAACTTAGAGCTACTTTATTCATAATATGAAGGAATGCTTGGATTTTGCAGGGGCAAGATTCTTGAGGTGTTGAAGAACTGGCCTGGGAGGACTATTTAAGCAACTGTTGTGACAAATGGTGGGTGAATTTTGGGACTTGGGGATCTTGGCTATCAGGTAGTTATGTTGTCAATCTTCGTTTTTAAATTCTAAACTGGGTCCTATGTAAATTTACTTGAGTGGTAGTGCTTTTGCTCTGTCCCTGTTTAGATACTATTTCATGTGATGGAGATCAATAATGATTATTCTAATAATGCCACAAATGTTATTGCAGAAAATTTTATTAATTTTGAGTGAACATACTCAGCAAATATCTTCTCAACTAAATCAATATCATTAGGAAACAAGCATGACGGGACATATTCCTGGATTTGCATATGGAATTCATACATAACCCATTTTGGTCCTTAATTGTATTGTGGAGGAATATATTGCAAAGACATAATTAGAGTCAATATAATTATGCTGTTGCTGCAATTCTTATAATTCTTTTGATAAGAGTATGAAATTGAAACTTTGAAATTTTTTGCCTGTTTGTTGTTTGTTGGTGCTTCTAACTATTTGAAAATTTTATTTTTTGTTGTTTTGGTTATCAACCTGTTAAGTAGCTAGGCTTACATCAGTGATACTTCAAATGAATGTAGTTGCTTATCAAGTGAACAAGGTGGTGATTCTACAAAGTTTCAAAAAGTTGATGTTCAAAACAATGTGCAGCTCACAATATACACAAGGAAAACAAAAGAACATATTCAGTGACTATTACGAAGCAACGAAGGAAGAAGATACAAAAAACACTTTAAAGTTTTTTTTTCCAATTTATTTGAAATATTAATTAAGTAGTTCTTTAAATTTTTGTTTCATACATTTTATGGATAGTTGAGGATATTAAAAATTTAATTCTTCATTTTATTTTAAACTTAAATATGTGTTTCATACATTTCTGTTTTATTAAATTTATACACGCACGGGTTAGCGACCAGTAAATATATATATAAATATATATATATATATATATATATCTTTTTAAGCTCATAAGAGCACATTGTTTGTTTGGTTAATGGTTGTGGCTGTTAGCCATGTTCGTTTTTCTTTTTAGGGTCTGTTTGAATATCGTTTTTTGCTGAAAAATAAAAACTGAAAATGCTGTAACAAAATTATTTTTAAATGTGTGAATAGTATCATAGAACTCATTTTTAATGTTTATGTTGCTGCAAAAACAGGTTTGTGGGTCCCGTGAACAGTGCATAGAACCCATTAAAACAAAAAATGTGCCGCTGGGAAGGGCAAAACGAGCTTCCTAAATGCGCACTTAGTGATTCTAGGAAAGTGAGTCACTTGTCTTTTGCTTGCGATTGGCAAAACAGGTTTTACGATAGTGAACTTGTCATTGCTCGTTTCCTAAGTAATAAAGGTGGGACTTCGAACATACTGTTGGAAAAATACTTGTTTGTATCACATACAAGACATACGTAGTGGAAAATTAATTGATTTACTTCATTCGCAATTGATAACATGTACTATGTAAGTTTTAGAATTTAAAACAAAAGATTAGAAATACTTGAGAACACTTTTAATCTTCACTCCAATTCTACTTAATACTCAAGAAGTGTGGTCCTTCAATCTGTTTCCAAAGGGAGAATATGAGTGTATCCAATACACATACAAACCATTTCATTCCTTATATAATCTTAATGAAAACCTTTACGAAAAGACTTATGAAATTCTGTATATTTCTTTCCTTGTATATGACTGATTATCTAATTGGGCTAACCTTTTGGGCGTTTCCAATTGGCCTCTAGTATGTGGCTTGGAGTGAAACCAAAAGGGAACGAATAAGACTCTAGCTCCAATGGATCTTGGGCTTTTCTGTCAACTCTTGACAAGTCCAAAGTTACCATTAATTATATTCAATACAACTATATGAATACAATTACATTCTAGGCCATATATAAATTATATCCCAAGACTTTATTATACATGCAACCCCTTCATTAAAATATTCGCAATAATACAAGTCATGAATATAGACTGCCACTTTGAAGATTACTACATCTTAATACAAGTCATGAGTACCTGGTTTAATTTTTTATGTTATTCATCATATATTTGTGAAATCCAATTCCATAAATATATACTTTAGTAACTCCTTACTAAAGTGGTTGGGCCCAACACTTTGAATAACCAAAATCATTAAACTTACCTCAAGAGATTATTTTATGTCTCCGTTAAGAGATTATGAATTCCATCTTGAGAATATATGTTCCATCAACACTAAATGAAGCTACCCAATATACTGAAGTTTTGATTGTAACTTAAAGATCGCACTCCTGATATATCAAAACAACCTATTCCTTATGATCAGGTCCATTATTCTCTCAAGATTTAGAGCTGATGTAAATAGAAGTTGTGAGATTTATTATTCATTTGACAGTCGTTAGGAGAATAATAAATCTCACAGTGGTCCAGTTCAGTATGTTTTAACTCTTAAAACATCTAACATATCAACTAGAAGTCTCCACGTCCATAATCAAGACAAATCATCTTAGTTGATATGTTATAGTCTTCGCAGATAAAATGCCCAATTTCATCACCAATTACGAACCAAAATTCTAAGTTTACAAAGAACTTGTGATCTATATCTTCAGTGACTAAATCACATACTATGCATCTCATGGTCTATATGATAATGTCCCATTAGTTCATTTATAGATAGTCTCATGGACTAAGATAATGTCCCATTAGTTCATTTATACATGCTATACTTGGCTAAAATCTAATCTATTTAAGCAGTTTGAGATAGACCCCACATCCTAATTTCTGAATTTTAATGAAGTTTAATTCTTAGGATGTGACTAGTCTTTCCTAAGTACTTTATATCAAAGAGGATTAGACAAAAAAAACTCCATTGATGACAATAACTCTACATCATTCTAAATGATTAGAATGTCATCAACATACATTAAGAAATTTATTATTCTATATAGCTTTTCCAAGCATAGGGATTTTTGATACTTGATCATAATCAAAAAATTTGATTGCTTTATCAATGATGATATTTTATGAATCAGATGCTTGCTTTAATCCTTAAATGGAATTTAAGCAACTTGCATACTAAACACTACTAGTTCTTTGCTATGTATAAGTTTAGTTACATCATATAGATGTCTTCCTCAAGATTACGACAAAAGAAGCTTTCTTAATATCCATTGCCATATTTCATCCAAATGAAATATAATGGATATGAGAATCTAGATAGAGTTAAACTTGACTATTGGTGAAAAAGATCTTTCAAAATCGAATCATTTCTTTCTGAATAAATCTTTTTGCCACTAGTCTTGACTTTGAAGGTTTTCACCTTTAAATCTATCAATCTTATTTACTTGTAGACCTATTTGAAAAACAGTAGGCTTAATGCCATTAGGCGCCTTTACAAGTTCTAGACTGTAAATAGAATCCAATTCTATTCACATATCTTTGATCTAGTAATCTATATTCATATCATCTATTGCCTTTACGTAGGACCGAGGATCAAATTTATATCCTTGTAGAATGACTTCAAAAGTTTATCCTAAAAATATGAATTTATTTGGTAATTGATAATCCTTCCATTACGATATTGTACCAGTGTACTAGCTATACATTTAGAATAATGCCTTGTGGTGTATCTAATACAACCATCTCATTTCTAAATGTATTTTATAGTTCTCTTTCAACAAATTCTGACATCTTTCTTCTAGAACAATTTTACGTTTAGCTTTAAGATTATTCACATAGTCATCATCAAGAACTTTGTATTTGTACTTTACAAACATCTTTTCTTTTTTATGACTACCAAAACAATCTTTTGCAACTCCTTTTGGATACACATCATAAACACACATTTTTCTACCTTTTGATTTCATTTGTCAGACTTCCTTTCTAGCACAAGTGTTGGATATCTCTAAAAGTGGAAATATCATATACTAGGTTTTCACCCAATCCACACTTTGATAAATATCATAGGAAAAAACTTTTGAAATCAACTTTAGAAAATGTATAGTAATTAAGAGTACATTTCCAAAAGAAATAAGCAAATGGAAATACTTATCATGTGCTTTACTATTTCTAAAAGAGCTTTATTCCTCCTTAATGTATGCACTGACTTAAAGAAGTCATTGAAATTATATTCCATTACAATAAAGGAGCCCTAGATCATATTATCCTCTAAATAGAATTCATAGACTGAGAATACGACAAAATAATGGTTCTAAGAGCCTATCTTTCACCAATCTTGAATACCATTTATATTAATAAGATCTAAACATAACTGCCAAAACATACAATACCAAAGGATGGAAACTTTCTCTTTAAAAAGTAAAACATGTAAATTTCCATCTAGAAAATAATCATGGACAATGCTTAGTTTTACCAAAACAGAAACACTTTCCTTTTGGTTATGCTTTTAACTCAAATTTCCTTTTGGCAACTACTAGGGCAACTTGCTTGTCTAACTGTTTGGTATTATAATTCCACTTCTTACCACCCTTACCTTTCAGTTCAGGCTAAGAATTTGAATTAAATCATATTGATCCTAGCCTTAGCTTTTAGGATGTTTTCCGTTGTGTAGAACTCACTCATCAATTCAGATAACATAAAAAGAATTTATTTTCAAAAAATTCTGAATTGATCAAATGATTCTAACAAGGACTTGTTGATCATATCCAAATGAGATTAACATTTAATCTCTACATCCAAGAATTCCAATTCATTTTAAAAATAAAATATTTTCATAAAATGATATAGAATTGGAAATCCTTAAGCTTTTCTTAGCACTCAATATGATTCATATCAAACATCTCATTTAGACTTAATATAAAGTCTAAGTCTAGTACTAACTCTTGCATCTTATGCTGTAGCACAATTGAGATAGAAGTCAATGTAACATTTTAGCATTTCAATGGAAACTATGATCATATCATAAGTTATCTTCCATCAATACATCATGCATAGGAAATTATGACAATGTTGAATCGAAACACATTTATGTACCTCGGCACCTTTAAGCACTATATCCAAAATTATTTCTTAGTTAATGTGATTCATTTAAAATAGTATTTAGAGAAAAAAAATTTATGACAACTTTATTTTGAGACTATGAACATTATTACAGGGACAATATATTTTGCATCCATAACCATATAATATGGAACCCATAAAAACATATTATATTAGGTGCAACGACAACTTAATCCCGCAACTAATATTCCTCAGGAGCGAGGTCATACCAATCACTATGATCAGGAGAGAAATATTCTCATTATTAATGCTATCATGTAACTCTTACAAAAAAAAAAAAAAAAAATTTGCCTCTTTAACTTTGGCTTCTAAGCAATAATAGCAAGAACTCAGCATAGAGGATACTATCAAACTTAGTCTAGTGTACACCATTGCCTAGACCCATGTGTAGCCACATAACTCCACCCTTGTAAAGTTTAATCTGGTAGTACCATGATGCAAAAACACCCTCCACATGGAACGCAAGGCTTGAGGCCAAGATGAGGTGCTTGCCCACACCACTATAAACCGGAAAGTTCAATCTTGTAGTACCATGAAAAAAACATCCTCTGCATGGAACGCAAGGCTTGAGGCCAAGACGAGATGTTTACCCCACACCACTATGAACCGACAATGGAGGCTGTGAGATCCAACCCTTGTATCTCTCTCCTACTAGAAATTTTAAAACAAGTGGATTGTCATGAAACCATTGTGATCTAATCACAATTTTAACCCTACACATTAAATGTGTTTAATTGTTTAAATTCAATGTGATGTTACTACGTCACGTCATAGTAACGTAATGAATATTCGCGCAATCACAAAGAAATTTAACCTTGTAATCTGTGAAGTAAATACCCTCCGCATGGAATGCAAGACTCGAAGTTAAGACAAGGTATCTATTTACATTACAATAAACTTAATAAAAGGGTTATTTTAGCACTCCCACTCATTATTTGGATTTTTCTTTAAATAATTGTGATCCCATCACAACTAATAACCTTGCACTTAATAAAGACTCTAATCTTATTAGAATCACTAACTAAAATGGAAGTCCTAAACAATTTAGGATTGCTTTACACTAATGAATCAAAAATTAGTTATATAGAACTCTATCCTTAACTTATTTGATTAAGAATTCTAATCTCATTAGAAACTATATACCTTTTAATTAAGTTTTAATTTTATTAAAACTTCTAATAAAAATAAATTAAGGACTTTCAATTATATAACAATTCCAATCTCATTAGAATGTTTCTTAAAAGACAAGTCCCAAACTATTTAGGACTAAGAGTTCTATTTAACTAATATCTTTGATCTCAATAGGTCTTTTAGTTAGAACCATGTGTAATCTTATCACACACAACCTTGCTCTATATACATTTGAAAACACTTAGAAAAAATTTAAAATTCCCTTCAGATGCATTTTCACGAGAAGCTTGCGACTAAGCTTTTCCCGCGAAAATGGGTCAAGGAAAAATATTGAAAACACAAAATTCAAACAAAAACTTTCGTGACTGTCTCGCGACTGTGTTGTTGGGAAAAATACATGTTCGTATCACATACAAAACATACGCAGCAGAAAATTAATGGATTTACTTCATTCGCAATTGATAACATGCACTATGAAAGTTCCAGAATTTAAGAACAAGAAAGCATACCTTGGTGTGGTGAAATTCAAAACCAAAAATCAGAAGTTCTTGGGAAGACTTTTAATCTTCACTCCAATTCCACTTAATGCCCAAAATGTGTGGTCTCTCAATCAGTTTCCAAGGAGAGAACAAGGGAGTGTCCAACACTCACATACAAACCATTTCATTCTTTGTGTAATCTTGATGAAAAACACTTATGAAAAGACTCATGAAAGGACTTATGAAATTCTGTATGTTTCTCTCTTTATATACAACTGATTATCTAATTGGGCTAGCCTTTTGGGCCATTCCAATTGGGCTCTAGTGTGTGGCTTGGAGTAGGACCAAAAGGGAACAAATAAGACTCTAGCTCTAATGGGCCTTGGGCTTTTCTGTCAACTCTTGACAAGTCCAAAGTTACCATTAATTATATTCAATACCAATATATGAATATAATTGCACTCTAGGCCTTATTAATAAATTACATCCCAAGACTTTATTATACATCCAACCCCTTCATTAAAATATTCGTAGTAATACAAAGTCATGAATATAGACTGCCACTTTGAAGATTACTACATCTTAATTCTTGAGTACTCAGTTTAATCCTTAATGTTATTCATCATATATTTATGAAATCCAATTCCATAAATATATACTTTAGTAACTCCTTACTAAAGTGGTTGGGCCCAACTCTCTGAATAACCAATCTCATTAAACTTATCTCAAGGGAATATTTTATATCTCCGTTAAGAGATTATGAATTCCATCTTGAGAATATATGTTCCATCAACATTAAATGCGACTACCCAACATACTGAGGTTTTGACCGTAACTTATAGATCTCACTCCTGATATATCAAAGCAACCTACTTCTCGTGATCAGGTCCATTATTCTCTCAGGATTTAGATTTGATGTGAATAGAAGTCATGGGATTTATTATTCAATTGACAGTCGTTAGGAGAATAATAAATCTCACAGTGGTCCAGTTCAATATGTCTTAACTCTTAAAACATATCAACATACCAACTAGAAATCTTCCATTTCCATGATCAAGACAAATCATCTTAGTTGATATGTTATAGCCTTCGCAGATGAAATGCTCAATTTCATCATGGACTACGAACTACATTCTGAGTTTACAAAGAACTTGCAATTTATATCTTCTGTGACTTTTCACATAAATTGCATACTATGCATCTCATGGACTAAGATAATGTCCCATTAGTTCATTTATAAATAGTCTCATATTATTAAATAATTTAATTATTTATGACATGCCAATAAATTGGATTTTAGGGCATAAATCCCAACATGTGTCGCGAGTAAAGCATACTCGAAAAATAGTTTTGTGCTTCAGAGGCATTTTTCGTGGGTTACCTTCTTGCGAAGTACTCGCGAAAAGCGTGTGTTTTCAGTTTTTAAAGAGCAGTTGTAGATAGTTTTCAACGGTTCTTCACAAACAAACAACTATCATATGAACATGATATGCAGAATTTGATATCAAAACTGAATTCCGTTGATGTTATTGCCTTAAACTTCAATTTAACATACTTAAATTCAAATTTAAACAACATCATAACATCAATATCAGTTTTTATCAAATCATAGTTTCAACAACCATGCAGAAAATTAAATGCATAATCTTCTAAAAACATGAAACTATTATCTCTAATTCCAAAACTCACAAAACATGTTATTCAGATTCGAAATTGAAGACCACTCTGATACCAATTGTTGGAAAAATACGTGTTTGTATCGCACAAAAAACAAACGCAGCAAAAAATTAACGGATCTACTTCATTCGCAATTGATAACATGTACTATGTAAGTTTCAGAATTTAAGAACAAGAAAGTATACCTTAGTGCTGTGAAATTCAAAACAAAAGATTAGAAGCACTTGAGAACACTTTTAATCTTCACTCCAATTCCACTTAATACCCAAAACGTGTGGCAACTCAATCAGTTTCCAAGAAGAGAATAAAAGTGTATCCAACACACATACAAACCATTTCATTCCTAATATAATCTTAATGAAAACCTTTATGAAAAGACTTATGAAATTCTGTTTGCTTCTCTCTTTATATATATATAATTATCTAATTGGCTTGGAGTGGGGCCAAAAGGGAACAAATAAGACTCTAACTTTAATGGGCTTTAGGCTTTTTTGTCAACTCTTGACAAGTCCAAAGTTACCATTAATTATATTCAATACCATTATATGAATATAATTGCACTTTAGGCCTTATTAATAAATTATATTCTAAGACTTTATTATAAATGCAACCCTTTCATTAAAATATTCGTAGTAATACAAAGTCATAAATATAAACTACCACTTTGAAGATTACTTCATCTTAATCCTTGAGTACCCGATTTAATCTTTTATGTTATTCATCATATATTTATGAAATCCAATTCCATAAATATATGCTTTAGTAACTCCTTACTAAAGTGGTTGGGCCCAACACTTTGAATAACCAAACCCATTAAACTTATCTCAAGAGAATATTTTATGTCTCCGTTTAGAGATTATGAATTCCATCTTGAGAATATATGTTCCATCAACACTAAATGCGGCTGCTCAACATACTGAGGTTTTGATTGTAACTCATAAATCTCACTCTTGATATATTAAAGCAACCTACACCTCATGATCAAGTCCATTATTTTCTCAGGATTTAAAGTTGATGTAAATAGAAGTCGTGAGATTTATTATTCATTTGACAGTCGTTAGGAGAATAATAAATTTCACAGCGGTCTAGTTCAATATGTCTTAACTCTTAAAACATATCAACATATCAACTAGAAGTCTTCACTTCCATGATGAAGACAAATCATCTTAGTTGATATGTTATAGTCTTCGCAAATGAAATGTCCAATTTCATCACTAACTACGAACTAAAATTCTGAGTTTATAAATAACTTGTGATTTATATCTTCTGTAACATTTCACATAAATCACATACTATGCATCTCATGGACTAGGATAATGTCTCATTAGATCATTTATAGATAGTCTCATATAACTAAACACATACAAATCCTATGCAACTCTGTGAAGTTACACCCCACCCTATGTATGCGTATTATTTACCGTGTGAGTATGTTAGGCCCAAGTTGTATGTCGAAACAAAATGTTTTGTTTCTTTAGGGTAAGTGAGAGATTGTTAGGATTAGTACTCTTAAATCCTATTGTAAGATGCTATATACAGTACTATATATGACATTATGTATAACTTAATATTGTGATTAATAAAGTTGTTTTATTATTGTCTAAAATAATGGTAACATGAATATTTGAACATTATCATATAGTCCATGAGATGCATAGTATGTGATTTATGTGATTTATGCGATTTAGTCACAGAAGATATAGGTCACAAGTTCTTTTTACACTCATAATTTTAGTTCATAGTAGGTGATGAAATTGAGCATTTCATTTGCGAAGACTATAACATATCAACTAAGATGATTTGTCGTGATCATGGAAGAAGAGACTTCTAGTTGATGTGTTGTTATGTTTTAAGAGTTAAGACATATTAAATTGGACCGCTGTGAGATTTATTATTCTCCTAAAGATTTTCAAATGAATAATAAATCTCACAACTTCTATTTGCACAAACTCTTAATTCTGAGAGGATAATAGACCTAATCATGAAGTGCATGTTGCTTTGATATATCAGGAGTGAGATCTAAAGACAAGATCAAAACCTCAGTATGTTGGGCAACCACATTTAGTGTTGATGGAACATATATTCTCAAGATGGAATTCATAATCTCTTAACGGAGATATAAAATATTCTCTTGAGATAAGTTTAATGGGTTCGATTATTCAGAAAGTTAAGCCTAACCACTTTAATAAAAAATTACTAAAGTATATATATATATATATATATATATTTATGAAATTGGATTTCATAAATATATGACGAATAACTTTAAAGGATTTAACCGGGTACTCAAAGATTTAGATGCTGTAATCTACAAAGTGGCAGTCTATATTAATGACTTTGTATTACTACGAATATTTTATGAAGGGGTTGCATGTACAATAAAGTTTTAGGATATAATTTATTAATAAGGCCTAGAGTGCAATTATATTTATATAGTGGTATTAAATATAATTAATGGTAACTTTGGACTTGTCAAGAGTTAATAGGAAAGCCCAAGGCTCATTGGAGCTAGTGTCTTATTTGTTCCCTTTTTGTCCCACTCTAAGCCACACACTAAAGCCCAATTGGAAAGGCCCAAAAGGCTAGCCCAATTAGATAATCAGTTATAAAGAGAGAAACATGCAAAATTTTAGATGAGACATCATTGAAGTGGTATGTATGTGGGTTTTGGACACTCTCTCATTCTCCCTTGAAGAAATTCATAGAAACTAATTGAGAAACCACACTTCTTAGGCGTAAAGTGGAATTGGAGTGAAAATTAAAAGTGTTCCACAAGAACTTCTAATCTTTGGTTTTGAAATTCACCACACCAAGGTACACTCTCTTATTCTTGAATTTTGAAACTTACATAGTACATGTTATCAATTGCGAATGAAGTAGATCTATTAATTTTCCTCTGCGCATGTTTTGTATGTGATACAAACTTGTATTTTTCCATCAATAACATGTCTGTTTAAGTTTAGGTTTTCTCTGTTTTATATTTTAAGGCATATTAGGTTGTTAGATTTATAGTTTTACTTCTTCCTTATTCTATGTTTCTGGGTTAGAATTTAGGGTGAGTATGCATACACATGACTTCTGCATGTGCACCATAAAGGAGCATGAGGAGCTTGTTTGGCTTGCTGGGAACCTCAAGCTGGTGGTGACTGAGTATTCCAGGCAGATTTATGGTCCTAGAGGGTATGCCCACCTGGGGAATGATGATGATGGTGGTGGTGATGACTTCGAGGCGACTTCAAGCTATCGGCCAAGGAAGAGGCACTACCGGTAATGATCCTGCAGTTCAGACAGACAAACAGATACACATACATGTAGCATATTTCCTTTTTTTCTTTTTATTAGTATGTATCCCTACACTTAAATTTTTATTTGAGACATTAGGTTGTATTTTAAGAGCATCTTTATATCTCTACTTTTATTTAGGATGTGTACTCATTTTACAACTCATCGAAATTTTTGCATTCATTTTGGCTTACTTTTTCCTTTTCTTTTTGTCTTTGACGCTTGAAAAGCTGAGCTTGAGTGTGCCTTGAGTAATCCTTTAGGCCGTAGGAATCATGAGAGAAGCCTTAATGAAGGAATTATACTCCAAATAGGGAAAGGAATCTAAAAACCCTAGTGGAACTGCGCACACATACGTGCGTGGACCATGCATACGCACCTTTGACCATGAGTGCGAATGACACAAGGCAGAAAAACCCTAACCAACTCTCTTCAGTGTAAAATAGCCATAGGAGGCCTCCAAATCGTCACAAAATGTATTCTAAGTAAAAGGAAACACCTTATAAGGTCCTTGAATGGCATAATTCACTCCTTTAGAGGTTTCGACATGAATTAAGAAGCTTAGTCCCAATTTCAAAGATGCTCTCATCCCTCTAGGTTTTTCTCATATTCCTTACTTTCACAAAATCGTAGTGAATGAGTCTCTTCTTCGTGCTGCTATTGAGTTTTGAATCCCTACTCAACACGTTTTCCAATTCAACGGTATGGAATTATGCCCTACTTCTGAAAAGTTTGGTGCAATCATTGGTGAACACAACTTCAATGCTATCATTCTTCCTACACTCGAGGAAGACCTCTCCAACTTAGCTCATCAACTCTTAGGGGTTCCTCTAGCTATGGACCAAAGATGGTGCAAGTCTAACAAGTTGAATGTCCACGTGGTGTTCAAGTGCTTTTCTCTGAAAGATAGTCCTTTGGTTGGGGTGACGTGTTCTCATCATCTAAACGCTTTTTTTCTTTGCATTCTTGTGAGATACTTCTTGGTGCATGAAACACCTCATGTGAATGCACGAATACTTCAAGTGTTCAACAATCTAGGGATAGGAAGTCCAATCGTCAACATCTTGGCTGAAACTATTAATGGTTTGGATGCCGTTCATAGAGAGGAAACCACATTCTTTGTAGGGAGTTCTATTTTTCTTCAGGTATAATCCCTAACTTTTGCCTAGGTTCTCAACCTAATGGGATTCCTCTAATTCTTGCATGGATTGTCTTTTGATTTTCAACCTATCGAGGCACCTTATATTATCTTTGAATTTTTCTCTCTCCTTTTTTTATTATTATTTTATTCTCTTTTTTTTCCATTAAAGACTCAGGCTTTCTTTTTCTCTCCCTCAGGTATGGCTATATGAGAGGCTCTAGTTGCCTTAACCCCCCATTGTCTCTCCTAGTCAGTATTAATCGAAACAATATCGTGATCACAAGCACAAGGAAAAAGAGAAGGATCTTGCCAAGTTCACTGAATTCATGAAGCATCTCTCTCCATTAGGTGTTCAATGGGTGGTGGAATGGTGGCACATCACAGCCATGTCTAGCAGTGGCTTCAAGGATAACTATGTACCCTTGGTCAGGCTTCATCGTTGTTCTTACTACCCTACATGTCACATTGCAAGGAAATTTGGTAACTTTCAAGGTGTTCCTAATGGCAATGGTTCCTTCCATACCTTGGCATTTACTGAAAGGATCTTGAGCAGAATCTATGAGACTTGGTTGCGAAGGTTAATGGATAGGGACATCCAATTCCCCTAGTTCCTTCATCCAACTTCGGGGTTCAAAGATGGTTATCTACTAACATGAGTGTAGACACCTCATTTTGTACCTGATTAATAAACTTTATTCCCTGGTCCTAATTCTGAGCTTGACATGCCTACAAATGGTAATTGAAGTTATTTTGATAGTTTGGAAGTAATCATAACTCAAAAGTTCTCAAATTGGTTTGAAAACGATGCTGAAAAATTGCCTTTGCTCACTGTTTTGACCATAACTTGTATTTCACAAATACTTTTTGGGTGACATTTCATTAAAAAGTAGACATATTGGGGTTCAATTTAAACATAAAATTTACCTACATTGGATTTATATTGAGTGATTTATGGCCATTTGAAGTTGTGCCATCTAAGCAATCAAAATTAGGGTTTATGGGGAGCAGTCAAAGTTGGGCCATCTAGGCATACATAGGCCCCACCCATGCGTACACAAGCTATTTTTCTGGGTTCTATAACTTCAGTTTTAGGGGCCTAAAACATCATTCTTTAATGTGGACCAGCCCTTAGACCCTTGGGAACGTCCAAAGATGTCTAAAACGCCCCGAAAACCTACTTTAAACATATAAATACAATCTTATGCCTCCAAACTAAAACCCCAGCTAGAGAGTGTGGATTTTTGGCCTAAACTCTTCTAAAACTCTTTCTTTCTTTAAACTATCAACACACACAACCACCAAGCACATTTTTGGTTCTTTAAAACCTCTCTCTATTACTCATTAGGGCAAAAACTATCTATCTCATTCCAAGAAACATTTTCCAAAGAGACAAAAAATTGGGACATGAATGAGTATTGTGCTTTTCACCAAAAGTTAGGACACTAGACAAATAATTGCGTTAGGTTGAAACATGAGATTCAAGACTTGATTGATGATGGGATGATCGCCAAGCCAAGATTCTAGAGATGAAGCAAGATCGAAGGAAGGGATGTGCTTAAGAGATTTGATCCATGGGGATACCTTTGCTAGAGGATGATCCATTTCAATTTTGTTGAGTCTTTTTCAATTGTCGTGTTAGAGTCTTTCTCAATGTTGTGTTGTTGAGTCTTTCCTCTATTCTATTGTTGAGTCTTTCCCTATGAATTGTTGTTAAAACTTTGTTTAAGATGTGTTATTGAGTTTTCTTTTGTCATGTTGAGTCATGTTCCTTAGAATTTTCAAATCAACGTTGTTTCACTTTCAATAAAGATGGCCATTCAAATACGACGTGTATCATCTGATCTCTTTTTACTAGCTTTGAAATGAATGAATCCTTAAACCTAAAAGATAAGTTAATCCAATAAGCAATCAAAACATGAGATTGTCTTAGTTCATTTGATCATAAAAAACAAGCATGAAAGTGAGAAAGAGGGTGAGAGATAGAGGGAAAAAAAAAAAAGACTTTGATCAAGTAAGGAAGTACATAAGAATGAGAAGAATGAGTGATGAGAGATTCCTTGTGGCACAAGACATGAGTGAGTTTGAAGATAGGAAAGAACAATTGAATGAATGATTTGTTTTTTGCGTGGATGACACTACATTGATGAGAACTTGATGAGCAGAATGGCTAACCTTGGTTTGAAAAGACTAAGCAATCAAGGTTGAAAGGATGAGAGGCCATCTTTCTACTACACCTTTTTACAATGAGAGATTATTTCCACTTGCTAATCCTATTAAGCCTAGATGAATTCCTTCTTTATACCCATGCTAAGTGATTACCCCCTAAACTAAAGGCATGTTATTAAGAGATGATGATTTGAAATGGTTACCTTTAACTCTAGGGGCATACTATAATATTGAAAAGGACCAACCCTATGCTAGGGGCAAATTTTGTGGATGAATGATAGAGGCATGTGAGGATGATTTATAAGTGAAAGGATACTGATTTCCCAACAAGGGGCATGGAAAAAGAAAAAGAGAGAAAAACAAAGAAAAGAAAAAAGAAAAAGAAAAGAAAAATGGGAGATACAAGAAAAGAAGAAAGGAAAAGGAAATGAAAGTTAGAAGCAAAATGGACAAGGAAAAATGGATGAAGAAAAAGAAAATGATGCAAACACGAAATGAGTAGTAATCCTTACAATTAGGATACCCTAAGAATAAAATAAAATATGAGGCACAAATACCCTTTCTTTCTTGAGCCTTAGAATCCCATGTTGGAAAACTATATGTTTGTATCGTATACAAAACATACGCAGCGGAAAATTATTGAATCTACTTCATTTGCAATTGATAACATGCATTATGTAAATTTCAGAATATAGAATCAAGAGAGTGTACCTTGGAGTAGTGAATTTCAAAACTCAGATCAGAAGTTCTTAGGAACACTTTTAATCTTCACTCCAATTCCACTAACGCCCAAGAAGTATGGTTTCTCAATCAGTTATATGCGTTTATTCAAGAAAGAATGAAAGAGTGTCGAACACTCATATACACACCATTTCATGTTCTTACAAAATTTTGTATGTTTCTCTCCTTATAACTGATTATCTAATTGAGCTAGCCTTTTGGGCTTTTCCAATTAGGCTTTAGTATGTGGCTTGGAGTGGGACCAAAAGGGAACAAATAAGACACTAGCTCCAATGGGCCTTGGGCTTTTCTGTCAACTCTTGACAAGTCCAAAGTTACCATTAACTATATTTAATACTAATATATAAATATAATTGCACTCTAGGCCTTATTAATAAATTATATTCCAAGACTTTATTGTACATGCAACCCCTTCATAAAATATTCGTAGTAATACAAAGTCATAAATGTAGACTACCACTTTGTGAATTACTATATCTTAATCCTTAAGTACCCGACTTAATCCTTTAAAGTTATTCATCATATATTTATGAAATCCAATTTCATAAATATATATACTTTAGTAATTTCTTACCAAAGTGGTTAGGCCTAACTCACTGAATAACTGAACCCATTAAACTTATCTCAAGGGAATATTTTGTATCTTCGTTAAGAGACTATGAATTCCATCTTGAGAATATATGTTCCATCAACACTAAATGTGGCTGCCCAACATATTGAGGTTTTGACCGTTACTTTAGATCTTACTCTTGATATATCAAAGCAACCTACACTTCATGATCAGATTATTCTCTTAGGATTAAGAGTTCATGCAAATAGAAGTCGTGAGATTTATTATTCATTTGACAGTCATTAGGAGAATAATAAATCTCACAACGGTCTAGTTCAATATGTCTTAACTCTTAAAACATATCAACACATCAACTAGAAGTCTCCACTTCCATGATCAAGACAAATCATCTTAGTTGATATGTTATAGTCTTCGTAGATGAAACGTCCAATTTCATTACCGACTACGAACTAAAATTCTTAGTTTACAAAGAACTTGTGACTTATATCTTCGGTGACTAAATTACAAAAATCACATACTATGCTTCTCATGGACTATATGATAATGTCCAAATATTCATGTTACCATTATTTTAGATAATAATAAAATAACTTTATTAATCACAATATTAAGTCATACATAATGTCATACATAATACATACATAGCATAATACAATAGGATTTAAGGGCACTAATCCTAAGATCCCAAGCCTTGTTACAGCCCAAAAGCAAAGTCCTCTATGATCGATTAAGATTGTTTGCCTTAAAAATTTTGGAAAGCCTAGCCTTAGTTGTGAAAATAATTTAAAAAAGAAGAAGAAGAAGAAGAAGAAGAAGAAGAAGAAGAAGAAAGGCCCGCTAGGTTGAAAACCTAAAAAGGTAGCCTAGGTAAAAGTTAGGGCAATTTGAAAAGAAGTGAAGAAGAGCATCAAGAAAAATGGTGAACTTATTCCAAGCTAGGGGCAATCCATGAATAAGAATGACAAAGGAATGATCATACAAGGAAAGATAAGACTACCTCTAAGCTAGGGCAACCATGATAAGGAGAAAAGTGACCATACATGAGAGATGAGTTGGTTGGGGAGAATACAAAAAGGGAGAGGTGAGAGAAATGAGGTGTGCATATTCAAACAAGGACAATGATCAAGTTGACAAGAGATGATTGAATTCTAAATTCATATTGGGACTAATCAGTGAAGATAGTAAGTGATTCATGCAAAACATGTTCAAAGAGAATATGCATTGATATGCAAAATCATCTGGATCCATGATCCCTTGTTTTTACCTTCTTTTTTAAACTCCAAATTTTCTTCAAGGTCCTCTTTTTATTCAAATCATGTTGAGCCCTACTATCTCTAAACTATTATTGTGTTTGAAACTTTTTTGGTCTAGAGTCTCTTCCGACTTGTTTTGTTCATAAATATTAATTTTTCTCAAAACTTGAGTCGTGTTTAGAACTTCATTGATCTAGAGTCTCTTTCAACTATCTTTGATCTTCATCTAGAGGTGTTAGTAATTCTATGGAATTGAGGGTCATCCAAAGGCAAAGTGCATAAAATAAAAATGAATGAATGATTTGATTGAATAAATATGTGCCCCCATAAAAGGAAAGAATGCAATGAACTTATGGCCTAATCGACCCTTCCTTGCTAATGCTTTAAAGAGAAAATGCATTTTTTAGAAGTCCCAAAAAAAAAAAAAAAAGGAAAGAAAATTGAAAAAAAAAGGGTGAGATGTTGAAAACAAGGGGGAAAAAAAATTGAAAGGCGAAGATTCAAAAAGAAATGAGGAATTGGAAAATGAGAGAAGAAAAAGAGGGGATAAAGATGAAGATGAGAAGAGAGAGAAAAAAAAGTTGAAGATGGGAAAGAGAGGGAGAAAGAGAAAGAAAGAAAAAAAGATTAGTAGAGAAAAAGAAATAATGGCAAGATGAGAAAGAGAGATTAAAAAATGTATATGAGAAGATTAGAAAAAAACAGAAAAAAAGAAAAGGGGTATGGAAAAAAGAGAAGAAATGAAAAAAAAAATGATGAAAAGAAAAGATGGAAAAAATGAAGAAAAGATTAAGAGGAATGATGTGACCTGCTGTGCCTTTCGTTTAGTCCTGATGTGTTTGGACCTAACTTGATGTGACTTGTTGTGATTGGTTCAGTCCTGATGTGTTTGGACCAAACCTAATGCGACCCGTTGTCATTGGTTCTTCCTATGATTAATGCCCTTAAATCTTATTGTATGATGCTATGTATGATATTATGTATGACTTGCTGTATGACTTAATGTTGTAATTAATAAAGTTCTTTTATTATTATCTAAAATAATAGTAACATGAATATTCAGACATTTTCACATAGTTCATGAGATGCATAGTATGTGATTTATGTGAAAAGTCACAGAAGATATAAATCATAAGTTCTTTGTAAACTCAGAAATTTAATTCGTAGTCAGTGATGAAATTGAGCATTTCATTTACGAAGAATATAACATATCAATTAAGATGATTTGTTTTGATCATGGAAGTGGAGACTTCTAGTTGATGTGTTGATATGTTTTAAGAGTTAAGACATATTGAACTGGATCTCTGTGAGATTTATTATTTGTTAGAATTAGTGCCCTTATATCCTATTGTATTATATTATGTATGATATTATGTACGACATTATATATGACTTAATATTGTGATTAATAAAGTTTTTTTATTATTATCTAAAATAATAGTAACATGAATATTTGGACAATATCAGATAGTCCATGAGATGCAAAGTATGTGATTTTTGTGATTTAGTCACAGAAGATATAAGTCACAAGTTCTTTGTAAACTCAGAATTTTAATTCGTAATCGGTGATAAAATTGGGCATTTCATCTGCAAAGACTATAACATATCAACTAAGATGATTCGCCTTGATCATGGAAGTGGAGACTTCTAGTTAATGTGTTGATATGTTTTAAGAGTTAAGACATATTGAACTGGACCGCTGTGAGATTTATTATTCTCCTAACGACTGTCAAATGAATAATAAATCTTACGACTTCTATTTGCATGAACTCTTAATCCTGAGAGAATAATGAACCTGATCTTGAAGTGTAAGTTGCTTTGATATATCAGGAGTGAGATTTAAAGTAATGATCAAATCCTCAGTATGTTGGGCAACCACATTTACTATTGATGGAACATATATTCTCAAGATGGAATTCATAATCTCTTAACGGAGATACAAAATATTTCCTTGAGATAAGTTTAATGGGTTCAGGTATTCAGAGAGTTAGCCCTAACCACTTTGGTAAGAAATTACTAAAGTATATATTTATGAAATTGGATTTCATAAATATATGATGAATAACTTTAAAGGATTAAATCAGGTACTCAAGGATTAAGATGTAGTAATTCACAAAGTGGCAGTCTACATTTATGACTTTGTATTACTACAAATATTTTTTGAAGGGGTTGCATGTACAGTAAAGTCTTGGGATATAATTTATTAATAAGGCCTAGAGTGCAATTATATTTATATAGTGGTATTAAATATAATTAATGGTAATGTTGGACTTGTCAAGAGTTGACAGAAAAGCCCAAGGTCCATTGGAGCTAATGTCTTATTTATTCCCTTTTGATCACACTCCAAGCCACATACTAAAGCCCAATTGGAAAGGCCCAAAATGTTAGCCCAATTAGATAATCAGTAATAAGGAGAGAAACATACAGAATTTTTAAGTAGTTACAAGAACTGGTTTGTGTGTGAGTGTTAGACACTCTCTAATTATCTCTTGAAGAAATTCATATAACTGATTGAGAGACCACACTTCTTAGGCGTTAGTGGAATTGGAGTGAAGATTAACAGTGTTCCCAAGTACTTCTATTCTTTGGTTTTGAAATTCACCACACAAAAGGTACACTCTCTTATTCTTGAATTCTGAAATTTACATAGTACATGTTATCAATTGCGAAAGAAGTAAATCCGTTAATTTTCCGCTGCGTATGTTTTGTATGCAATACAAATATGTATTTATCTAACATTATTCTCCTAACGACTGTCAAATGAATAATAAATCTCACGACTTATATTTACATGAACTCTTAATCCTAAGAGAATAATGGACCTGATCATGAAGTGTAGATTGCTTTGATATATTAGGAGTGAGATCTAAAGTAACGGTCAAAATCTCAGTATGTTGGGCAGCCACATTTAGTGTTGATGGAACATATATTCTCAAGATAAAATTCATAGTCTCTTAACGGAGATACAAAATATTTCCTTGAGATAAGTTTAATGAATTTGTTATTCAGAATGTTAGACCTAACTACTTTAGTAAATAGTTACTAAAGTGTATATTTGTGAAATTGGATTTCAAAAATATATAATGAATAACTTAAAAGATTAAACTAGGTACTCAAAGATTAAGATGTAGTAAACTTCAAAGTGGCAGTCTACTTTAATGACTTTGTATTACTACAAATATTATATGAAAGGGTTGTATGTACAATAAAGTCTTGGGATATAATTTATTAATAAGGCCTAGAGCGCAATTATATTTATATAGTGGTATTAAATATAATTAATGGTAACTTTGGACTTGTCAAGAGTTGACAGAAAAGCCCAAGGCCCATTAGAGCTAGTGTCTTATGTGTTCCCTTTTGGTCCTACTCCAAGCCACATACTAAAGCCTAATTGGAAAGGCCTAAAAGGCTAGCCTAATTAAATAATTTGTAATAAGGAGAGAAACATACAGAATTTTTAAGTAGTCACAAGAACTGGTTTGTATGTTAGAGTTGGGCACTCTTTCATTCTCTCTTGGACATTCACATATAACTGATTGAGAGACCATACTTCTTGGGCGTTAGTGGAATTGGAGTGAAGATTAAAAGTGTTCTCGAGTACTTCTATTCTTTGGTTTTGAAATTCAACACACCAAGGTACACTCTCTTATTCTTGAATTCTGAAATTTACATAGTACATGTTATCAATTGCGATAGAAGTAAATCCATTAATTTTCCACTACATATGTTTTGTATGCGATACAAACAGGCATTTATCCAACATTATTCTCCTAATGACTGTCAATTGAATAATAAATCTCACGACTTATATTTACATGAACTCTTAATCTTGAGATAATAATGGACCTGATCATGAAGTGTAGGTTGCTTTGATATATTAGGAGTGAGATCTAAAATAACGGTCAAAACCTCAGTATGTTGGGCAGTCACATTTAGTGTTGATGGAACATATATTCTCAAGATGGAATTCATAGTCTTTTAACTGAGATACAAAATATTTCCTTGAGATAAGTTTAATGGGTTTGTTATTCAGAATGTTAGGCCTAACTACTTTAGTAAATAGTTACTAAAGTGTATATTTGTGAAATTGGATTTCATAAATATATGATGAATAACTTAAAGGATTAAACCAGGTACTCAAAGATTAAGATGTAGTAAACTACAAAGTGGCAGTCTACTTTAATGACTTTGTATTACTACGAATATTATACGAAGGGGTTGCATGTACAATAAAGTTTTGGGATATAATTTATTAGCCTAGAGTGCAATTATATTTATGTAGTGGTATTAAATATAATTAGTGGTAACTTTGAACTTGTCAAGAGTTGGCAGAAAGCCCAAGGCCCGAGCTAGTGTCTTATTTGTTCCCTTTTGGTCCCACTCCAAGCCACATATTTCAGCCCAATTGGAAAAGCCCAAAAGGCTAGCCCAATTAGATAATCAGTTATAAGGCGAGAAAGATACAGATTTTTGAAATATACAACAAGTACATGAAACTGTTTATATATGAGTGTTGGACACTCTCTAATTCTCTCTTGAAGAAATTCGTATAATTGATTAAGAGACCACGCTTCTTAGGCATTAGTGGAATTTAAACGTATTCCCAAGTACTTCTAATATTTGTTTTGAAATTCACCACACCTAGGTACACTCTTTTGTTCTTGTATTCTGAAATTTACGTAGTACATGTTATTAATTGCGAATAAAGTAGATCCATTAATTTTCTGCTGCGTATGTTTTGTATGCGATACAAACATGTATATTTCCATCAGTTTTGTCCTGAAGCATTTGGACCAAACCTGATGTGACCCGTTGTGATTGGTTCTGTCCTGACGTGTTTGGACCAAACTTGATGTCAATTGTTGTGCTTGGTTCCGTCCTGGTGTGTTTGGACCAAACCTAATGTGATCTAATTGTTGTGAAAATTTCAAAGATTCAAAAAATTTCAAAGCTCCAGAAAATAATTCAAAACTTCAAGAAGGATGTCACTTAAGAAATAAATTTAAAGTTCGAAATAGAAATTCAAAATTCAAGAGTGAAAATGGCACTTAAGAAGAAAATCAAGAATTTCAAAAATCCAAGAGATTTCAAATGAAAATGATGAATAGACTTTTTTCAAAAATGGATGGATTTGAATGATGAGTTTCTTAGTAAGATCATATTTATATGTTTAAACTAGGTTGAATGGTTGTGTGCCTTTGATTCTAAGTTCAGGATAGCAAACTTAGGCTCTTTGATGATTGATGTTGTGTTTATAAGGTGTTGATGTGTTTCTATTGGCTTAGGATAGTAGCCGTTCTTGTTGTGTTCATGATGTGTTGTTGATGTGCTAATAACAAGGTATGATGATATTATGCGTTTTCTTTTTGGCTTGGGATAGTAGCCACTTTTATTGTCTTCCCATTTACCCAAGGTTCAGGATAACGAACATAGGAGAATAGGGACTCGCAAAATCCAACAATTGGATTTTGCACCCACACCCCATGTTTGCTTGCATGTTTGCATGTTTGTGTTGTGTGTGTGTGGACTTAAAGTTTATTTACCTACAAAATGGTTTGTCTCTTCAAGCTTTTGACTGCACTTGCGGAGCAAGTATAGCCAAAAGATGGGCATTTGTAGACACCTCATTTTGTACCTGGTTAAAAAACATTAGTCCCTGGTCCCAATGATAAGCTTGAAATGTCTACAAATGGTAATTGAAGTTATTTTGATAATATGGAAGTAATCACAACTCAAAAGTGCCCAAATCAATTTGAAAACGATGCTAAAAAATGACCTTTACTCAATATTTTGACCATAACTTTTGATCAAAAAGCATTTTTAAGTGAAGTTTATTTTTCTAGAAAGTAGACATCCTGAGCTTCAATTTGAACCCATATTTTTCCTAATTTTGATTTATATTGAGTGAGTTGTGGCTTCTTAAATTTAGGCCCTAAAAGTAGTGAAAATAAGGGTTTTAGGGAGCATGTGTACGCAGGCCCCAACCATATGCATACAAAAGCTATTTTTCTAGGTTCCAGAACTTCAGTTTTAGGGGCCCAAATAATCATTCTTTGATGTGGGCCGGCCCCTAGACCCTTGGGAACATCCAAAGACGTCTAAAAAGCCCTGAAAACCCTAGTTTCAACATATAAATATAATCTTATGCCTCCAAACTAAAATCCTAGCTAGAGAGAGTGGATTTTTGACCTAAACTCTTCCAAAACTCTTTCTTTCTCTAAACTTTCTGCACACACAACCACCAAGCACGTTTTTGGTTCTTCAAAACCTTTCTCTATCACCCAATAGGGAAAAAACTATCTATCTCATTCCAAGAAATGTTTTCTATATATTATTTCTAAAGCTTTTCAAGCACTTTTTTTTTTTTTAATTTTTAAGTTGTGATTACTAAATGAAGATTGATATATTTTATTCCCTTGATTACCATTTAATCTTGTTATGTAGGCAATAAGGGGGCCAATTGAATATCAACCAAGTTGTGTTCCATAAGCAAGGTGAGTCTCTCCTTATGGCTCTTCTTAATTTGGATTTTTATAACTTGGGTTCTTGTTGTTCTTAATTGATTTATTTGTTAGACATGCTTATAAATATGATTTGACTTGTTTGGTTTTGATTTGTTGTGTCTCACTACATTTTGATTGGAGAGTTGAATGATTGGATATATTAATGAACATATTTTGATGTGTTAAGTGTTGCTCTTGTTTGTTGTTAGGTCTAATGCATGTTTAAGAATAGTATCTTTTTTGTTTTTCATTGATATCTTTGTTGTTAGTTTAGGTTGCTTGGTTTTGCATTAGAAGTATGCTAGGGTTTGTTAAATTGCTATTTTGTTTGTTGTTCTGAAACTGTGTTTCTAGGTGTGTATATGTACACATGCTCTATGCATGTGTACGCACTCGAAGTATGCATACGCATACAGTTGGGATGTGCATGCATACCCTATGTACGGGCATGCGTACCCTATGTAGGCGCATGCATACTTGTGTCTAGAAATGCAGATTTAGGGTTTTTGCTATTTTGTTTGTTTTGATTAGTTTTTGTAAAGTATACCGAAGAGTGTACTGATGAGTATCATCATTTCTATATGACTCATGTGCACATTCTTAGGGGGAGAAATTCTACCGCGTGCACATTCGTAGGGGGAGAAAGCCATAGGGGAGATGCATATACTAAGGGGGAGAAGACATCATTTTATGAGAAAACCTTGTTTTGTTTGCTTTACGTTATGCTTGGTTTCTTGTTGCTTTATGGTGCTTTGAGTTTCATTTAGAATCTATGCTTTGTTGCTTTCATCACATCATGCTTATATGTTGGACGTGCATATATCCTTATTAGTGTGCTTTATTGATTCCATGTTCAAATGATCATTTACTTTGCTATATGATCATTGTGGTCAATTTTATATGATTGTTTTGTGTTTGATCAAGTTGCTCATATGTTTCACATCATGTTTACTTGATCGCATTTTACATGTTACATTATACTTTTCCTTTTATCACTTGATTTACCTTGAGGGTCTAATGCGTTGTGTGCAAGTGTTTTCAAGTTACAGGTACATTTGTTCCAAGTTCATCACAGCTTCTAATTTTAGGTGTGAGTGAGTTTTGCCGTTGTTCCTAAACTCAAGTTTAAGTCTAGAGTCTGTTATAGGGTGTTTTGTCACTGAATAGCCAAAGGGAGAGATTGTAAAGTTGTGATTTACAACTATATTTTATGTTAGTTTTATTCCATGACAAAAAGTGTTGTAATTGCTTTAAATTTTTTCCTTGTATTTTTTGGGATTTTATGGTATTGGGTTTAGTATTAAGTTGGTGAAGAATCAAGCATGAATTGAAGAATAAGTGGATTTTGCGAGAAGCTAACCCATGAAAGAGCCACATGAGAAGCACATGCTGGAAGTTGAAGGGTCATGCCAGCTTGGAGGATGTCGCGAGTGTCTTGCGGGTAAGGCCTTCTTGCGAGATACCCGCGAAACTCTCTGTCTAGAAGATTTTTAAGTGTGACTTTCTTACCCTTCACCCATACTATATATACCCTCATTGCCCACAGAAATTGAAAAGAGGCCATTCAAACAAAAAAACCCTAGATAGGTTTTCTACAACACATACTCCCATCTTTTAGAGTGTGTTAGGACATATGTGAATCATGATTAGGAATATATGTCAATATTTTATGTAATTGGTTAATCTTTTGACAAAACACACTTTACTTGTAATTGGGTAGACCTAGAATGTGTTTAATACTTTACGAAACAAGGTTTCAAGTTCAAGTGTTAAAGCCATGCAAGTTTGTCCAAGAATCAAGTGAAGAAGTGCTGGATTTTAAAGCTCGACAGCTAGTATCTATCGAGGCTTAAAGAGCTGTATCATCTCGAGGCTCGACAGCAGCTCGATAGATAGGGTATCTATTGAGATTTATGAATATCAGTTTTTCAGATCTGATTTCACTCCAATCTGTAAATAGATGTTTCGGCTTTCTTTTCTCACAACCTAAATATATATTGATAGAAAAATACATGTTTGAATCGCAAATAAAACATACACAGTGAAAAATTAACGGATCTACTTCATTCGCAATTGATAACATGAACCATGTAAATTTTAGAATTTAAGAACAAGAGAGTATACCTTGGTGTGGTGAATTTAAAAACCAAAGATCAGATGTTCTTGAAAACACTTTTAATCTTCAATCCAATTCCACTTGTGCCTAAGAAGTGTGATCTCTCAATCAGTTTCTATGAATTTTTTCAAGGGAGAATGAGAGAGTGTCTCACACTCAAATACAAACCATTTCATGTTCTTACCAAGAATTCTGTATGTGTCTCTTCTTATATAAAACTGATTATCTAATTGGGCTAGCCTTCTGGGCCATTCTAATTGGGCTCTAGTATGTGGCTTGGATTGGTACCAAAAGGGAACAAATAAGACTCTAGCACTAATGGGCCTTGGGCTTTTCTGTCAACTCTTGACAAGTCCAAAGTTACCATAAATTATATTTAATACTACTATATAAATATAATTACACTCTAGGCCGTACTATTAAATTATATCCAAAGACTTTATTGTACATGCAACCCCTTCATAAAATATTCGTAGTAATACAAAGTCATGAATATAGACTGTCACGTTGTAGATTACTATATCTTAATCCTTGAGTACCCGAATTAATCCTTTTAAGTTATTCATCATATATTTATGAAATCCAATTTCATGAATATATACTTCAATAATTTCTTGTTAAAGTGGTAATGCTAACTCTCTGAATAACTAAACCCATTAAACTTATCTCAAAGGAATATTTTATATCTTCGTTAAGAGATTATGAATTCCATCTTGAGAATATATGTTCCATCAATACTAAATATGGCTACCCAACATACTAAGATTTTGATCGTGTTTTTAGATCTCACTCCTAATATATCAAGGCAACCTACACTTCATGATCAGGTCTATTATCCTCTTAGGATTAAGAGTTCATGTAAATAGAAGTCGTGAGATTTGTTATTCATTTGACAGTCTTTAGGAGAATAATAAATCTCACAGCGTTTCAGTTCAATATGTCTTAACTCTTAAAACATATCAACATATCAACTAGAAGTCTTCACTTCTATGATCGAGACAAATCGTTATAGTCTTCGCAGATGAAACGCCCAATTTCATCACCTACTACGAACTAATATTATGAGTTTACAAAGAACATGTGATTTATATTTTCTGTGACTTTACACATAAATCATATACTATGCATCTCATGGACTATATGATAATGTCTAAATATTCATGTTACCATCATTTTAGATAATATTAAAACAACTTTATTAATTGCAACATTAAGTCATACATAATGTCATACATAGCATCATACAATAGGATTTAAGGGCACTAATCCCAACATATATAAGGATTATTAAGGGCCGTTGCAGCTGAAGAACCTTAGTGCAAAAGTTTTTCACAAGCATATTGTGAACCGGAGACATATGCCCTAGTTCATTTTTCTAATCAAGAAGCTACTGTGTTTGGACACCGTAGAGTTTTGTAACCAAGGAGCTTCGTGATCTTCAATGTGTTGATGAACTGAAGAACTTTGCAGTCACCATCTTTCTCAAGTTGGTGATTAAGTCGCATACTGGGATCCGCGCATTTATTGGTTAGTCATGTACTGGGAGCCGTGCATTACAAGGAGAGATTGTCACTATAGAACAAGTCCAATTGGGTATTAGGGTAAGGGTTCAACTGTAGGTTGGTATAAGATACTGGGATTCCTTTACTTGTAACTGTTTGTTGTGTAATAGTGGATTCTCGGGAGTGGTGACCTTAAATTCACCCGGTGGGGTTTTGCCTCGGTTGTTTTCCCCATTCGTAAACAAATCACCCGTGTCAAATTTAATTTTCGCTGCATTTAGTTATTTGGTGATTTGTTTGTACTACCATGCTTATTGCATGTTAATTGAACCTAATTAATTTACTTGGCTAATTAATTGGTTAATTCATTATAAGGGGTCAATACGTTCTTGGCCTATTAGAGAGAGAGTTACTCATTCTTAGTGAGAAATCATTCTAACCTCTTCTCCTTCCCTCTTCCATTGTCATACCTTGAGAGGAGATTTTTACCTAAACACAACTCACACCTTTTCAGAGTGTAGAGAGTGTTTTGGAGCTTGGGAAACTTTGGGGATTTTCCAAAAGAAGCCAGTGAGGCTTGGCGGATGCAATCGGGTGTATTACGTGATCTAGAGAGTTAGAGAAGACAAGGCTTCATTAAGTCAGTTGGTAGCAGGAGCTAGGAGGGCTCAAGTACATAGGGTAGAATAGGCTTGGAGTGTCATTTGTTATTCGTGTACTCCAACTTTATTCTCTAGTGGATCGATTTATCGCTTGGAGGGCGACTGAGAGGTTTTTCGCTGAGTTCTTCGATTTTCTCTTCGATAACACATTGTGGTGTTATCTTGTGGTTGCATCTCTCTTCCCTTACTCTTGTGCTTTACTTTTATTGTTTGTTGTTCATGTTTATGCACTAGAGTAGTATCAGTTTATTGCACATATTTACTCTTGTTTCCGCACATTAATTAAGTAAAATTAAAATCAACCGAGCCGTAAAGTTTTAATTGGGGGTCTAAACAAGCTCTTACGTTTCACACAAATTCGAGTTTTCAGTTTTAATCATATGTTTAGGTCTTGTTAAGTTTAGTTTTCACATGTTTAGCATTAGGGTTAATAGAATAACATATTTCACATGCTTTGATTATTGAGTAACTGATTAGGGTTTATGTTTTGATGAACCACATGAACATTCATAAGAACTTGAACATGCATTGATGCATAGGTGCTAAAGTGTTATGGTGCAACGAGGTAAGTGAGGTAAGTCATACATAATGACATGAACATGCATTTGATTTGGTTGATGAACATGGTGAACTTTCTTGATTAATGAACATGACGAATATGCTTGATTAATTCCATTGATTAGTGATATTGTTTTGTGATGTGCTTGTTGCCCTTGGATATATATTTGTTAGATGAATTGTAGGGTTTTTATGCTATGGATGAGTGTGGGACATATGCCATGTTTTGGATGTTAGTGTGTGTGAGAGTTTAGAATAACATATTAGAGGACCCTTTTATGGGATTAGGATTTAGGACACAATGACAAGAGGCTGACCTATGGGTCAAGTGGGGTTGGGTGCTTAACTCCTTCCGATCCCTATACTCAAACTCCGAACATGTGCTCTAGTAAAGATTAGTCCTTCCACAAAGGCGCTACATTTATGGTTTCTAGACCTAATCTAGACGGCGAGGTGGCAACTGCATTTACACCCTCTGCCATGATCCACCCTAAGCTAAGGCGTGCTTCCCACAAATTAAGGGAAACCCAAATGCAACACCGCAGGCGCTTGAGCCCACAATGGTGGTGATTCATAGGGAAAAGAAGGATTACAAGAAGTCCCTCAAAAGAAAGAGGACTGACAGACTACCTTGATATGCCCCAAATTTTACTTTTCTGCACTTTATGATTCTCTTGTCTTTTCTTTTGAGTTTAACAAATGATTGGAATGTTCGAAATCCCCTATGGAAACAATTTGTCATCTTTTAATTTAAGCAATAAGAGAATCAACCATTTATTATCTTTGCTTGTTGTCTTTATTTTTCTTTTCTTTCTTTTCTTTTTTTTTTCAATGCTATGTAACTTTATCCCATGACGTCCTTGTGGGAATTTTCACCATACCCATGGTTGTTTCTCCTATCTTTTGCTTAGATCGCCTTTCGGGTTTTCAACCTAGCGGGGTTTCTTTGCCTTAACTTTTTCCTCGGCCTCCCTCTCCGATTTTCAACCTAGCAGACTTTTTTTCTTTTTCAAATGTTATATTTTCGAAGTCTATTTATGTTGATTGGGTAAAGCATCTCTTCTCCATCCAAATCTACAATTCTTGTAGCACCTCTTGACATGATCTTCTTGATAACAAAGGCCTAGACCACCTTGGCTTCATCTTTCCTCTTAGATCGAAAGTTTCATCTCTAAGCACCTTTTGGACTAGATCTCCTTGCTTAAGGTTTCTAAGCTTCACCTTCCTATTAAATGCTCTAGCAATCCTTTTTTGGTAACCCTGTGTGTGATATTGAGCTCTCATCCTCTCCTCATCTGTTAAGGCCAACTGTTCAAATCTTTGTCTCACCTAATTCTTTTCTAGGACCTTGGTTTTCACCAATAGTCTCAAAGACTGTATTTCAACCTCAATAGGAAGTCCCGCTTCACTCCCATAAACCAAGAGTAAGGGGTTGCCATAGTGTTGGGAAAATACATGTTCGTATCATATACAAAACATACGCAGCAGAAAATTAACGGATCTATTTCATTTGCAATTGATAACATGCACTATGAAAGTTTCAGATTTTAAGAACAAGAAAGCGTACCTTGGTGTGGTAAAATTCAAAACCAAAGATCAGAAGTTCTTGGGAAGACTTTTAATCTTCACTCCAATTCTAGTTAATGCCCAAGATGTGTGGTCTCTCAATCAGTTTCCAAGGAGAGAACAAGGGAGTGTCCAACACTCACATACAAACCATTTCATTCCTTGTGTAATCTTGATGAAAAACACTTATGAAAAGACTCATCAAAAGAACGTTATAAATTTTGTATGTTTCTCTCCTTAAATACAACTGATTATCTAATTGGGCTAGCCTTTTGGGCCATTCCAATTGGGTTTTAGTGTGTGGCTTGGAGTGGGACTAAAAGGGAACAAATAAGACTCTGCTCCAATGGGCCTTGGGCTTTTCTGTCAACTCTTGACAAGTCCAAAGTTACCATTGATTATATTCAATACCACTATATGAATATAATTGCACTCTAGGCCTTATTAATAAATTATATCCCAAGACTTTATTATACATGTAACCCCTTCATTAAAATATTCATAGTAATACAAAGTCATGATTGTAGACTGCCACTTTGAAGATTACTACATCTTAATCCTTGAGTACCCAGTTTAATCCTTTATGTTATTCATCATATATATATGAAATCTAATTCCATAAATATATACTTTAGTAACTCCTAACTAAAGTGGTTGGGCCCAACACTCTGAATAATCAATCCCATTAAACTTATCTTAAGGGAATATTTTATATCTCCGTTAAGAGATTATAAATTCCATCTTGAGAATATATGTTCCATCAACACTAAATGCGGCTGCCCAACATACTGAGGTTTTGACCGTAACTCATAGATCTCGCTCCTAATATATCAAAGCAACCTACATCTCATGATCAGGTCCATTATTCTCTCAGGATTTAGAGTTGATGTAAATAGAAGTTGTGAGATTTATTATTCATTTAACAGTCGTTAGGAGAATAATAAATCTCACTGCGGTCCAGTTCAATATGTCTTAACTCTTAAAACATATTAACATACCAACTAGAAATCACCATTTCCATAATCAAGACAAATCATCTTAGTTAATATGTTATAGTCTTCATAGATGAAATGCCCAATTTTATCACCGACTACGAACTAAAATTCTAAGTTTACAAAGAACTTGCGATTTATATCTTCTGCGACTAAATCACATACTATGCATCTCATGGACTAAAATAATGTCTCATTAGTTCATTTATAGATAGTCTCATATAATTAAACAATTTAATTATTTATGGTATGTCAATAAATTGGATTTTAGGACATAAACCCCAACACCTAGTTGATGCACAGATAGAGGTTCTATAACCCCATTAGGTAAATAGGGGTTTTTTGACCCAATCCTTATATGTCACTACTAACTTGGCTAGGATATTCTTGATGTTCTTGTGAACTGCTTCTATGGCCCCATTAATCTGTGATCAATATGGTGAAGACTTATGATGCTTAATGTTGTACAATTCCTTGATCCTTCGGACCTCTCTTGTGAAGTGAGAACCATTGTTAGAGATGATCTCTTGCGGTACCCTAAATCGGCATATGATGTTATTCTCTTCAACTCTGGCCACATGTTTGGCTTTCAATATAAAGTAGGAAGCTACCTCTACCCACTTGGTGAAATAGTTAATTGCCACTAGGAGGTATTCGTGTCCATTTAAGGCCTTAGGAGCTATTCTTCCAATCATATCTATGCCCCAAACTGAGAAAGACCAAGGAGAGTTCATACTATATAGCTCACTTGGTGGCACATGGTTTAAGTTTGCATGTGTTTGGAAATCATGGAAACTATGTACAAAGTCTACACAATCGATTTCCATCGTATTCCAATAATATCCCATCCTAAGGATTTTCTTGGACAACATCATCCCATTTATATGAGGACCATAAATCCCTTGGTGGACTTCTTCCATTACTCTTTCAGCTTCTTCTTTCTTTAGGCAATGAAGATGCATACATCATAGGATCTCCTATAAAGCTGACCTCCACATAAGATGTATTGCATTGCCATCATCCTAACCGAACAACGTTCTCTCTTGTTGGCACCGTCAGGATAAATTCCTAACACCAAGAATTTCACGATGTCATAATACCAAGGGACTCCTTCCTCTTCTATAGCAAGACTGATGGTCCTCCATTAGGTACTTTAACCATTGAGGCCAGATTAGCCAAATCCTCTACAAACTGATTCTGATCTCTAAGGATAATAGTGTATTCAATCTTGTCAAAGGTTCTAGATAACTCCTCCAAATACTATTGGTAAGGCTTTAAGTGTTCTTTCACCTTTCATAAATTTTGTGCTTGGGCTATGAACAAAGTCAAATCTCTAAAGAATTCTGCCTCTTTTATCCTTAACTTTCAAGAGCTTCATTCCAGAAATACAAATCTCATATTCTGGCATGTTGTTGGTTGCCTCGAAGTTCAACTTAACTACCAAAGGTACATGAGATCCATCAAAGGTAATCAAAAGTACTCATATCCCATTTCCATATGGGTTCACAACTCCATCAAAATACATCCTCCATGCCCCTAGTTTAATGTCCAAAATGTCCTCATTTAGGAAGTCTTCTTTACCATTTTTTCCTTCTGTGGGGTTCTCGACACAAAAGTCTGACAGAACACTTCTTTTGATGGTTTTTCTAGCTATATACTTCAAGTCGAATTCTGCGAATGGGATCAGCCATCTTGATAGCCTTCCACTCAAGGTAGGCTTCTCGAACAGGTACTTCAACGGGTCCATTCTAGCTACTATCCATAATTGGAAAGGTAGGATGATATGTCTTGGTTTTTGCACGGCCCACATGAGAGCAAAGCATGACTTTTCTATGAGTGTGTATCTAGTCCCAATCGCATTTTCTATGATCGAGAGATAGAATAGTAATGGCTTTCCAAGCTTTGGGGGTACCAATATAGGTGGATGGAGAAGATATTCCTTGATAAGCTCAAAGGCTCACATTCATCGTTCCATGTATAGGTTTCATTCTTCCTTAAGAGCTTGAAGATGGGCTCACAAGTATAGGTAAGTTTGGCAATGAATCAGCTGATGTACTGTAACTGGCCTAAGAATCCTCTTATCTCCTTCTCACTCTTAGGTGGAGACATGTCCAAGAGGACTTTAATCTTCGATGGGTCAACCTCTATCCCTCTATCACTTATCAAGAAGCCTAGCAATTTTCCTGCAATTACATAGGTGCAATTATATGGATTCAGTCTCAGTCTATAGTCTTTGATCCTTTCGAAAGACTTCCTTAGGTTGGTGATTTGCCCCCCTCTATCCTTGGATTTCACTATCATATCATCAACATATACTTTAACTTCAATATGCATCATGTCATGTAATAAGGCTGTAGCCATTCTTTGGTAAGTTGCACATGCATTCTTAAGCCCAAATTGTATTACCGTATAACAATAAATCCCTCATTCTGTAGTGAAGGTTGTCTTGGTCATGTCCTTAAAAGCCATCTTAATTGGGTTATATCCTAAGAAACCATCCATGAAAGACATTAAGGTACTACCGGCAGTGTTATCCATTAAAACATCTATATGAGGAAAATTGAAACTGTCCTTAGGGTAAGCCTTGTTTCGATCCCTAAAATCCATGCACATCCTCAGCTTCCCATCCTTTTTGGGTACAGGCACAATATTGGCTATCCACTCGACTTGTTCTATAGGTTTGATGAATCCTACTTTCTGTTAGGATATGTGCCCTTAAATCCTATTGTATGATGCTATGTATGATATTATGTATGACATTATGTGAGAAATGATGTATGACTTAATATTATGTTTAATAAAGTTGTTTTATTCTTATCTAAAATAATGGTAACATGAATATTCGGACATTATCAAATAGTCCATGAGATGCATAGTATGTGATTTATGTGATTTAGTCACAGAAGATATAGATCACAAGTTCTTTGTAAACTCAGAATTTTGGTTCGTAGTCGGTGATGAAATTGGGCATTTCATCTGCGAAGACTATAACATATTAACTACGATGATTTGTCTTGATCATGGAAATGGTGATTTCTAGTTAATATGTTGATATGTTTTAAGAGTTAAGACATATTGAATTGGACCGCTGTGAGATTTATTATTCTCCTAACGACTGTCAACTGAATAATAAATCTCACGACTTGTATTCACATGAACTCTTAATCCTGAGAGAATAATGGACCTGATCATGAAATGTAGGTTACTTTGATATATCAGGAGTGAGATCTAAAGTAACGGTCAAAACCTCAGTATGTTGGGCAGCCACATTTAGTGTTGATGGAACATATATTCCCAAGATGGAATTCATAGTCTCTTAACGGAGATATAAAATATTCCCTTGAGATAAGTTTACTGGGTACAGTTATTCAGAGAGTTAGGCCTAACCACTTTAGTAAGACTAAAGTATATATTTATGAAATTGGATTTCATAAATATATGGTGAATAACTCATAAGGATTAAACCGGGTACTCAAGGATTAAGATGTAGTAATTCAGAAAGTGGCAGTCTATATTTATGACTTTGTGTTACTACGAATATTTTATGAAGGGGTTGCATGTATAATAAAGTCTTGGGATATAATTTATTAATGAGGCCTAGAGTGCAATTATATTTATATAGTGGTATTAAATATAATTAATGGTAACTTTGGACTTGTCAAGAGTTGACAGAAAAGCCCAAGGCCCATTGGAGCTAGTGTCTTATTTGTTCCCTTTTGGTCCCACTCCAAGCCACACACTAAAGCCCAATTGGGAAGGCTCAAAAGGCTAGCCCAATTAGATAATCAGTTATGTGGAGAGAAACATACAGAATTTTATATAGAATAAAATGGTTTGTATGTTTAATAAGAGTAATGGTAAAGAAATAAGGAAGAGAGACACTCTTTCATATTCTCTCTAGATACATAGAACTGATTGAGAGACCACACATCTTGGGCATCGAGTGAAATTGGAGTGAAGATTGAAAGTATTCCCGAGTACTTCTTCATTCGGTTTTGAAGTTCACCGCATCAAGGTACACTCTCTTGTTCTTATACTCTGAAACCTACATAGTGCATGTTATCAATTGCGAATGAAGTAGATTCGTTTATTTTCTGCTGCGTATGTTTTGTATGCAATGAAAACATGTGTATTTCCCAACACTTTCAACAACTTTGTGATCTCTTCCTTGATCTTAAGAAGCCATTCGGTTCTCATATGCCTCAACTTTTGCATGATTGGTACCATGCGAGCATGGGTATCAATGTGCTGTTGAGCTATCTCGAGATCAATACCAGGCATATCTTCATATGACCAACCAAACACCTCTTGGAATTCTGTGAGAAGTTATTGGAGAACCTTTCTTTCTTCTTTATTTAAGGTTAAGCCAATTTTAATTAAGTGTGGATTCTTATCATTGCCCAAATTAAGAGTTTCAAAAGTCAGTTCCACGGGTTCAATTTTCTTTTCCAATTGTTTATTAATTTCATTTTCAAATTCTTTAGAATCATTTATGTGCTGAATTTCAATATTATGGGACACATCAAAATAAGCTAAATCAAATTCATCTTATTAAAAGGGTTGAAAAGTACATCTAAACTTGCATTACAAAATGTATTTCCTATATTCTTGGAAAACTCAACCCTAGTCCAATTGCTAATTTACCCATCACCAAGCATGATGAATTCTACCTTTCCTCTTCCTTAGACGATGTTGCCTTCTTTTTTGTCTTTCTCCTTGAACAGAGTCTGCAAGTCCATGGACTAGTCTTCATCTTTTAAAGGACCCCAAACATGTATAGCTTCGGTTATGTCCCTTGAGAGTCCTTCTTCGTTGGAAGGGGCATTGAGTTCTTTGTCAGAAGACCAGTCACCATCACCCTCGCTCCAACAGCTAATCACCTCCTCATCTTCGGCTTCGTCTTGAGCTAAGACAAAATACCTTGCAGCGTCAAGAGGTATGGCCATGTCTTGTTCAATTAATATGTGAGCAGGGGTGACTTGAGTTGTCCCAATGGTCAAGGCTCATTCCGACCAATCATGATCCTCCCATTATCCCGCACTTCCCATTTCAGAAAATTTCTTGATGTGAGCCCTCGTGAAGGTCCACAGTCCAGGAATAAGCTCTAGCACTAGAAGAAGGAAGTGAACCGTTCCTTCAATCATCACGCGATTAATATCCTCTTTAGTCACATGGTTAGACATCGTGACAATGGGAAATCTAGGAGAAGCCATTTAGATGCGTGAGCACACATCCCAAAGAATTTTTTTATTAAGATGTTCTTAGAGAGTCTTTAAGTCCATTTTAATGAAGGCCCAATTACAAAATCACTCCCTTTCCTCTCATAAACCTTGCCCTTTTTTTCATTGGGCTTTAGTCCAATTACAATAAAGCTCTCATCTTACTCTTGTAGGCTTTCATTAGAATGTGCTTAGAGTTTTTCAACCCTTTGTCTCAAATTTAGGATTACAATGTATCTATCACCTTTTGGCTCTTCCATTTTCCTTTCATTATCATCATCATTTTTTTTTTGAAGTAGCCCTCTAGCTAGAACATTTTGTGGCCTTCCTCTCAAATTCTATGAATCTCTCATCACTGTGGGCCTTGGCATACAACAAGGAGGCCCAAGATTAGGGAAGTTCATATTGACTTTGTAAAATGTTGGATGCTAAGTCCATAACATATTTGTTATCTTAGGCCCAAGGTTCTCCTTTTCAAATGGCCTTTTAATTTAGGCTTATGATAGCAACTATGCTATGGTTTTATGAACCTTTCAAGTTAAGATATACCTTTAGACTTTGGGATAAGCCTCTTACATGTGAGAACAGTTCATCCCAATATCTTAGGGTATGACATAACTTTTGAGTCATCCTTAAAAATTTTATATCTTTTATTTGTCCTTTAGAATTAGGTGAACACAAAGATACATGGTTGAACAAACAAGAGATATAAAGGGTACCCTTTTATTGATAGGATCTAGGATCTCTCTAAGCGTGGATAGGCTCCCTAAAGCTAAAGAGATAGATCAATAGGTCACTCACAACTAGATAGACCATGATTCCAACCTTGGGCCCAAATGGACTGTAGTGGATTGGTGGCAAAATATTAACGTATTTGTCGACACCTCGTAGTTTCTTGACCACCTATCGTCGTGATGGCTCGTGCGCCTATACTTGCATAAGAGGAGGTGTGTGTCATACCTCGGGTGTGTGACTGGAATATGAATCAATTTTATGGAAATTACCAAGCATAAGTGAAGTCACCACCAATCATTAGGTTTTTTCTAAGGTGTGATTGGTCACCTGACTTTGTCTAATTTTATTACTGATCCTAGGATAAGAAAAATGTCGTTTTTCAAAATCTAATGTGGATGAGTAAAAAAAATCTTGATTCTTCAGTTTTGAAGTTTGGTTATGTGAGGGGAAAGTAGTAGGCACCCCACAACGCATGTCTGAAAACAGTCCTTTATTTTGTTAAAATCATAATTTTTGAACATTGGCAATTGAAAACAAGTTACTGGCATTAGCATTCGGGGCTTTAAATGTGTTGGGCTTTGAGGTTTGGTTTAGGAATGGGTGTGGTCCTGATCATTTCTTTCCAAGTGTGTTTGAAGTCGTTGCCAAATTTCTACGGCGATAATCCGGCAGCATTTCGCCTTATTTTCGTGCGTTATAGCACGCCAAATGCTATTCTCACCAAGCTTTTGACATGAGAATGTGGAAATGGGGATGCCCCATTTTCATAGCGAAAATCCAACAAAGTTTCGTGCTTGGTGCACTATAGTCCGCTAGAAGGGTTTTGCGTCTCTATATATCATAAAATCCAATAATTGGGGTTTATGCCCTAAAATCCAATTTATTGGCATATCATGAATAGTTAAATAGTTTAATTATATGAGACTATCTTTAAATGAACTAATTGGACATTATCTTAGTCCATGAGATGTATAGTATGTGATTTATGCGATTTAGTCACTGAAGATATAAATCACAAGTTCTTTATAAACTCAGAATTTTAGTTCGTAGTCGGTGATGAAATTGGGCATCTCATCTGCGAAGACTATAACATATCAACTAAGATGATTTGTCTTGATCATGGTAGTGGAGACTTCTAGTTGATATGTTGATATGTTTTAAGAGTTAAGACATATTGAACTGGACCACTGTGAGATTTATTATTCTCCTAGTGACTGTCAAACGAATAATAAATCTCACGACTTCTATTTACATCAACTCTAAATCCTAAGAGAATAATAGACCTGATCATGAGGTATAGGTCACTTTGATATATCAGGAGTGAGATCTATAAGTCACAATCAAAATTTCAGTATGTTGGGCAGCCACATTTAGTGTTGATGGAACATATATTCTTAAGACGGAATTCATAATCTCTTAACGGAGATAAATAATATTCCCTTGAGATAAGTTTAATGGGTTTGGTTATTCAGAGTGTTGTACCTAACCACTTTAGTAAGGAGTTACTAAAGTATATATTTATGGAATTGAATTTCATAAATATATGATGAATAACATAAAGGATTAAACTGGATACTCAAAGATTAAGATGTAGTAATCTTAAAAGTGGCAGTCTATATTCATGGCTTTCTATTACTACGAATATTTTAATAAAGGGGTGGCATGTATAATAAAGTCTTAGGATATAATCTATTAATAAGGCCTAGAGTGCAATTATATTCATATAGTGGTATTGAATAAAATTAATGGTAACTTTGGATTTGTCAAGAGTTAATAAAAAAGCCCAAGGCCCATTAGAGCTAGAGTCTTATTTGTTCCCTTTTGGTCCCACTCCAAGCCACATACTAGAGCCCAATTGGAATGGCCCAAAAGGCTAGCCGAATTAGATAATCAGTTATATATAAGGAGAGACACATACAGAATTTCTATGAGAGTTTTCTAAGTGGTTTCATTATGATCACATGAGAACATGAAATGGTTTATGTGTGAGTGTTGGACACTTTCTTATTCTCTCCTTAGAAACTGATTGAGAGACCACACTTCTTGGGCAATAACTGGAATTGGAGTGAAGATTAAAAAGTGTTCCCTAGTACTTCTAATATTTTGGTTTTGAATTTCATCGCACCAAGGTACGCTTTCTTGTTCTTAAATCCTGAAACTTACAAAGTACATGTTATCAATTACGAATGAAGTAGATTCATTAATTTTTCGCTGCCTATGTTTTGTATGTGATACAAACATTATTTTTCCAACATCAACATGCTCATACTGGGACGAGCTGAAGCCCTTGAGAGTGTTAAGCATGTTAATGCATGTCGCATACACAGGGAAACTAATGTCACTTGGTGACATGGATCAAGACAATCACACTGCGATGATCATGCACACAGTATAGCATGAATATGCACCTATGACAATTGCCTTGAGCACATACCAACAATACAAGGTCAAGAGCTTTCATGATTAGAGAGGGTCACTCACGTAGTCACACGAGTCCATCATATGAAGTGCACAAGCATCCATATGCAAGCAGATATAGATATACATACATCATGCACAATGCTATCACACAGAGCGGGAAAATAAACCAGACATTGCCAACATTCCAAGGGTATGGCCCAGCAAGGTACAAGAAATGTAAAATAGACATTTCTTGTAAAAGGCCTTAGTAAGGAGCAGGAAAAGTAAAAGGGAGTACATGGAGGGGGGGCCCTAATACATACTCCAGAGAAAAGACTTAGAGAGAGAGAGAGAGAGAGAGAGAGAGAGAGAGAGAGAAAGAGAGAAAGAGGAGACGACTCTAGAAGGGCTAGGCCCCCTAATCTACTACACATTGCCCTTTGTGGGCTTGCATCCTCTTGCTTGTAATAGGCCAAAAATGTATTGACCCCTTATGATAAATTAACCAATTAATTAGCCAAGTGAATTAATTAAGTTAATTAACATGCAATCGTGTGGTAGCACAAACAAATCACCAAGTTAAATCCAGTGGAAAATAAAGTTGACAGGGTGATTTGTTTTTGAATGGTAAAACCTCTATGGCAAAAATCACATTGGGTGATTTTAAGGTCACCACTCCTGAGAATCCACTATTATCACAACAAGTGGTTACATGTAAAGGAATCCCAGTACCTTATACTAATCTACAGTTGAACCCTTACCCCAATACATAATTGGATGTGTTTTGTAGTGACAATCTCTCCTTTTCAATGCACGGCTCCCAATATGTGAAATATAATTTATTAATAAGGCCTAGGGTGCAATTATATTTATATAGTGGTATTAAATATAATTAATGGTAACTTTGGACTTGTCAAGAGTTAATAGAAAAGCCCAAGGCCCATTGGAGCTAGTGTCTTATTTGTTCCCTTTTGGTCCCACTCCAAGCCACACACTAAAACCCAATTGGAAAGCCCCAAAAGGCTAGCCCAATTAGATAATCAATTATGTGGAGAGAAATATACAGAATTTTATATTAGAATGAAATGGTTTGTGTGTTCACATGTGTAAGAAAGAAACTTCTTAATATTCTCTCTAGAACAATACATAGAACTGATTGAGAGACCACACATCTTGGGCATCAAGTGTAGTTGTAGTGAAGATTAAAAGTGTTCCCGAGTACTTCAAATCTTTTTTTTGAAATTCACCATACCAAGGTACACTCTCTTGTTCTTATATTCTGAAATTTACATTGCACATGTTATCTATTGTGAATGAAGTAGATCCGTTAATTTTTCGCTGCGTATGTTTTGTATGCGATACAAACATGTTATTTTCCTACAGTTTGGTGCTTTGGGAAGCAGTTAGGAAGGAACCAATTTCACATTGGTAGATGCTATGGACTAGTAGCGGAATCCGGTAAGCTAAAGAAGACAAAGGTTCGACGTAACCTCGTTGGAGCAAGAAGCTTGGAAGGCTTAGGTACACTGGGTAGATTAGGCTTGGAGGGTCTATTGCTGTCCTTGTATCCCAGCTATATTCTTTAGTGGATTATTTGACCGCTTGGAGGGCGGCGAAGAGGTTTTACATCGAGGGCTTCGGTTTCCTCTTCGATAACACATCGCTGTGTTGTCCTTGTGTTTGCATCTCTCTTCCCTTAATCTTTATCATTTAATTTCTATTATGGATGTGATTTTATCTGGCTTAGATTGTTTATCAATTTTGTTTTAAGCTTTTGTTCATTTTCCGCACGTAAATCGTTTGATATAAAGCTTGAATTGGTAATTTGTAATTTGGGGGTCTAAACGTTCATAGTGTTTTACACGCTATTTGAACTTTCAAATACAACATTAAAGAAAGAAACAATAAACACGTAATGAATAACTTGCTTTCTTTTATATATTTTTATGTCTAAAAGTTTTTTCTACAAAACAGAAAAGAGGGATTTACATGATTTGGTCCTTATGGCCTATCACCTCTTTTCTAATTAACAAAAGAACACAAAAATTTATCCAAAATAAGAGAGAAAAATTTTTCTTTACAACCTAAGCCAAATGATGGCTAAATAAAATAAACATAAACATATATAAAAGAAAAAAGAAAAAGAAAAGAAAAGAGAAACATCAGTAAGTTCAACGACGAGCAACTTAAGGAGACGTTGGCGCATAGGCATCCGTGTCATCCCTGAGTCTTCTTGTAGATAATTCGGAGCCAAGTACACCATCTCCTCTTCATCATCATCATCATCATTCTTTTCTTCCACCTACTCGCCTTCATCATCCCCTAAGTCGGAGCCATCAAAAGAGCTCTTAGAAGAGTCGTTAGAAGAGTGTGCCTTTTAAGAGTCAGAAAACCCTGAAGCGTTGGACTCTGAGCTTGAGCGGCCAAGCCTTCGCCTTCTCCTATGGTGAATGGGTGCTTTCAAGAATGCAATAGTTGCTGCATCTTCAGCTTTCTCTTTGGCTACCAACCGAAGTTCCTCGGAGTCCTCTCCCTCTTCGACGCTCCAGTTAAATGGAGCAAGCACCTCAGGAATGAAGATTTGAGGAGGTAATGGGTGAATGGGAAAAGGGTTGAGTAGGGTCCACCGGGCTTGGTCATAGGGAAGGAGTGCGATTAGTGGAGGCACTCTCAAAAGAAACTGAGGAATGCTGTGGGGAGTTAGAACCACCAGAAGAAGAAGAGTTGGACATTTTTTTTTTATGGAGTTTAAGGTTCTAAAGAGAAAGCAGGAAAATAGAAAAGGAATGGAATTTGAAGAAGAAACATTCCCTGTTTAAATCTTCAACAACAATTAAGTGAAGAGACATGACATTTATGAGGAGTAATGTCTGTCTGCCAAAATGCAAGAAACGAAGGGGCACCAAAATGGCTAGGAGCACCCTTTTGAGCCACGTGTCTGTTTTCAACGTCGCAAAGGTATGATTACTGAAGTATTAATACTTGAACCAATGTGGCTGTCAAAGGCCTTTGCCATTAAATGCCATTGATAGTCAGGAGGCTAATATACATAACACTACGAAGGCATGTGAGAATGCGTAAATGGTTGAATTCGGACTCTACACGTGGAGCAGCTGTGAGGGAAGGGAGAGTAGGAAATGGCTAAGAGAATTTTTCTTGGTCAGTGCTAAAGGCATGATTGCCTTAGGAAGGAAATAAGATTTACACTTAACATGATACTCAAGTACTCCCAAAAAAGGAGATAGTGACCTTCTAAGGTCAGAGGCTATGAGTACACCCCTTATTGGCCAAGTACACCATGAGTCACCATGGGAATAGGTGTACCAATCACAGTAATCCTGATGTCCCTTTCAGTGTCCAAGACTTGTCTCCCAAGCAGTGGCAAAGCTACCTACTCACAGGTCCTAGTGCCATGTTGGCGCAATTCTTATCTCTTAGTCAGCAGATAGCATCACATTTGTAAAAAGATCTCAAGAGAGAGAATATGATGACTTGATACCTATCCTTGTACCCCAACCATGTTCCTTAGAGTATAAAAGGAACATGCAGTTGAACTTCTAGGGCAAGAACCCAAGACACCAACTAGATATTTTGAGATGAAAGTAAAGAGCTGGTAGGAGAAAAAGGACAACTTCATTGTAATATAATCTCTATCCCCATACATAATACAAGCTGAGTTGAGCAAGAATGTTTTGCTCTTGCTTAAATCGTGGTTTTTTATCCATTCTCTAGGGTTTTCCATATACATCTTGTGTTGTTTTCTTGATCAGTTACTTCTTCTTGTTTAAATGTGCATCTTTTTCATGTCATACCATGGCTTTCTTTATTTCTTATTTGAGTGTCATGTCAAAGCTTGCATCTTCTTGAGATTTCTTATGGAAATGTACTGTAGATAACTTATTTCAATTACATAAATAAGATCAGACCTAACTTGCACGTACAAACCCTACACATCAGATGTGTTTAATTGTTTAAATTTAATGTGATTTGAATAAGTCACGTCACAATAGCGTAACGAACATTCATGTAATCACAAAGTAGTTTAATCATGTAATCCGTGAAGTAAATGTCTTCCACTTGGAATGCAAGGTTCAAAGCCAAGATAAGGTACCCACTCACATTACAATAAACTTAACAGAAGGGTTATTTTAAATCCAACACTCCCACCTATTATTTGGGTTCTGTTTAAACTATTGTGATCTCATCACAATCTATAACCTTGCACTTGTTAAGGACTCTAATCTCGTTAGAATCACTAACTAAAATGGAAGTCCTAAATTATTTAGGATTCCTTATACTCTAATGGATCAAAAAATAGTTATATAGAACTAGAACTCTATCCATGACTTACTTGATAAAGGATTCTAATCTCGTTAGAAACTATATATATAAATAACTTTTAATTAGAGATTTAATCTCATTATGCCTTTGAGTAAGATAATGATTGATAAATGTCCCTAACTTTTAAGGACTATAAAATTAATCACTTTATATAGAATTATGTGTAATCTCATCACACATAACCTTGCTTTTCATCACAAAGTCTCTGCTTGATTCGATCAATTCTCAATTCTTGTATTTGTTAGAGGAATTCTCGATCGATCGAGACTCGTGAAACTGAATTTATCAGAAATTTTCAAGTAATTGTTTTTTGCCTTTTTATTGTTTTCCATCAAAAACACATTTTTATAAATGAAGATTTATAGATCAAACATTAAGGCTTTCAAGATTAAGATGAAGGATGTAAAAAAAAAAAAAAAAAAGATCAAACCCTAATATATTAAGAAAACTATAAATCATAAAATCTTATTCTCAAAATTACATCACGCCCATAATAATATATATAATCATGAACTAATATCACAAAACCAATAGTTTATATACCCGCGCATGAATCTATATATATATATATTTAATCCAAAGATATAAAGGCATATGGATGATGTCAAGCACATGATTCCATAAGAAAGGTTCTAGTGCTTCAACTTTTATATGATAAAACATAGCAGTTATATCATATTTCAATAAACCTAAAAATCTCATTGGCGGAGTGCATCTTTGACCATGGCTTTTGCGGATGAAGATTGTACCCATAAATATATATATATATATATATATAGATATATGTGTGTGTGTGTGTGTGCGCGCGCGCACGCGTGTGCACCAAGTCACAGTATTTGAAACTTCAATTAATATATCATATATATCAATCTCAGCACATAGATTTATTGAACAATAATTCTAAAACAAAATTATGCAGAAAAATTACTGCAGAATTTTGAAACACCAAAAAAACGATTTTCTTTATTTCTAAAACCCAATCACATGTTATACAAGTATGATATTGAAGTTTGCTCTAATACCATTTGTTGGAAAAACTGGTTTTGCATCTCATACAAAAGCCACAGCGGAAGCAACACGAGGATCTACTTCATTAATGAGAGATAACATATAACCTTGAATTCTAGAACAAAGAAGAGAACGTACCTTGGTGCAGTGAAATTCAAAAAAAAAAAACTTGAGAATACCTTCAATCTTCATCCTAATTCCACATGGTGCCAAGATGAGTGGTCTCTCAATCAGTTCTTGTGTACGTTGATTTTCCTTTTGAAAAGTGTATTTCCAAGATATTGTAGAGAAAAACAGTTTTCTCTTCTTTTAATCATACATACGTCTTAACTGCCTTAGCAGTTTCTTTATTTAATAACTCTTATTAAATAAACGACTGATTATCTAATTTGATTAGCCTTTTGGGCCAGCCCAATTGGGCTTAAGTGTGTGGCTTGGGATGGGACCAAAGGGACTAATATGGCTGTAGCTCCAATGGGCCTAAGATTTATCTGTCAACTCTTGACAAGCCCAACATTACCATTAATTATATAACAAGTACCACTATAGAAATATAATTGCACTCTAGGCCTTATTAATAAATTATTTCCCAAGACTCTAATATGATATCATTTGACCCCTCCATGAAATATCCATAATGAACAAAGTCATAATAAACTGTCACTTTGTAAACAACTATTTTATTCCTTGAGTACCTAGTTTAATCTTTTAGTTATTCATATTTATGAAATCTAATTTCATAAAATATGAACTTTAGTAACTTTTTACTAAAATGGCCAGCCCTGAATAGCTAGTTCCCATTAAACTTATCTTAAGGGGATATATCGTGTTTCTATAGAAAGAGATTATGGATTCCATCTTGAGAATATGTGTTCCCTCAACACTACGTGTGGTTACCCAACATACTGAGGTTTTGATCGTTAAACTAGATCTCACTCCTGATATATCAAAGTAACCTACATTTTATGATCGGGTTCACCATCCTTTCAGGATTGAGAGTCTATGAAATTAGAAGTCGTGAGATTAATTATTCAGGTGATAGTTGCTAATTGAATAATTGATCTCACAACGGTCCAGTTCAATATGTCTTACACACTTATGACATATCAACACATCAACTAGAGGTCTCCACTTCCATGATCAAGACAAACCATCTTAATCGATGTGTTATAGTCTTCGCAAATGAAACACCCAATTCGTCACTGACAACGAACTATATTTTTAGTTTACAAAGAACTTGTGATTTATATCTTTTGTAACGAAATTGCATAAATCATATACAATGCATCTCAAGGACTATGATAATATCCAATTAGTTCATTTATAAATAGTCTCATATAATTAAACCGTTTAATTTTTTATAACATGCTAATAAATTTGATTTTAGGGCACAAATCCTAACAATCTTCCTCTTGTCCTCAAAGACAATTTTGCATATATCTAACACTTATTTCCTTTTAGAGTAACTCAAAGTCACTTTATGGCAAGGTCTAGAAAAACATTTCAGCTAGAGATCACAGAGTTGTATCTGATAAGTGGTTACATCCAAACAAGCCCTAGGAGGGACAAATGTTACCAGACAAGCAAGTAGCCCCAAAGACCGACTAGCACAAGCCCACGGAGGGCACAAAGCACGGCAAAGCCTAGATCTAAATAGGCAAACAAGGAGATAAAACATAGAAACAAGCAAGCAAACATAGACTTGCATAAAGGAAATGATCGAAACCCTATGATATAGGCGTAGGTGTATGGATGTAGGCCTAGACCACAAGATTTAGATCTACACCCTACTAAAAGGGCCAAAACACAAGAAAAATGAGATAACAAGAGATAGAAAGGCTTTAGAAGCACATGGCATTGTTAGGATATGTGCCCTTAAATCCTATTGTATGATGCTATGTATGATATTATGTATGACATTATGTGAGAAATGATGTATGACTTAATATTGTGTTCAATAAAGTTGTTTTATTCTTATCTAAAATAATGGTAACATGAATATTCGGATATTATCAAATAGTCCATGAGATGCATAGTATGTGATTTATGTGATTTAGTCACAGAAGATATAGATCACAAGTTCTTTGTAAACTCAGAATTGTGGTTCGTAGTCGGTGATGAAATTGGGCATTTCATCTGCGAAGACTATAACATATTAACTACGATGATTTGTCTTGATCATGGAAGTGGTGACTTCTAGTTAATATGTTGATATGTTTTAAGAGTTAAGACATATTGAACTGGACCGCTGTGAGATTTATTATTCTCCTAACGACTGTCAATTGAATAATAAATATCACGACTTGTATTCACATGAACTCTTAATCCTGAGAGAATAATGGACCTGATCATAAAATGTAGGTTACTTTGATATATCAAGAGTGAGATCTAAAGTAACGGTCAAAACCTCAGTATGTTGGGTAGCCACATTTAGTGTTGATGGAACATATATTCTCAAGATGGAATTCATAGTCTCTTAACGGAGATATAAAATATTCCCTTGAGATAAGTTTAATGGGTTCAGTTATTCAGAGAGTTAGGCCTAACCACTTTAGTAAGACTAAAGTATATATTTATCAAATTGGATTTTATAAATATATGGTGAATAACTCAAAAGGATTAAACCGGGTACTCAAGGATTAAGATGTAGTAATTTACGAAGTGGCAGTCTATATTCATGATTTTGTATTACTACAAATATTTTATGAAGGGGTTGCGTGTATAATAAAGTCTTGGGATATAATTTATTAATGAGGCATAGAGTGCAATTATATTTATATAGTGGTATTAAATATAATTAATGGTAACTTTGGACTTGTCAAGAGTTGACAGAAAAGCCCAAGGCCCATTGGAGTTAGTGTCTTATTTGTTCCCTTTTGGTCCCACTCCAAGCCACACACTAAAGCCCAATTGAGAAGGCCCAAAAAGGCTAGCCCAATTAGATAATCAGTTATGTGGAGAGAAACATACAGAATTTTATAAAGAATAAAATGGTTTGTATGTTTAATAATAATAAGAATAAAATATAAGGAAGAGAGACACTCTTTCATATTCTCTCTAGAAAACATAGAACTGATTGAGAGATCACACATCTTGGGCATCAAGTGGAATTGGAGTGAAGATTGAAAGTCTTCCCGAGTACTTCTTTATTCGGTTTTGAATTTCACCGCATCAAGGTACACTCTCTTGTTCTTATATTCTGAAACCTACATAGTGCATGTTATCAATTGCGAATGAAGTAGATCCGTTTATTTTCCGCTGCGTATGTTTTGTATGCGATGCAAGCATGATGATTTCCCAACATTGGTATCAGAGCCAGGTTTTCATTTCGAATTTGTATAACATGTTTTGTACGTTTTGGAATTCGAAATAATAGTTTCAAGTTGATAGAGGATTATACATTTAATTTTCTGCATGGTTGTTGAAACTATGATTTGATAAAAACTGATATTGATGTTATGATATTGTTTAAATATGAATTTAAGAATGTTAAATTGATCTTTAAGGCTATAGCATCAATAAATTCCAGTTTTGATATCAATTTCTGTCTATCATTTTCATATGATGGTTGTTTGTTCATGCAAAACCGTTGAAAACTGCCTTAGAAGAATTTCTGGAAATTCGAGTTTTACGAGTTTCGCTCGATCGAAATTTACTTTTGATCGATCGAGTAAAACAGAGACCAATCCTTTTGGAATGATTGATATTCGATTGCTAGTCGATCGATCGAATTTTATTTTCGATCGATCGAGAGGCGATCGAGTATCAATCGAAAAGGATAGAAGGTCAAGTTCGAATTGTTTAATTTTTTCGATCGATCGAGGGGCACATTCGATCGATCGAAAGAAAGAAAATCTGAAATTTTTCTAAGTGTTTTCAAACTTAAATTTTGTGTACACATTGATTCTAGACAATGGTGTACACTAGACTAAGTATGATGATAACCTCCCTACGGAGCTATGTCATTATCACTTAGAGGCTAAAGAATAAGCGACACATTATTTTTGTTTGGTAAGAGTTACCATGATAGCATTAATAATGAGGATAATCCTTGCTTAATCATAGTGATTGGTATGACCTCGCTACCGAGGAATATTAATTGCGGGATTGGGTTGTCGTTTCATATATTATATTATGGTTTTATTAAGGTTCCATATTATATGTTTATATGCTAAATTGATAATGTCCAGTTTACTTATTATATTCATGTTTATTATTTTCAGATTTGAACATGGCATCATTTAGCCCACTTGTTAGCATTCTTAATAAAAAAAAACTGACTGGAACCAATTATGTTGACTGGAAAAGAAACTTGGACATAGTCCTCACAGCTGAAGAGTATAAATATGTGCTTACAACACCATGTCCTAGCTTTCCTTCATTAGATGCTCCTCCTGAGGAAAAACAACGATATGATCGTTGGCAGAAATCTAATGAAATGGCCAAGTGCTATATCCTAGCGTCCATCTCAAATGTTCTATAGCATCAAATGCAGGATGTAGAACTAGCTTCGGACATTATGCAAAGTTTGAAGGAGATGTTTGGTGAGCAAGGCCGTTCTGCAAGGCAAGAAACCACGAGGCAAATTTATAATACCAAAATGGCTGAAGGTAGTTCAGTGAGAGAACATTGTCTTACAATGATCTCTAATCTGAATACATTAGAAGTTTTGGGTGCCGACATTGATGGAGAATCCCAAGTGGATATGATACTCCAGTCACTACCGGAGTCATTCAAGGAATTCAGACTTAATTATAACATGAACAAAAAGATTTATTCTTTGTCTGAATTAATGAATGAGTTGGTAGCGGCGGAAGGCATCCTTGGTACTTCTAATGTTGAAGCCAATGTGGGTGAAGCTTCTACTTCTCAACCTAAGTCGAAAGGCAAGGGTAAGAAGAAGAAGAAGAAGGACTTCACTAAGTAGGAGGGTAAACAAATTGTCTTAGGGGTTGCAGACAAAGGAAAGAAGCTAAAAGGAAAATGTTTCCATTATGGTAAGAAAGGACATTGGAAGAGGAATTGTCCAAAGTTCAAGGCTGCCAATAAGGGTATGAAAATTTCATTCCTTCTTGAAATATGTTTGGTACAAAATCCCACGGATTCTTGGTGTGTGGATTCAGGTTGTACTAATCATATCTGCAATTCTTTGCAGCGGTTCCAGGAGACTAGAAGACTTAAAGAAGGAGAGTTGTTTCTGACCTTGGTTGATGGGAGTAGGATTCCAGTTGTAGCTATTGGAGTTTTTAATTTATGCTTTGAAACTAGGGTTTTAATATTGGAAGACTGTTTATTTGTACCTAATGTTCGTAGGAATTTAATTTCTGCAACTTATTTAGGTAAAAATGGATATTGTGTTATCCTGAAAGACAATGCTGTAATAAAGAAGGATAAAATGTTTATCTGTTCTGGCAATATTGTGGATGGTCTTTATATTTTAACTCCTGATAAGCATGAATTATACAATTCTGAATTAGATAATAACTCTCATGTAAAATCATTAAAGAAAAAGTTTCCTTCTACTAATGATGCATATCTTTGGCACTTGCGTTTGGGTCATATTAATCCAAACAGAATTCAAAGACTGATCAAAGATGGTCTCTTAGAGCCATTGGACTTTGATGAATTTCCAGTTTGTGAATCTTGTTTGGAAGGAAAAATGACTAAATGACCTTTTAATGCAAAAGGTAGAAGAGCCCAAGAGTTGCTAGAATTAGTTCATACGGATGTTTGTGGTCCTATGTCAACCCAAGCAAAAGGAGGTTATGAGTACTTCATCACTTTCACCGATGATTACTCTAGATTTGGTTATGTGTACCTAATGAGACGGAAGTCTGAAGCCTTTGAAAAATTCAAAGAGTTTAGGGCTGAAGTTGAGAATCAATTGGGTAAACACATAAAGGCCATTCGATCTGATCATGGGGGCGAATACCTTCTTGGGGATTTCAAAGATTACTTAACTCAAAATGGGATTGTATCCCAATTGACTGCACCTGGAACTCCCCAACAAAATGGTGTAGCAGAAAGAAGGAATATGACTCTTTTAGAAATGGTTAGGTCCATGATGAGTTACTCAACTTTACCTATTTCTTTTTGGGGTTATGCCTTAGATACAGCAATACATCTTTTGAATTTAGTTCCATCAAAATCTGTTCCCAAAACACCCATAGAATTGTGGAGTGGGCGTAAGCCTAGTATGAAATATCTCCACATTTGGGGTTGTCCAGCACATGTGTTAAAAGGGAAGTCTGATAAGTTGGAATCAAAATCAGAAGTATGTTTGCTTGTGGGTTATCCAAAAGAAACTAAGGGTTATTTATTCTATAGTCATAAAGATAACAAAGTTTTTGTTAGTACAAATGCTAAATTCTTAGAATATGACTATCTGAATAATTTTACTCCTAGAAGTAGAGTTGTCTTGGCTGAAATGAATGAACCTGTAATTGAACAACCAATGGTTGAAACTAGGGACGATGTGGCTGTATTGGATATACCACAAGATACTACTCATGAGATGTCTAGTACTCAGTTGCCTCGTCGTAGTGGGAGGAATGTTAGGCCACCTATAAGATTCGTAGGTCTTGGAGAGACTTATGAGGCTATCTCAGAGGAGGCTGAAACTGATCCTTACACTTATGAAGAAGCAATGAATGATATAGATGCACATCATTGGGTCCGAGCTATGAAATCAGAATTAGATTCCATGTATTCCAATCAAGTTTGGGATCTTGTAAAGGCGCCTAACGGCATTAAACCTGTTGGTTGCAAATGGGTTTACAAGAGGAAGAGAGGGATAGATGGAAAGGTTGAAACCTTTAAAGCAAGGCTAGTGGCTAAAGGGTATACTAAAAAAGAAGGTATTGATTATGAGGAAACCTTTTCACCAGTAGCAATGCTTAAATCTATCAGAATTCTTTTATCCATTGCTGCTCATTATGATTATGAGATTTGGCAAATGGATGTCAAGATTGCATTTCTTAATGGGAATCTTGAAGAGGAAATCTATATGAAGCAACCAAAAGGTTTCATAGCAAAGAACCAAGAGCATATGGTATGCAAGTTGAATAGGTCCATTTATGGACTTACGCAAGCATCTAGGTCATGGAACATCAGATTTGATCAAGCAATCAAATCATTTGGTTTTGAACAAAATCTTGATGAACCATGTGTGTACAAAAGACATCAAGACAAAGTAGTAATGTTCCGAGTGCTCTATGTTGATGATATTCTACTCATTGGAAATGATGTAGGGGTCATGTCATCAGTAAAGGTTTGGTTATCAAGCCAATTTGATATGAAGGACTTGGGTGAGGCTAACTTTATTCTAGGGATCAAGCTTTGGCGAGATCGTAAGAATAAGATGTTAGGCTTATCACAAGCTGGATATATAGATAAGGTTCTAGAACGGTTTAGCATGCAAAACTCCAAGAAAGGGTTACTTCCTTTCAGACATGGAGTTCCTCTGTCTGATGACCAAAGGCCTAAGACTCAAGAGGAAGAAGATATGATGAGACAAGTTCCTTATGCTTCTGCAGTAGGAAGTCTCATGTATGCCATGCTTTGTACTAGACCGGATATCTGTTTTTCAGTTGGCATGGTCAACCGATATCAATCAAATCCAGGACCACAACATTGGCAAGCTGTAAAGCATATTCTCAAGTATCTACGGAGAACGAGAGATTATATGCTTGTTTACCGTTGTGAGGATTTGATTCCCATTGGCTATACAGATTCAGACTTTCAATCAGATCTAGATTTCAGAAAGTCCACGTCAGGATGTGTTTTCACCTTGGGAGGTGGAGCCATAAGTTGGAGGAGTGTTAAGAAATCTTGTATTGCGGACTCCACCATGGAAGCTGAATATGTTGCTGCTTGTGAGGCGGCAAAGGAAGCTGTTTGGGTCAAGAAATTCCTTTCTGATCTTGGTGTAGTGAGAATGGAGCAAGTTCCTATTACATTGTTTTGTGACAATAGTGGAGCGGTTGCACAATCCAAAGATCCAAGGAATCACAAGAAAGGAAAGCACATTGAGAGAAAGTACCACATCATTCGAGACATTGTTGCTCATGGAGATGTGGTAGTAGCAAAGATTGAAAGTGCAAATAATCTAGCAGATCCCTTTAACAAAGTCTTGCCTCAAAGGACCTTCGAGTCACATTTGGAGGGAATGGGAATTAGATTAGTGTACAATAGTCTTTAGGGCAAGTGGGAGATTGTTAGGATATGTCCTCTTAAATCCTGTTGTATGATGCTATGTACGATATTATGTATGACATTATGTGAGAAATGATGTATGACTTAATATTGTGTTCAATAAAGTTGTTTTATTCTTATCTAAAATAATGGTAACATGAATATTCGGACATTATCAAATAGTCCATGAGATGCATAGTATGTGATTTATGTGATTTAGTCACAGAAGATATAGATCACAAGTTCTTTGTAAACTCAGAATTGTGGTTCGTAGTCGGTGATAAAATTGGGCATTTCATCTGCGAAGACTATAACATATTAACTACGATGATTTGTCTTGATCATGGAAGTGGTGACTTTTAGTTAATATGTTGATATGTTTTAAGGGTTAAGAGATATTGAACTGGACCGCTGTGAGATTTATTATTCTCCTAACGACTGTCAATTGAATAATAAATCTCACGACTTGTATTCACATGAACTCTTAATCCTGAGAGAATAATGGACCTGATCATAAAATGTAGGTTACTTTGATATATCAAGAGTGAGATCTAAAGTAACGGTCAAAACCTCAGTTTGTTGGGTAGCCACATTTAGTGTTGATGGAACATATATTCTCAAGATAGAATTCATAGTCTCTTAACGGAGATATAAAATATTCCCTTGAGATAAGTTTAATGGGTTCAGTTATTCAGAGAGTTAGGCCTAACCACTTTAGTAAGACTAAAGTATATATTTATCAAATTGGATTTTATAAATATATGGTGAATAACTCAAAAGGATTAAACCGGGTACTCAAGGATTAAGATGTAGTAATTTACAAAGTGGCAGTCTATAATAAAGTCTTGGGATAATAAAGTCTTGGGATATAATTTTATGAAGGGGTTGCATGTATAATAAAGTCTTGGGATATAATTTATTAATGAGGCCTAGAGTGCAATTATATTTATATAGTGGTATTAAATATAATTAATGGTAACTTTGGACTTGTCAAGAGTTGACAGAAAAGCCCAAAGCCCATTGGAGCTAGTGTCTTATTTGTTCCCTTTTGGTCCCACTCCAAGCCACACACTAAAGCCCAATTGGGAAGGCCCAAAAAGGCTAGCCTAATTAGATAATCAGTTATGTGGAGAGAAACATACATAATTTTATAAAGAATAAAATGGTTTGTATGTTTAATAATAATAAGAATAAAATATAAGGAAGAGAGACACTCTTTCATATTCTCTCTAGAAAACATAGAACTGATTGAGAGACCACACATCTTGGGCATCAAGTGGAATTGGAGTGAAGATTGAAAGTCTTCCCGAGTACTTCTTCATTCGGTTTTAAATTTCACCGCATCAAGGTACACTCTCTTGTTCTTATATTCTGAAACCTACATAGTGCATGTTATCAATTGCGAATGAAGTAGATCCGTTTATTTTCCGCTGCGTATGTTTTGTATGCGATGCAAACATGATGATTTCCCAGCAGGCATAGCAACCAAAATGTAGATCTAGACATATGAACATGGTATGGAGCACACAAAAATATAGACCTAATCATGAATTTGGTAAAAAGCACCTAGGCACATGGATCTAAGTATAAACACAATATTTAGGCAAATCTTAGCCTAAGAAGTCTAGGCCAACATCATCAAAGTTTTAAAACATGGCAAAAAGTAAGGAGGCATGCTAGGAAAAGCTATAGAACGTGCAAGGAAGTAAGATAAAGTAAGAAAAAGCCAGGAAAAGCAATAAAACATATTATAAAGTAAGATAAAGCAAAGGGTGTAGATTGTAGCTAAAAAGCTACATCTACAACCTTTAAACCTCAAATCCAAGGTCCTAAGAACAAGGAGAGGAAAAAGAGTGCAAGAACACTACCTCTTAATTGTTGAGGGAATAGAGGAATCAAAGTTTTTTAATGTGTTTTTGGGAGAGAAATGTAGTGAAAAGAGAGAAAATTTGCCTAGGACCCAGCTCCAAAATGCCCAATTTTTCCTCTTTCTTGATCTGAGGGGGGTCTTGGGGTATTTATATCCAAAGGGTGACACTTCAGCTCTGGCGGCCACTTAGTGGCCGCTGCCTTGTAACGGCTTGATGGAGGCCTTTCCAGATTTAGATTGGATTGATCTTGGTGTCCCTAGAAAGTTCCAAATGTGTAGTTTCTAGAAAGCTAATGAAATTTGAAATCCAATGGTTGGATCAAAGGTTATGGCCTCGGGAAGCAAGCTGATGCGCCTTACGTGGGTTTCAAGGTATCTTGACCGTTTTGACTCTGATTTTGATCCCTGACCTTGGCTTCAATACCATTTCTTAGACCGTGAGTTGTGCCACTCCACCTCAAAATCAATTGGTGATGAGGAAGATACTTATATTTTATGGTATTTGACATTGCACCCCACAGACCTATTTTTAAAGCAATTGTGTGAAGTCCAATTGTGGCCTTCCAACACTTTTATTCTATAATCTATCACATACTATAATTGTATTATTTGAACTAGGTTAATGGGAGCTATATAAAGTTTTTTTGTACAATTTGTGTGATTGAGATTCAAGATACAGTCATTATTGTGGATACTATATTTTGTCTGCTTTCAATTAACATGTTGGGGGATTCTAGCATTTTACCCTTATTTTTTTAAAAAAATTAGCAATATGCCTTTATTTTGAAACTATATAGGCAAATGCCCCTGTTTCGATACTCGATTACCTTAAAATCGAATTTCAATGAAATAGTCGATTTGTACAAAATCGAGTTATGCCTGATCAAAATTAAAAAAAAAAAATGCATGGAAATCGAGTTCCATTAAAAACGCCACTATAGGACAACAAAAACGTAGCTATAGGTTATGCCTGATCAAACTAAAAATAAATTTGCATGGAACTCGAGTTCATATAACTCGAGTTCCATTAAAAACGCCACTATAGGAAAACAAAAATGTAGCTATAGGTTATGCCCAAGTTCCATGAAATTTTATTTAGTTTAATCAACTATAGTGGCGTTTTGGAACACCTATAGCAGCGTTCTGTAACACCTATAGTGGCGTTTTAGAACTTGAGTTCCATGAATTTTTTTTTTTTTTTTAAAGTTTGATCGGGCATAACTTGATTTTGTACAAATTGAGTATTTCATTGAAACTCGATTTTAAGGTAATCGAGTATCGAAACAGGGGCATAAACCTAGATAGTTTGGAAACAGGGGCATATTGCCAAATATTTTTAAAAATAGGGGTAAAAGGTTAGAATCCCCTAATGTGTTGGACCCAAAAAATTCTAAAAATATAATTTTCTCACTGGGGGATCATGGGAACATCTAGATCATCATGGTTCAACCCGTTTAGGCATCGGAACACTCAAAATGTCATTTTAGGTAAAAATGACCAAAATGCCCCTAGTTAACCCTGGGTTGACAGAAGTTCAAAATTTTTCAAAAACATGTCCAAAAAATAGTTTTCATGATTGTATGTTAAATCCAAGTTTATTAGAGCTTTTTATCAAGTTTGACCAAGTTTGACCTAAAGTTGACTCTCAATGATGACCGAAAACCTAATTTTGATTTAACCATTAGAATAGGTTGAAACTAACACCATTGCAAAGAATATTAAATTCCCTTTTGAATGACTACTCATGGGTCGAAATTTGAGATAAAACGGTTGAGATATCTTGAAAACCATGCTGAGCGCATCAACTCGCTTCTCGTGGCTATAACTTTTTATCCAACCATCGGGTTTTTGAAATGTCAAGTGATATGGAAACTAGACATCCATAACTTTCCATTGGTACTAAGGTCAAGTCACTGAGACCAGAGAAAAGCCTTCAAATGATCAATCAAAGTCTGAACCAGAAAGCTAGAGGAAAAGACAAAAGTGTTGAGGTATGGACAGCATGCACTAAGTGCACACCGGCAGCTGAACAGTAACCAAAAAAATATAAACCCCCCCCCCCCAGCTCCCAAACTTAAAAAAAAAAAAAAAAAGATTTTTAGGCAATTTGGAGCATTTTCTGTAGCTTTCTTCTCTCTTTTTCCCCTAAATTCTCTCTCAAACACACAAATAAATCCTTGATTCTTATATCTTCAAAAATCAAGAGGTAGTGTTCTTGCTTCCGTCTCCTCCTCCTTGCTCCGTCTACCTTGGTTTTGAGGGATTTAGATGTTGCTTTTTAGCTACAATATACACCCATTTTCTCTTTAGCTCTTTATTACTTTCTTTTAAATTCCTAGCATGTTTTATTACTTTCTTAGCATGTTTTATTTATTTGATATTGTTGGCCTAGCCTTCTTGGGCTATGATATGTCTAAATTTCTTTTTTGTACTTTTTTCCACGTTTATGTTCTTAAATACCTTGTTTGGATGCTATGCATAAATGCTTTATGGCTTTAAATGTTTTATTTATTCCTTTTCTTTGTGTGTCGTGCATTTGAGTAGTGTGTAGATATAGATCTATTGGTCCCGGCCTACATCCATACACCCAAGTTCATTAAAGGGTTTGGATTAGTTCCTATTTGCATGTTTGTGCTCCGTTTGGTCCTTTTAGATGCTTGTGTGTGTTCCTTTTCTCATATCTATCTTTATGAAGCTATGTTTGGATGCTTACATCTTTAGATCCTTGTTTCCAGTTTTAGATCCATGCTCGTATGTTTAGATCTAGGTTCTTGCAGCCTTGCTTTGTTTCACATGCTTTGTTCCCCTTTTTTAGTATGTGTTTGTTGGCTTTTTGTGCCTTTTTGTTTGGTTCGGTTGCATTTTTCCCTTTTTTATGGCTTGTTTGGATGAAACCATATGGGTGGGATCGCATCTTGATAATGTTGGCATGCTTGTTTCTTGCCTCTTTTTCCATTTCTTAGCTTCTCTTGTTAACCTTGTATGTGCCTTATAACATGCCTTGCCTTCTCGTGCCTTATGGCCTTGCTTGCTTTATGCCATCTTATGTGGTCTCCATACTTTGATTGAATCTTTGCATCTTTGTTAACATGTTTCATGCATGTGTCTTTGCTTGTTTGTCCGTATCATCAAGCATCATTCCTACCTTTAATTTTGTATGGGTTCGCACCCATCTTTATACACAAAATCCGGAGTTCCTTAAAGGAACATTGCTTGATGGCACATATGTCATCTGTACTACAATATAACTGATCTACGGACACCAAATCCAAACCCATATTTGTCCCTTAAGGACATCTTCTCCTTTTCTTTGCTTGTTTGATAACATGCTTTCTCTACTTTTTGTTTGTTCACATGTTCTCTTTGTTTGCTAGCATGTTTATTTGTTCCCTTTGTGTGTTTGCTTGCTTGCTTGTTCCTATTTTTGGCTTGTTTGCATTGTGTGCCTACTTATGCTTTATTTCTCTATTTATTGCTCATATGCTTGTCTACTGGATTTTTGTTTTGTTTGTTTATTGCATGTACGAACAGAGCATAAACACAACTTCTAAATGCAAGCAAAATGGCAAAGATCAATAGATCAGGGGTTTAGCCCGTCCATGAGGTCCCTTCTTTCCTAGCCTTTCCATCTAGAACCATGTCTATAGCTTTCTTAGGTTAGGGTTCCTTTTCCTGTACCTTGCTTTGGTCACACCCTCTGGGTGCGGAAATGTCTTCTTTTCTTTTTTGCCATATGTGTTTGCATTGTGCATGTTACACGTATCTATGTGTGTGTGTGTGTGTGTGCGTGCGCTTGCGCACGTGCATATGTTGCTAAAACGGTACTCATGCACTTCAAATGATGGACGTACGTGGTTAGGGATGCAACCCATCCCTAATCATTGATGCTCTTATCTTTGCGGTATGGGTTTGCATTCAATGCTTATGCTGTAGATGCATGTCTTTGCTTCATTGGGTGCATGACCTATCATGTGTGTGATTGCCCTTATCCATGTCAGCTAATGACATTGGTTTCCTTGTGTATGCAACATGCATCATGTGTTTAATACTTCGGTGAGCCTCCGCTTGCCTTGGTATGAACATATTGATGCATGCCGTACGCACAGGAATAAAACCCTATCGGTGCACCATAGCTCACCAAACGCGAAATTCTGCCAGATTTTCCCCGTGAAAATGTGGCATCTTTTTATTTTATTCTCATAGCAAAAACTTTGTGAGAATAGTGTTTTATGTGCTATGACGCACCTAACCCGAAATGTTGCCGAATTTTCGCTACAAAAATAAGGTGAAATGCTGCCGAATTTTCGTTGTGGAAATTTGGCAATGATTCCAAATGTGCTAGCATAGCATTGATAAAGGCCACACTCCTTTTCTAAATCAAACCTCAAAAGCCGAAATTTTTTAATGCCCTGAAAGCTAATGCCAATCGCTTGTTTTTAACTATCAATGACCAAAAATTAAGATTTTACCAAAATAAAGGACTCTCACTGAACAAATGTTTTGGGGTGCCTAAAACCTTTCCCACACCTAACCAAACTTCCGAACTCAAGAATCAAGATTTTTTATCATCCATTTAGATTAGAAAAAATGACCATTTTTCTTACCCTAGGATTGGTAATAAAATCAAATAGAGTTATCTGACCATTCACAACTTTAGAAAAACACAACGATTGATGACGACTTCACTACCTTTGGTAATAATCAATTAAAAATGACTCAACTAATCAGTCACACACCAGAGATTCCTTTTTACCTTCTCACAGCACCCGAGTTGGCGCAAGCCTCCCCCTCCAAGGGCAGGGAGCGCACAGTATTGCCATTTAGGGTTGATAATTGCGAGATATCGACAATTATCAGTTTTGAAGTTTTCAACATTTGTAACAAGCTAAACCTGGTCCTAAATAAATTTGTTCGAGGCAAAATATTTTTAAGTCTCATCTAATATTTGTAAAATTTCACCAAACCTCAACCACATATGTAGATGTATTATAATTGTAATTCTTCTTTCTTCTTTAAACTAGCTAAAACCAATCAGATGATAAACAAATTCATTCTGACAATCAATATTGATAGGGCAAAAAGTATTGACCCCTAGCTAATTAATTAATTACCCAAGTTAATTAATTAGGTTCAATTACATGCAATAGCATGGTAGCATAAAAAAATCACCAATTATACTAAATGTGACGGAAAATAAATTTGACACGGGTGATTTGTTTACGAATAGGGAAAACCACCGAGGCAAAACTCCACCAGGTAATTATAAGATCACCACTCTCGAAAATCCACTATTATCAATCACAAGCGGTTATAAGTAAAAGGAATCTTAACAAACCCTTTGGTCTATCCCGAAATATCAACCTACAGTTGAACCCTTACCCCAATACCCAATTAGACTTGTATTATAGGCAATCTTTCCCTTGATGCACGAATCTCAGTATGTGATTAACCAATGTGCATGGATCCTACTATATTACTAACTCCAGCAACTTGAAGAGGTTGCTGGCTGCAAAGTTCTTCAGTTCATCAACGATGATGATCAAGAAGCTTATTGGTCACAAAACTCTTGGCGTAAAGATGCAGTAGTTTCTTCAGAGAGAATAATGAACTAGGTCACTTTCTGCGTGCATGACAGCCTTTTTAAAATAATCTTTATATATGTCTAAGGCCGTGAGAAAAGAAACCCTATACAAATATACAAACAGGGGCTGAAAATCAAATTTGGAATTTCTGATTTCGTAAGTCTCGACAGAAACAGCTTGTGTCGAGCTTGTGTCGAGTTTTAACTTTAAATCTCGATAGTCTTTTGGTTGAGATTGCTGTCTAGTTTTAATGAACAGCTTTTCTTTACTTTTTTCTTGGTCAAATCTTTATGGCTTTAACACTTGACTTGAATAATATATTTCTTGAAGTCCTAAACTCATCCTAGATCTACCCAATTACCAATGCAATTTGTTAGAGGATTAGCCCAATTATATAAAGTATATTCACTACAAGAAAAATTCCTATTAGCGACCAAGAATTTTTGACGGACCCAAAAAGCCCTCTCAAAAAATCTTATTTGCAAAGGCAAAATAAAGCCCTCACAAATACTTGGTAAAATGTGAAATATTTGTGACTAACAAGAAAAGCTGACGCAATTATGTGTTATAGTTGTCACAAATACTAATATTTTGGAGGGAAATTTTCCCTCCATATTATTTGCAAGGGACAATTAAAAATCTCTCGCAAAAAGTGTATTATTTGTGACGGTAAAAAAAAGCTGTCACTAATACTAAATTATTTGTGAAGGTCAAAATTATTTGCGAGGGCTAGGATGGACCTTCACAAATAATCATTAAAATGTCAAAAATTTTGGAGGCAAATATTCCCACCAAATTATTTTCGAGGGACAACAAAAATCCCTTGCAAAAAGTTTATTTTTTGTGTGGGTTAAAAATATGTCCTTACTAACACTAAATTATTTGGCCACAATTGACCTTCGCAAAAAATCATTAAAATATTAATTTTTTTGAGAGATAAAAGTTATTCTAAAATTCAAAGAAAAATAAAAAGAAACGTATAAACATATAGCACTTTGTATTCTTTAGATGAACCTTTTGTTTACAATCTAAAAAAAAAAAAAAAACCTTTTATATATATCCTATATAAGAAAGGTCTGTTATTATTTTCTAAACAATTTTACCCATAAAAAATGATAGCACTTTCAACTTCAAAATGGTAGGCTAAAATTCAAGAATTTCACCATTTTGTACTCTCTCTCAAAAGTGAATAAAAATTTATTCCCATTAAAATAATGCATAAAAGATGAGTTTATAGATCAAATAGTAAATTACATCCAATTGACATGAAAATTGGCATGTATGTTAAGAATATATAAAACATGTAATCCAATGGTTGGATTTTCAAAATATGAATTCAATAAATAAGTTATTGGCTGATGTAACATTTTTTAGAGTTACATCACGTGTAACTTGAACCCAACTCTATGTTTCTTAATTCGATGTGAATTTTGACAAATCTACCGTTAAATTACATTATCTTCATATATTTTTCATGCTTATAAAATTTCAAGGTGATCAAATATTAATTGCCATGTCATCAAACAATTGTTTAAATTTAAGCTTTTATAGTTTAAAATAATGCATAAAAGATGAGTTTATAGATCAAACGGTAAATTACATCTGATTGGCATGAAAATTGGCATGCATGTTAAGAACATATAGAGCTTGTAATCCAATTGTTGGATTTTCAAAATATGAATACAATAATAAGTTATTGGGTGGTGTAACATTGTTTAGAATTACGTCTGGTGTAACTTGAACCTAGCCCTATATTTCTTAATTCGATGTGAATTTTGACAAATCTACCATGAGATTACATTATCTTCATATATTTTTCATGCTTACAAAATTTCAAGGTAATCAAAGATTAATAGCTATGTCATCAATCATTTGTTTAAATTCAAGTTTTTGTAGTTTAAAGTAATGCATAAAAGATGAGTTTATAGATCAAACGGTAAATTACATCCGATTGGCATGAAAATTGGCATGCATGTTAAGAACATATAGAGCATGTAATCTAACAGTTGGATTTTCAAAATATGAATTCAATAATAAGTTATTGGGTGGTGTAACATTTTTTAGAATTACGTCAAGTGTAACTTGAACCCAACCCTATATTTCTTAATTCGGTGTGAATTTTGAAAAATTTACCGTGAGATTACATTATCTTCGTAGATTTTTCAGGCTTACAAATTTTCAAGGTAATAAAAAATTAATAGCCATGTCATCAATCAATTGTTTAAATTCAAGTTTTTGTAGTTTAAAATAATGTATAAAAGATGAGTTTATAGATCAAATGATAAATTACATCCGATTGGCATGCAAGTTAAGGCCATATAGAACATGTAATCCAACGGTTAGATTTTCAAAATATGAATTCAATAATAAGTTAATAGGTGGTGTAACATTTTTTAGAGTTACGTCAAGTGTAACTCGAACCCAACCTTATATTTATTAATTCGATGTGAATTTTGACAAATCTACTGTTAGATTACATCATCTTCATCTATTTTCCATGCTTACAAAATTTCAAAGTGATCAAAGATTGATAGCCATGTCATCAATCAATTGTCTAGATTCAAGTTTCAGTAGTTTAAAATAATGCATAAGATATGAGTTTATAGATCAAATGGTAAATTATATCCGATTGACATGAAAATTGGTATGCATGTTAAAACCATATAGAACAAGTAATCTGACTGTTGGATTTTCAAAATATGAATTTAATAATAAGTTATTGGGTGGTGTAACATTTTTTAGAGTTACATCGGGTGTAACTTAAACCTAACTCTATATTTCTTAGTTCGATGTGAATTTTGAAAAATCTGCTGTTAGATTACATTATCTTCATACATTTTTCATGGTTACAAAATTTGAAGGTAATCAAAGATTAATAGGCATATCATCAATCAATTGTCTAAATTCAAGTTTTTGTAGTTTAAAATAATGCATAAAAGATAAGTTTATAGAACAAATGGTAAAATAACATCCAATTGGCATGAAAATTGGCTTGCATGTTTAGAACATATAGAAAATGTAATCCAACGATTGGATTTCCAAAATATGAATTCAATAATTAGTTACTGGTGGTTAGATTTCAAATCCAATAGTTAGATTTCAAACCTAATGGTTAGGTTTCAAATCTAAGTAAGACACCTATTGGACATGTGTTGTGTACCTATATGACTATATATATTCTCTCAATCTAACCATCCAATTGGTCTCAAATTTCACTAACATCAATCTGTCACCATACTTTTGATCAAGATTTGAATATGAATTTTACCAAGTCCAGTGGTATCGGAACCATCTATTAAGTTTGATCGGGTTTGACCACACATTTCTTTAAATCCAATAATTTGATTGTGACCATAATTTACTAGAATTAACTTTTCATTATACTCTTCAAATCTGAGTATGGCGCATGATGAACATGTGCTGTATACTTGTATGGTTATGTTTACTCAATCTGACTATCTAATTGGTCTCAAATTTCACCAACACCAGTATGTCACCATACTCTTCAATCCTATTAATCAAGATTTGAATATGAATTTTACCAAGTTCAGTGGTCTTAGGACTATTTTTTTAATGGTCATGTCAGCATTTAGTACGCAAACAATGCACTCCGTTTGTCATGTAAGCAATTTTCATCAATGAGATGACAGCAAGAATCAAAATGGAACACATTTTTCATTTTAGGGACCAAAAACAAGGGAATTAATACCGTACTGAAGACTATTTCGGTTTGGTCAAATAAATGAAATATTTCGGTATCGGTTAATACCAGTGTACCGTTTCGGGATTACTGTTAATTTTATATATTTATATATAAAAATAAATATATAACTATTTATTTACTTTTTTATAAGTTCATTAGTCAAAATCCATATAATTTATTAAAAATATTTACAATTACAAGTCTATATCTTAATTAATATGCTAAAATTTAGTTAAAAACTTAAAATGTTAACTCATTTTAATAATAATAGATAGTTTATCTATTTAATAAATACTCAATAGATAGTTTTTTTTAGTTGATTTATTTAATAATAATAATAATAATAATAATAATAATAATAATAATAATAATAATAATAATGGTGCACAACACATCATCAATTAGACAAATGGTAAAAATTTTCAAAAAAGTTGAATAGACATAATATTGTCATTTGTCAAGGCACACTTAACCAAATGCTATTACTAGTTCATTGCACACTTAACCAAATACTCTTCCCCCCAAATTTTTTCTTCTTTCCTGCACAAAATTCTCCAAAGAATTTTTCCCACTTACATTTTCATTTCACACACAAAAGTTTCATTTCTCACACAGTTTTTACTCACAAAACTCTCTCATTTTCTCTCCATCTCTCACACGGCCTTTTACTCACACACACACACACACACACACACACACACACACACACAAACCCACCGGCGCCGACGAGCAAAGCCCAGCCTAGCCCAGCGACTATGCCAACAAGGTTGTGTTAGGATATGTGCCCTTAAATCCTATTGTATGATGCTATGTATAATATTATGTATGACATTATTTGCGAAATGATGTATGACTTAATATTATGTTTAATAAAGTTGTTTTATTCTTATCTAAAATAATGGTAACATGAATATTCAGACATTATCAAATAGTCCATGAGATGCATAGTATGTGATTTATGTGATTTAGTCACAGAAGATATAGATCACAAGTTCCTTGTAAACTCAGAATTTTGGTTCATAGTCGGTGATGAAATTGGGCATTTCATCTGCGAAGACTATAACATATTAACTACGATGATTTGTCTTGATCATGGAAGTGGTGACTTCTAGTTAATATGTTGATATGTTTTAAGAGTTAAGACATATTGAACTGGACCGCTGTGAGATTTATTATTCTCCTAACGACTGTCAATTGAATAATAAATCTCACGACTTGTATTCACATGAACTCTTAATCCTGAGAGAATAATGGACCTGATCATGAAATGTAGGTTGCTTTGATATATCAGGAGTGAGATCTAAAGTAACGGTCAAAACCTCAGTATGTTGGGCAGCCACATGTAGTGTTGATGGAACATATATTCTCAAGATGGAATTCATAGTCTCTTAACGGAGATATAAAATATTCCCTTGAGATAAGTTTAATGGGTACAGTTATTCAGAGAGTTAGGCCTAACCACTTTAGTAAGACTAAAGTATATATTTATGAAATTGGATTTCATAAATATATGGTGAATAACTCATAAGGATTAAACCGGATACTCAAGGATTAAGATATAGTAATTCACAAAGTGGCAGTCTATATTTATGACTTTGTGTTACTACGAATATTTTATGAAGGGGTTGCATGTATAATAAAGTCTTGGGATATAATTTATTAATGAGGCCTAGAGTGCAATTATATTTATATAGTGGTATTAAATATAATTAATGGTAACTTTGGACTTGTCAAGAGTTGACAGAAAAGCCCAAGGCCCATTGGAGCTAGTGTCTTATTTGTTCCCTTTTGGTCCCACTCCAAGCCACACACTAAAGCCCAATTGGGAAGGCCCAAAAGGCTAGCCCAATTAGATAATCAGTTATGTGGAGAGAAACATACAGAATTTTATATTGAATGAAATGGTTTGTATGTGTAAGGTAATAAAAAATAAGGAAGAGAGACACTCTTTCATATTCTCTCTAGAAACATAGAACTGATTGAGAGACCACACATCTTGGGCATCGAGTGGAATTGGAGTGAAGATTGAAAGTATTCCCGAGTACTTCTTCATTCGGTTTTGAAATTCACCGCATCAAGGTACACTCTCTTGTTCTTATATTCTGAAACTTACATAGTGAATGTTATCAATTGCGAATGAAGTAGATCCGTTTATTTATTTTCCGCTGCGTATGTTTTGTATTGGATGCAAACATAATGATTCCCAACAGGTTGAGCCCAGCCATCAACTCCTCTCCTCCTCGATCCCTCTACCGTCGACCCATACCCATCGACTCTCTCTCCCTCACCACAAGATCCTTTCTCCCTTTCTCCCTCTCTCCCCTTACCACCCTCATACCCATTCATTTTTCCTCACCATACCCATACTTATACCCATACCCATTCCGATTTTGCTTGGTAAGTTATTTATTTGATTTTTTGTTTTGATTATTGTGAAATTTTGGGTTTGGATTTGGATACTTAACATTAGGTTATTTATTTAGTTTTCAATTTTGATTTTTGTAAAATTTGGGTTTGGATTTTGTGGTGTAATATGTAGATACTTAATTTAATTTAATTTAATTTTTTTATGATTTTTGTGAAATTTGGGTTTGGATTTTGTGAAGTAATTTAATTTTTGTGATGCATATTTTAATTTTTGTGTTTAGGCAGCATTTTGTTATGGTTTGTTCGTACTATTTCTTTTTGTTCATGTCTTTTTCACTGCATTATGGCACTTGGCTAGCGTGGTTTCTATGTTGGAACCCATTTATGGGTTTTCTACTATGAAAAAGAGCTGAGTTGTTGAAGGGAAAGACCCTTTATGCCTTTGGGCTTGTTTTTGTGTACTTGGTGATCTGTGGGGTTATTGGTGGAGTATTTGGGTCAGTGGTTGTGCATGGAGTTAAAACCTCTTTTAGTTGGCTGTAAGTGTTTTAAGGACCTTAAAGCTAATATATATCTGAATAAAAGAAAAAAAGAAAAAAAAATTCCAATGTATCTGCTTTGAGTTTTCACTAGAAAAAATTTAGAAGGAAAAAAATAAAATTTGAATTCAGCCACATATACATTTGAAACTGTTGTTTGGCCAATATGAGAAAGTTTGTCTTATTGGCGGAGATTTGTGAAGCAATCCGTTTAAATGGTTGGTCTTCATGCTTTTGTTGGTAGTATAATTATATATATATATATATATATAATCTCTGTATGAGTGGATGGCTGCCTTAAGTGGCCACTTTCGTGTTATAATTATGGCCATTAGGTGGTCCTCCAAAAGCTTGGCCTGCAAAATTGGCAAGTTGGCAATCTAATAATAGTTGAATCCTGTTACCAATAGAAAAGAATTATTTTAATTGTGGAGATTCAAATGACAAATTGAGAATTTGGTACTCTAGAGATGTTAGATGTATATTTGGGTTTATAGTATTGTAGATTGGGATTGATTGTTTTTACTTTGCCAAGGCTGATGTGCTTTGTCCAGTATACAAAAGCATGATTATGAAGGTTGCATCTTGGCTTATGCTATATTGTTAGGAAGTGTAACGACCCAAGGAAAAGCGCTAGCCACATTTGCGCTATACCTCAAAAGGACTAGTCACTATTGAGGCTCCTTGTAGTTGTTAATAAAGCCCAGATCTACCCAGTAAATACCCGATGTGGGACTCATCACACACCCACACACATCACACAATCAATCAATCAAATTGGGGCATTACAATCTCCCCCACTTAAATCCCTAACGTCCTCGTTAGGGCCCACTTTGTGGGGTAGTGTCTCCGAGCCCACACGGGGTTACCGGGTCGGCTCTGATACCATAACTGTAACACCCCAAACCCTTAAGAAGGATTTAGATGCATAACCTGTTTTAGAAATAATCAACAATGATATAATGGAACAGAGCGTAATATTTATCCTCAAATAAACTTCTTGAATATCATCAGATTTCCTTAACAATCCATAAAAACAAAACAACAATAATATTCTTGAATGTAAAATCTCCAAATAACATCTCAAAATAGTTCCAAAATAATAATCTCATTGTCTTGAAACAATTTTACTAAAACAATTCTGCAACTATCAAGCTCCAAACGAAGTCGTCCATCTAAGGCTCCACTGATCTACCACCAAAAGACACTCCATAACTCTAATCTGAAAGGATGGAAAAAGGGGTGAGCTAAAGGCTCAATAAGAGACTACAAACATGAGGATGTCTTCCAAAACAAAACGATAATATCATTGACAAAATATAGTCATCACGATACAATTAAAATTAGTTTAAACTGTAATATAATATATTCTATAAAGCTGTTAAAATAAAACACTTCACTATAACACTGTAAACATTAATAAAATAATGACCACATTTATATGCCAATATGCACCAAATAGGTAGAAACAATTTTATTTTGAAAATAAGCAATTTTCCACCTAAAAGAACAGTAGTAAATAAACAGTAACTCAATATGAAAAATATTAGTCAAACACAGACAAAAGCTGCTAAACACTCGATGGGTGATTTCCCATGGGAACAATAACACTAACCTCAAAGAGGCAACACTAGCTCCGAAAAGCAACAATAACACTGCACCACACCACACTAACACTACTTTGGCCGAAGACCAACACTTAACCCTGTGTTGGCAAAGGTTGCAGACTGTCTAGTTGACCATTTGAAACACTCTTGACATATACAGTTTCACAATAATATATAATAAATAATAGAGTTTGAGTATGTATAAAGCACTAACAATGGTATAAGTCTTTGAAACTTCACTTTTGCAATTATGTGTATGTATATATATATAAATATATTTTTTTTACCACAATTATATATATATATATATATATATATATAAATATATACGTCTTGAGAGACGTCATGTGTTGAAGTCTACTTACCTCTAGTGGCTAAACCAAGCTTCACTTCAATTGCTCGAAACAACGTCAACTAGAACCTAAATAATAATTAAACAATTCAATAAGGGCAGGTTCTTTAATAACCACAAAGTCCTCTTGATAAAACAATTCCTCAACCACTATGAAGATTTGGCAAGATAAAATTTAACGTGTCTTTCTAATATAACTCCAAACCTATTCTAGATTAAAATAATAGTATAGCATTCCCTAACCTAACATCTAATATTTATATAAGAACACGTTACCATAAGCAACCATATAACCTATGTGCCTATATACATATATATGAACCCAAAATTACAATTTTCCATTTCGTCCAAACAACGTGAATATGAAAGTAAAAAAAAAAAAAACACAATTCGGCACCCAAGAAATTGGTTCCATGACATTATCATCAATAATAAAAACATTTGCAATATCAATGCCATAGCCAAACACCACGGTGGCAAAAGGACCATTTACTATACTAACAATGATATAATGTAATATATATATATATATATAAATATATATACTTATATAAAAACCTAATAGCACCAATCTCCACTTTCGGCCAACCATGTGAACTAATCATTGTAATATATATATATATATTCGGCAATCCAATTTATACATTATTATCATTGAAATTCCAGTAAACTTAATACTAACCCTAACACTAACATGTCAATGATGAAATCCCAGCAAAAAAAAAGAAAAAAAAAGGCTTTCCTAGAATGATGCTTACCTCAAAACCAAGATGAAGTTGCTGGCTGCCCTGAAGTGCACAGCCTCCTCTTCTTTTGTTTTTGAGAAACCCTAATTTTCTTTCATATAAAGCTGTTGCACTTGGGCTGAAAATTCAGAAGCCTATTTCAGGTTAAGGCTAATTTCACTTGGGCTGAAAATTTAGAAGCCCACTACAACTAAAATAAACTTCCAAGACCCACCTATATTCCCACTAAACTCATTATAAGGTTGTTAACATAGGCTAGGACTTCTAAAGAATTCCAAAGACACTAAAACTCCTAATCCAAAAAGGTTCAAATCCTTTTAACCTTTTCCTTAACTGATAAGAGGCTAATAGTTAATTTTTGAATAGACCACAAAATAGTTATTCACGTTACCCCTTAATATTAATATTAATATTATTATTATTATCATTGTAAAAATCACAATATAAATTAATTATTTCCTCCAAAATAAATAAGCAATTTATCAAATTTACTCTCTAGAAGTGATTAAATTAAATTTAAATGAGACGGGTGTTACATTCTCCCCCTCTTATAAAATTTTCGTCCTCGAAAATTCAAAACATACCTCACTGCAGAAAAGCTGGGGATATTTGGATTGCATTTCGTCTTTACGCTCCCATGAAGCTTCTTCCATGGAGTGGTTCCTCCATAATACTTTGACCAAATGTATAGTCTTATTACGTAGCACTTGCTCTTTACGATCTAAAATCTGAATCGGGACTTTCTCGTAGGATAAGTTCTCTTTGACTTGAAGTGGCTCATAACTCAAGATATGAGAAGGATCGGGAACATACCTCCTCAACATGGATACATGAAAAACGTTATGTAACCTTGACAAGGTCGGTGGTAAAGCAAGCCGGTAAGCAACAGAACCAACTCTCTCCAAAACTTCAAAGGGCCCCACGTACCTAGGGCTTAACTTACCCTTCTTGCCAAACCTCATAACTCCTTTCATAGGTGACACTCGAATGAAAACCATGTCTCCAACTTCAAATTCCACTTCTCTTCTCCGTGGATCAGCATAACTTTTCTGTCTACTCTGAGCTGCACGCAACCTTTCCCGAATCACATCAATCTTTTCACTGGTCCTTTGAACAATCTCAGGACCCAAGATTCTCCTCTCTCCAACCTCATCCCAACAAACTGGGGATCTACACTTTCTCCCATACAAAGCCTCATAAGGTGCCATCTTAATACTGGAGTGATAACTATTGTTATAAGCAAACTCCACCAAAGTCAAATAGTCATTCCACTACCCTTGAAATCCAAGACACAAGCTCTCAACATGTCTTCCAAAGTTTGGATAGTTCTCTCAGACTGTCCATCCGTTTGAGGGTGGCAAGCAGTACTAAAGTTCAACTTAGTACCCAAGGCTTTTTGCAAACTATCCCAAAACCCTGAAGTGAACCTCGAATCTCTATCAGATACAATAGAAGCTGGCACTCCATGCAACCTCACAATCTCATTTATATAAAGTTCAGCCAGTTTGTCAAGAGAGTAGTTCATTCTAATTGGAATGAAGTGGGCAGATTTAGTCAACCTATCCACCACCACCCAAATAGCATCATGATTCTTAGGTGATCTCGGTAATCCACACATAAAGTCCATGGTGATATTCTCCCACTTCCTCTCAGGAAGAGGTAAAGGTTGTAACAACCCTGATGGCCTCTGATGCTCCACTTTGACTTGCTGGCAAATCAAGCATTGTTCCACAAATTGAGCAATTTCTCTTTTCATGTTAATCCACCAATAAACTTCTCGAAGGTCATGATACATCTTGGTACTACCCGGATGCATTGTATAAGGCGAACGATGTGCTTCCTCCAATATCTCTCTTTTAATCAATGAATCATTAGGCACACAAAGCCTATTACCAAACCTCAAAACACCATCATCAGAGATACTAAAATCAAATCTACTTCCACCACGTACTTGTTCCATGATCTTAAACAATTGAGGGTCACCACTCTGAGCAGCTTTGATCTTATCAATTAGGGTGGGTTGTACACTTAAACTTGCCAGGTAGGATTGGGAGTCTCCAGTCACTATGTCTACTCCAAGTTTCTGAAGATCAACAATAATATGCTTCTGAGTAGTTAATAAAGTAGCTGAAAAGCTATACGACTTTCGGCTAAGTGCATCAGCCACAACATTGGCTTTACCAGGATGGTAATTTATAGAACAATCATAGTCTTTAATCAATTCTAGCCATCTCCTTTGTCTCAAATTTAATTCTTTTTGAGTGTATATGTACTTCAAACTTTTATGGTCAGTGTATATTTCACATCTCTCACCATACAAGTAATGCCTCCAAATCTTCAATGCAAAAACCACTGCTGCCAATTCCAAATCATGAGTTGGATAATTCTGTTCATAATTCTTTAGTTGTCGAGAGGCATAAGCAACCACCTTCCCATGTTGCATCAGGACACAACCAAGACCCTTACGAGATGCATCACTATATATCACAAAACCACCCGAACCAGATGGAATAGTCAATACTGGTGCAGAAACCAACCGTTGCTTCAACTCCTGGAAACTTCTTTCACATTCCTCTGTCCAGTCAAACTTTGCATGTTTTCGAGTTAATCGAGTCAGAGGAGTTGCAATACTGGAAAATCCTTCCACAAATCTTCTATAATAACCTGCAAGGCCCAAAAAACTTCTTACCTCACTTACATTAGTAGGGGCAGCCCAATTAACTACAGCTTCGATCTTACTAGGGTCCACTGTAATTCCATCTCTAGAGATCACATGTCCTAAGAACACCACTTGATTCAACCAGAACTCACACTTCTTTAATTTAGCATACAACTTCTTGTCTCTTAAAATCTGCAACACCATTCTCAAGTGTTCCTTATGCTCTTCTTGGCTTTTAGAGTAAACCAAGATGTCATCAATGAAAACAATGACAAACCGATCCAAATACTCATGAAATACCCTATTCATCAAATCCATAAAAACAGCAGGAGCATTAGTTAGACCAAAAGGCATCACTAAGAACTCATAATGACCATACCTGGTTCGAAAAGCTGTCTTTGGTATGTCATCCTTCTTAACTCTCAACTGATGATAACCAGATCTCAAGTCAATTTTAGAGAAGACTTGAGCGCCCTGAAGCTGATCAAACAAATCATCAATTCGTGGAAAAGGGTATTTGTTTCTGACGGTTACCTTGTTCAACTCCCTATAGTCAATGCACAACCGCATACTACCATCCTTCTTCTTACCAAACAACACCGGAGCACCCCAAGGAGAAGCACTAGGCCGAATAAAGCCTTTATCAAGTAAGTCTTGCAATTGCTCCTTCAACTCATTGAGCTCTGTAGGGGCCATTCTATAAGGTGCTTTGGAAATTGGGCCGGTACCAGGTACGAGTTCAATAGAGAACTCAACCTCTCTGTTAGGGGGTAGTCCAGGTAAGTCCTCAGAGAACACATCTGGGAACTCTTTCACCACTGGGATGTCTTCAACTTTTAACTCTACTTTATCACCCTTCAAAGCACAAACAAGGAACCCTTCACATCCCTTCCTTAGCAATCGCCTTGCCTGCATCACTGACACCAATACAGGTGGTTTCACCACACGATCTCCCTCGAAGAAGAATTCTGGCTCCCCAGGAATTTTAAATACTACCTTCTTCCCAAAACACTCTATGGAAGCATGAAAAGTAGATAACCAATCCATCCCTAGAATCACATCAAACTCAAACATATCAAGCAACATAAGATCTGCTTTTAATTCCCTCCCAGAGACTAAAACATTACAAGACTTGTACACTTTATAGGTAATCATTTGTTGTCCAGAAGGTGTAGCAACACACAATTCATAATTTAAACTCTCAGGTTCTATGTTTAGCCTTTGTGCAAGTCTACGTGAGATGAAAGAATGGGTTGAACCAGAATCAAATAACACTTGTGCATGCTGACTGGAAACAAGAAGTGTACCTGAAACCACGGATGGGGAGGCCTCGGCGTCCTGTTTAGTCAAAGCAAAAACTCGACCCTGAACCTTAGGTCTCTGTTGGCTCCCATTTGGATTGGTAGTTTGTTCAGCTCGCATATCTGGACAATCCTTGATGAAGTGTCCAGTCTTGCCACATTTAAAACACGCCCTTGACTCCAAATAACATGTTCCACTATGAGCCTTTCCACATCTTGGACAAGTTTTGTATGCCTTCTTATTTGAATTAGGCACCCCTTGCTTCTTGAATGAACTTCCACTGGACTTCCCCTTAAGAAAATGACTCTGGGTTGGCTTCCTCTCTTGATCATTGGCCCTTGAGAGACGATTGCAATTTCTCTCTGCTATGAGAGCTCGATCCACCACTTCTGCATATGTTTCCAATTTGAACATGGAAACCGGTCCCTGAATTTCCTCCCTTAAACCTCTTTCAAAATGCCTGGCCTTCCTTGCTTCCGTGTCAACCATGTGTGGAGCAAAGCGGGATAATTCAGCAAATTTCCGCTCATACTCATACACTGATTGAGTACCTTGTGCTATGTGAATGAACTCAGCTTCCTTTTGCACCATCAAACTATCAGGAAAATACCTCTTACGGAAGAGCTCAACAAAATGCTGCCAAGTTATAACTTCTCTTCCATGTGTCCTCTCCGTGGACTCCCACCATTCCAATGCATCACCTTTCAGTACAAAAACAACAAGGACAACTCGTTGCTCATCACTAACTTCCATTGCTCTAAAGAGCCTTTCTATCTCCTTAAGCCAGTTGTCAGCCTCAATTGGATCCTTTGTACCCTTGAAAGCAGGAGGATCAAGCTTCCTAAACTTCTCCAAGGCACTAGTCGGATTGGTGGCTCCCACTTGATGTTGCACTATATTGGTTAAGCCCCCAATGGCTTCAATAATAGCCTGGAGATTAGTAGGTCCCCCAGCATTCGGTTGACTGTTCCCTGGGTTCCTCCTTGGTGGAGCCATATCTCTAAGCAATACAATAAGATATCATAAGTAAATATTTCAAATATTTCAGAGGGTCAAAACCAAACACATAGATAGTACAACAATCATTCCTACACACTTTAGAATAAAAAACAAAACAAAACAAAATATAAAATCACTATGAAAGGTCAACTAATTCAATCACTAAAATTCCTTGTAATCACACTCTTGTTCCAAAATAGTCTTAAGATCAAACCTATAAGTCTACAGAATCATAAACCTATGCTCTGATACCATAACTGTAACGACCCAAGGAAAAGCGCTAGCCACATCTGCGCTATACCTCAAAAGGACTAGTCACTATTGAGGCTCCTTGTAGTTGTTAATAAAGCCCAGATCTACCCAGTAAATACCCAATGTGGGACTCATCACACACCCACACACATCACACAATCAATCAATCAAATTGGGGCATTACAGGAAGTCTAATAGTTTATACTGCCATATTGGCTTAGCAAACTAGCGAGTGCTAATTCCTCTTGAAAGACATCAACTTGATTTGCCAAAGGTTTGAACAAAATGGCAAAAGTTAGTTGGTCATACTCTGATCCTGAGTATGAGAACTTCAGCACCAGAATTAATCCTCCAAGGTTTTCTTTCTCTCCAATGCCTATATTCTCTAGTGAGCATAGTTCTCAAATGTAACTTGTTAAATAATCTCAATGGTCTAATCACCTTAACAACATGGTCATAATGATATAAACTAAGGGTAATGCTCATTTTATTTTCTGATTTTTATGAATTCCTTAAAAATAGTTTATACTGCCATATTGTGTTGTTTTCATGAAGTATAGTAACTCTTTTTTTTTTTTTTTTTCAGGGTGTTGTAGACGACATTAGTTTTCGTGACTGTGCTCTAATCAAGGTAAATTTTGATACATATAAGAATTATGCTTCATTCTAACCTCCAAGATCAGCCACTGCCTGAAACAAAGGTTTTTAACATTTTTAGTTACAGTTTCTCTTTTACAAGTAGAAATAATATGAGGAGATGAAGTTCCCTATTGAAGTTACTTTTAAATTCCTCTCTTGTGAGTTTAAAATTTGTGAACCAAAGAAACACAATTGCTTCACATAATAAGCAGATCACGCTTAACCCACCTATGTTGCAATAACTTGCCTATGTCTTTCCTGTGTAAAAATTGCTTTAGAAAAATTGACTTCCTAATTACAGCCGAAATCTAGAGTGGCAAATTTGAACAAAAATGTTTTTTTTTTTTAAAGGACTCCAAATTGCAAGAACCTCAATTAACCAATGCCAAAAGACACCTTTTGCTTAATTTACCATATGGACTGCATATGGCATCTGCACAATATCATATTGCTAGATTCTCTTGTTTGCAATTATTTCCCCAATTCCCTTCTTATAAGAATTACCATCAAGGACATGGAAAATGATTGTAGATTGACAGTGTTAATAAACCAGGAATTCTGTTGGAAGTTGTGCAAATCCTGACAGATCTTGACCTCATTATTACTAAGGCTTTCATCTCCTCTGATGGTGGATGGTTCATGGATGGTATGTATGTCTTTGGATTGATTTTCATCAATTGGCATTCCAGTTTTGTTGCTAGGTCTATGCCTCTTAGATTTAAATTGTGAGCACACTAGAATTTGGTTACTGTCTATGCCTAAACTATGGATTGGCTAGACACAAAGAAGAAAAATAAGGAACTATGTCCCTTGTTGAAAATAAGCTTCTTGTTGCTGTTGTTGTTGAATATGTCATGCTGATACTCACTTATTGTTAACTTACTCTGCAACTTAGATTTAACTATCAGCAAATTTGAGCATCATAACTCATTGTTCCCACTATTTGTGTAATGCAGTTGGTCTTTCCACTTTTACTTCCATGTTTGATGTTCTCTCAACTTGGTCAAGCTATCACCATTGAGAAAATGCTTGAATTGTAACAATTGTACTTTTCAATCTATGATTTCAAAGCAACACAATGATTTTTTTTTTCTTTCATTCTTTCTTTTTAATTACAATTTCATTCGTTTACAGGTGGTTTATTTGGACTACGTGGGTTTGCCAAAGGGTATAATTTTGATTTGCTTTCTGGTTGATGGTTTTAGATGCTTGTTGGTGATATTGGAGACGTGGCAATTACTAATGATGGTGCTACAATAGTGAAGATGTTATAGTTTTTTGATGGCTTTTTGTGTACAAAGAACCACATTTAAACAACTGTATTTTTTGGAAGTGTATTTGTTTAAATACTTTGAAACTTTGATAATGGTTATAGACAATGTTACATATTTGATAATATATTTTTATGTTAATATAATGTTAGTTTGGAGACATTTGTGGAGTTAGTTAGTTACATTTGTGGTATTGTTTTAGTGGAGCTAAAATTATTACAGGTTATTTGTAATAGATATGTGGGTTTAGAATGCAGGAGGAAAAAGAAAATCACCTATAATGGCTGGCAAAAATTGCCACCGAAGGATTAATAGTTTAATACAATTGAAGACTTATAGTGGCATTTTTGGCCTGCCGCATTAGTACAATTTTTTTTGTAGTGCAAATAACTAATTGCGAGGGTATAAAGGTCCTCACAAATAGTTGTTAACGATGATTGCTTTTCCTCGCTAAAAATAAGTCAACTTTTCTCGTCGTTTGGTAATATATTTGTGAGGGCGAATTTGTTCAGTAACGACGGTGGATTGCCCTCGTAAATTATTTATTTGCAAAGGTATGGTCGCAAAGTTTCTTTTAGTAACAAGAGCAAATACGACGGCCTTCGAGGGCCATATACCCTCACTAACAACCTTTTGCGACGATATTTGAATTTTTACGAAGGCATTTTACTCTCGCTAGTAGACTCTTTTTTTGTAGTGATTCCTAACAAATATTTGTAATGTGGTCTAGCAGTTACAACTTGCTACTAGCTAGCTAGCAAATTATATAACCATGGACAACGAGCTCAATAGCAAAATCTATTTTCAAGTGAGCACACTTTTCCTCAACAAAGCGAACTATTTTCCAGTCGATATATAGTAAACGTTTTTAGTGTGCCCCAACTACCCAGCCAAGCAAACTATTAATTAGTATAATATAGCTGGCTGACAACGATAGCAGATTAAGGAATGGCCACCACTGATCCCGTTTGACATTTGAGCGATACATTGATTACATTCGTGATATTAATTTGTCCAGCTGAAATATCCATCACAATTCACAATTAATATTTCCTTGATTATCTTTGTTAGTCTTCACAACCAACTCTTTTTCATCTACTTATATATGTGGAAGTTGATTTGGACAGCTAGTTCGTACTAAGGGAGCATTCCTTTCTTAATTACATTTTGAAAAAGTGATATTGTCCTTCCATAGAGGTTGCCCCACACAATAAACACAACCTTGACTAATATCAAGTTGCATCTGCAAAGAATCAAATGGCTACCACCATCAGAACCGGGGTTATAGTCTTTTCAATTCTTGGTAGAAGAAATATCAGTGCCATTAATTATTTGTTTCCGTAGGTGTCTTTCCCATCTGTGACAAGTGACCCCCAGGATAGATATTTTCTAATTTTACCATTATTTAACACTTACGGATTGATGCTTCATCAACCAAAAAATATCAAGGAATATGTTAAAACTATTGCATACATAATTTATTATAAAAGACTTACAAAATGTCATTTCAAATATAATATATATGTTAATGTGCATATTACACTTCTATGCCTCATATATAAATGTACTTTTGTATATTTTATTACCTCCATTCAGTATTTTTAACATGGTGTTAGCGCCATTACTCTGAACTTCTAATGTGCTCCTTCAGTAGTTTTGCACTATTGAAAAGTTCTCTTTCGGCTGCTCCTTCACACGCACCAATATTTGATTTCTTCTAACACCAACCTATGACGTGTCAAGCTCTTGCTCTACCACGTCGACCCACTACACATCAATGCCACCTCATTGCCTCGTTTGCATACCAAGTCATTTATTGACTAAACTGTTGATCATGACCACTTCTCCAGTTAACTTTGACCGTTGACCACTGAAAGCTCGAAAATATGTTAAAAACACAAGAGCTGTTCAGACCCCTAAATTAAATATTATGGCTCAATTGATTTTGCTCTAAATTATACTAAGTGCGGAATAGAGTAAATGCGAGTTGATAAATAAACAAGCCACTCTAACACATAATCATAATATCAGAGCAGTAAGATGAAAGGTAAAAGAGTAGGGAAGAAGAATACACACACAAGATAACAAGCCGATGTGTTATCGAAGAGGAAACCGAAGTATTCGGCATAAAACCTTTCCGCCACCCTCCAAGCGGTGAATCGATCAACTAGAGAATAAGTTAGAGTATACGAATAACAAAAGACCCTCCAAGGCTAATCTATCACATGTACTCGAGCCCTCCAAGCTCCTGCTACCAATTGACTTTGCCAAGCCTTGTCTTCTCTAGCTCTCCGGATCACGCAATTTAGCCTGATTGCATCCGCCAAACATATGGCTTTTTCCAATGCGTCCTAGCAGCTTCAAAACCTTACTTTTCACTCAAGATGGGTATGGTAAGTGTTTGGGCTATCAACCTCTCAAAGATTTGGAAGTGGAGAGGTCAGAGTTGAGAAAAACTACAATGGATTGTGTAGAGAATTGTGGGTATAACAATCTCTCACTCTCAAGGGTTTGTGGCTAGGGCTTTCTCTCAGAAGCACTCTCTTCAACATCTGTTGGTAATGGGGGTATATATAGTGTGGGTAGAGAAAGGGTGTATCAAATAGGACAAAATAGCAAAACAGAATGCTTCGCGGGTATCTCCAGGGAAGGCCTTACCCGCGAGATAGTCGCGAAACACAGCTGTCTCCATCCTGTCTTGACTCTTCGCATTCCAGTCATATGCAGGGCACATGCATCATTTTGCGGGTTGCTTAGTTGCGAGCTACCCGCGAAAACACTTCAGTCTTCAATTTTCCTTGAGTCTTCACACACTCTCTCTCACACACAACCCTTACAATAAAATCTCACAATAAATATAGGGTATAAAGATTGACCATAATTATAATCAAATTTGGCACGGAATTAAAGCCAACATAAAATAGTTGTAAATTACAACTTTACAATCTCCCCCTTTGGCTATTCCGTGACAAAACCCCTAATATAGACTCACAACTTTTCAATCTCCCCTTTTGGTTATTTCATGACAAAACCCCTAAAACAGACTCTAGACTTAGATGTAAGTTTGGGAATAATGGCAAAACTTACTCACACCTAATCTAGAAGCTGTGAAGCACTTGCATGTATATACCTGCGACCTGAAACACTTGCACACAAACAAAACTTTCATTAAGCTTATGACAAGTTGAATACATGGTACATATATAAGCAAGTAAAATGCGATCAAGTTCATAAACACTATATAACATGTATGCATATCTTGATTAAATAAGGACAGTCATTAAAGAATAGCTATGTTAGGTTCTAAGGAATTAGGAACTAATGTATTAGAACTTCATTTTTTCATTTTGTAATGTTGGCAAATCATGATCAAAACGTTTTTAGTCTTGTTTAGACTTGTCAAAGTATGAGGTTTTTATGTAAACTTGGAATCGAGTTATTGCAGAAGTTACTGTGCATTTCTGCCTGGCTCGATCGATTGAGAATTAGACTCAATCGATCGAAAGTCGTGCAGATTATTTTTTCTGCAGAATTTCCAACTCAGCCCAAGCCCATTTGACGTGTAGGGTTTTATGTTTTGCCCTAAGTATAAAAGGGAAAACTCTAGCCACGTTTTTAGAGTTCTGAATGCTGTGTGTGTGAATCTTTTTGTGAGATCTAGAGGTGTTTACCTTCACATACACTTAGGGTTTCCAAACTCAAGATTGATGTCAAGAGCTTGGTGATCGTTCAGTTGCAGAATCAAGAACTTTAAGATATACAAGCAGGTGTGCTTGTGCTTTGCTGAGAATTCAAGGAAAGAAGTAGTCCGTGGACTCGAAGTGTAACACCCCGAACCCATACCAAGGATTTGGATGCAAAACCTGTCTTAGAAATAATCAACAATAATATAATGGAACAGAGCGTAATAATTATCCTCAAATAAACGTCTATCCATCATCATATTTCCTTATAAATTCGAAAAACACAAAATCCTCGACAATATAGTCTATAAATACAATCTCAAAATAGTTCCACAATGTTAAACTCATTGTCCTGAAGAAATTTTATCAAAACAATTCACCAACTAATAAAGCTCCAAACGAAGTCATCAATCTAAGGCTCCACTGATCAACCACCAAAAGACACTCCACATCTCTAATCTGAAAGGGTGTAAAAAAGGGGTGAGCTAGTGGCTCAATAAGAGACTACATAACATGAGGATGTCATCCAAAACAAAACATTAGTATCATTGTCAAAATATAGTCTTCACGATTCATTTACAGATAGTTTAAATGGTAATATAATATATTCTATAAAACTATTAAAATAAAATATTACACTATAACGCTGTAATCATTAATAAAATAATAACCACTTAATATGCCAATATGCACCAAATAGGTAGAAACAATTTATTATGAAAAATAAACAATTATCCCACTTACACATATCAGTAGCAATAAAAACAGTAGTTCGATATGGATAATATTGGTCAAACACAGACAAAAGCTGCTAAACACTTGGTGGGTGATTCCCATGGGAGACAATACACTAACCTCAAAGAGGTAACACTAGCTCCAAAGAGCAACAGTAACACTGCACCACACCACACTAACACTACTTCGGCCGAAGACCAACACTTAACCCTGTGTTGGCAAAGGTTGCAGACTGTCTAGTTGACCATTTGAAACAATTCTTGACAAATACAATTTCATAGTATCATACAATAGATAATAAAATTCGAGTATGTGCAAAGTACTAACAATGGTATAAGTTTTTGGAACTTCACCTTTGCAATTATATACATATATAGATAAATATATTTTTACCACGTGTATATAAATGTATATATATATATATAGATAAATATATTTTTACCACGTGTATATATATGTATATATATATATATATACGTCTTGAGAGACGTCATGTGCTGTAGTCTACTTACCTCTAGTTGCTAACCCAAGCTTCACTTTAATCACACGAAACGACGTCAACTAGAACCTAATAAAAATTAAATAATTCAATGAGGGCAGATTTTGAATAATCACAAAGTCCTTTGATAAAACAATTCCTCAGCCACTAAGAAGATTGGCAAAAATTAAAATTTAACATCTCCTTCTAATAAACCCCCACCTATTCTAGATTCTAAAAGCAAAGTATACCCTAAACTAACACTTAATATACCTATATATATCCAAGTAGTGCAAGCCTTATATACATTAGCCTTCACATATCCAATCCGCATAAGCAATTAACATTAAAATATCATAGTTTCATAAAGACAAATTATGCATATATATATATATTCATGTGCCGCATCCCTAATCTATGATATATATATATATACATTCATATCCATATGCCGCATCCCTAATCTATGATATATATATATACATTCATATCCACATGCTACATCCCTAATCTATGATATATATATATACATATTCACATGCCGCATCCCTAATCTATGATATATATATATACATTCATATTCTATGGAGATGGACAACATGCAAACTTAATATATGATACCACTCACAATCAAAAGTCAGCTTGCTAAAAGTTACCCTGGGCGCTGTCTTTTTCAAGTTGGCAGAACTCCTTTGCGCTGTAACCTTCAGTATCTAGCGTCCCTCTCTCTAACTACCAAGCAGGAAACCCTAATTTTCTTTCATGTTAAAGCTGTTTTCACTTGGGCTGAAAATTTAGAAGCCCACTAAAACTAAAATAAGCTTCCAAGACCTACCTTTCCACTAAACTCATTATAAGGTTGTTTACATAGGCTAGGAGGCTATAAATTAATTTTGAATAAACCACAAAGTAATTACTTACGTTACCCCTTATTATTATTATTGATATTATTATTATTATTATTATTATTATTATTATTATTAAAGAAATCATAATATAAAATAATTATCTCCTCCAAAATAAATTAAGCAATTTATCAAATCCACTCTCTAGAAGCAATTAAATTAAATTTTAAGTGAGACGGGTGTTACATTCTCCCCCTCTTATAAAATTTTCGTCCTTGAAAATTCAAAACATACCTCACTTTTGAAATAGCTGGGGATATTTGGATTGCATTTCGTCTTTACGCTCCCTTGAAGCTTCTTCTATGGAATGATTCCTCCATAATACTTTGACCAAATGTATAGTCTTATTACGTAGCACTTGCTCTTTATGATCTAAAATCTGAATTGGGACTTCCTCATAGGATAAGTTCTCTTTGACTTGAAGTGGCTCATAACTCAAGATATGAGAAGGATCAGGGACAAACCTTCTCAACATGGATACATGGAAAACGTTATGTATCCTTGACAAAGCCGGTGGTAAGGCAAGCCGGTAAGCAACAGAACCAACTCTCTCCAAAATTTCAAAGGGCCCCACGTACCTAGGGCTTAACTTACCCTTCTTGCCAAACCGCATAACTCCTTTCATAGGTGCCACTCGAATGAAAACCATGTCTCCAACTTCAAATTCCACTTCTCTTCTCCGTGGGTCAGCAAAACTTTTCTGTCTACTTTGAGCTGCACTCAACCTTTCCCGAATAACATCAATCTTTTCACTAGTCCTTTGAACAATCTCAGGACCCAAGATTCTCCTCTCTCCAACCTCATCCCAACAAACTGGGGATCTACACTTTCTCCCATACAAAGCCTCATAAGGTGCCATCTTAATACTGGAGTGATAGCTATTGTTATAAGCAAACTCCACCAAAGTCAAATAGTCATTCCAACTACCCTTGAAATCCAAGACACAAGCTCTCAACATGTCTTCTAGAGTTTGGATAGTTCTCTCGGACTGTCCATCTGTTTGAGGGTGGCAAGCAGTACTAAAGTTCAACTTAGTACCCAAGGCTTTTTGCAAACTATCCCAGAACCCTGAAGTGAATCTCGAGTCTCTATCAGATACAATAGAAGCTGGCACTCCATGCAATCTCACAATCTCATTTATATAAAGTTCAGCCAGTTTGTCAAGAGAGTAGTTCATTCTAATTGGAATGAAGTGGGCAGATTTAGTCAACCTATCCACCACCACCCAAATAGCATCATGATTCTTAGGTGATCTTGGTAACCCACAAACAAAGTCCATGGTGATATTCTCCCATTTCCTCTCAGGAATAGGTAAAGGTTGTAACAACCCCGATGGCCTCTGATGTTCCACTTTGACTTGCTGGCAAATCAAGCATTGTTCCACAAATTGAGCAATTTCTCTTTTCATGTTGATCCACCAATAAACTTCTCGAAGGTCATGATACATCTTGGTACTACCCGGATGCATTGTATAAGGCGAACGATGAGCCTTCTCCAAAATCTCTCTTTTAATCAATGAATCATTAGGCACACAAAGCCTATTACCAAACATCAAAACACCATCACTAGAGATATTAAAATCAAATCTACTTCCACCACGTACCTGTTCCATGATCTTAAACAACTGAGGGTCACCACTTTGAGCAGCTTTGATCTTATCAATTAGAGTTGGTTGTACACTTAAACTTGCTAGGTAGGATTGGGAGTCTCCAGTCACTATGTCTACTCCAAGTTTCTGAAGATCAACAATAATATGCTTCTGAGTAGTTAATAAAGCAGCTGAGAAGCTATACGACTTTCGACTAAGTGCATCAGCCACAACATTGGCTTTACCAGGATGGTAATTTGTGGAACAATCATAGTCTTTAATTAATTCTAGCCATCTCCTTTGCCTCAAATTTAATTCTTTCTGAGTGTATATGTACTTCAAACTTTTATGGTCAGTGTATATTTCACATCTCTCACCATACAAATAATGCCTCCAAATCTTCAATGCAAAAACCACTGCTGCCAATTCCAAATCATGAGTTGGATAATTCTGTTCATAATTCTTTAGTTGTCGAGAGGCATAAGCAACCACCTTCCCGTGTTGCATTAGAACACAACCCAGGCCCTTACGGGATGCATCACTATATATCACAAAACCACCAGAACTAGATGGAATAGTCAATACTGGTGCAGAAACCAACCGTTGCTTCAACTCCTGGAAACTTCTTTCACATTCTTCTGTCCACTCAAACTTTGCATGTTTTCGAGTTAATCGAGTCAAAGGAGTTGCAATACTAGAAAATCCCTCCACAAATCTTCTGTAATAACCTGCAAGGCCCAAAAAACTTCTTACCTCACTTACATTAGTAGGGACAGCCCAATTAACTACAGCTTCGATCTTACTAGGGTCCACTGTAATCCCATCTCTAGAGATCACATGTCCTAAGAACACCACTTGATTCAACCAGAACTCACACTTCTTCAATTTAGCATACAACTGCTTGTCTCTTAAAATTTGCAAAACCATTCTCAAGTATTCCTCATGCTCTTCTTGGCTTTTAGAGTAAACCAAGATGTCATCAATGAAGACAATAACAAACCGATCCAAGTACTCATGAAATACCCTATTCATCAAATCCATAAAAACAGCTGGAGCATTTGTTAGACCAAAAGGCATCACTAAGAACTCATAATGACCGTACCTAGTTCGAAAAGCTGTCTTTGGTATGTCATCCTCCTTAACTCTCAACTGATGATAACCAGATCTCAAGTCAATTTTAGAGAAGACTTGAGCGCCCTGAAGCTGATCAAACAAATCATCAATTCGTGGCAAAGGGTATTTGTTTCTGATGGTTACCTTGTTCAACTCCCTATAGTCAATGCACAACCGCATACTACCATCCTTCTTCTTAACAAACAACACCGGAGCACCCCAAGGGGAAGCACTAGGCCGAATAAAGCCTTTATCAAGCAAGTCTTGCAATTGCTCCTTCAATTCATTGAGCTCTATAGGGGCCATTCTATAAGGTGCTTTGGAAATTGGGCCAGTACCAGGTATTAGGTCAATAGTGAACTCAACCTCTCTGTCAGGGGGTAATCCAGGTAAGTCCTCAGAGAACACATCTGGGAACTCTTTCGCCACTGGGATGTCTTCAACTTTTAATTCAATTTTATCACCCTTCAAAGCACAGACAAGGAACCCTTCACAACCCTTCCTTAGCAATCGTCTTGCCTGCATCACTGAAATCAATAAAGGTGGTTTCACCACACGATCTCCCTCGAAGAAGAATTCTGGCTCCCCAGGAATTCTAAATACTACCTTCTTCCCAAAACACTCTATGGAAGCATGAAAAGTAGATAACCAATCCATCCCTAAAATCACATCAAACTCAAACATATCAAGCAACATAAGATCTGCTTTTAATTCCCTCCCAGAGACTAAAACATTACAAGACTTGTACACTTTATGGGTAATCATTTGTTGTCCAGAAGGTGTAGCAACACACAATTCATAATTTAAACTCTCAGGTTCCATGTTTAGCCTTTGTGCAAGTCTACGTGAGATGAAAGAATGGGTTGAACCAGAATCAAATAACACTTGTACATGTTGACTGGAAACAAGAAGTGTACCTGAAACCACTGATGGGGAGGCCTCGGCGTCCTGTTTAGTTAAAGCAAAAACTCGACCCTGAACCTTAGGTTTCTGTTGGCTCCCATTTGGATTGGTAGTTTGTTCAGCTCGCAAATCTGGACAATCCTTGATGAAGTGTCCAGTCTTGCCACATTTAAAACACGCCCTTGACTCCAAATAATATGTTCCACTATGAGCCTTTCCACATCTTGGACAAGTTTTGTATGCCTTCTTATTTGAATTAGGCACCCCTTGCTTCTTGAATGAACTTCCACTAGACTTTCCCTTAAGAAAATTACTCTGGTTTGGCTTCCTCTCTTGATCATTGGCCCTTGAGAGACGATTGCAATTCCTCTCTGCTATGAGAGCTCGATCCACCACTTCTGCGTATGTTTCCAATTTGAACATGGAAACCGGTCCCTGAATTTCCTCCCTTAAACCTCTTTCAAAATGCCTGGCCTTCCTTGCTTCCGTGTCAACCATGTGTGGAGCAAAGCGGGATAATTCAGCAAATTTCCGCTCATACTCATACACTGATTGAGTACCTTGTGCTATGCAAATGAACTCAGCTTCCTTCTGCACCATCAAACTATCAGGAAAATACCTCTTACGAAAGAGCTCAACAAAATGCTGCCAAGTTATAACTTCTCTTCCATGTGTCCTCTCTGTGGACTCCCACCATTCCAATGCATCACCTTTCAGCACAAAAACAGCAAGGATAACTCGTTGCTCATCACTAACTTCCATTGCTCTAAAGAGCCTTTCTATCTCCTTAAGCCAGTTGTCAGCCTCAATTGGATCCTTTGTACCCTTGAAAGCAGGAGGGTCAAGCTTCCTAAACTTCTCCAAAGCACTAGTCGGATTGGTGGCTCCTACTTGATGTTGCACTATATTGGTTAAGCCCCCAATGGCTTCAATAATAGCCTGGAGATTAGTGGTTCCCCCAGCATTCGGTTGACTGTTCCCTGGGTTCCTCCTTGGTGGAGCCATCTCTCTAAGCAATACAATAAGATATCATAAGTAAATATTTCAAATATTCCTGAGGGTCAGAACCAAGCACATAGATAGTACAACAATCATTCCTACACACTCTAGAATAATAGAATACATAAATCAAATCAAATCGCTATGAAAGGTCAAATAATTCTAACACTAAAATTCCTTATAATCACACTCTTGTTCCAAAATAGTCATAAGATTAAACCTATACGTCTACAGAATCATAAACCTATGCTCTGATACCATAACTGTAACACCCCGAACCCATACCAAGGATTTGGATGCAAAACCTGTCTTAGAAATAATCAACAATAATATAATGGAACAGAGCGTAATAATTATCCTCAAATAAACGTCTATCCATCATCATATTTCCTTATAAATTCGAAAAACACAAAATCCTCCACAATATAGTCTATATATACAATCTCAAAATAGTTCCACAATGTTAAACTCATTGTCCTGAAGAAATTTTATCAAAACAATTCACCAACTAATAAAGCTCCAAACGAAGTCATCAATCTAAGGCTCCACTGATCAACCACCAAAAGACACTCGACATCTCTAATCTGAAAGGGTGGAAAAAAGGGGTGAGCTAGTGGCTCAATAAGAGACTACATAACATGAGGATGTCATCCAAAACAAAACATTAGTATCATTGTCAAAATATAGTCTTCACGATTCATTTACAGATAGTTTAAATGGTAATATAATATATTCTATAAAACTATTAAAATAAAATATTACACTATAACGCTGTAATCATTAATAAAATAATAACCACTTAATATGCCAATATGCACCAAATAGGTAGAAACAATTTATTATGAAAAATAAACAATTATCCCACTTACACATATCAGTAGCAATAAAAACAGTAGTTCGATATGGATAATATTGGTCAAACACAGACAAAAGCTGCTAAACACTCGGTGGGTGATTCCCATGGGAAACAATACACTAACCTCAAAGAGGTAACACTAGCTCCAAAGAGCAACAGTAACACTGCACCACACCACACTAACACTACTTCGGCCGAAGACCAACACTTAACCCTGTGTTGGCAAAGGTTGCAGACTGTCTAGTTGACCATTTGAAACAATTCTTGACAAATACAATTTCATAGTATCATACAATAGATAATAAAATTCGAGTATGTGCAAAGTACTAACAATGGTATAAGTTTTTGGAACTTCACCTTTGCAATTATATACATATATAGATAAATATATTTTTACCACGTGTATATAAATGTATATATATATATATATAGATAAATATATTTTTACCACGTGTATATATATGTATATATATATATATATATACGTCTTGAGAGACGTCATGTGCTGTAGTCTACTTACCTCTAGTTGCTAACCCAAGCTTCACTTTAATCACACGAAACGACGTCAACTAGAACCTAATAAAAATTAAATAATTCAATGAGGGCAGATTTTGAATAATCACAAAGTCCTTTGATAAAACAATTCCTCAGCCACTAAGAAGATTGGCAAAAATTAAAATTTAACATCTCCTTCTAATAAACCCCCACCTATTCTAGATTCTAAAAGCAAAGTATACCCTAAACTAACACTTAATATACCTATATATATCCAAGTAGTGCAAGCCTTATATACATTAGCCTTCACATATCCAATCCGCATAAGCAATTAACATTAAAATATCATAGTTTCATAAAGACAAATTATGCATATATATATTCATGTGCCGCATCCCTAATCTATGATATATATATACATTCATATCCACATGCTGCATCCCTAATCTATGATATATATATACATTCATATTCTATGGAGATGGACAACATGCAAACTTAATATATGATACCACTCACAATCAAAAGTCAGCTTGCTAAAAGTTACCCTGGGCGCTGTCTTTTTCAAGTTGGCAGAACTCCTTTGCGCTGTAACCTTCAGTATCTAGCGTCCCTCTCTCTAACTATCAAGCAGGAAACCCTAATTTTCTTTCATGTTAAAGCTGTTTTCACTTGGGCTGAAAATTTAGAAGCCCACTAAAACTAAAATAAGCTTCCAAGACCTACCTTTCCACTAAACTCATTATAAGGTTGTTTACATAGGCTAGGAGGCTATAAATTAATTTTGAATAAACCACAAAGTAATTACTTACGTTACCCCTTATTATTATTATTATTATTATTATTATTATTATTATTATTATTAAAGAAATCATAATATAAAATAATTGTCTCCTCCAAAATAAATTAAGCAATTTATCAAATCCACTCTCTAGAAGCAATTAAATTAAATTTTAAGTGAGACGGGTGTTACACGAAGCTGTCACGTGGTCATGGTAGTAAGTTTCCTACTCGAGGTAGCAATAGGATGTTAGTGGTCTAAGTCGCTATTGTGTAAACTTCAATTCTTTCATAGTGAATTCGGTTTTACCTTGAGAATAGCTAGGTTAAATCCTCCCCAGGTTTTTTTACCGGTTTGGTTTTCTTGGGTTATCATATCGTGTGTTCTTTATTTTCTGCACTTTGCATGATATGATATATTTATGTTAACCTAGAATTGCTTAATTTACCTAAGTTAATCACTTGGCTAAATATCTAGGTTAATCTGATTGGGTTTAAGGGGTCTAAACTTCTTACAAGTGGTATCAAAGCGGGTAGCTTTTTTTTTAGATCTTTTGATCTTAAAGCTTATCCTTAACCCCGGTTGTCATGGAACATGGACACTCTCTTGTTATTCCACCTCATTTTGATGTGAATAATTATGCTTATTAGAAAGTAAGGATGAAAGCATTCATGAAATCTATTGACGAGAGAGTCTAAAATTCTGTAGAATGTGGATGGGAGAAGCCCACTATTCCTGTGAGTGAGTGGCAAACTTCTGAAAAAGAGGCAGCTGCTTTTAATATCAAAGCTATGAATGCTCTCTTTAATACTATTTCTATGGAGGAATTTAAGAGAATCTCTAATGTTGAGATTGCTCATACTGCTTGGAATATCCTCCAGACAGTGCACGAAGGCACGAAGGCTGTTAAAATCAATAAATTGCAGCAATTGACTACTAGATTTGAAAGCATTAGAATGAATGATGATGAATCTTTTGATGAGTTATATGCTAAATTGAATGATATTGTTAATTCTGCATATAATTTGGGTGAAATCTATGATCAACCTAAAATTGTTAGGAAGATACTTAAATCTTTAACTGAGGATTTTAGACCTAAAGTGACTGTCATCACTGAAAGCAAGGATGTGGACTCCATCCCTATTGATGAACTTGTAGGATCTCTTCAGTCCTATGAGTTGGACCTACCCAAGACTAACAAATCCAAATCAATGGCTCTTAAGTTTGTTGATGATGTTGAACCTAGTGGATTTGATGATGAGCTCTCTGCTACAGAGATTGCTAATCTTGCCAAGAACTTTAGAAATTTTCTTAGGAACAATAATAGAAGGGCAAAAGGTAAGAACCCTGCTGAACCTAGAAATTTTAGGAGGAATGATCTCACTAAGGTTAATAACACTGAAAAACCTAAAGAGAAAGTAGGTCAACCTTCTAATAATTCTATGGGGCAACAATGTTTTGGATGTCAAGGGTATGGTCATGTGAAATCTGAATGTCTTACATACTTAAAGTCTAAGGGTAAAGCTATGGCTGTAACCCTTAGGGATGATGAAGTTTCTGACAATGAATCTGGCAGTGATGAGGATGGAAACTTCATTGCTTTCACTGCTACTGCTGTAGTCAATGAAAGCGTGTCTGTTGAAGAGAACCCTTCTGATGGGGAGCTCTCTGAATATGCAGATTTACAGGAAGCCTATAATAAACTTTGCAAAGTTGCTACAAAGGATGCTATGAATGTTGATCTTAACTTAAAGAAAATTGCATCTCTGGAACTTGATAAAAAAATCTTCTTGTGAAACTGTTTGATGCTAATGAACTTTTGATTAATGTGAAAACTGAGAACATGCTCTTACTTGATAAAGTTAAGAATTTGGAACTTGAATTATCTGTTGCTAGAGAACAAACTAATAGGTCTTCAAGCTCTAAACTTGATCACATGCTAAGTGTTCAAAAGTCTCCCTCTGACAAAACTGGCTTAGGTTTTGTGGAAAGCATCTCTGTGCCTGAGTTTTATTCCACAAACTTTGTTCCTTCTACTGAACTCCCTAAGAGTGAGATTATCAAACCTTCTGTGAGTGAAGCTGTTAAACCTGTAGAAGTTACACCTCCTAGGAAGATTAGGGTTGATCTTTATGAGTCTAAATCTGAAGCTTCTAATTCTTTTAAGGGCAAGTTGCATGATAAGCCTACATGGGTGTGTCATTTTTGTGGAAAGTCTGGGCACATTCGTCCAAATTGTTTCAAGTTGCAAGCCGCTAAGCGAGCAAATAAACCAAAAGTATCTGTGCCTCAAGCACAAGATCCTATGGTACTTATTGGTGAATTGGTAAAGGCTTTAAACCATTATACCAATCCTGGAGTTGTTCAGAATTCAAATGTGAATCATAACTCCAATGCAAGAGTTGCATCTAAAAGGTTTTAGATGCAAAAGGCTCAATCTAATTGAGTCTGTCTGACATGGTCCTTGTTCTTCTTTGTTATATCTCTTGTGACCATTTTTTTTAGGATTTGCATTGCATAACATTCATGCATTTCATTCTAGGTTGTTTTTTATTTATTTTTTTAAAAAAGGGGTAACAAGAATGGGTTTGGCAATATGTGTTTTGCAGCAATTTTTCTTGAATTTGAAATCAAGGTTGGTCAATCTATTTTTACATAACATGTTTATGTACCTTGTTTAGCTTGGTTGAGCTTATTTTTTATGGCACTTTACTAGTTTGAGCTTTGTAGTGCATGTTGTGTGGGAAGATGTTTATAGTTTTTGGTCACATAATCTTGATCTTGAAGTCATATGTCTTTGATTGTTGGACTTGAACTTTTTGAGAAAGGTATAAATAACCATCTCACCACTGTTTACTAGCCAATCATGAACACCTTAGTGCATATCGTAAGATTTTGTGCTCGAGAAAGTGTAGCACATGCACAAAAAGAAAATAAGGTGTAGCCTCGATTAAAATGTTAAAATTGGTGTGTACATTATTGGGCTATAATAATTTCACAATTCAAATAAAATTGGTATGTACATTATCCATGCTATTTTAAATAAGTTTCTGATCAATTAAAATTGGTGTGTACATTATGAGGCAAATCAAGAAACTTACATGATTGCAAGCTTTTATTCTAGGAGATGTGAGACTTATATGATGTAACTCTTTAGGTGATAATCTCTTTCAAATTTATGTGATGAATTTTGTAGAAATTGTGATTGATTTCTATTCACATATCACCTCACATGTTTCTCAAGCTTTTGCTAGTTGCACACACTACACAAGTTACTCTTTGCTAAACTTTGTGCATTTTACTGTGTGAGTATCTGGTCTGACCAACCAAGTTTGATAATTTCTTGAATTTAATGCAAAACATATTTGCTGTTTGAGAATTTGAGGAGAATTAAATGAAAATCTTACTTTGGGAAAACTGGAATAAATACATGTGTTTTTGAAAAGCATTTCATCTCATACTCATGCATTTTATTCATAAAATCTAATGCTTTGAGGAGTTTTAGCACTGAAATTGCTTTGTTTTTCAAAAATTTGTTTTTTCCAGAATTTCGATCGATCGAATCTGTTTTTGATCGATCGAAATTGTTTTAAAATCCCTGGAAAGCTTTTGTGTGTTTCGATCGGTATTCGATTGATACTGGATCAATCGAAGTATTTTCGACTGATCGAATCTTATTTTCGATTGATCAAAAATTGGGCTGAGAGTTTTTTAAAAGAAATTTTTGTTCACGTGTTCATCACTTTTCAAAACTTTTCAAACTCCTTTTTCTCTCTCACCAACCGGTCAAGCCTCTATTTGGAATTTTTTGTCGTTTTCCTCTGGATCTTTTTCAAGTTTTCTCTCTCTCAAAGCCGGTATGTCCATTTTACCCTTCCTTTTCTTTTTATTTCCATTTTTTATGCATTAAAATCATGCATTTTTGGGTATTTTCAGACTTCTTTCTTTTTGCAATTTTTGTTAATTTTTTTTTTCTTTCACAATAAATTGTTGGGTTTTTGTGGGGACACCATATATAAGTGATCTATGGAGCTTAATTTGATTAATTTGCTGTTTTATAGGAAATTGAAAATTCTAGGGCTTGAAAAATGCCGAATTTAGGGCTTTTGTTCAAATTGATGTAATTTGATGAAATTGGCTTGTTAAATTGACTTATTTGATAATTATATTGTGTTTTCTAACTTGTATAATGATCAAATTTCTCAATTTGTTGGGTTTTGTGAAATTGGTATTTTCAAATTTGGGATTTTTTTTAAAATATAAAATTCTTGCTCAAGCCAATTTTGTGAATTAGAATCATATTTGAACTGTGTTTCATTGCATTAGACCATGCATCATTTGGTTTTTCTGCTCATGCATCATATAGAATTGTTATTTCTATATATTTGTTGTCCTAACTTGCAGTTTGCCCTTGGTTTTCTTATTGTTTGTCTTTTTCTTTCTATGTCTCTCTTTGTGGTCTTTAGCATCATGCCTAGGAAAACTAGAGCCCATAGGACCTCTTCCTCTTCACCATCCTTCGATAGTGATAGGTTTCTGAGTGAGAAACATCAGGAGACATATGAGACACTTAACCTTAGGCAAAACATTTGGGGTGAGCGTAAGGTTCTTCTAGATGAGGTTGATGATGAAGTGAGGCGTAACTTTGAGCGTAGGGGTTGGCTACCCTTGTTAGATATAGATCATCCGCCTCTGGCTACCTTGATTAGAGAGTTCTACTCGAATCTCTCTATCCACATCTATGATTCCAACACTTTAGTAAAGAGTTGGATATGAGGTGTAGAGTATCGCATTACCCCTTCGGTAGTGTCTAATGCTCTTGGGGTGCCTGTGGTTTCTCATCCTGTCTTTCCCTATGATGAGTCTCCTCCTCTTGACGACGTTATGTCATACATCACTGGGTCATCTATTCGGTGGGGTTCTGATCCTCGGATCACGTCTGCTGAGCTTTCTGAGCTTCATTATCTTTTCTTTAGGATTGCTTGTCATTTCTTGTGGCCCATTTCTCATCTACACACTATTTCTCTTGAGCGATGTGTGTTCCTTTATGCTCTTGTCACTGATGCTCCTATCAGTTTTCCTCACTTGTTTCTTCGTTCTTTGAATGAAGTGCATCAGAGCAGTTCTGCTGCCCATGCTTTATTCTTTCCTGTTTTTATTCATAAGATTCTTCTTCATTTAGGTTTAGGTGATTTCCCTGTCTCTGAGCCTGTTCATATAGTTGCTCCCATAGGTGCCACCTTTCTTAGGTAAAGAGCTGCTCAGCTTCGAGCTAGCTATAAACGTCTTTGGGTAGAGCCTTCTAGTGTCACTCCTCCTCCTTCTTCTGCAGGTGCTCCTTTGGTAGAGACGTTTGTTGATTTGACTACTGCTGCTGCTGCTACTGTTCCTCCACCTTCACCTACGGATGATTCAGACATTCGTCGGATGTTGGACACTGTCATGACCGTTCAGGTGACCCATGGTCAACTTCTAGTGGATGTGCTTGACGAGATTCGAGCATTGAGGGCAGATTTGGTGAGTCTTCAACGTTCTCCTCTGCCACCTCCTTTTGATGATGAGTGTGTACCCTTTGGCAATTAGTCACAAAAAGGGGGAGTACATTGTAGAGAAGTTTTTTGTCTTAGGGGGAGATTTTTTGTTTCTTTTAGTACTTTTAGTGATTCTGTGGAGCTGTCGAGCTAGCTCTAAGCGTCTTTGGGTAGAGCCTTACAGTGTCACTCCTCTTCCTTCTTCTGTAGGTGCTCCTTTGGCAGAGACGTCTGTTGATCTAACTACTACTGCTGCTGCTGCTGTTCCTCCACCTTCACCTACGGATGATTCGGACATTCGTCGGATGTTGGACATTGTCATGTCCGTTCAGGCGACCCATGGTCAACTTCTGGTGGATGTGCTTGACGAGATTCGAGCATTGAGGGCAGATTTGGTGAGTCTTCAATGTTTTCCTCTGCCACCTCCTTTTGATGATGAGTGTGTACCCTTTGGCAATTAGTCACAAAAAGGGGGAGTACATTGTAGAGGAGTTTTTTGTCTTAGGGGGAGATTTTTTGTTTCTTTTAGTACTTTTAGTGATTTGTGGAGCTGTGGAGCTTTTAGAATGTATCTAGGTGCTTCATTGTGTACTTACCTTTTTGGCTCATGATAGGGAGATATTTCTTTTGAGATACATCTTTTGTATTTGTTTTTTGTTTCACTGTGCTACATTGCTTATTGATTTATATTTATGATGTTATTCATGATATATGTCTTTATTTTGTGTTATGTGAAATGAAGAAGTTATTTTCTATGTTACTCGTATTTTCCACACATGCGTTTATGTGTTTGTTAAGTGTTACAGGAATATACAGGTTAATTCAATCGTGCTGCTGTCTACACTTTCAACTGATAGATAGTAGTTAGGTTGAGTTTGATTAGTTGGGCTATTGTTTTGTAGTGGGCTGTTTATTTTTATAAACTTTGAGCATTTTGTTAAGTTTGTGTTTTGTCACGGATTGCCAAAAGGGGAGTTTGTTAGGTTCTAAGGAATTAGGAACTAATGTATTAGAACTTCATTTTGTAATGTTGGCAAACCATGATAAAAAAGTTTTTAGTCTTGTTTAGACTTGCTTAAAGTATGAGGTTTTTATGTAAAGTTGGAATCGAGTTATTGCAGAAGTTACTGTGCATTTTTGCTTGGCTCGATTGATCGAGAATTAGACTCGATCGATCGAAAGTCGAGCAGATTATTTTTTCTGCAGAATTTCCAACTCAGCCCAAGCCTGTTTGACGTGTAGGGTTTTATGTTTTTCCCTAAGTATAAAAGGGAAAACCCTAGCCACGTTTTTAGAGTTCTAAATGCTGTGTGTGTGAATCTTTTTGTGAGATCTAGAGGTGTTTACCTTCACATACACTTAGGGTTTCCAAACTCAAGATTGATATCAAGAGCTTGGTGATCGATCAGTTGCAGAATCAAGAACTTCAAGATATACAAGCAGGTGTGCTTGTGCTTTGCTGAGAATTCAAGGAAAGAAGTAGTCTATGGACTCGGAGCTGTCACGTGGTCGTGGTAGTAAGTTTCCTACTCGAGGTAGCAATAGGATGTTAGTGGTCTAAGTCGCTATTGTGTAAACTTCAATTCTTTCACAGTGAATTCGGTTTTACCTTGAGGATAGCTAGGTCAAATTCTCCCTAGGTTTTTTACCAGTTTGGTTTTCCTAGGTTATCATATCGTGTGTTCTTTATTTTTTGCACTTTGCATGATATGATATATTTGAATTAACCTAGAATTGCTTAATTTACCTAAGTTAATCACTTGGCTAAATATCTATGTTAATCTGATTGGATTTAAGGGGTCTAAACTTCTTACAGACTATAATGAACATTTAGCTAGTAAATACTCATCCGAACACGCAATGTAATAAAGACCAATCACAATGATCAATTGCATGTCCAACACACAACCAATGCAAAATACACAAAGTATTTGCATCTAGGATACAAGATCCTACTAGGGTACAAGTGTGAGTTACTTAAGATAGTTTTGTAACATCTAAAAGTTCAAAAAAATGCTACAAAGCAGTGAAATAAATAAGTACTGAAAATTAAACTGAAATTTAAAGAAAAGTACTTAAAGCTTTAAAAGAAAGCTGTGTAAATAACCACAAGTTATAAAAACATAAAGCTGTAAACTAGACTAGCCAAATGTATATAACCAAAAGTAATATGTGTCAGTTTTTCCTTTTTCCATTTGTGCTCACAGAACTCCCTTTTTCACTATGCACACTTCCCTTCTTATTATGCTCTCCCCCTTTATGTATGCTATCGTCCAATCTATACAGGCTATACAAAGGGTTTGCTTTCCCCCTTTTTGGCACGAATAGCTAAAGGCTTTCCTCTAACTTGCGTTGAATCTCATCTAACTATGTCTCAATAGTAGTAAGACGCATTTGAACCTGGTAGTTTGTGGAGTAGATGACATTTGCAAACCTTCAACCAAAATAGTGAGCCGGTCAACGTGAAAGGTAGATTGTCCTGGCTGAGTGGTAGCATTCTAAATTTCAGGATTATGAGAAGATGTAGTCTTGATATGTCCAGGGGTAGTGTGAGCAGCTGAACCATGACCTGAGTAAGTGATATGTTGAACAAATTCACTCTTTTGTGTTGTGGACAAATTTTGCTTTTTCCACTCAGCAGAAGAATGACTTTTGCTCTTTTGAAGAGAGGCTACGGATATTGGGCCTTGACGAACTAAGATCTTTACATCTCTTAGTGGATGAACACCTTCATGTACCATGATTTTCATGAGAATACTGCAGAAAGAAAGACACATTCGTGCTGCTGTTCGTGCTGTCGTTTTCCCTATGATCTGGAAGATATGAGCACAAATATCAATCGGAGCTCCTGTGGTGAGATCACACAAGAGTTGTGCTCGTCCAAGATTGATGAATGCCGTGTTGGACAATGGATATAGATTGGAGAACATGATGAACGTGAGATTTTTTAGTTCAGGTTTGAACTTCACTGTTCCAATGGTCGTGCCTTTGGCTGAGACCTCATGTTCAGCTCCAAGAATTTGAAGAATATCTGACACTTAGGGAAGTCTGTCATCATATGGAGAACTATCCATATTTTTGGGTCGAGTGATTCGAAGGATCTTTGCAAGGTAATCCGGAGTGATGATAAACTCCTTTCTCGAACCTAACATTTAGTTCTACTCCAGTGAATCTAGCATTTGAGTAGAACTCCTTAACTAATTCATCAATCGGATCCTTGAGGTTTCCAAATAGATCAGCCTAATCTTTGTTTGCAAAAATCCTAGTGATAAAGGTGGATCCCAAGGTGTCATACTGGAAAATATGCTCCACCATAGTGGGGGCATCCTGAACAATGTTGGAGAAAGACTGAGAGTCCAAGGGAGTCTTGAATCTCCCGTTTTTGGAGACTTCAGATGAATGACAGGTCCTCTTTGAGACTGGTGATGACGTAAAGTCAATCACGGGTTCTTTACCACGAGAGGAACGGCGATACATCTGCAAAAACAACCACAAAGTAGAGAAACAGGTGCAAAAACACAGAAACATAACAAAAAATTGATTAGTGTCAAGTTAGTCCAAAAGAATAAAAACAGAACACAATAGTGTTAAAACAACATGCTTAAAGTGCTAGATCATGTGAACATTAGCAAAATGTAGGAAAACATCAACTGAGCATGTGTGTGCAAGAAGTGATGCATGGTGTGTGCCTAGTGGGTGCCTAGGTGATACGTGGCATGGCATTGAGGCACAAATTGGGCAAAGTGTAGGAAACGCACACCCATTGACCAAAACATGTCCAGCAAGTTCAATCAAGAGAAAACCCAAACAATGGAACTCATTTGAGTCCAATACAACATAAAAATGCCACTTGAGCATTTTGTCAAACACAAAGCTTGCAACACTACAAAACATCAATGGACAATGCATGAACACATGTAAAAATGCCTTAATACATGATAAAAATGCCACATAGGGCCAACACAGATACACACAAACCAAATGGGACCTAGCCCAATCAAAATTTTGAAAAAATTTGGTGAAAGTCAAGAATCCTAACCCTTTTTCGAAAAATCCCAAATTTTAAAAACCTAAGATAATTTCTTTAAAATCGAAGTGGAAAAGATGAAAAGAATGTTAAGACCATACCTTTGAGATTGATTTTGCAGAGATTTGCTTGAAAGTGATGGGGTTTTGATTAAAAAATAGTTTTGGGTTGAAAGAGGTTGGAGAGAAGCAACGCGAGGGAAATGAGAGTGTTTTTGAAAACCTGTCACATCTACCTTATAAAACTGAAAACATGTGTTTTTCGCGGGTTAGGCAGTCACGAAATTAGTCGTGAAAAAACACTACTAAAGCACAAAAGCTTTTGTGAGAAGCTTTTAGTTGCGAAATAGTCGCGAGACAGTTGCGATAGCCTCTGTATGAATTGAAAATTTTCCAGTTTTTGCCTTAAAACATTTCGCGAGAAAGGTTTACTCACAAAACACTCGTGAGACAGTCACGATAGCCTCTGTATGAATTGAAAATTTTTTTATTTCCCTTAAGTTGTTCTTGCGGGAATCTCTTAGTCTCAAGCTTTTGGCGAAACTGCTTCTGAACTAGTTTTTGAAGAAAAACACAAAAAGAATTTTGAACAAAAACTAAAAGCACAAAAGTATAAAATCACATTCAAAAACATATAAAAATACTCAAAAATCTTTTTGGGTTTGATCGGCAAGCAATTGAGCATACACATTACATTTGAACATGTACAATGACACAAATGAGATAAGCATTAATTGAACAAGGTCTTCTGTGTTATGTGTCAGTATCAAATGTGGAATAATCCTTTGACTAGAGTGAAGCATCAATGATCAATTCAATCAAGTCACACGCAAATGGTACTAAGTAAAGTGGTCTATCTCCATTACAGAAATGAACATATATGACCTCCCACTTGAAAATGATTACAATAATCTTTGAAGCTTTTCATTTGGCTTCTTTACTAATAAAACATTTGAACATTTGTGAACAGTGTTGGGGTTTATGCCCTAAAATCCAATTTATTGGCATGTCATAAATAATTAAATTGTTTAATTAAATGAGACTATTATAAATGAACAAATGGGACATTATCTTAGTCCATGAGATGCATAGTATGCGATTTATGTGATTTAGTCACAGAAGATATAAATTGCAAGTTCTTTGTAAACTCATAATGTAGTTCGTAGTCGGTGATGAAATTGGACGTTTCATTTGCGAAGACTATAACATATCAACTAAGATGATTTGTCTTGATCATGGAAATGGAAGATTTCTAGTTGGTATGTTGATATGCTTTAAGAGTTAAGACATATTGAACTGGACCGCTGTGAGATTTATTATTCTCCTAACGACTGTCAATTGAATAATAAATCTCACGACTTCTATTTACATCAACTTTAAATCCTGAGAGAATAATGGACCTGATCATGAGATGTAGGTTGCTTTGATATATCAGGAGTGAGATCTATAAGTTACGGTCAAAACCTCAATATGTTGGGTAGCCGCATTTAATGTTGATGGAACATATATTCTCAAGATGGAATTCATAATCTCTTAACGGAGATATAAAATATTCCCTTGAGATAAGTTTAATGAGATTGGTTAATCAGAGAGTTGGGCCCAACCACTTTAGTAAGGAGTTACTAAAGTATATATATTTATGGAATTGGATTTCATAGAGAGAAAAGCCCAAGGCCCATTGGAGCTAGGGTCTTATTTGTTCCCTTTTGGTCCCACTCTAAGCTACACATTAGAGCCCAATTGGTATGGCCCAAAAGGCTAGTCCAATTAGATAATCAGTTGTATATAAGGAGAGAAACATACAGAATTTCAGTGGTTCTTTAAGGACCCTTTTCATAAGTGTTTTTCATCAAGATTACACAGGGAATGAAATGGTTTGTATGTGAGTGTTGGACACTCCCTTGTTTTCTCCTTAAAAACTGATTGAGAGACCACACATCTTGGGCATTAAGTGGAATTGGAGTGAAGATTAAAAGTCTTCCTAAGAACTTCTGATTTTTGGTTTTGAATTTCACCGCACCAAGGTACGCTTTCTGTTCTTAAATTCTAAAACTTTCATAGTGCATGTTATCAATTGCAAATAAAGTAGATCCGTTAATTTTCTGCTGTGCATGTTTTGTATGTGATACAAACATGTATTTTTATCCAACAATTGGTATCAGAGCGGTTTTCATTTGCAATAGATAACATGTGCAATGTAAATTTCAGAATATAAGAACAAGAGAGTGTACCTTGGTATGATGAATTTCGAAACAAAGATTAGAAGTACTCGGGAACACTTTTAATTTTCACTCCAATTCCACTTGATGCCCAAGATGTGTGGTCTCTCAATCAGTTCTATGTGTTTGTTCTGGAGAGAATATGAAGGAGTCTCTCTCTTACATCTATCAACATACAAACCATTTCATTCTAATATAAAATTCTGTATGTTTCTCTCCACATAACTGATTATCTAATTGGGCTACTCTTTTAGGCCTTCCCAATTGGGATTTAGTGTATGGCTTGGAGTGGGACCAAAAGGGAACAAATAAGACACTAGCTTTAATGGGCCTTGGGCTTTTCTGTTAACTCTTGACAAGTCCAAAGTTACCATTAATTACATTTAATACCACTATATAAATATAATTGCACTTTAGGCCTTATTAATAAATTATATCCCAATATTTTATTATACATGCAACCCCTTCATAAAATATTCGTGGTAATACGAAGTCATGAATTTAGACTGCCACTTTGTAAATTATTACATCTTAATCCTTGAGTACTCGGTTTATTCCTTTTAAGTTATTCATCATATATTTATAAAATCTAATTTCATAAATATATACTTTAGTCTTACTAAAGTGGTTAGACCTAACTCTCTGAATAACTGAACCCATTAAACTTATCTCAAGGGAATATTTTATATCTCCGTTAAGAGACTATGAATTCCATCTCGAGAATATATGTTCCATCAACACTAAATGTGGCTGCCCAACATACTGAGGTTTTGACCGTTACTTTAGATCTCACTCCTGATATATCAAAGCAACCTACATTTCATGATCAGATCCATTATTCTCTTAGGATTAAGAGTTCATGTGAATAGAAGTCGTGAGATTTATTATTCAATTGACAATCGTTAGGAGAATAATAAATCTCATAGCGGTCCAGTTCAATATGTTTTAACTCTTAAAACATATCAACAGATCAACTAGAAGTCTCCACTTCCATGATCAAGACAAATTATCTTAGTTAATATGTTATAGTCTTCGTAGATGAAATTCCCAATTTCATTATCGACTACGAACTAAAATTCTGAGTTTACAAAGAACTTGTTATCTATATCTTCTGTGACTAAATCACATAAATCACATACTGTGCCTCTCATGGACTATATGATAATGTCCGAATATTCATGTTACCATCATTTTAGATAAGAATAAAGCAATTTTATTAATCACAATATTAAGTCATACATCATTTCTCAAATAATGTCAAACGTAATATCATACATAGTATCATACAATAGGATTTAAGGGCACTTATCCCAACACAAGAATGAAACCCTATCGATGCACCAAAGCTCACCAAATGCAAAATTCTGCCAGACTTTCCCCATGAAAGTGTGGCATCTTTTGATTGTATTCTCATAGAAAAAACTTTGTGAGAATAGTGTTTTATGTGCTATGACGCACATAACCTAAAATGTTGCCGAATTTCCACTACAAAAATAGGGTGAAATGCTGCCGAATTTTCGTCGTAGAAATTTGGCAATGATTCCAAATGTGCTAGCAAAGCATTGATAAAGGCCACACTCCTTTTCTAAATTAAACCTCAAAAGCCGAAATTTTTTAAAGCCCTTAAAGCTAATGCCAATAGCTTGTTTTTAACTATCAATGACCAAAAATTAAGATTTTACCAAAATAAAGGATCGTCTTTGAACAAATGTTTTGGGGTGCCTAACACCTTTTCCACACCTAACCAGACTTTCGAACAAGAATCAAGATTTTTTATCATCCATTTATATTAGAAAAAATGACCATTTTTCTTAGCCTAGGATTGTTTCAAATTGAGTTATCTGACCAATCACAATTTAGAAAAACACAATGATTAATGACGACTTCACTACCTTTGGTAATAATCAATTAAAAATGACTCAACTAATCAGTCACACACCAGAGATTCCTTTTTACCTTCTCACAGCACCTGAGCTGGTGCAAGCCTCCCCTTCCAAGGGCAGAAAATTAAATGAATAATCCTCTATCAACTTGAAACTATTATCTTTAATTCCAAAACGCACAAAACATGTTATACAGATTCGAAATGAAGACCGCGCTCTGATACCAATGTTAGGAAATATATATGTTTGCATCGCATTCAAAACATACGCAGCGGAAAATAAACGGATCTACTTCTTTCACAATTGATAACATGCACTATGTAAGTTTCAGAATATAAGAACAAGAGAGTGTACCTTGATGCGATGAAATTCAAAACCGAATGAAGAAGTACTCGGGAACACTTTCAATCTTCACTCCAATTCCACTTGATGCCTAAGATGTGTGGTCTCTTAATCAGTTCTATGTTTTCTAGAGAGAATATGAAAGAGTGTCTCTCTTCCTTATATTATTTTTTCCTATTAAACATACAAACCATTTTATTCTATATAAAATTCTGTATGTTTCTCTCCACATAACTGATTATCTAATTGGGCTAGCCTTTTGAGCCTTCCCCACTAGGCTTTAGTGTGTGGCTTGGAGTGGGACCAAAAGGGAACAAATAAGACACTAGCTCCAATGGGCCTTGGGCTTTTCTGTCAACTCTTGACAAGTCCAAAGTTACCATTAATTATATTTAATACCACTATATAAATATAATTGCACTCTAGGCCTTATTAATAAATTATATCCCAAGACTTTATTATACATGCAACCCCTTCATAAAATATTCATAGCAATACAAAGTCATGAATATAGACTGCCACTTTGTAAATTACTACATCTTAATCCTTGAGTACCCGGTTTAATCCTTTTGAGTTATTTACCATATATTTATAAAATCCAATTTCATAAATATATACTTTAGTGTTACTAAAGTGGTTAGGCCTAACTCTCTGAATAACTGTACCCATTAAACTTATCTCAAGGCAATATTTTATATCTCCGTTAAGAGACTATGAATTCCATCTTGAGAATATATGTTCCATCAACACTAAATGTGGCTGCCCAACATCCTGAGGTTTTGACCGTTACTTTAGATCTCACTCCTGATATATCAAAGCAACCTACATTTCATGATCAGGTCCATTATTCTCTCAGGATTAAGAGTTCATGTGAATACAAGTCATGAGATTTATTATTCAATTGACAGTCGTTAGGAGAATAATAAATCTCACAGCGGTCCAGTTCAATATGTCTTAACTCTTAAAACATATCAACATATTAACTAGAAGTCACCACTTCCATGATCAAGACAAATCATCGTAGTTAATATGTTATAGTCTTCGCAGATGAAATGCCCAATTTCATCACCGACTACGAACCAAAATTCTGAATTTACAAAGAACTTGTGATCTATATTTTTTGTGACTAAATCACATAAATCACATACTATGCATCTCATGGACTATTTGATAATGTCCGAATATTCATGTTACCATTATTTTAGATAAGAATAAAACAACTTTATTAAACACAATATTAAGTTATACATTATTTCTCACATAATGTCATACATAATATCATACATAGCATCATACAATAGGATTTAAGGGCACATATCCTAACAGCCTTGAAAGCTCATTCCCATAACCATGAGATGAGGCTCAGGGACTTTTCTAAGTCTCTGGAAGGTTGTGCTTTCACCTGGTACACTAACCTTTCACCAGGGTCAGTTTTGAGCTGGAATGACATGGCCACCCAGTTCATGAAGAAGTTATTCACCTTAGATGAGAAGATGACCTTATCAGATCTGTAGCAAGAAAGGAAGAGGATATCTGAAGGGCTACTGGACTACATCCATAGGTTCAGAGATCTCTCCTTAATGTGCTACAATCCTGTGGAGGAAGAAAGATTGGTGGACATTTGCATTACTGGTATGTTGTATGAATATCTGCCCTACTTGGAGAACTTTCAGATCTAAAGCTTTACAAGGCTAGTAGAGGCATCCTGGAGAACAAGTGTTTTAGTGAAGAAACCATCCAAAGGCTCGACTTCACAAACCAAAAGTGCCCCTAGGCAACTTTGGAAGCAAGAGAGCAAAAAGGTGGAGGCAGTTGTCGTGAAAGAGCCAAAGAAGACTACCAAAGGCAAAAAAAGAGAGAAAAGTGGTATTCCTCCTCCCTTTTCTATCTCAGCAGAGGAGTAATACAGTATCCTTGAAGTTTGGGCAAAGGATAGCGCGGTAGTCTTGCCTGAGTGTAAGTGTGAACCAACAGAAGAGGAAAAGCGAGGAGCTCTTTACTATCGGTATTATAGGAAGAGTGACAACCTCACCATGGACTATTATGCTCTGAGAAACATATTCCATGAGTAGGTGGCCAAAAGTGATTTGGTCATCAAGAACGGAAAGTGCACAGATCAAAGAATGCGTAGGCCTAAAGTGGCAATGAATTTCTTCATAGGATGCGATGACGCTATGGAGGAAGAAGCTGAGAATATGGCTAGTAGCAGGGTTGTACCTGCACTATTGCATGATGAAGAAATGATGCTATGAATTAAACATGGTGACAAAGTGCATGCCTTTCTTGAAGGGATGGGTATCAGGCCATTAGCTAGAAGAGAGGTAGCTAAGGCCATGACTCGAGTAATGGAGAGGAGCTAAGGAGCAGTTGCTTCCTAGGGAAGTGAGCTACAGGTGGCATACCAAGAAATCAGTGAGTCAATGACCTTCTCTCCTAGAGATTTAGCCAACAGGGTCGTGGATAGTGAGAGGCCCTTGTATGTTACTGTTTCTCCTTACAGCTTTTCAGATTAAGAGTGCCTTAGTAGATACTAGTGTTTCCACCAACATTCTGCCCCTCACGACATTAGATGCATTGGGTATTTCACGAGAAAGTATTATTCAAGAGCCACTCTAGGTGGCAGGGATAGGGTTACTATAGCAATATACCCTGGGACATGTGTCTTTGGACTTGAAGGTAGGACCTATCAGGGCTCACACTCTCATGCACGTGATGGATGGTGATACCTCGTATCACGTTATTTTTGGCCACTCTTGGCTCAATGCGCGTAAAATAGTAGCTTCCAAGTATCACCAATATGTGAAGGTTGTTTGGAGAGGAAGGTCAATGACTATTTAGGCCACTAGAATGCCTTTTTATTGGGATTAGGCCTACCATTCTCTTGACCCCCTTCCCTTAACCGTCAAAATTCATAGATCACCTTGCCATCAGGCTTGGTGATCCTTCTTGTCTTAGGAGATCTCTCAAACTCTATGACTTCTCCATCACCATCTTCCTTCTGCTCTAAAATAGTAGCATTGAAAGGAAGAACCCTATTTTCTCCTTCAAGTTCAAATTCCTGATACAAAGCTACCTCAGCAGCTAGCAAGGTAGTGCATGGTTGAAAAACCTATCATGAAAGCCCTTGAGTGTATGAATGATGTTGTAAAGAAAGTTCAGGAGGAACTCGTTGAAGTCAATTTTAATGAAAGAGGAATGGAGAGGATGGTCAAGATAAGTAAAGGTTTACAAAAAGAGGAGAAGAGAAGATTGATAGCTTTGTTGAAGGAGTACAAAGATGTTTTTGCTTGGGATTATGAAGAAAAGCCTGCATTGGATCCAAAGGTGGTCACACATAAGCTAAATGTTGACCTTAAGGCCTGGCTTATAAAGCAGCCACCAAGAAAGTATCATTTGGATGTTGAAGAGAAGATCAAAACTAAAGTGAGAAAACTTTTGAAAGCAGGGTTCATAGAAGAGATCAAATGTCCAAAATGGCTGGCTAGTATAGTTCATGTGAAGAAGAAAGATAGGTAGATAAGGATTTACATGGACTTCAGGGATCTCAATAGGGCATGCCTCAAAGATGAATTACCACTACTTAATATTAATATTTTGGTAGATGCAGCTACTGGACACGAGCGTTTTTCTTTTATGGATGGCTATAGTGGTTACAACTAGATTTTCATGGAACCATCTATTGGGATTAGTGCCCTTAAATCCTATTGTATGATGCTATGTATGACATTATGTATTAAATGATGTATGACTTAATATTATGATTAATAAAGTTGTTTTGTTCTTATCTAAAATAATGGTAACATGAACATTCGGACATTATCAAATAGTCCATGAGATGCATAGTATGTGATTTATGTGATTTAGTCACAGAAGACATAGATCACAAGTTCTTTGTAAACTCATAATTTTGGTTCGTAGTCAGTGACGAAATTGAGCATTTCATCTGCGAAAACTATAACATATTAACTAAGATGACTTGTCTTGATCATGGAAGTGGAGACTTCTAGTTGATATGCTGATATGTTTTAAGAGTTAAGACATATTGAACTGGACCACTGTGAGATTTATTATTCTCTTAACGACTGTCACTTGACTAATAAATCTCACGACTTGTATTCACATGAACTCTTAATCCTGAGAGAATAATGGACCTGATCATGAAATGTAGGTTGCTTTGATATATCAGGAGTGAGATCTAAAGTAACGGTCAAAACCTCAGTATGTTAGGTAGCCACATTTAGTGTTGATGGAACATATATTCTCAAGATGGAATTTATAGTCTCTTAACAGAGATATAAAATATTCCCTTGAGATAAGTTTAATGGGTTCAGTTATTCAGAGAGTTAGGCCTAACCACTTTGGTAAGAAATTACTAAAGTATATATTTATGAAATTAGATTTCATAAATATATAATGAATAACTTAAAAGGATTAAACCGGGTACTCAAGGATTAAGATGTAGTAATTTACAAAGTGGTAGTCTATATTCATGACTTTGTATTACTACGAATATTTTATGAAGGGGTTGCATGTATAATAAAGTCTTGGGATATAATTTATTAATGAGGCCTAGAGTACAATTAAATTTATATAGTGGTATTAAATATAATTAATGGTAACTTTGGACTTGTCAAGGGTTGACAGAAAAGCCCAAGGCCCATTGAAGCTAGTGTCTTATTTGTTCCCTTTTGGTTCCACTCCAAGCCACACACTAAAGCCCAATTGGGAAGGCCCAAAAGGCTAGCCCAATTAGATAATCAGTTATGTGGAGAGAAACATACAGAATTTTATATTAGAATGAAATGGTTTGTATGTTCATATGTATGTAAGAGAGACACTCCTTCATATTCTCTCTAGAATAAATACATAGAATTGATTGAGAGACCACACATCTTGGGCATCAAGTGAAATTGGAGTGAAGATTAAAAGTGTTCCCGAGTACTTCTAATCTTTGTTTTGAAATTCACCATACCAAGGTACACTCTTTTGTTCTTATATTATGAAATTTACATTGCACATGTTATCAATTGCGAATGGAATAGATCTGTTTATTTTCTGCTGCATATGTTTTGTATGCGATACAAACATGTAATTTTCTATCACCATCAGATGCTCAAAAAACTGCTTTTAGAACACCTTTTGGGAATTTCTACTATAAGATGATGCCCTTCGGATTGAAGAATGCTGATGTAACATATCAGAGGACCATGACTCTAATCTTTGGTGACATTCTGCACAAGCAAATGGAGGATTATGTGGATGATCTGGTGGTAAAGGCAAAGAGCCTAGTTGAGCATCTATTACACCAAAGGCAAGTTTTCGAAAGGTGTAGAGAGTACAACTTGAGGATGAATTATTCCAAATGTGCCTTTGGGGGGTCCTCAGGGAAGTTCCTAAGATTCCTTGTCAATCAAAGGGCAAATTGATTTAGATCCCACAAAAGCTAAGGCAATAGTTGCTCTTACTCCACCAGTAACTTTGAAAGAGTTGAGAAGCTTTGTGGGTAACATATCTTACTTAAGAAGATTTATCCTCGGTTTAGCTGAGATCTTAAAGCCTTTGGTTGAACAAACCAAAAAGGGAGTGGCCTTTGTGTGGTGTGACCAATGTGAGAAGGCATTTAAGACAATACAAGCAATTCTGGTAAATCCCCATACCATGGTGGCTCCATTGCCTAGGAAGCCTCTTTTATTGTATATAGCAAACACAGAGTAATCACTAGGGGCTCTGTTGGCTCAAGAACAAGGAAAGATGGAGAAGCCAATATACTACATTAGTAGGCTCAAGATGGGACCCAAGTTGAGATGCTCCATAGCTGAAAAGGTATGCCTTTCCTTAGCTATTGTTGTGTCAAAGTTTAATCACTACTTTCTAGGGCATCGTGTACAGTTGATGACCAAGAGAAATCTTGTGAAGTATCTCCTGATCTGCCCTCAGTTTTCTGGGAGAATGGCTTAGTGGGTCATCTTGACAGCATGCCATGATATCGAATGTATAAGGCCATCCGCCATTAAGAGGCAAGCAGTGGTTGACTTGTTAGATACCTTCCTATGGACCAGTGATTTCTCACTTCCTCAACAGAAAGTTTTGGTAACAGAAGAACAAGAATGGTCAGTGCACTTCGAAAGGTACAAGAAGAAGATTGGCAGAAGTGTTGAACATTAAGGTACAAGAAGAAGATTGGCTGGTTCCATACGTAAAATATCTTTCACAAGTTGTACTACCTATTGATCATTTGAAAAGAGAAAAGTTGAAGAGATATGCTACAAGGTCCAAGATGATGGCTGGGAAGCTGTTAAAAATAAGTTTCAAAGGGAAGTGTACCTAGTAAAGAACTAAAAGGTATTCTCTTTGAATTGCATGAGGGAGAGCCAGTAAGACACCCTGGTGGCAGAAAGATATGGAAAATGGCCTTGCACAATGGATACTACTGTTGGGAAAATACATGTTTGTATCATATACAAAACATACGCAGTAGAAAATTAACGGATCTACTTCATTTGCAATTGATAACAAGTACTAAGTAAATTTCAGAATATAAGAACAAGAGAGTGTATCTTGGTGTGGTAAATTTTAAAACAAAGATTAGAAGCACTTGGGAACACTTTTAACCTTTACCCCAATTCTACTAATGCCCAAGAAGTGTGGTTTCTCAATCAGTTATATAAATTTGTTCAAGAGAGAATGTGAGAGTGTCCAACACTTACATACAAACCATTTCATGTAACTTGTTAGTTTCTAAATTCTGTATGTTTCTCTCCTTATAACTAATTATCTAATTGGACTAACCTTTTGGGCCTTTCCAATTGGGCTCTAGTATGTGGCTTGGAGTGGAACCAAAAGGGAACAAATAAGACACTAGCTGCAATGGGCCTTAGGCTTTTCCGTCAACTCTTGACAAGTCCAAAGTTACCATTAATTATATTTAATACCACTATATAAATATAATTGCACTCTAAGCCTTATTAATAAATTATATCCCAAGATTTTATTATACATGCAACCCCTTCATAAAATATTCGTAGTAATACAAAGTCATTAATGTAGACTGCCACTTTGTAAATAACTACATCTTAATCCTTGAGTACCAGATTTAATCCTTTTAATTTATTCATAATATATTTATGAAATCCAATTTGAGGCAAGGCTTTGGTAAAGGGATCTACTAGATTATTTGCACTTTCAATCTTTGCTACTACTACATCTCCACAAGCAATAATGTCTCGAATGATGTGGTACTTTCTCTCAATGTGCTTTCCTTTCTTATGATTCATTGGATCTTTGAATTGTGCAACTGCTCCACTATTATCGCAAAACAATGTGATAGGAACTTGCTCCATTCTCATAACACCAAGATCAAAAAGGAATTTCTTAAGCCAAACAGCTTCCTTTGCCACCTCACAAGCAGCAACATATTTAGCTTCCATGGTGGAGTCCGTAATACAGGATTGCTTAACACTCCTCCAACTTATGGCTCCACCTCCCAAGGTGAACACACAACTTGAAGTGGATTTTCTGAAATCTAAATCTGATTGAAAATTTGAATCTGTATAGCCAATGGGAATCAAATCCTCACACCAGTAAACAAGCATATAATCTCTCATTCTTTGTAGATACTTAAGAATATGCTTTACAGCTTGCCAATGTTTTGGTCCTGGATTTGACTGATATCAGCTGACCATGCCAACTAAATAACAAATATCTGTTCTAGTACAAAGCATGGCATACATGAGACTTCCTACTGCCGAAGCATAGGGAACTTGTCTCATTATATCTTCTTCCTTTTGAGTCTTAAGCCTTTAGTCATCAGATAGAGGAACTCCATGTCTGAAAGGAAGTAATCCTTTCTTGGAGTTTTGCATGCTAAACAGTTCTAGAACCTTATCTATATACTTAACTCATGATAAGCCTAACATCTTATTCTTACGATCTTGCCAAAGCTTGATCCTTAGAAAAAAGTTAGCCTCACCCAAGTCCTTCATATCAAATTGGCTTGACAACCAAACCCTTTACCTATGACATTACCCCAGCATCATTTCCAATGAGTAAAATATCATTAACATAAAGCACTAGGAACATTACTACTTTATCTTGATATCTTTTTTACACATATGGTTCATCAAGATTTTGTTCAAAACCAAATGACTTGATTGCTTGATCAAATCTGATGTTCCATGACCTAGATGCGTGCTTAAGTCCATAAATGGGCATTTTCAAGTTGCATACCATATGCTCTTAGTTCTTTGCTATGAAACCTTCCGATTGCATCATATAGATTTCCTCTTCAAGAGAATTCTGATTGTAGAGGCATCTAACGGCATTAAACCTACAAGTTTGGGATCTTGTAGAGGCATCATATAGATTTCCTCTTCAAGATCCCAAACTTGCTATGAAACCTTCTGGTTGCACCTAAATGCAGTCTTGACATCCATTTTCCAAATCTCATAATCGTAATGAGCAGCAATGGATAAGAGAATTCTGATAGATTTAAGCATTACTACTAGTGAAAAAGTTTCTTCATAATCAATACCTTCTTTTTGTGTATACCCTTTTCCACTAGCTTTGCTTTAAAGGTTTCAACCTTTCCATCTATCCCTCACTTCTTCTTGTAAACCCATTTGCAATTGATAGGTTTAATGCCGTTAGGTGCCTCTACAAGATCCCAAACTTGATTGGAATACATGGAATCTAATTCAAATTTCATAGCTTTGATCCAATGATGTGCATCTATATCATTCATTGCCTCTTCATAAGTGTAGGGATTCGACTCAGCCTCTTCTGAGATAGCTTCATAAGTTTCTCCCAAACCTATAAATCTTATAGGAGGCCAAACAATTCTCCCACTACGACGAGGCACCTGTGTACTAGACATATCATGAGTAGTATCTTATGGTGTATCTAATACAGCCACATCATCCCTAGTTCCATCCATTGGTTGTTCAATTGAAGGTTCATCTAATTCAGCCAATACAACTTTACTTCTAGGATTAAAATTATTCACATAATCATCTTCCAAAAATTTGGCATGGGTGCTAACAAACACTTTATTGTCCTTATAATTATAAAATAAATAACCCCTGGTTTCCTTTGAATACCCTAAAAACATGCATACTTCTGTTTTAGCTGTTGGGAAATCATCATGTGTGTATCGCATACAAAACATACGCAGCGGAAAAATAAACGGATCTACTTCATTCGAAAACGATAACATGCACTATGTAAGTTTCAGAATATAAGAACAAGAGAGTGTACCTTGATGCGGTGAATTTCAAAACCGAATGAAGAAGTACTCGGGAATACTTTCAATCTTCACTCCAATTCCACTCGATGCCCAAGATGTGTGGTCTCTCAATCAGTTCTTTGTATCTAGAGAGAATATGAAAGAGTGTCTCTCTTCCTTATTTCATTACCATAATAATCATTAAACATACAAACCATTTTATTCTATATAAAATTCTGTATGTTTCTCTCCACAAAACTGATTATCTAATTGGGCTAGCCTTTTGGGCCTTCCCAATTGGGCTTTAGTGTGTGGCTTGGAGTGGGACCAAAAGGGAACAAATAAGACACTAGCTCCAATGGGCCTTGGGCTTTTCTGTCAACTCTTGACAAGTCCAAAGTTACCATTAATTATATTTAATACCACTATATAAATATAATTGCACTCTAGGCCTCATTAATAAATTATATCCCAAGACTTTATCATACATGCAACCCCTTCATAAAATATTCGTAGTAACACAAAGTCATAAATATAGACTGCCACTTTGTGAATTACTACATCTTAATCCTTGAGTACCCGGTTTAATCCTTATAAGTTATTCACCATATATTTATGAAATCCAATTTCATAAATATATACTTTAGTCTTACTAAAGTGGTTAGGCCTAACTCTCTGAATAACTGTACCCATTAAACTTATCTCAAGGGAATATTTTATATCTCCGTTAAGAGACTATGAATTCCATCTTGAGAATATATGTTCCATCAACACTAAATGTGGCTGCCCAACATACTGAGGTTTTGACCGTTACTTTAGATCTCACTCCTGATATATCAAAGCAACCTACATTTCATGATCAGGTTCATTATTCTCTCAGGATTAAGAGTTCATGTGAATACAAGTCGTGAGATTTATTATTCAATTGACAGTCGTTAGGAGAATAATAAATCTCACAGCGGTCCAGTTCAATATGTCTTAACTCTTAAAACATATCAACATATTAACTAGAAGTCACCACTTCCATGATCAAGACAAATCATCGTAGTTAATATGTTATAGTCTTCGCAGATGAAATGCCCAATTTCATCACCGACTACGAACCAAAATTCTGAGTTTACAAAGAACTTGTGATCTATATCTTCTGTGACTAAATCACATAAATCACAAACTATGCATCTCATGGACTATTTGATAATGTCCGAATATTCATGTTACCATTATTTTAGATAAGAATAAAAAAACTTTATTAAACATAATATTAAGTCATACATCATTTCTCAAATAATGTCATACATAATATTATACATAGTATCATACAATAGGATTTAAGGGCACATATCCTAACAATCACCCACTTGCCCTAAAGACTATTATGCACTAATCTAACTCCCATTCCCTCTAAATGTGACTCGAAGGTCCTTTGAGGCAAGGCTTTGGTAAAGGGATCTGCTAGATTATTTGCACTTTCAATCTTTGCAACCACCACATCTCCACGAGCAACAATGTCTCGAATGATGTGGTACTTCCTCTCAATGTGCTTTCCTTTCTTGTGATTCCTTGGATCTTTGGATTGTGCAACCGCTCCACTATTGTCACAAAACAATGTGATAGGAACTTGCTCCATTCTCACTACACCAAGATCAGAAAGGAATTTCTTGAGCCAAACAGCTTCCTTTGCCGCCTCACAAGCAGCAACATATTCAGCTTCCATGGTGGAGTCCGCAATACAAGATTGCTTAACACTCCTCCAACTTATGGCTCCACCTCCCAAGGTGAAAACACATCCTGACGTGGACTTTCTAAAATCTAGATCTGATTGAAAGTCTGAATCTGTATAGCTAATGGGAATCAAATCCTCACAACGGTAAACAAGCATATAGTCTCTCGTTCTCCGTAGATACTTGAGAATATGCTTTACAGCTTGCCAATGTTGTGGTCCTGGATTTGATTGATATCGGCTGACCATGCCAACTGAAAAACAGATATCCGGTCTAGTACAAAACATGGCATACATGAGACTTCCTACTGCAGAAGCATAAGGAACTTGTCTCATCATATCTACTTCCTCTTGAGTCTTAGGCCTTTGGTCATCAGACAGAGGAACTCCATGTCTGAAAGGAAGTAATCCTTTCTTGGAGTTTTGCATGCTAAACCGTTTTAGAACCTTATCTATATATCCAGCTTGTGATAAGCCTAACATCTTATTCTTACGATCTCGCCAAAGCTTGATCCCTAGAATAAAGTTAGCCTCACCCAAGTCCTTCATATCAAATTGGCTTGACAACCAAACCTTTACTGATGACATGACCCCTACATCATTTCCAATGAGTAGAATATCATCAACATAAAGCACTAGGAACATTACTACTTTGTCTTGATGTCTTTTGTACACACATGGTTCATCAAGATTTTGTTCAAAACCAAATGATTTGAGTGCTTGATCAAATCTGATGTTCCATGACCTAGATGCTTGCTTAAGTCCATAAATGGACCTATTCAACTTGCATACCATATGCTCTTGGTTCTTTGCTATGAAACCTTCTAGTTGCATCATATAGATTTCCTCTTCAAGATTGCCATTGAGAAATGCAGTCTTGACATCCATTTGCCAAATCTCATAATCATAATGAGCAGCAATGGATAAGAGAATTCTGATAGATTTAAGCATTGCTACTGGTGAAAAGGTTTCATCATAATCAATACCTTCTTTTTGAGTATAACCTTTTGCCACTAGTCTTGCTTTAAAGGTTTCAACCTTTCCATCTATCCCTCTCTTCCTTTTGTAAACCCATTTGCAACCAACAGGTTTAATGCCGTTAGGCGCCTTTACAAGATCCCAAACTTGATTGGAATACATGGAATCTAATTCTGATTTCATAGCTTGGACCCAATGATGTGCATCTATATCATTCATTGCTTCTTCATAAGTGTAAGGATCAGTTTCGGCCTCCTCTGAGATAGCCTCATAAGTCTCTCCAAGACCTATGAATCTTATTGGTGGCCTAACATTCCTCCCACTACGACGAGGCAATTGTGTACTAGACATCTCATGAGTAGTATCTTGTGGTGTATCCAATACAGCCACATCATCCCTAGTTTCAACCATTGGTTGTTCAATTACAGGTTCATTCATTTCAGCCAAGACAACTCTACTTCTAGGGTTAAAATTATTCACATAATCATCTTCCAAAAATTTGGCATGAGTGCTAACAAACACTTTGTTATCCTTATGATTATAGAATAAATAACCCTTGGTTTCCTTTGAATACCCTAAAAACATGCATACTTCCGTTTTAGCTTCCAACTTATCAGACTTCCCTTTCAACACATGTGCTGGACATCCCCAAATGTGGAGATATTTCATACTAGGCTTGCGCCCACTCCACAATTCCATAGGTGTGTTGGGAACAGATTTTGATGGAACTAAATTCAAAATATGCATTGCAGTTTTTAGTACATATCCCCAAAAGGAAACTGGTAAAGTTGAGTAACTCATCATGGACCTAACCATTTCTAAAAGAGTCCTATTCCTTCTTTCTGCTACACCATTTTGTTGGGGAGTTCCAGGTGCAGTCAATTGGGATACAATCCCATTTTGAGTTAAGTAATCCTTGAAATCCCCAAGAAGGTATTCGCCACCTCGATCAGATCGAATGGCCTTTATGTGTTTACCCAATTGATTCTCAACTTCAGCCCTAAACTCTTTGAACTTTTCAAAGGCTTCGGACTTTCGTCTCATTAGGTACACATAACCAAATCTAGAGTAATCATCGGTGAAAGTGATGAAGTACTCATAACCTCCTTTTGCTTGGGTTGACATAGGACCACAAACATCCGTATGAACTAATTCTAGCAACTCTTGGGCTCTTCTACCTTTTGCATTAAAAGGTCGTTTAGTCATTTTGCCTTCCAAACAAGATTCACAAACTGGAAATTCATCAAAGTCCAATGGCTCTAAGAGACCATCTTTGATCAGTCTTTGAATTCTATTTGGATTAATATGACCCAAACGCAAGTGCCAAAGATATGCATCATTAGTAGAAGGAAACTTTCTCTTTAATGATTTTACATGAGAGTTATTATCTAATTCAGAATTATATAATTCATGCTTTTCAGGAGTTAAAATATAAAGACCATCCACAATATTGCCAGAACAAATAAAGGTTTTACCCTTCTTTATTACAACATTGTCTTTAAGGATAACACAATATCCACTTTTACCTAAATAAGTTGCAGAAATTAAATTCCTACGAACATTAGGTACATACAGACAGTCTTGAAATATTAAAACTCTAGTTTCAAAGCATAAATGAAAAACTCCAATAGCTACAACTGGAATCCTACTCCCATCAGCCAAGGTCAGAAACAACTCTCCTTCTTTAAGTCTTTTGGTCTCTTGGAACCCCTGCAAAGAATTGCATATATGATTAGTACAACCTGAATCCACACACCAGGAATCCGTGGGATTCTGTACCAAACATATTTCAAGGAGAAATGAGCTATTCATACCCTTATTAACATCAGCCTTGAACTTTGGACAATTCCTCTTCCAATGTCCTTTTTCACCACAATGGAAACATTTTCCTTTCAGCTTCTTTCCTTTGTCGGCAACCCCTAAGACAATTTGTTTACCCTCTTGCTTAGTGAAGTCCTTCTTCTTCTTCTTCTTACCCTTGCCTTTCGACTTAGGTTGAGAAGTAGAAGCTTCACCCACATTGGCTTCAACATTAGAAGTACCAAGGATGCCTTCCGCCGCTACCAACTCATTCATTAATTCAGACAAAGTATAAATCTTTTTGTTCATGTTATAGTTAAGTCTGAATTCCTTGAATGACTCCGGTAGTGACTGGAGTATCATATCCACTTGGGATTCTCCATCAATGTCGGCACCCAAAACTTCTAAAGTATTCAGATTAGAGATCATTGTAAGACAATGCTCTCTCACTGAACTACCTTCAGCCATTTTGGTATTATAAATTTGCCTCATGGTTTCTTGCCTTGCAGAACGGCCTTGCTCACCAAACATCTCCTTCAGACTTTGCATAATGTCCGAAGCTAGTTCTACATCCTGCATTTGATGCTGTAGAACATTTGAGATGGACGCTAGGATGTAGCACTTGGCCATTTCATTAGATTTCTGCCAACGATCATATCGTTGTTTTTCCTCAGGAGGAGCATCTAATGAAGGAAAGCTAGGACATGGTTGAGTAAGCACATATTTGTGCTCTTCAGCTGTGAGAACTATGTCCAAGTTTCTTTTCCAGTCAACATAATTGGTTCCAGTCAGTTTGTTTTGATTAAGAATGCTAACAAGTGGGCTAAATGATGCCATGTTCAAATCTGAAAATAATAAACATGAATATAATAAGTAAACTGGACATTATCAATTTAGCATATAAGCATATAATATGGAACCTTAATAAAACCATAAAATAATATATGCAACGACAACCCAATCCATGTCTATAATTCCTTGGTAGCAAGTTTATTATAAACACATCAATTAGTTGAGAACTATTCTCATTATTAGTGCTATCATGATAACTCTTATCAAACACTAATAATATGCCGTATTATCTTCAGCCTCTAAGTAATAATGACATAGCTCCTTTGGGATGTTAACATTAAACTTAGTCTAGTGTATACCATTATCTAGAATCATGTGTAGCCATATTTCATCTTCCTTTATTGTGTTTAAACTTGTAGTACCATAGAACAAAACACCCTCCTTTGGGATCGCGAGGCATATACGCCAAGACGAGGTGCTTGTCTACACTACTTTAAACAGGTAAATTCAATCTTGTAGTACTATGAAGTAAACACCCTCCTTTGGGATCGCGAGGCATATACGCCAAGACGAGGTGCTTAGCCCACACTACTATGAATCGATAATGGAGGCCGTGAGATCCAACCCTTGTATCTCTCTCCCACTAGATATTTTACAATAAAGGTTTTTATCTTTTAAACATGCATAAACTAATTATACACAACCTTGCACTTAGAAAATTTAAGTTTGAAAACACTTAGAAAATTTCTGATTTTCTTTCTTTCGATCGATCGAATGTGCTCCTCGATCGATCGAAAAAATTAAACAATTCGACTTAAACCTTCTGTCTGATTCGATTGATACTCGATCGCCTCTCGATCGATCGAAAATAAAATTCGATCGATCGACTAGCAATCGAATATTAATCAATTCAAAAGGATAAGTCTCTGTTTCACTCGATCGATCGAAAGCAAATCTCGATCGATCGAAACTCGTGAAACTCGAATTTCCAGAATTTCTCTAAGGCAGTTTTCAACCGTTTTGCATGAACAAACAACCATCATACGAAAATGATAGACATAGATTGATATCAAAACTGAAATCTATTGATGCTATAGCCTTAAAGATCAATTTAACATTCTTAAATTCATATTTAAACAACATCATAACATCAATATCAGTTTTTATCAAATTATAGTTTCAACGACCATGCAGAAATCTATCAACTTGAAACTATAATCTCTAATTCCAAAACGAACAAAAACATGTTATACAGATTCGAAATGAAGACCGCTCTGATACCAATGTTGGGAAATCATCATGTGTGTATCGCATACAAAACATACGCAGCGGAAAAATAAACGGATCTACTTCATTCGAAAACGATAACATGCACTATGTAAGTTTCAGAATATAAGAACAAGAGAGTGTACCTTGATGCGGTGAATTTCAAAACCGAATGAAGAAGTACTCGGGAATACTTTCAATCTTCACTCCAATTCCATTCGATGCCCAAGATGTGTGGTCTCTCAATCAGTTCTTTGTATCTAGAGAGAATATGAAAGAGTGTCTCTCTTCCTTATTTCATTACCATAATAATCATTAAACATACAAACCATTTTATTCTATATAAAATTCTGTATGTTTCTCTCCACAAAACTGATTATCTAATTGGGCTAGCCTTTTGGGCCTTCCCAATTGGGCTTTAGTGTGTGGCTTGGAGTGGGACCAAAAGGGAACAAATAAGACACTAGCTCCAATGGGCCTTGGACTTTTCTGTCAACTCTTGACAAGTCCAAAGTTACCATTAATTATATTTAATACCACTATATAAATATAATTGCACTCTAGGCCTCATTAATAAATTATATCCCAAGACTTTATCATACATGCAACCCCTTCATAAAATATTCGTAGTAACACAAAGTCATAAATATAGACTGCCACTTTGTGAATTACTACATCTTAATCCTTGAGTACCCGGTTTAATCCTTATAAGTTATTCACCATATATTTATGAAATCCAATTTCATAAATATATACTTTAGTCTTACTAAAGTGGTTAGGCCTAACTCTCTGAATAACTGTACCCATTAAACTTATCTCAAGGGAATATTTTATATCTCCGTTAAGAGACTATGAATTCCATCTTGAGAATATATGTTCCATCAACACTAAATGTGGCTGCCCAACATACTGAGGTTTTGACCGTTACTTTAGATCTCACTCCTGATATATCAAAGCAACCTACATTTCATGATCAGGTTCATTATTCTCTCAGGATTAAGAGTTCATGTGAATATAAGTCGTGAGATTTATTATTCAATTGACAGTCGTTAGGAGAATAATAAATCTCACAGCGGTCCAGTTCAATATGTCTTAACTCTTAAAACATATCAACATATTAACTAGAAGTCACCACTTCCATGATCAAGACAAATCATCGTAGTTAATATGTTATAGTCTTCGCAGATGAAATGCCCAATTTCATCACCGACTACGAACCAAAATTCTGAGTTTACAAAGAACTTGTGATCTATATCTTCTGTGACTAAATCACATAAATCACAAACTATGCATCTCATGGACTATTTGATAATGTCCGAATATTCATGTTACCATTATTTTAGATAAGAATAAAACAACTTTATTAAGCATAATATTAAGTCATACATCATTTCTCAAATAATGTCATACATAATATTATACATAGCATTATACAATAGGATTTAAGGGCACATATCCTAACATTAGCTTCCTACTTATCAGACTTCCCTTTCAACATATGTTCTGGACATCCCTAAATGTGAAGTATTTTATACTTGGCTTGCGCCCACTCCACAATTCCTTAGGTGTGTTGGGAATAGATTTAGATGGAACTAAATTCAAAATATGCATTGCAGTTTTTAGTGCATATCCTCAAAAGGAAATTGATAAAGTTGAATAACTCCTCGTGGACCTAACCATTTCCAAAAGAGTCCTATTCCTTCTCTCTGCTACATTTTGTTGGGGAGTTCCAAGTGTAGTCACCTAGGATACAATCCCATTTTGAGTTAAGTAATCCTTGAAATCCCCAAGAAGGTATTCGCCACCACGATCAAATCGAATGGCCTTTATGTGTTTTCCTAATTAATTCTCAACTTCAGCCGTAAACTCTTTGAATTTTTCAAAGGCTTCAGCATTCCATCTCATTAGGTACACATAACCATATCTTGAGTAATCATTAGTGAAAGTGATGAAATACTCATAACCTACTTTTGCTTGGGTTGACATAGGACCACATACATCTGTATGAACTAATTCAAGCAACTCTTTAGCTCTTCTACCTTTAGATTTAAAAGGTCATTTGTATGCCTCTCAAACAAGATTCATAAACTAGAAAATCATCAAAGTCCAATGGCTCTAAGAGACCATCTTTGATCAATCTTTGAATCCTATTTGAATTAATATGACCCAAACACAAGTGCCAAAGATATGCATCATTAGTAGAAGGAAACTTTCTCTTTAGTGATTTTACATGAGAGTTATTATCTAATTCAAAATTATATCATGCTTATCAGGAGTTAAAATATAAAGACCATCCACAACATTGCCAGAATAGATAAACACTTTACCCTTCTTTATTACAACATTGTCTTTAAGGATAACACAATATCCATGTTTACCTAAATAAGTTGCAGAAATTAAATTCCTACGAACATTAGGTACATACAGACAGTCTTCCAATGCTAGAACTCTAGATTCAAAACATAAATTAAAAACTCCAATAGCTACAATCGGAATCCTACTCCCATCAGTTAAAGTAAGAAACAATTCCCCTTCATTAAGCTTTCTGGTCTCCTAGACCCCTGCAAAGAATTGCAGATATGATTAGTACAACTTGAATCCACACACCAGGAATCCGTGGGATTTTGTTCTAAACATATTTCAAGGAGGAATGAGCTTTTCATACCCTTATTATTGGCAGCCTTGAATTTTGGACAATTCCTCTTCCAATGTCTTTTCTCGCCATAGTGGAAACACTTTCCTATGATCTTCTTTCCTTTGTCGACAACCCCTAAGGCAATTCGTTTACCATCTTACTTAGTGAAGTCCTTCTTCTTCTTCTTCTTCTTCTTCTTCTTACCCTTGCCTTTCGACTTAGGTTGAGAAGTAGAAGCTTCACCCACATTGGCTTTAACATTAGAAGTACTAAGGATGCCTTCCGCCACTACCAACTCATTCATTAGTTCAGACAATGAATAAATCTTTTTGTTCATGTTATAATTGAGTCTGAATTCCTTGAATGGTTCCAGTAGTGACTGGAGTATCATATCCACTTGGGATTCTCCATCAATATCGGCACCTAAAACTTCCAGTGCATTCAAATTTGAAATCATTGTAAGACAATATTCCCTCACTGAACTATCTTCAACCATTTTGGTATTATAAATTTGCCTCATGGTTTCGTGCCTTGTAGAACAGCCTTACTCACCAAACATCTTCTCCAGACATAGCATGATGTCCGAAGCTAGCTCTACATCCTGCATTTGATGCTGTAGAACATTTGAAATAGATGCTAGGATGTAGCACTTGGCCATTTCATTAGATTTCCACCAGCGATCATATTGCTATTTTTTCCTCAAGAGCATCTAATGAAGGAAAGCTAGGACATGGTTGAGTAAGTACATATTTGTGCTCTTCAGCTGTAAGAACAATGTCCAAATTTCTTTTCCAGTCAACATAATTGGATCCAGTTAGTTTGTTTTGATTAAGAATAGTAACAAGTGGGCTAAATGATACGATGTTCAATTCTGAAACATGAATATAATGAGTAAACTGGACATTATCAATTTAGCATATAAGCATATAATATGGAACCTTAGTAAAACCAGGAAGATTATATATACAGCAACAATCCAATCCATGTCTATAATTCCTTGATAGCAAGTTTATTATAAACACATTAATTGATTGAGAAATATTCTCATTATTAGTGCTGCCATGTTAACTCTTATCATACACTAATAATTTGCCGTATTACCTTCAGCCTCTAAGTAATAATGACATAGCTCCTTTTGGAGGTTAACATTACACTTTGTCTAGTGTACACCATTATCTAGAATCATGTGTAGCCACATTTTATCTTCCTTTATAGCGTTTAAACTTGTAGTACCATGGAACAAAACACCCTCCTTTAGGATCGCAAGGCATATATGGCAAGACGAGGTGTTTGTCCACATTACTTTAAACGGGTAAATTCATTCTTGTAGTACTATGAAGTAAGCACCCTCCTTTGGGATCGCGAGGCATATAGGCCAAGACGAGGTGCTTGCCCACACTACTATGAATCGATAATGGAGGCCGTGAGACCCAACCCTTGTATCTCTCTCCCACTAGATGTTTTAAATTAAAGGTTTTTAATTATAAAACATGTGTAAACTAATTACACATAGCCTTGCGCTTTATACATTTAAAAACAGTTAGAAAAAAAATTCAAAATTCCCTTCAGATGCATTTTTGCGAGAAGCTCGCGACTAAGCTCTTCCTGCAAAAATGGATTAATGCAAAAAAGTGAAAACACTAGAATTCAAACAAAAATTTTTGTGACTGTCTCGCGACTATTTTGCGAGTATAGCTTACCTGCGAAAATTTTGTGCTTCAGAGGCATTTTTTGCAATTAACTTTGCAGGAAGTTAACCTGCAAAAAACCCATGTTTTCAGTTTTTAAAGGGAAGTTCTGAATAGTTTTCAACGGTTTTCCATGAACAAACAACCACTATAAACATGATAGATAAAATTTGATATCAAAATTGAATTGATGCTATAGCCTTAAATATCAATTTAACACACTTAAAATCAAATTTGAATAACATCATAACATCAATATCAGTTTTCATCAAATCATAGTTTCAACAACCATGCAGAAAATTAAATGCATATATAATTTTCTAACAACATGAAACTATTATCTCTAATTCCAAAACTCACAAAACATGTTATATAGATACAAAATTGAAAACCTGGCTCTAATACCAATTGTTGGGAAAATACATGTTTGTATCTCATACAAAACATACGCAGCAGAAAATTAACAGATCTACTTCATTCACAATTGATAACATGTACTAAGTAAATTTCAGAATATAAGAACAAGAGAGTGTACATTGGTGTAGTGAATTTCAAAAAAAAGATTAGAAGCACTTGGGAACACCTTTAATCTTCACCCCAATTCCACTAACGCCCAAGAAGTGTGGTCTCTAGTTATATGAATTTGTTCAAGAGAGAATGAGAGAGTGTCCAACACTCACATACAAACCATTTCATGTAACTTGTTAGTTTCTAAATTCTATATGTTTCTCTCCTTATAACTGATTATCTAATTGGGCTAGCCTTTTGGGCCTTTCCAATTGGGCTTTAGTATTGCACTCTAAGCCTTATTAATAAATTATATCCCAAGACTTTATTATACATGCAACTCCTTCATAATGTAGATTGTCACTTTCTAAATTACTACATCTTAATCCTTGAGTACCCAATTTAATCCTTTTAATTTATTCATAATATATTTATGAAATCCAATTTGAGGCAAGGCTTTGGTAAAGGGATCTACTATTATTTGCACTTTCAATCTTTGCTACTACATCTCCACAAGCAACAATGTGGATCTTTGGATTGTGCAACCGCTCCACTATTGTCGCAAAACAATGTGATAGGAACTTGCTCCATTCTCATAACACCAAGATCAGAAAGGAATTTCTTAAGCCAAGTCAAAGTCAAAGAAAGGAAGTTTTAAGTGGGAGAACTTGTTTGGAAGACAACCCTTCATGTACGAGGTGTTGCAAAAGCAGCCAAACATAAGTTTTTGCCAAAATGGAAAGGACCCTATATTGTGGAAGAAGCAGACCAGACGTGACATTATTGGCTGAAAGATTAGACAGGTATAAAGGCGTATAGCCCCATTAGTGGAGCTCATCTTAAGAAGTATTATGCTTAGTTTTGTAATCTGATACTTGCCATTCTACAGTTTTAAGAAGTATTATGCTTAGTTTTGTAATCTGATACTTGTCATTCTACAGTTTTAACTCCATTAAATAAAACCCTTTCCATTTAGTTATATATTACATTTTACTATTCATAATATGCACGCAAGGTTCAATATCCTAACTAAATAGCAAACATAATAGAGTTTACAAATAAACAGGTCTCCCATGACCATAAAATATTACAAATTGAAAACTAAACAATGTATGTTATAGAATCAATGTTTTCAAAAGAGAAGTTTGGTTGGCTCAAAGTTCCCAACTTGCTTTCTAATTTTTCAATTTCTTTATCAAAAGAACCTTGTTCTGCTTTGACACCTTCTAACTAAGTTTGAAGGGCAGAAAGTCTGTGCCATCTTTCAAGGAGTTTGGACTAGCTTCTTCATCCACGCCATCAGTATTCCTTCCAAAAGTATTTGATCCATCCCTAGAAGTTAGCCCTGGAACCTTTGTCAACACCAGCACTAATGTCTTCTAGCACTTCATCGCTAGAGGCTTTTCCCTTACTTGCTAGCTTTAGAGTTGGCTTCTTTAAGGTTTTCTTCACTGCCTCTTCAACAAACTTTACAGCTTTGGCTTCATCAAGATATAAGGAGATGTTGGCCACTTCTCCATCACCAAATAAGGGAAGCCTCAAGATTTCATAGACATCTTCAAGAGAAGGGGAGACTTCTTGGCACCCTATGAAGAAAGTATGGGTGGTAGTATTCCAAAGATATAGAAGAGAAAGGAGACTTTCACTATCCTTGCTCATGTCTAAGTTGGAGGATGCCAACACAGTGTGCATCAGGTGTACTTTTTGCAAGATTTCCATGAAAGGAGGATGTGTTAACACCCTTCGGCAACAACTTCTCCAGCCTTTAAAAATAGAAGTATTGGAGGATTTTGAGTTTTAGGGTTTAAAGAGAATGAGAAAAATGAGGAAAAGAGAAATGTTCTTCTCTAAGCAATTTCTTTCCTTTTATACTTCAAACAAGTATCCTCTTTCCCTATAAAAAGACATGTTCAAAAGTGGCACCTTTTCAAATTTATGGACACATGTCAACATGGGGAAAGTCAGTTTATGACAAAATCAGTTAGCAAAAATCAAGAAAACCGTCTTCACAAAGTCAATGGAAAGGTATGATGCTTCACCAACAGGTTCTATTTATTTTTGTCTTATTTTTTCATTAATTGACATGTTTATATGTTGTTCCTTTTGTACAACATTTTTAAAAAGGGAAAGGTGATAACATGATAACAATAACAATAAACATTATGACAACATAATATTTTGGGAGCAACCAATGATGTTTATATATATATATATATATGTGTGTGTGTGTGTGTTTTCAAAAATGAAAAAGAAGATTTACATAATATGTCCCTTTTGGCCTATCATCCATTCTCTTACAAAAAAAAAAAAAAAAAGAAAAAAAAAAGAAAAAGAAAAAAACACTACCATTAAAAAAAAAAACATACTTATGAAGCAATGAATGTGAATATGATTAGTTTTACATCAACAAACATTATATAGTAAATAAATCTCTAAATTATAATTTTGTTGGTGTGTTATAAAAATTAATACACTAGTTTGTAAACGCTATGCATGCGTACACAAAGAAGCATTATGAATTCATCACCTCCCTACAAGAGTGGCCATGATTGGCCCCCATTTATGGGCCAAGCATAATGTCCAATAAGCATGACCAAAGTTTCCTTTAAAACTAACACAAAGGTTGTGATTTGTGAGATGGGTTTTGTAGTCATGAAATAGCTTATCATTAATATATATATATATATATATATTACATCTGGTACTTTAAGTAATGTAATACCATCCAATATTTTTTAATTTAGATATGAATCTTAATAAATTCACCATGATAATAGCTTAATTTTTTATATTTATATCATTATTAGAAAGCTTTATCATACTTATTTTGTGGGTAATTGAATTTTAATGTGTGAATTTGTCTTTTATAGGAGAATGAGATTAAATAAGTGGATTTGTGCAAAGAAGAAACCTAATGGACTTTACTTTTACAAAGGCCATAATGAAAGTCAAAGTAGGCCAACCCAATTAAATTTAAGTTCAATTGGAGCAAGGAATCAAAGGAAATTTGCACCAAATCCAAGTCCAATTCGGATCAGGATTCCAGCTTGCACATCAGTTAGTATTTTGGTCATAACTTTCGGTTTAGATGTCCAATCGAGATGATTCAAGTTGGGATGAAAATTTAACTTAAAGGGCTACAACTTTTTAGTTTATCGAAAGTCCTAATTCTGATGTTAAATGGGACCAAAATGTCGGTAAAGTGAAGCCTAAAACCTTTGGATTTTCTCCAAAAGGGAATTCAACTTGTAATAAGATTCCTTGACCTGTTTAATGGCTCTTTAGGGCAAAATTTCAGAGGGGAGCTGCCATAGAACCTAATTTAGGTTTTCTTTTAAGTTTCTTTACAGTTTTTAGAGTTTTATTTCTGTTATGGCTTGCTAGAAGTCTTGTTAAGGCAAGGGGTGAAACCCAACCTTTTATTGGTTTATAAGAAAACTGTAAGATTGTTTAGACCCCTTAAACCCAAACAAATTAACCTAGTTATTTAGCCAAGTGATTAATTTAGGTAAATTATTCAGATCTAGGTTAACACAAATATATCATATCATGCAAAGGTGTAGAATAATAAAGAACACATGATATGATGACCCAGGAAAACCAAACCGGTAAAAAACCTGGGGAGGATTTAATTTAGCTATCCTCAAGGTAAAACGAATTCACTATGAAAGAATCGAAGTTTACACAATAGAGACTTAGACCACTAACATCCTATTGCTACCTGCCTGTAGGAAACTTACTACCACGACCACGTGACAGCTCTGAGACCACGGACTCCTTCTTTCCTTGAATTCTCAGCAATGCACAAGCACACCTGCTTGTATATCTTGAAACTCTTTTGTTCTGCAACTGTATGATTTGCCAATCTCTTGACATGAATCTAGTGTTTGGAAACCCTAAGTGTATGTGAAGGTAAGCACCTCTAGATCTAACAATTAGATTCACAAACACAGCATTCAGAACTCTAAAAACGTGGCTAGGGTTTTCTCTTATATACTTAAGGCAAAACATAAAACCCTACACATTAAATGGGCTAGGGCTGAGTTGGAAATTCTGCAAAAAAATAATCTGCATGACTTTCGATCGGTCGAGTCTAATTCTCGATCGATCGAGCCAGGCAGAACTGCACAGTGAATTCTGCAGTAACTCGATTCCTACTTTACATAAAAAGCCATACTTTGAGCAAGTCTTAAAACAAGACTAAAGATTGTTTTGATCATGGTTTGCCAACATTACAAATTGAAGTTCTAATACATTAGTTCCTAATTTCTTAGAACCTAACAAACTCCCCCTTTGGCAATCCGTGACAAAACACAGACTTAACAAAAGCTCAAAGTTTACAAAATAAACAACCCATTACAAAACACTAGCCACTAAACAAATTCAACCTAACTACTATCTATCAGTTGCAAAAGTAGACAGCAGCACGACTGAATCAACTTGTATATTCCCGTAACACTTAACAAACATATAAACACATGTGTGGAAAATACAAGTAACAAAAAAAAACTTCTTGATTTCACATAACACAAAATAAAGACATATATCATGAATAACATCATAAATATAAATCAATAAGCAATGTAGCATAGTGAAACAAGAAACATATACATAAAAATGTATCTCAAAAATATCTCTCCTATCATGAGCCAAAAAAGTAAATACACAGTGAAGCACCTAGATACAATCTAAAAGAGTCCACAAGCTCCTCAGTATCACAACAAGATACAAAACTCCCCCTAAGACAAAAATCTCCTCTACAAGAATGTACTCCACAATAGAGTGTACTCCCCCTTTTTGTGACGAATTGTCAAAGGGCACTCACTCATCATCAAAAGGAGGCGGCAGAGGAGAACGACGAAAACTCGCCAAATCCGCTCTCAAAGCACGAAGCTCATCAAGTACATCCACTAGAAGCTGACCATGAGCCACCTGAACGATCATGACAGTGTCCAAAGTTCGACGAATATCAGAAACATCCGAAAGAAAAGGTGGAGGAACATCAGCAGCAGCAGGATTAGAAGACGTCTCAGTCGCAGGAGCATCTGTAGAAGAAGAAGGAGGTGGAGTGACACCGGAAGGCTCTACCCTAGGACGCTTAGAGCTAGCTCGAAGTTGAGCAACCCTTTGCCTCAAAAAGGTAGCACCTATAGGAGCAATAATGTGAACGGGCTCAGAAGTAGGGAAATCACCTAAACCTAGATGAAGAAGAATCCTATGAATAAAGACAAGAAAGAATAAAGCATGAGCCGTAGAACTACTCTGATGTACTTCGTTCAAAGAACGAAGAAACAGATGTGGAAAACTGATAGGAGCATCAGTAACAAGAGCATACAAAAACACACACCGCTCAATAGGAATGGTGTAGAGATGAGAAATAGGCCATAAGGAATGACAGGCAATCCTAAAGAAAAGATAATGAAGCTCAGAGAGCTCAGCAGACGTGATCTGAGGATCAGAACCCCACTGGATAGAAGACCCAGTGATGTAAGACATCACGTCATCAAGAGGCGAAAACTCATCATAAGGAAAGACCGGATGATCAACAATAGGCACCCCAAGAGCATCAGACACTACCGAAGGGGTAATGCGATACTCCACACCTCGTATCCAACTCTTAACTAGAGTGTTGGTGTCATAGACGTGGATAGAGAGGTTCGAGTAGAACTCTCTAATAAAGGTAGCTGGAAGCGGATGATCAATGTCTAACAAAGGTAACCAACCCCGACGCTCAAAATTACATCTCACCTTAGGATCAACCTCATCTAAAATGACGTCTCACCTTACGTCTCACCTTAGCAGTGAAAGCAATGAAGTTTCCATCCTCATCACTAGCGGATTTGTTAGAAACTTCATCATCACTAAGGGTCACAACCATAGCCTTACCCTTAGACTTCAAATATGTAGGACATTCAGATTTCATATGACCATACCCTTGACATCCATAACATTATTGTCCCATAGAATTACTAGAAGGTTGACCAACTTTCTCTTTAGGTTTTTCAGTGTTATTAACCTTAGTGGGATCATTCCTCCTAATATTTCTAGGTTCAGCAGTGTTTTTGCCTCTTGCCCTTTTATTATTGTTCCTAAGAAAGTTTCTAAAGTTCTTGGCTAGATAGGCAATCTTTGTCGCAGAGAGTTCATCATCAAATCCACCATCCTCAACATCATCAACAGACTTAAGAGCCATTGATTTGGATTTGTTAGTCTTGGGTAGGTCCAACTCATAGGACTGAAGAGATCCTACAAGTTCATCAACATGGATGGAGTCCACATCCTTGCTTTCAATGATGGCAGTCACTTTAGGTCTAAAATCCTCAGTCAAAGATCTAAGAATCTTCTTAACAATTTTAGGTTGATCATAGATTTCACCCAAATTATATGCAGAATTAACAATATCATTCAGTTTAGCATAGAACTCATCAAAAGATTCATCATCATTCATTCTAATGCTTTCAAATCTAGTAGTCAATTGCTGCAACTTATTAATCTTAACTGCCTTTGTGCCTTCATTCACAGTCTGGAGGAAATTCCAAGCAGTATGAGCAACCTCAACATTTGAGATTCTCTTAAATTCCTCCATGGAGACAGCATTGAAAATAGCATTCATAGCTTTGCTATTGAAAGCAGCTGCCTCCTTTTGAGAAGTTTGCAACTCACTCACAGGAGTAGTGGGCCTCTCCCATCTATATTCAACAGAGTTCCAGACTCGCTCATCAATAGATTTCAGGAATGCTTTCATCCTTACTTTCCAATAAGCATAATTGTTCCCATCAAAATGAGGTGGAACAACAAGAAAGTATCCGTGTTCCATGACAACAGGAGTCAAGGATCAGCTCAAAGATCAAAAGATCAAACACAAAAAGCTACCTGCTCTGATACCACTTGTAAGATTGTTTAGACCCCTTAAACCTAAACAAATTAACCTAGTTATTTAGTCAAGTGATTAACTTAGGTAAATTATTCAGATCTAGGCTAACACAAATATATCATATCATGCAAAGGTGCGGAATAATAAAGAACACATAATATGATGACCCAGGAAAACTAAACCGGTAAAAAACCTGGGGAGGATTTAATCTAGCTATCCTCAAGGTAAAATGAATTCACTATAAAAGAATCGAAGTTTACACAATAGAGACTTAGACCACTAACATCCTATTGCTACTTTCCTGTAGGAAACTTACTACCACGACCACGTGACAGCTCCAAGACCACGGACTCCTTCTTTCCTTGAATTCTTAGCAATGCACAAGCACACCTGCTTGTATATCTTGAAGCTCTTTTGTTCTGCAACTGTATGATTTACCAATCTCTTGACATGAATCTAGAGTTTGGAAACCCTAAGTGTATGTGAAGGTAAACACCTCTAGATCTAACAATTAGATTCACAAACACAGAATTCAGAACTCTAAAAACGTGGCTAGGGTTTTCCCTTATATACTTAGGGCAAAACATAAAACCCTACACATTAAATGGGCTAGGGCTGAGTTGGAAAATTTTGCAAAAAAACAATCTGCATGACTTTCGATTGGTCAAGTCTAATTCTCGATCGATCGAGCCAGGCAGAACTGCACAGTGAATTCTGCAGTAACTCGATTCCAACTTTACATAAAAATCCATACTTTGAGCAAGTCTAAAAACAAGACTAAAGATTGTTTTGATCATGGTTTGCCAACATTACAAATTGAATTTCTAATACATTAGTTCCTAATTTCTTAGAACCTAACAAAAACAACTATTTTATGGTTTTAATGCTTATCTTATTATGCTTTTATTTGATTTACTCATCTAGAAAAGGGTTTAATTCTGTATAATTTTTTGAATTATTGTAGACTCTGGGCACGTTAAATGCTTAGTATTCCTTATGTAAGGTTGAAATTTATCAACCATTTTGTTGGCTTTATTCCATGCCAATTTTCTTGTAATTTAGCACTTAGAAACTCCATATTTAGGTGGGAATCATGTAAGGGAAGTGTGTGAGAGAGTGTGAAGAAATGCTCAAAACTGTGCAGTGAAGTAAGGACTCGCGACTGGATCTCACGAGTGGCTCGCGACTGGCAAGCTGGCAGAAGATGCACTCGAGTGAAGCATGCAAAGAAGCTAAACCGTCTGCCAGTTGTTGCACTACACGAAAAAAATTCCAGCCTGGCCATTCAGTTACTCGCGGCTTGTACTCGCGACTCAGTCAAGTCGCGAGGCCAAGTTGCCAGCCAACTTTGTTTTGGAAAAACTAACTTTTCACATGCCATTCTCACTCTAGTATAAATACCCTTTATACCCACAAAATGTAGAGAGCTTCCAGAGAGAATTTTGAGTGAGAAACCCTAGAGAAAACAAGATTGACTCATCCACAATCTTTACATAGTAACTCTTCAAATTCCTTTACTCTTATCCTCTCCATTGTTAGATTCTTAAGAGGTACATTACCCAAAACCTTTTCTCACCTTACCCATATCTATGAGAAGGAAATTTGGTGCTTGGAAAGAAGTTAGGAAGGGACCAATTGATATTGGTTGATGCTATGGGCTATAGCGGAATCCGGTAAGCTAAAGAAGAAATAGGTTCTACGTAACCTCATTGGAGTAGGAGCTTAGAGGGCTTAAGTACACTGGGTAGATTAGGCTTGGAGAGTCTTCTGCTGTTCATGTATCCCAACTACATTCTTTAGTGGATTATTGACCGTTTGGAGGGCGACGGAGAGGTTTTATGCCAAGGGCTTCGGTTTCCACTTCGACAACATATCGTTGTGTCGTCCTTGTGTTTACATCTCTCTTCCTTAATCTTTACCATTTAATTTATGCTGTGGATGTGATTTTATTTGGTTTAGATTGTTTATCAATTCTGTAATAAGCTTATGTTCATTTTTCGGACATACATTGTTTGATGTTAAGCTTGAATTGGTAAATTGTATTTTGGGGGTCTAAACATTCAAGGTGTTTTTCACACTATTTGAACATTCAATTGGTATCAGAGCGGGTGCACTTGCTGTGGTTTAATCACCTTAGTGTGATCCTTGACCCCGTATTGAGATGGACCGGTCTCATTCTTTAAATACACCACCATATTTTGTTGGTAGAAACTATGCTTTTTAGAAAGTCCGGATAAAGGCATTTTTGTGTTCAATTGATGAAAATATGTGGGATGCTGTTAATGTAGGATGGGTTAAGCCGGAGGCCGCTAAATCCACTTGGGATAAAGCAGCCCTTGCGGCATCTAACACTAATAGTAAAGCTTTGAATGCAATTTTTTGTGGTGTGTCTCCAAAAGAGTTTCACAGAATATCTCACGTTTCGGTTGCTAAGGAGGCATGGCAAATATTGGAGACCACGTATGAAGGAACCAAGAAAGTGAAAGACACTAAGGTGCAGATGCTAACCACTCGCTTGAAGGGTCATATGCACACGAGTCCTTTGACTCTTTCTATAGCAAGCTAAATGAAGTGGTCATCAGCAAGTTTAATTTGGGAGAGAAAACGGAGAATTCCAAGATAGTGAGAAAGATCTTTCGATCATTGCCGGAAAGCTTTCGTGCCAACGTGACAGCGATTGAAAAGAGTAAGGACCTTGATGATATCAAAGTCCAAGAACTGATTGTCTCACTTCAAACTTATGAGCCGTCTTTGCCATCACAAAGGAAGAGCAAATCCCTTGCTCTTAAGACAATTAATGAAAAGGTGGAAGCTCACGATTCATCGGATGAGGATAAGGCTGATAAAGATGTGGCATATCTTGTAAAGAATTTCTGAAAGTTCTTGAAGTTCAAGAAGAATGGAAAATTTGCTGAGAAAAGAAAATTTCCAAGTTTCGGAAAGGAGAAAAAGGACTTTAAGAGAAAAGATGGGAAGGTGTCTCAATCCTCTCAAGGAATCACATGTTTTGAGTGCACTGAACATGGACACGTCAAGAAAGAATGTCCCAATTACTTAAGAGGGAAGGGAAAAGTGTATGCCACGACTCTTAGTGATTCAGACTCTTCCAATTCAGATTCAGACGAAAGTTGTGACGGTGAAGGGAATTACTCCGCTTTTATGACCATTGATCATGTTGAATTGTCAGATGGCTTGAGTGTGCTTGTAGAAGAGCTTGGTGAGCACTCTGAATTGGAGTCAATAGGGATAATAGAGGAATCCGATGATGAGGAAGATGAAGGAACAATGGGATTGCAAGAGGCTTACAATTCCCTTCTCAAGAAGACTGGTGAGTATGCAAAAGTGGCTAATGCAGCCATTAAAAAGATGAAGAGGGCAGAGGAAGATTATAGAGGTCTCCTAGTACGACATAAGGAGGCCAAGTGTGAGATAGAAAAGCTGAATGGAGAGTTGTCAGAAGCTTACACAAAAGTGAGATTCCTTGAGCTTGAGGTGGTACAAGCAAATGCCAAAGTAGAGAGGGTTTCCACCAAGAAGCTTGATGATGTCATTTCCTCACAAAAACATTTCTCAGACAAATCCGGGTTGGGATATACCAGAGAATGTAGTCCAACTATCAAAATCACCAAGGAAGTGAAGTTTGTGAAAGTCAAAGAGCCAGTAATGGCTGTATCTACTCCTAAGAAAGAAGAGAATGAAAAGAAGAAGAATGTGGTTGACCAACGGGTGTTGAATAAGCCCCACAACCATTCAGTGGTCAAACCTGAAGCTAGAAGGAAATCACTTCCAAGATCACAAAGAGGTTTGAGAACAAACCATTTTTTGTCATCATTGTGGACTTCAAGGGCACACCAAACCAAAATTGTCACAAACTAAGAGCATTGAATAATGCAAGTGATCAAAGGTCAAGAGGACCAAGAAATGACAAGAGGACTTGGGCTATTGAGCAATTAAGAGGTTGAGATGGTGATTCCGGAATGATGGATGTGGTGAAGATGATTGGTGCATTAACCGCTTGCTTGGAAAGCTTCACTAGAAGGTTTGAAAGTCCTGACACTCATATCCAATCCTATAGGGATATCACCTCAAACGCACGTGACGTGTGGGTGAAAAAGGGTACTCATGCATAAGCATTACAATATGTCCATGCGTTAATACTTCCAATGTTTTGTGACTATGCTTGGTTGTGTGCTTTGTGCTAGTTTGAGTTGAAAAATTGTTTGTTTGTTTGTTTCTACTTTAAATGTTTTTACATTGTTGTTTTTTATCAATCTTTTCTTACTTTTGTGTCAAAAATCCAAAAACACATAAAAAGTAGAAAATCCAAAAAGTTTGATCGACTTTGTTGAGTTTTGTCTTAAACATGTTTCAGCTTGTACCTTTGTGCAAATGGTTTTGTACATCTACGAGTATAGCTTGTTCCCCATGCACTTGTATCATTGTGGGAGAAATCTAGAAATCTATGTGACTGTTGTAAATCGATCTTCAAACTTGTCATGAATGATTAGTCAATGGTTTTGTTGATCTTGAGATATGCATAAACTTGTGTCTATATATCTTCCCACTTTTTACTTTTTTTGTTTTTACTTAAAGAGCTCAACAAATGTAAATCTCCATATGAAAAGAGATAATGAGCTGCAAAAGCCTGTCGCACATACTAGTATTTGACTAAGAAAAAGGAAAAGCGACTCAAAATAAAGTGTATGATGCCCAAAAAGCCAAAGGCTAACTCATCAAATTGAAATATAAAAAATTTCCGGCATCGATCTCCAAATGAGATGTTATGATTCAAAAGATCAAATGAAATGATGTATTTGGAGCCAAATGAAAAGCTTCAATGTTATGCTATCATGTTATCAAGTTTTGTGGGAGGTCATATATGCATATTTCTATAATTGAGATGGGTCACATTATCTAGTGCTAATTGTGTATGCCTTGGTTGAATTGATCATTGAAGCTTCACATTAGACTAAGGACTATCTCATTGTTGATATTCACACACATCACACATGTCTATGTTCAATGAATGTCTTATTCATTTGTGTGATTGTACTTGATTAAATGTGTTTCACATGCTCAATTTTTTGCTGATCAAGCACAAAAATATTTTTGAGTGTTTTTGGTTGTTTTTGGAAAGTATTTTGTTTTTACAAAAATTGTCAAATTTTTCAAAAACTGTGTTACCCTGTTTTGGCGACTTGGTCGCGGGTCAGTCTAGTCGCATGCTTCAGTCGTGAGCCCAATACAGTAGGTTTTCACGTCTCACTGGCGAGTCAATGCCCCAGTCGCAAAAAATACTTAGAAAATTTTCAAAATCTGGGTCTCAAGGTTTCTCGCGACTTGATGTGGCGACTTGTTCGCAAGTGGAGGTTCAGTCGCATGAATCATATAGAAATTTTCGCGGCTCAACTCGCGACTCTCTCGTGGTTAGAACTTCCAGTCGCGAAAAAAACTTAAGAAAAATTTTCAAAATTTTTGTTTTTAAGTATTCTAGCGACTGGCTCTTGCGACTTGGTTCAGTCGCGAAAAATGCGTGTTTTGCTCTTTAAAGTCAGTTTTTAAAACTTTTCAATTTTTCCCTCGAACTTTTTTAACTGTTCATTGTCTTGTTCGCTCTTCTCTCTCTCAAACCATCATGTTTCTCTCAAAAAACCTCCATTTTTGTTCAACATCTTTACTTCAATCTTCAAGAAAAGGTATGGGTTTTCTTATTCTCTCAAAATGTTTCATGAGTATGTCCTTATTTTCTTGGATTTTAAGTTGATGTTTGGTTTTTGTTTTAAATGATGTTTTGGCCATGGGTTCGGGTTTAAGTTTGATTGAATTAGTTTTGTTGATCTTGTTTATTTGATGTGATATATTTTTGGTATCATGATCAATGTTTATCCTTGAGTATGTTAACTGATCTGTCTTGTGTGGAGATTATCATACCCATTTAGATTCGTCTGGTAGATATGTGCAAGACATGTGCTTTAATTTTAAGGTTTTTGTAATTTACACTGTTCGTGGGTGTATTTGGCTTACTGTTTACCTATTGCATATCTACATGTGTTTGAATGGGTTCCCTAAGAGTTGTTCATGTAGTGTTCCTGTGCACACTGTCACACTGTGTTATGCTTAAGTGTTGGTGATGAAACTGCTCTATGCTCGTCTGTTTGGGTTATCTCATGTCACATTGATTTTGATCTGTGTATAGTTAGGGTGGTTGGTATTAATCTCTAATCTTTTTAGTGCTATTAATCTATAACTAATTTTTGAGTTTCCATCTATTGTGCTCTGTTTTTGTGGTTTTTGTTGCTATGATTATGCAGATGACTCCTACAAAGAAGAAAACCACTGCCAAAAAGGGTGACAAACGGTTAAAGATGGACAATACAAAGTTCAGTTCTCCTCAGCATTTTGAGAGATATACCCAGTACTACTTGAAGGCACCTATTATCTAGGAGAGATTTGTAGACTTGGTGGATTTGAAGGACACTTTCATTCCAAGCTGTTTTGAGGGCAGAGGTTGGGATAAGCTATTGAGTGATCTTCCGGGCGTATGTGACCCTCTAATCAGGGAGTTTTATGCTATTGCTGTGTTAAGAGAGCATGAGATTAATTGTTGGATAAGGGGACATGAATTCACCATAGATGTGGCTGACATTGATGAAGTGTTGGGTTTTGAGGGCATGGATGACCATGATTTCACACATTACAAGGATAGAATGTTATCCCTAGAAACTGTTCAGACACATATTGGTGGAGTTAGAGAGGGAAGATGTCTCAGACACATTCTTAAATTCATATTTAAACAACATCACAACATCAATATCAGTTTTTATCAAATCATAGTTTCAACAACCATGCAGAAAATTAAATGTATAATCCTCTATCAACTTGAAACTATTATTTCGAATTCCAAAACGTACAAAACATGTTATACAAATTCGAAATGAAAACCTGGCTCTGATACCAATGTTGGGAAATCATCATGCTTGCATCACATACAAAACATACATAGCGGAAAATAAACGGATCTACTTCATTCGCAATTGATAACATGCAATATGTAAGTTTCAGAATATAAGAACAAGAGAGTGTACCTTGATGCGGTGAAATTCAAAACCGAATAAAGAAGTACTCGGGAAGACTTTCAATCTTCACTCCAATTCCACTTGATGCCCAAGATGTGTGGTCTCTCAATCAGTTCTATGTTTTCTAGAGAGAATATGAAAGAGTGTCTCTCTTCCTTATATTTTATTCTTATTATTATTAAACATACAAACCATTTTATTCTTTATAAAATTCTGTATGTTTCTCTCCACATAACTGATTATCTAATTGGGCTAGCCTTTTTGGGCCTTCCCAATTGGGCTTTAGTGTGTGGCTTGGAGTGGGACCAAAAGGGAACAAATAAGACACTAGCTCCAATGGGCCTTGGGCTTTTCTGTCAACTCTTGACAAGTCCAAAGTTACCATTAATTATATTTAATACCACTATATAAATATAATTGCACTCTAGGCCTCATTAATAAATTATATCCCAAGACTTTATTATACATGCAACCCCTTCATAAAATATTCGTAGTAATACAAAGTCATGAATATAGACTGCCATTTTGTAAATTACTACATCTTAATCCTTGAGTACCCGGTTTAATCCTTTTGAGTTATTCACCATATATTTATAAAATCCAATTTGATAAATATATACTTTAGTCTTACTAAAGTGGTTAGGCCTAACTCTCTGAATAACTGTACCTATTAAACTTATCTCAAGGGAATATTTTATATCTCCGTTAAGAGACTATGAATTCCATCTTGAGAATATATGTTCCATCAACACTAAATGTGGCTACCCAACATACTGAGGTTTTGACCGTTACTTTAGATCTCACTCTTGATATATCAAAGTAACCTACATTTTATGATCAGGTCCATTATTCTCTCAGGATTAAGAGTTCATGTGAATACAGGTCGTGAGATTTATTATTCAATTGACAGTCGTTAGGAGAATAATAAATCTCACAGCGGTCCAGTTTAATATGTCTTAACTCTTAAAACATATCAACATATTAACTAGAAGTCACCACTTTCATGATCAAGACAAATCATCGTAGTTAATATGTTATAGTCTTCGCTGATGAAATGCCCAATTTCATCACCGACTACGAACCACAATTCTGAGTTTACAAAGAACTTGTGATCTATATCTTCTGTGACTAAATCACATAAATCACATACTATGCATCTCATGGACTATTTGATAATGTCCGAATATTCATGTTACCATTATTTTAGATAAGAATAAAACAACTTTATTGAACACAATATTAAGTCATACATCATTTCTCACATAATGTCATATATAATATCATACATAGCATCAAACAATAGGATTTAAGGGCACATATCCTAACAAGTAAAGCATATACTCATATATCTTAGGAGAATGAGGGATTATGTGCTTGTCCACAAAAGTGAGGTTTTGATTGTTACTGGATGTACAAATTCTGACTTGTAGTTTGATTGTGATTCATGAAGTTGGACTTCAAGATTTGTGTTCATCCTAGTGGTGAAAATGCACATTAAGCATAAGTATTATCTCACTAGAGAGATATGAGTACTTGAGTAGTAGTAGAAAAGATAATTTACGCAATAAATCTGACTGAAACTTGTTTCCAAACCTTGCCTTAGAGTGACTTTGAATTACTCTAAAGGGAGATAAGTGTCGGATATATGGTAAATTGTCTTTGGGGGCAAGTGGGAGATTGTTGGGGTTTATGCCCTAAAAAACTATTTATAAATGAACAAATGGGACATTATCTTAGTCCATGAGATGCATAGTATGCGATTTATGTGAAAAGTCACAGAAGATATAAGTTGCAAGTTCTTTGTAAACTCAGAATGTAGTTCGTAGTCAGTGATGAAATTGGGCATTTCATCTGTGAAGACTATAACATATCAATTAAGATGATTTGTCTTGATCATGGAAATGGAGATTTTTTAGTTGGTATGTTGATATGTTTTAAGAATTAAGACATATTGAACTGGACCTCTGTGAGAAATATTATTCTCCTAACTACTGTCAAATGAATAATAAATCTCACGACTTCTATTTACATCAACTCTAAATCCTGAGAGAATAATAGACCTGATCATGAGATGTAGGCTGCTTTGATATATCAGGAGTGAGATCTATAAGTTACGGTCAAAACCTCAGTATGTTGGCCAGCCGCATTTAGTGTTGATGGAACATATATTCTCAAAATGGAATTCATAATCTCTTAATAGAGGTATAAAATATTCCCTTGAGATAAGTTTAATGAGTTTGGTTATTCAGAGAGTTGGGCCCAACCACTTTAGTAAGGAGTTACTAAAGTATATATTTATGGAATTGGATTTTATAAATATATGATGAATAACATTAAGGATTAAACTGGGTACTCGAGGATTAAGATGTAGTAATCTTCAAAGTGGCAGTCTATATTCATGACTTTTTATTACTACGAATATTTAATGAAGGGGTTGCATGTATAATAAAGTCTTGGGATATAATTTATTAACAAGGCTTAGAATGCAATTATATTCATATAGTGGTATTAAATATAATTAATGGTAACTTTGGACTTGTCAAGAGTTGACAGAAAAGCCCAGGGCCCATTGGAGCTAGAGTCTTATTTGTTCCCTTTTGGTCCCACTCCAAGCCACACACTAGAGCCCAATTGGAATGACCCAAAAGGCTAGCCCAATTAGATAATTAGTTATATATAAGGAGAGAAACATACAGAATTTCATAAGTCCTTTTATGAGTCTTTTCATTAGTGTTTTTCATCAAGAATACACAAGGAATGAAGTGGTTTGTATGTGAGTGTTGGACACTCCCTTGTTCTCTCCTTGGAAACTGATTGAGAGACCACACATCTTGGGCATTAAGTGGAATTGGAGTGAAGATTAAAAGTCTTCCCAAGAATTTCTGATTTCTGAATTTTGAATTTTACCGCACCAAGGTACGCTTTCTTGTTCTTAAATTCTGAAACTTTCATAGTGCATGTTATCAATTGCAAATGAAGTAGATCCGTTAATTTTCCACTGCGTATGTTTTTTATGTGATATGAACATGTATTTTCCCAACATGGTGACCTTAAATTCACCCGATGTGTTTTTGCCTTGGTGGTTTTCCCCATTCGTAAACAAAACACCAGTGTTAAATTTAATTTCTGCTGCATTTTGTTATTTGGTGAGTTCTTTATGCTACCACGTTCATTGCATGTAATTGAATCTAATTAATTTTACTTGGCTAATTAATTTGATTAAGTTATCAAAGGGGCCAATACATTCTTGGCCTATCAAGTGGTATCAGAGTGGGCACGCTCTGATTATGGTTAATCTTTGCTGTGTGATCCACTGACTCTTGTTTGTCATGGATAGAGGACAATCTTTAATTATACCTCCTTTATTTGACGGCCCTAACTATGCGTTCTGGAAAGTACGCATAAGAGCTTTCTTGTAGTCCTTAGATGAGAAGGTGTGGCAAGTTGTGGAGATCGGCTGGACTAAGCCAAAGGAAGCGTCAACTGATTGGGATGATGCTAAGATCAAAACAGCAAACTTCAATAGCAAAGCATTGAATGCCTTATTCAATATGGTCACCAATGAGGAGTTCAAGAAGATATCCTCAAATAAAACTACTAAGGAAGTATGGACTATCCTCCAGACAACCTATGAAGGAATTAAGGCTGTCAAGGATTCAAAGCTTCAAAGGATTACCATGAGCTTTGAAGAAATTAAGATGGTGGAGGATGAGTCATTTGATGAGTTCTATGTGTTGGGAAAATACATGTTTGTATCACATACAAAACATACGCAGCGAAAAATTAACGGATCTACTTCATTCGCAATTGATAACATGAACTATGTAAATTTCAAAATTTAAGAACTAGAAAGCGTACCTTGGTGCGGTGAAATTCAAAACCAAAGATCAGAAGTTCTTGGGAAGACTTTTAATCTTCACTCCAATTCCACTTAATGCCCAAGAAGTGTGGTCTCTCAATCAGTTTCTAAGGAGAGAATAAGGGAGTGTCTAGCACTCACATACAAAACATTTCATTCCTTGTGTAATCTTGATGAAAAACACTTATGAAAAGACACATCCAAAGAACCTTATGAAATTCTGTAAGTTTCTCTCCTTATATACAACTGATTATCTAATTGGGCTGGCCTTTTGGGCCATTCCAATTGGGCTCTAGTGTGTGGCTTGGAGTGGGACCAAAAGGGAACAAAAAAGACTCTAGCTCTAATGGGCTTTGGACTTTTCTGTCAACTCTTGACAAGTCCAAAGTTACCATTAATTATATTCAATACCACTATATGAATATAATTGAACTCTAGGCCTTATTAATAAATTATATCCCAAGACTTTATTATACATGCAACCCCTTCATTAAAATATTCGTAGTAATACAAAGTCATGAATATAGACTGCCACTTTGAAGATTACTACATCTTAATCCTTGAGTACTTGGTTTAATCCTTAATATTATTCATCATATATTTATGAAATCCAATTCCATAAATATATAATTTAGTAACCACTTTAGTAAGGAGTTACTAAACTGGTTGGGCCTAACTCTCTAAATAACCAAACCCATTATACTTATCTCAAGGGAATATTTTATATCTCCGTTAAGAGATTATGAGTTCCATCTTGAGAATATATGTTCCATCAACACTAAATGCGGTTGCCCAACATACTGAGATTTTGACCGTAACTTATAGATCTCACTTCTGATATATCAAAGCAACCTACATCTCATGATCAGGTCTATTATTCTCTCAGGATTTAGAGTTGATGTAAATAGAAGTCGTGAGATTTATCATTCATTTGACAGTCGTTAGGAGAATAATAAATCTCACAGTGGTCCAGTTCAAGATGTCTTAACTCTTAAAACATATCAACATACCAACTAGAAATCTCCATTTCCATGATCAAGACAAATCATCTTAGTTGATATATTATAGTCTTTGCAGATGAAACGTTCAATTTCATCACCGACTACGAACTACATTCTAAGTTTACTAAGAACTTGCAATTTATATCTTCTGTGACTTTTCACATAAATCACATACTATGTATCTCATGGACTAAGATAATGTCCCATTAGTTCATTTATAGATAGTCTTATATAATTAAACTATTTAATTATTTATGACACACCAATAAATTGGATTTTAGGGCATAAACTCCAACACTATGCCAAGCTAAAGGACATAGTTAACTCTTCCTTTAATCTTGAGGAAACCATTCCCGGACCTAAGATTGTAAGAAAGGTGCTCAGATTTCTATCGGAGAGATTCCATGCCAGGATCACCTCCATTGAGGAATCAAAGGACATTGATAAAATTCCTTTGGCAAAGCTGGTTGGCAACTTGCAAACCTATGAATTGGGTTTAACTAGGATCAGGAAATCAAGCAAGTGCAAGAGCAAGGCATGAAGGCTAAAAGCAGTGATATAGATTAGTCCTCTGAAGATTCCAAGATGAAATCCTACATCATAAGGCAATTCAAGAAGTTTATAAAGAATATCAATGCAAAAGGATTTGACAAGGACCATAAGCAATCTAGTTCGTCTCAATTCAAGAGCCAAGACAGAGGAAAGAAGTGTAGGAAAAACTAGTTTTGTATCTCATATAAAACACACAGCGGAAACAATAAAAATGGATCTATTTCATTCATGATTGATAACATGCACTATGTAAATTTCAGAATTCAAGAACGAGATTACGTACCTTGGTGCGGTGAAATTCAAAACAAAAGATTCAAAGTACTTGGGAACACTTTTAATCTTCACTCCAATTCCACTTTACGCCCAAGAAGTATGGTTTTTCAATCAGTTTCTACGGGAGAATAATTGAGTGGCTTCACTCGCACATACACACCACTTCACAATGATGTCTCTTTTTTTTCTTATAAAAAATTCTGTATGTTTCTCCCTCTTATAACTAACTGATTATCTAATTGGGCTGGCTTATTGGGCCTTTCCAATTGGGCTTTAGTGTGTGGCTTGGAGTGGGACCAAAAGGGACCAATAAGATATTAGCACCAATGGGCCGTGGGCTTTTCTATCAACTCTTGACAAGCCCAAAGTTATCATTAATTATATTTAATACAACTATATAAATATAATTGCACTCTAGGTCATATTAATAAATTACATCCCAAGACTTTATTATACATGCAACCCCTTCATAAAATAGTCGTAGTAATACAAAGTCATGAAAGTAGACTGTCATTTTGAAAATTACTACATCTTAATCCTTGAGTACCCAGTTTAATCCTTTTAAGTTATTCATCATATCTTTATGAAATCCAATTCCATAAATATATACTTTAGTATATTCTTACTAAAGTGGTTAGGCCTAACACTTTGAATAACCAAAACCATTAAACTTATCTCAAGGGAATATTTTATATCTCCGTTAAGAGATTATGAATTCCATCTTGAGAATATATGTTCCATCAACACTAAATGTGGCTACCTAACATACTGAGGTTTTGATCGTAACTTTAGATCTCAATCCTGATATATCAAAGCAACTTACACTTCATGATCAGGTCCATTATTCTCTCAGGATTAAGAGTTCATGCAAATAGAAGTCATGAGATTTATTATTCATTTGACAGTCTTTAGGAGAATAATAAATCTCACAGTGGTTCAGTTCAATATGTCTTAACTCTTAAAACCTATCAACATATCAACTAGAAGTCTCCACTTCCATGATTAAGACAAACCATCTTAGTTGATATGTTGTAGTCTTCGCAGATGAAATGCCAAATTTCATCATTGACTACGAACTATAATTCTGAGTTTACAAAGAACTTGTGATTTATCTCTTCTGTGACTAAATCACATAAATCACATACTATGCATCTCATGGACTATATAATAATGTCCAAATATTCATGTTACCATTATTTTAGATAATAATAAAACAACTTTATTAATTATAACATTAAGTCATACATAGCATCATACAATAGGATTTAAGGGCATATATCCTAACAATCTCCCACTTGACCTAAAGACTATTGTGCACTACTCCAACTCCCACTCCCTCCAAATGTGACTCAAAAGTCCTTTGTGGCAAGGTTTTGGTAAAGGGATCTGCTAGATTACTTGCACTATTAATCTTTGTTACTACTACATCTCCTCGAGCAACAAAGTCTCGAATAATGTAATACTTTCTCTCAATGTGCTTTCCTTTCTTGTGATTCCTTGGATCCTTGGATTGTGCAACTACTCCACTATTGTCGCAAAACAACGTGATAGGAACTTGCTCCATTCTCATAACACCAAGATCAAAAAGGAATTTCTTGAGCCAAACAGCTTCCTTTACCACTTCACAAGCAGCAACATATTCAGCTTCCATGATGGAGTCCGCAATACTAGATTGCTTAACACTCCTCCAACTTATGGCTCCACCTCCCAAGGTGAACACACAACCTAAAGTGGACTTTCTGAAATCAAGATCTGACTGAAAATCTAAATCTGTATAACCAATGGGAATCAAATCCTCACTATGGTAAACAAGCATATAATCTCTTGTTCTCCATAGATACTTGAGAATATGCTTTACAGCTTGCCAATGTTTAAGTCTTGGATTTGATTGATATCAGCTGACCATGCCAACTGAATGACAGATATCTGGTCTAGTACATAGCATGGCATACATGAGACTTCCCACTGTAGAAGCATAAGGAACTTGTCTCATCATATTTTCTTCCTCTAGAGTCTTAGGTCTTTGGTCATCAGAGAGAGGTACTCCATGTCTAAAAGGAAGTAATCCTTTCTAGGAGTTTTGCATGCTACACCGTTCTAGAACCTTATCTATATACCAAATTTGTGATAAACCTAACATCTTATTCTTGCGATCTCGCCAAAGCTTGATCCCTAGAATAAAGTTAGCTTCACCTAAGTCCTTCATTTCAAATTGGCTTGACAACCAAAGCTTTACAGATGTCATTACCCCTACTTCGTTTCCAATGAGTAGAATATCATCAACATAAAGCACTAGGAACATTACTACTTTATCTTGATGTCTTTTGTATACACATAGTTCATCAAGATTTTGTTCAAAACTAAATGATTTGATTGCTTGATCAAATCTGATGTTCCATAACCTAGATGCTTGCTTAAGTCCATAAATGGATCTTTTCAACTTGCATACTATATGCTCTTGGTTTTTTGCTATGAAACCTTTAGGTTGCATCATATAGGTTTCTTCTTCAAGATTGCGATTAAGAAATGCAGTCTTGACATCCATTTGCCAAATCTCATAATCATAATGAGCAGCAATGGATAAGAGAATTCTGATAGATTTAAGCATGGCTACTGGCGAAAAAGTTTCATCATAATCAATACCTTCTTTTTGTGTATACCCTTTTGCCATTATTCTTGCTTTAAAGGTTTCAACCTTTCCATCTATCCCTCTCTTTCTCTTGTAAACCCATTTGCAACCAATAGGTTTAATGCCATTAGGCGCCTTTACAAGATCCCAAACATGATTGGAATACATTGAATCTAATTCAGATTTCATAGCTTGGACCCAATGATGTGCATCTATATCATTCATTATCTCCTCATAAGTGTAGGGATCCGATTCAGCCTCTTCTGGGATTGCTTCATAAGTTTCTCCCAAACCTATAAATCTTATAGGAGGCCGAACAATTCTCCCACTACGACGAGGCACCTGTGTACTAGTCATCTTATGAGTAATGTCTTGTGGTGTAAATAACCATCTCACCACTAAAGCCCGCCAATCATGAATAACATTTGTATTCTTCAGCATAGCAAATAGTGATGTTTAGAGCTTAACATAATTGAGTATTTCTTCTCTCTATCTTGTATGCCCATGCATGATATGCTCAATATATATATATATATATATATGCAAAGAATATAAAAGAAAAAGGAATCAAAATGCTTTTAAATATGATTGCAAGCATGTTTCTAGAAGATGTGGGAATTATTGGAAGTACCTCGAAGGTGATAGTTCCCATCAAGCAGTTATGATGGCTTCTCGACAGATTCGCAATCCACCGAGAAAGTTTCTGTTTGGCCGATCCATCAAGGTATTTTTGCCGTCGATAGATTCTTGACAGCACCTCGACCGATTATATCTGTCGAGATTTAGTGCTCAACAGATCCTCGATCCATTGAGCTGCGATTTCTTTAAATAGCTCCAGCGCAAAATCAGATCTCACTCTTTCATATCTCTCTTGACAGAAAAGCTATCCAACTTCTCTCAAACACTCTTTTCTCTCTCTTTTCATCTTTCCCACTTGGATTTCAGCCTTGTTTGAGTTTTTCTCTTCTGGTATGATCTCTTTATCCCTTTTTCTTTATGCATTTCATGCATTTAGACTTAGGTTTTGGGTTTTGTTGAAATTTTTTGGGTTTTTGAAAATTGATGAGTATTTTGTGAAATTTTTGGGTTTGGTGTTATGTTTTTGATGTAATATGATCATGCATTGCATTCCATTTGCATATTCACAATGTTTCATGCATTTAGATGCGTGTTTATATGCTTGAAAATTGTGTGCTGATAGGTTTGGATTAGGTTGAACCCATGATGCAATTATGTTTACCGCATCACATGTTTATGCATTTTTCATGTATACGTACCCTGTCTTTTCTTTATTTTTGGTACTATGTTGTGATGGTGTTTTTCTGTTTATTTCTCTCTCTCTCTCTCTCTCTCTCTCTTGGATAGTCTGTGCATGGCACCCAAGTGCAAATCCACTCCGTCTCGGAACCCTCTTCGTTCCAGGACATCTTCTTCTGATCCTACTCCTCTTCACATCTGGTTCTGTGATGAGAAGGCCTGTAAGGACTTCTCGGAGAACTTCTCTAACCGTTGTGTTCATTCGAAATGCCACATGGTTCTATCAGACTTTTTTGATACTCCTTTACCCACTGTCATTCATAGTCGAGGATGGGAATCTCTATGTGAGATACCCATGAGATGTCACACTGTGATCATATAGGAGTTCTACTCCAACATGAATGGTTTCGATACCTCTATACCGCAGTTTGTTACATAGATTCAAGGTACACGTATCGTAGTCACTCCGGATATTATTTCTGAGATACTACACATTCCGCGGGTATTGCATGCTGATTATCCCACTTGTCCACATCTGAGGACTATGTCCAAAGACAAACTTCTGTCTCATTTCTGTGAGACACCTTCTTCATGGGGTGAGCGCCAAAACACCTCATGCTCGGGCTTTGCAAAAGGTCCGAGGTTTCTAAACATGGTGATGGCTTTTGTTCTCCATCCACTGTCTCATTATAACTCCATTACCAAGCCTCGTGCTAAATTTTTTCTATCCCTCTTAGGGGACCTCTCTATAGACTTTCCTTTTCACTCCATTTTCTCTCTCATCGATGTCTATAGAGATACAACGACCCGTGATAAGCTCATTTTTCCCTTCGGCTATCACGCGGATTATTCATCATTTTTCTATCTCTATCTCTATCCCTGAGTCTCCTCTCTTACCGCCATGGATGCCATTAGCGCGGTGTCTATTAGATAAAGCAAGGCCCAACTTCGACCAAAGTGGCCACAGACCGAGACGGCGACTCCTCCAGCTTCGACCAAAGTGGCCACAGATCGAGACGGCGACCGAGATGGTAACTTATAGATCTCACTCCTGATATATCAGAGCAAGCATGGGAGTGGTAGTAAAGGACACCAATAGTCTGGTAATGGCCTCTTTATCTCAAAATATTCTGCTTGTAACTTCGGTGGAGGAAATGGAAGCTACAACTGCAATCTGTGCCTTTGAATTGTCCCTTGAGCTGGGTTTTGATAAGATCATAATCGAAGGAGATTATGAGACTGTCATTAAGGCCCTAACAGATCCATCACCATCACTGGCGTCCTATGGTTTGTTGATTCAGGAGGCACAACAGTTGGTAGCATAGCTCAATGGAATTATTTTTCAACTTGTGGGTAGAGAGGGTAACAAAGTAGCATATAACCATGCAAGACATGCATGTCAAGTCATAGGTTTTAATGTTTGGATGGAGGATGTTCCAATCCATTGTTTCGATGTTTATCAGGCAGACATGCCATTATCTTAATAAAACTTCAGATCTTCAACAGCAATTAAGTGAAGAGACATGACATTTATGAGGAGTAATGTTTGTCTGCCAAAACACAAGAAACGAAGAGGCACCAAAACAGCTAGGAGCATCCTTTTGAGCCACGTGTCTGTTTTAAACATCACAAAGGTATGATTACTGAAATATTAATACTTGAACCAAAATGACCAAAATACCCTTGGTTAACCTTGGGTTGACGGAATGTCAAAATTTTTCAAAACCATGCCCAAGCAACAGTTTTCATGATTCTATGTCAAATCCAAGTTTATTAGAGCTTTTTATCAACTTTGACCAAGTTTGACCCAAAGTTGACTCTCAATGATGACCGAAAACCTAATTTTTATCCAACCATTAAAACAAGTTGAAACTAACACCACTGCGAAGAATATTGAATTCCCTTTTGAATGACTACTCATGGGTCAAAATTTGAGTTAAAACAGTTGAGATATCTTGAAAACCATGCTGAGTGCATCAACTCGCTTCCCGTGGCCATAACTTTTTATCCAACCATCCAGTTTTTGAAATGTCAAGTGATATGGAAACTAGGCATCCATAACTTTCCATTGGTACCAAGATCAAGTCACTGAGACCAGAGAAAAGCTTTCAAATGATCAATCAAAGTCAAAATCAGAAAGCTAGAGGAAAAGACAAAAGTGTTAAGGTATGGACAACGTGCACTAAGTGCACACTGGTAGCTGAACAGTCACTAAAAAAATATAAACCCCCCCTAGCTCTCAAACTTTGAAAAAAAAAAAAAAAAAGATGTTTGGGCAATTCAAAACATTTTCTGTAGCTTTCTTCTATCTTTTTCCCCCTAAATTCTCTCTCAAACACACAAATAAATCCTTGATTCTTATATCTTCAAAAATCAAGAGGTAGTGTTCTTGCTTCTGTCTCCTCCTCCTTGGTCCGTCTACCTTGGTTTTGAGGGGTTTAGATTTAGCTTTTTAGCTACAATATACACCCATTTTCTCTTTCGCTCTTTATTACTTTCTTTTAAATTCCTAGCATGTTTTATTACTTTCTAAGCATGTTTTATTTATTTGATGTTGTTGGCCTAGCCTTCTTGGGCTAAGATATGTCTAAATTTCTTTTTTGTACTTTTTTCCGTGTTTATGTGCTTAAATACCTTGTTTGTATGCTATGCTTAAATGCCTTGTCTTTAAATGTTTTTTTATTCCTTTTCTTTGTGTGACTTGCATTTGGGTAGGGTGTTGATATAGATTTATTGGTCCTAGCCTACATCCATACACCCAAGTTCATTAAAGGGTTTGGATTAGTTCCTATTTGCATGTTTGTGCTTCGTTCGGTCCCTTTAGATGCTTGTGTGTGTTCCTATTCTCATATCTATCCTTATGATGCTATGTTTGGATGCTTACATCTTTAGATCCTTGTTTCCAATTTTAGATCCACGCTCGTATGTTTAGATCTAGGTTCTTGCAGCCTTGCTTTGTTTCACATGTGTAAGGTTAAAATTTATCAACCATTTTGTTGGCTTTATTCCGTGTCAATTTGCTTGTATTTCAGCACTTAGAAACCCTATATTTAGGTGGGAATCATGTAAGGGTAGTGTGTGAGAGAGTGTGAAAAATTGCTCAAGATTGTGCAGTGAAGCAGGGACTCGCGATTGGATCTTGCGAGTAGCTCGCGACTGGCACGCCACCAGAAGATACACATGAGTGAAGCATGCGAAGAAGCTGAACCGTCTGCCAGCTATTGTACTACACGACAAAATATCCTGCCTGGCCATTCAGTTAGCTCGCGGCTTGAACTCGCGACTTCGTCAAGTCGCAAGGTCAAGTCGCCAGCCAACTCTGTTTTGGAAAAAATTGACTCTTCGAATTCCTCTCTCACCCCAGTATAAAAACCCCTTATACCCACGAAATGTAGAGAGCTTCTAGAGAGAATTTTGAGAGAGAAACCCTAGAGAAAACAAGATTGACTCATTCACAATCTTTACATTGTGACTCTTCAAATTCCTCTACTCTCACCCTCTCAATTGTTAGATCCTTGAGAGGTTCATTACCCAAAACCTTTTCTCACCATACCCATATCTGTGAGAAGGTTATTTGGTGCTTTCGGAAGCAGTTAGGAAGGGACCAATTGATATTGGTTGATGCTATGGGCTATAACGGAATCCGGGAAGCTAAAGAAGAAATAGGTTCGCCGTAACCTCGTTGGAGTAAGAGCTTAGAGGACTTAGGTACACTAGGTAGATTAGGCTTGGAGGGTCTACTGCTGTCCATGTATCCCAACTACATTCTTTTGTCGATTATTGATCTCTTAGAGGGCGGCGGAGAGGTTTTACACCATGGGCTTCGGTTTCCTCTTTGATAACACATCCTTGTGTTGCCCTTGTGTTTGCATCTCTCTTCCCTTAATCTTTGCCATTTAATTTCTACTGTGGATGTGATTTTATTTGGTTTAGATTGTTTACCAATTCTGTTTTAAGCTTTTGTTCAGTTTCCGAACATAATGTGTTTGATATTAAGCTTGAATTGGTAATTTGTAAATTAGGGGTCTAAACGTTTATAGTGTTTTATACGCTTTTTGAACTTTCAATTGGTATCAAAGTGGGTGCACTTGCTATGGTTTAATTACCTTTGTGCGATCCTTGACCCCATATTGAGATGGACCAGTCTCAATCTTTAAATGCACCACCATATTTTGGTGGTAGCAACTATGCTTTTTGGAAAGTCCGAATGAGCGCATTTTTGGGTTCTATTGATGAAAGTGTGTGGGATGTTGTTGATGTTGGATGGGTTAGGCCAGAGGCTAAAAAATCCACTTGGGATAAAGCAGCCCTTATTGCATCTAAGGCTAATAGTAAAGCTTTGAATGCAATTTTTTGTGATGTGTCTCCAGATGAGTTTCACATGATCTCTCACGTCTCAGTTACTAAGGAGGCATGGCAAATATTGGAGACCACGTATGAAGGAACCAAGAAAGTGAAAGATACTAAGTTACGGATGCTGACCACTCACTTTAAGGAGCTCAAAATGAGTGAGGATGAGTCCTTTGACTCTTTCTCTATAGCAAGCTGAATGAAGTAGTCATCGGCAAGTTTAACTTGGGTGAGAAAACGGAGGATTCAAAGATTGTAAGGAAAATACTTCGATCATTGCCGGAGAGCTTCCATGTAAAAGTTACTGCAATTGAAGAGAGCAAGGATTTGGATGATATCAAAGTTCAAGAACTAAGTGGCTCACTTCAAATTTATGAGCTGTCTTTGCCATCTCATAGGAAGAACAAATCTCTTGCTCTTAAGACAATTAATGAGAAGGTGGAAGCTCACGACTCATCGGATGAAGATGAGGCTGATAAAGATGTGACATATCTTGTGAAGAATTTCCGAAAGTTCTTGAAGTTCAAGAAGAATGGAAAATTTGCTGAGAAAGGAAAGTTCCCAAGTTTCGGGAAGGAGAAAAAGGACTTTAAGAGGAAAGATGGGAAGAAGTCTCAATCCTCTCAAGAAATCACATGTTTTGAGTGCAATGGATATGGACACATCAAGAAAGAGTGTGCCAATTATTTAAGAGGGAAAGGAAAAGTGTATGCCATGACTCTTAGTGATTCAGATTTTTCTAACTCAGATTCAGATGAAAGCTGTGACGGTGAAGGGAATTACTCCGCTTTTATGACCATTGATCATGTTGCATCGTCAGATGACTTGAGTGTGCTTGTAGAAGAGCTTGGTGAGCACTCTGAATTGGAGTCAATAGGGATAATAGAGGAATCCGATGATAAGGAAGATGAAGGTACAGTGGGATTGCAAGAGGCTTACAATTCTCTTCTCGAGAAGACCGGTGAATATGCAAAAGTGACTAACGCAGCCATTAAAAAGATGAAGAGTGCAGAGGAAGATTATAGAAGTCTCCTAGTACGACATAAAGAGGCCAAGTGTGAGATAGAAAATCTGAATGGAGAATTCTCAGAAGCCTATGCAAAAGTGAGATTCCTTAAGCTTGAGGTGGTACAAGCAAATGCCAAAGTGGAAAGGGTCTCCACTAAGAAGCTTGACGATGTTATTTCCTCACAAAAACATTTCTCAGAAAAATCCGTGTTGGGATATATTGGAGAAAGTAGTTCAGTTGTCAAAATCGCCAAGGAAGTGAAGTTTGTAAAAGTCAAAGAGCCAGTAGTGGCTGCACCTTCTCCTGAGAAAGAAGAAAATGAAAAGAAGAAGAATGTGGTTGAGCAAAGGGTGCTGAATAAGCCCCGTAATCATTCATTGACCAAACCCAAAACTAGAGGGAAATCACTTCCAAGATCACAAAGAGGTTCGAGAATGAATTATTTTTGTCATCATTGTAGACTTCAAGGGCACACCAGACCAAATTGTCACAAACTGAGAGCATTAAAAAATGCAAGTGATCAAAAGTCAAGAGGACCAAGAAATGACAAAAGAACTTGGGTTGTTGAGCAACCAAGAGATCGAGATGGTAATTTTGGAATGATAGATGTGATAAAGATGATTGGTGCATTCACCACTTGCTTAGAATGCTTCACTAGAAGGTTTGAAAGTCCTAACACTCATACCCAATCCTATAGGGATATCACCCCAAACGCACATGACGTGTGGGTGAAAAATGGTACTCATGCATAAGCATTACAACATATCCATGCATTAATACTTCCTGTGTTTTATGACTATGCTTGGTTGTATGTTTTGTGCTTGTTAGAGTTGAAAAATTGTTTGTTTGTTTGTTTATGCTTTAAATGCTTTTACATTGATAGTTTTTATCAATCTTTTTCTTATTTTGTGTCAAAAATCCAAAAACACATAAAAAGTAGAAAATCTAAAATGGTTGATCGACTTTGTTGAGTTTTATCTTAAATATGTTTTGCCTTATACCTTTGTACTAATGGCTTTGTGCATTCATGAGCGTAGATTATTTTTATGCACCCTTATTACTGTGGGAAAAATCTTGAAATCTTTGTGACTGTTGTAAATCGATCTTTAAACTTATCATGAATGATTAGTTAATGATTTTTTTGATCTTAAGACATGCATAGACTTATGTCTATATATCTTCCCACTCTTTATTTTTATTTTTTTGCTTAAAAAGAGCTCTACAAATGTAAATCTCTAAATGAAAAGAGATAATGAGCTGCAAAAGCCTATCGCACGTACTAGTATTTGACTAGGAAAAAGGGAAAGCGACTCAAAACAATTATATGATGCCCAAAAAGGCCAAAGGCTTATTCATCAAATTGAAATATAAAAAATTTCAGGCATCGATCTCCAAATGACATGTTGTGATTCAAAAGATCAAAAGAGATGATGTATTTGGAGCCAAATGAAAAGCTTCAATGTTATGCTATCTTGTTATCAAGTTTTGTGGGAGGTCATATATGCATATTTCTATAATTGAGATGGGTCACATTCTCTAGTGCTAATTGTGTATGCCTTGGTTGAATTGATCATTGAAGCTTCACATTAGACTAAGGACTATCTCATTGTTGATATCCACACACATCACACATGCCTATGTTCAATGAATGCCTTATTCATTTGTGTGATTGTACTTGATTAAATGTGTTTCACATGCTCAGTTTTTGTTGACCAAGCACAAAAAAGAAAAAAGATTTTTTAGTATTTTTAGTTGTTTTTGGAAAGAATTTTGTTTTTACAAAATCTGTCAAATTTTTCAAAAAATGTGTTGCCCTGTTTTGGTGACTTGGTCACAAGTAACTCCAGTCGCATGCCCCAGTTGCAAGCCCAATACAGAAGGTTTTCATGCCTCACTGGCGAGTCAATGCCCTAGTCGCGAAAAATACTTAGAAAATTTTTCAAAATTTGGTTTTTGAGGCTTCTCGCGATTTGATGTGGCGACTTGTTCGCGAGTGGAGGTTCAATCGCGAGAATCATACAGAAAGTTTCGCGGCTCAACTAGCGACTCTCTCGCGGTTTGAACTTCCAGTCGTGAAAAACACTTAGAAAATTTTTCAAAATTTTTGTTACAAGTGTTTTGGCGACTGACCCTAGTGACTTGCACGCGACTTGATTCAGTTGCGAAAAACACGTGTTTTGCGCTTTCAAGTCAGTTTTTAAAAATTTTTAGTTTTTCCCTCAAATATTTGTGACTATTCATTGCCTTGCTCGTACATACCACTCTCAAACTCATCGTGTCTATCACTTAAACCATTATTGTTCTTCATCATTTCAACTTTAATCTTTAAGAAAAAGGTATGGGTTTTCTCATTTTCACTACATTCTTCATGGGTACAGCTTTTATTTCTTGGATTATCATGTTGGTGTTCGGTTTTTGTGCTATATGGTGTTTCAGCCATGTTTTTGGGTAGTTTGATGAGTTTGATAATATGGGTTCTGTGTTTATGATAATATGTTGCTTGTGTTACATGTGTTCATGTTTGACTTCTATTGTTGGGTTGAGTTTCTTGCCAATACTGTGTTGTGCATGCCATGCTCACAGTAGATTGTCACAATGACAGTCTCTTGCAACCCTGTGATGTCCACAGGTTACACTGTTCTCTATTGTGCTTGCATTTTCATATATTTTGGCAACCTGTTACATACTTCTGTACACAATGCACTTGCGTTTCCCATGTTTGCTGGTTGCTAAATTGGTTCGTTCTCTGTGGTTAAGTGTTATATCTATCTGAAATCAATGTGTCTTCATTTCTCTATCTAACTTGAATCTAATCAAGTTGTTGTATGTGTCTTGGATTTTCTTTGCTCTTGGTTCTCTGCTGTGTCTGTTCTTTTACAGATATCATGTCATTCCTCTAAAGGAAAAGAGATTGTAACCGATGTTCCTTCCCCTGCTGCTAAGAGGACTCGACACTCATCCCAGTCGTCTCAAGACACAAATAGTGAGAGATTCAGGACTCCGATTGATTCACAGACATATTCCAACATCTTCGTAGATGCTCCTATTATTGTGGAACGAGTAGTACAATTTGAAACCTTGGAAACAACATTTATCCTTAGGATTTTTGGAACAAAGGATTGGGCTGATCTATTTGGAAACTTCGAAGATCCATCTGATGAACTTGTTCGGGAGTTCTACTCGAACGCTAGATTCTTTGGAATTGAATTACATTGTTGGGTACGAGGAAAGGAATTTGTATGTACATTTTTAGCGATTTTGCTGGGTACGAGGAAAGGAATTTGTATGTACACTTTCTACACGAGGTTACAAATCTAACTTGTATGTACATTTTTAGCGATTTTGCTGGGGAGAATCTCTAGTTATCCTTCTTTTTAGTTGAATACAATTTATTTTCTTTTTAGTTTCATCTTTCATGTTCCTGACTTTTCTTTCAATTTGTTTTCTATGGGACAACTAGCCGAACTAGGTTATCGCATTACTTTTTATTATTTTGGGTGAATCATGCAGGATTTCAGGTGGTGGTAAGAGCTTGGAACTGGTCCTAGAGTAAGGCGTATATTTCTAGTTGGAAAGTTACATCTTCCACCTATTTTTATAGCTGTTGTTGCCATTTCTATAGTACCTTCCTTTGCTCTTTGGCATGCCCGACATAGTCACACACCTTCCTCTTGGGTACAACACTTAGCTTCTAGAGGTTAGTTAGCTTGTAAAGAAAGTTTTGATTGTGTTGCCTATCAATTAGGAAAACAACTAGATTTGTCGTTTAATAATAGCAAATTGATATCTACTGGTATCTTTAACCTAATTTATTTTGATGTTTGTGTCTTCCCCTATCACTAGTATTTCTAACAATATAAATATCTTAGTTATTATTTTGTGATTGATGACATATTTATCATTTTGTTGTAAAATTGATGGCAGTAGCATTATCCTTTGTCAAAAAAGAAAATGATGAAGTTACTATAAATTGCATTTCAAAAAGCTTATAAACTTATGTAGCAATGAATGTGAATATGATTAGTGTTACATCAACAAACATTATATAGTAAATAAATCTCTTACTTATTATTTTGTTGGTGTGTTATAAAAATTAATATACTAGTTTGTAAAGATTATGAATTTATCACCTCCTTATAGGAGTGATCATGATTGGCCCCCATTATGGGCCATGCATAATGTCCAAAAAGCATGACCAAAGTTTCCTTTAAAACTAAAAGTTCAAAAAGCATATAAAACACTATGAATGTTTAGACCCCCAATTTACAAATTACCAATTCAAGCTTAATATCAAACAAATTATGTGCGAAAAATGAACATAAGCTTAAAACAGAATTGGTAAACAATCTAAACCAAATAAAATCACATCCACAGCAGAAATTAAATGGTAAAGATTAAGGGAAGAGAGATGCAAACACAAGGACAACACAGTGATGTGTTATCGAAGAGGAAACCGAAGCCCTCGGCGTAAAACCACTACGCCGCCCTCTAAGCGGTCAATAATTCACTAAAGAATGTAGTTGGGATACATGGACAGCAGTAGACCCTCCAAGCCTAATCTACCCAGTGTACTTAAGCCCTCCAAGCTCCTACTCCAACAAGGTTATGCCAAACCTATTTCTTCTTTAGCTTACCAGATTTCGCTATAGCCCATAGCATCAACCAATATCAATTGGTCCCTTCCTAACTGCTTCCCAAAGCACCAAAAAGCCTTCTCACAGATATGGGTATGGTGGAAAAAGGTTTTGGGTAATGTACCTCTCAAGGATCTAACAATGAAAAGGGTGAGAGTAGAGGAATTTGAAGAGTCTCTATGTAAAGATTGTGGATGAGTCAATCTTGTTTTTCTCTAGGGTTTCTCTCTCAAAATTCTCTCTGAAAGCTCTCAACATTTTGATGGGAATCAATCATGATGTTTGCATCGCATACAAAACATACGCAGCGGAAAATAAACGGATCTACTTCATTCGCAATTGATAACATTCACTATGTAAGTTTCAGAATATAAGAACAAGAGAGTGTACCTTGATGCGGTGAATTTCAAAACCAAATGAAGAAGTACTCGGGAATACTTTCAATCTTCACTCCAATTCCACTCGATGCCCAAGATGTGTGGTCTCTCAATCAGTTCTATGTTTTCTAGAGAGAATATCTTATTATCATTAGTATTATTAAACATACAAACCATTTTTTTTCTTTATAAAATTCTGTATGTTTCTCTCCACATAACTGATTATCTAATTGGGCTAGCCTTTTGGGCCTTCCCAATTGGGCTCTAGTGTGTGGCTTGGAGTGGGACCAAAAGGGAACAAATAAGACACTAGCTCCAATGGGCCTTGGGCTTTTCTGTCAACTCTTGACAAGTCCAAAGTTACCATTAATTATATTTAATACCACTATATAAATATAATTGCACTCTAGGCCTCATTAATAAATTATATCCCAAGACTTTATTATACATGCAACCCCTTCATAAAATATTCGTAGTAATACAAAGTCATGAATATAGACTGCCACTTTGTAAATTACTACATCTTAATCCTTGAGTACCCGGTTTAATCCTTTTGAGTTATTCACCATATATTTATGAAATCCAATTTCATAAATATATACTTTAGTCTTACTAAAGTGGTTAGGCCTAACTCTCTAAATAACTGTACCCATTAAACTTATCTCAAGGGAATATTTTATATCTCCGTTAAGAGACTATGAATTCCATCTTGAGAATATATGTTCCATCAACACTATATGTGGCTGCCCAACATACTGAGGTTTTGACCGTTACTGTAGATCTCACTCCTGATATATCAAAGCAACCTACATTTCATGATCAGGTCCATTATTCTCTCATGATTAAGAGTTCATGTGAATACAAGTCGTGAGATTTATTATTCAATTGACAGTCGTTAGGAGAATAATAAATCTCACAGCGGTCCAGTTCAATATATCTTAACTCTTAAAACATATCAACATATTAACTAGAAGTCACCACTTCCATGATCAAGACAAATCATCGTAGTTAATATGTTATAGTCTTCGCAGATGAAATGCCCAATTTCATCACCGACTACGAACCAAAATTCTGAGTTTACAAAGAACTTGTGATTTACATCTTCTGTGACTAAATCACATAAATCACATACTATGCATCTCATGGACTATTTGATAATGTCCGTATATTCATGTTACCATTATTCTAGATAAGAATAAAACAACTTTATTAAACACAATATTAAGTCATACATCATGTCTCACATAATGTCATACATAATATCATACATAGCATCATACAATAGGATTTAAGGGCACATATCCTAACACATTTCGTGGGTATAAGGGGTATTTATACTGGGGTGAGAAAGGAATGCGAAGAGTTAGTTTTTCCAAAATAGAGCTGGCTGGCAACTTGACCTTGCGACTTGACTGAGTCGCTAGTTCAAGCTGCGAGCTAACTGAATGGCTAGGCTGGATATTTTGTCGTGTAGTGCAACAATTGGCAGATGGTTCAGCTTCTCTGTACGCTTCACTCGTGTGCATCTTCTGGCGGCTTGCCAGTCGCGAGCTACCCGCGAGATCTAGTCGCGAGTCCCTGCTTCACTGCACAATCTTGAGCATTTCTTCACACTCTCTCACACACCACCCTTACATGATTCCCACCTAAATACAGGGTTTCTAAGTGTTGAAATATAAGCAAATTGGCACGTAATAAAACCGACAAAATGGTTGATAAATTTCAACCTTACTGTAAAAGAAAATTGATTTGATTCAACAAAAAGAAACCAAACCTGTTTTTGTGTAGATAAAAAATAATTATATTATATTACCTATAATAAATAATATATATATATATATATAATATACTGATTAGATGAATCCTTATCATCCTTTATATATACGGATTGTATCATATGAAGCAATTATCATATGCTATGCGGCCATCAAGAACTTGCATATATATATATATATATATATATATTTGAAAACATGTTAATGGCATGCCACATGAATCAAAACCACGAAAACATGCAAGAGTTATAATATTCTATAGCATATAATACAATGCCAAATCATGCAAGTCTTACACGGATTCTTCATGCAGTGCAAATATGGCCAAGCATTGCAACAACTCAATTGGCGGTTATATAAAAACTTGCAAGTAAACCTATATTATATATATATATATATATATATGACAATCATCAAACCTTACACATATATATATATATATATATATATAATATATTATACGGATTGTATAACCAAGGCAATTATAACATGCATATAATAATCAAACCATGCATATGGATTCATACATATTGTCCAAGCGGTGCAACAAAAATCCAAGTAGTGCAAAAACTACTTTCATGCGCATGGCAGTTATTTAATATACAATTCATTTCTGACACAGCCGATTTGTAAAGGGAAAACCATTTTTCTTTTATTCTAAAATCCAACCACATGTTATACAATCATGAAATGAAAACCTGGCTCTAATACCAATTGTTGGAAAATCTGGTTTTGTATCTCATACAAAACATACAGCGGAAGCAACAAACATTGATCTATTTCATTCATGATTAATAACATGTACTATGTAAATTTCAGAATTTAAGAACGAGATAATGTACCTTGGTGCGGTGAAATTCAAAACAAAAGATTAGAAGTACTTGGGAACACTTTTAATCTTCACTCCAATTCCACTTTACGCCCAAGAAGTGTGGTCTCTCAATCAGTTTCTAAGGGAGAATAATTGAGTGGCTTCACTTGCACATGCACACCACTTCACAATGATGTCTCCTTTCTGCTTATCAAAAATTATGTATGTTTCTCCTTTTATAACTAACTGATTATCTAATTCGGTTGGACTATTGGGCTTTTCCAATTGGGCTTTAGTGTGTGGCTTGGAGTGGGACCAAAAGGGACCAATAAGACACTAGCTCTAATGGGCCTTGGGCTTTTCTATCAACTCTTGACAAGTCCAAAGTTACCATTAATTATATTTAATACCACTATATAAATATAATTACACTCTAGGTCTTATTAATAAATTATATCCCAAGACTTTATTATACATGCAACTCTTTCATAAAATATTCATAGTAATACAAAGTCATGAATATAGACTGCCACTTTGAAAGTTCTACATCTTAATCCTTGAGTACCCGGTTTAATCCTTTTAAGTTATTCATCATATATTTATGAAATCCAATTCCATAAATATATACTTTAGTATATCTATACTATTATTTAAGGGGCTTTCCCTGTTTGGATTCCTCATTTTTTAAGTTCAAAAATACCCCTATACCTCTATGTTTAAGTAGAGACAAAAATAAAAGACGATCTAGTAAAAATGCAACTTTAAATCTTATTAAAATATTGCCTAAAAAATAAGGTCACTCTTTTTTTTTTTTTGAAAATTCTCCTATTAATTTTCAAATTACTTTATCCACTTATAAATTAGATCCATAAAATAAAAATTATATATATAAAATAAAAACACAAATTTTTATTTTGCTACAAAATACTAAATAGGACCACTAAAATAAAATTAAAAAAAAAAGCCTCATCGCACGCGCTTCCATAAAATAAAAACACAAATTTTTATTTTACTACAAAATACTAAATAAGACCACTAAAATAAAATTAAAAAAAGCCTCAAAGCAAGCGCGTGTGATGAGGCTAGTTATTATTTAAGGAGCTTCTCCTGTTTAGATTCCTCATTTTTTAGTTCAAAATTGCCCCTAGCCTCCTATGTTTAAGTAGAGACAAAACTAAAGGACAATCTGGTAAAAATCCAACTCTAACTCCCACTAAAACATTGCCTAAAAATTAAGAACACTCTCCTATTAATTTTCAAATTGATTTATGCACTTATAAATTAGATTTTCAAAATAAAAATTATATATAAAATAAATAAATAAACACAGTTTTTTTTTTTTTTTTTTTTTGAAGCCTGTCTTTCAGTTTTTTTGAAGGGTATCAACTATCAAAATCAAAAAAATCAAAATCAAAATGGGCAAGTGTTTAAGTTGGAAGTATTTCAGTATACTACTTTCCTTGCTCTTCTTCCATTCTCAATTCCCCTTTTCTAAGTGGTTAGGCCTAACACTCTGAATAACCAAACCCATTAAACTTATCTCAAGGGAATATTTTATATCTCCGTTAAGAGATTATGAATTCCATCTTGAGAATATATGTTCCATCAACACTAAATGTGGCTGCCCAACATACTGAAGTTTTGATCGTGACTTTAGATCTCACTCCTGATATATCAAAGTAACCTACACTTCATGATCAGGTCCATTATTCTCTCAGGATTAAGAGTTCATGCAAATAGAAGTCGTGAGATTTATTATTCATTTGATAGTCGTTAGGAGAATAATAAATCTCACAGCGGTCTAGTTCAATATGTCTTAACTCTTAAAACATATCAACATATCAACTAGAAGTCTCCACTTCCATGATCAAGACAAATCATCTTAGTTAATATGTTATAGTCTTCGCAGATGAAATGCTCAATTTCATTACCGACTACGAACTATAATTATGAGTTTACAAAGAACTTGTGATCTATATCTTCTGTGACTAAATCACATACTATGCATCTCATGGACTATATGATAATGTCCAAATATTCATGTTACCATTATTTTAGATAATAATAAAACAAATTTATTGATCATAACATTAAGTTATACATAATGTCATACATAGCATCATACAATAGGATTTAAGGGCATATATCCTAACAGCTATCACAAAAGATAATGAGGCAAGGGTATTATTAGACTACTATGGAAGCCGATTGCACAGCTCATGTTCAGAAGTGTCATCAATACCAAGTCCATGGAGATCTGAAGCACATGCCACCCACGCCATTACATACCATAACTTCACCCTAGCTGTTTTCTACATGGGGAATAGGTATTATTGGGAAAATTTACCCAACAGCATCCAATGGCCATGAATTCATACTCGTAGCTATTGATTATCTCACTAAATGGGTAGAAGTTGCCTCATACAAGGTTTTGAATTCAACAAAAGTTGCTCAATTCATTCAGACCAATATCATTTGTAGATATGGGGTACCACATGAAATCATCTCTAACAATGGGCTACATTTCAAGGGAGAAACAGAGAAGCTACTACGACATGTCAACATTCAGTACCATAAGTCTTCGCCCTGCTGTCCTCAGACTAATGGAGCAGTTAAGGCTACAAACAAGAATATAGGGCAGGTCTTCGAGAAGAGCATGAAGAATTACAAGGATTGGCACCTATAATTACCTTATGCACTCCGGGGGTATAGGACATCAATTCGATCTTCCACAAAAGCCACCCTTATTCCTTGGTGTATGGGACAGAAGTAGTCCGCCCCATCGAAATGGGTGTATGCTCATTAAGGATAGTACTGTTAGGATATGTGCCCTTAAATCCTATTGTATGATGCTATGTATGATATTATGTATGACATTATGTGAGAAATGATGTATGACTTAATATTGTGTTTAATAAAGTTGTTTTATTCTTATCTAAAATAATGGTAAAATGAATATTCGGACATTATCAAATAGTCCATGAGATGCATAGTATGTGATTTATGTGATTTAGTCACAGAAGATATAGATCACAAGTTCTTTGTAAACTCAGAATTTTGGTTCGTAGTCGGTGATGAAATTGGGCATTTCATCTGCGAAGACTATAACATATTAACTACGATGATTTGTCTTGATCATGGAAGTGGTGACTTCTAGTTAATATGTTGATATGTTTTAAGAGTTAAGACATATTGAACTGGACCGCTGTGAGATTTATTATTCTCCTAACGACTGTCAATTGAATAATAAATCTCACGACTTGTATTCACATGAACTCTTAATCCTGAGAGAATAATGGACTTGATCATGAAATGTAGGTTGCTTTGATATATCAGGAGTGAGATCTAAAGTAACGGTCAAAACCTCAGTATGTTGGGCAGCCACATTTAGTGTTGATGGAACATATATTCTCAAGATGGAATTCATAGTCTCTTAACGGAGATATAAAATATTCCCTTGAGATAAGTTTAATGGGTACAGTTATTCAGAGAGTTAGGCCTAACCACTTTAGTAAGACTAAAGTATATATTTATGAAATTGGATTTCATAAATATATGGTGAATAACTCAAAAGGATTAAACCGGGTACTCGAGGATTAAGATGTAGTAATTTACAAAGTGGCAGTCTATTTTCATGACTTTGTATTACTACGAATATTTTATGAAGGGGTTGCATGTATAATAAAGTCTTGGGATATAATTTATTAATGAGGTCTAGAGTGCAATTATATTTATATAGTGGTATTAAATATAATTAATGGTAACTTTGGACTTGTCAAGAGTTGACAGAAAAGCCCAAGGCCCATTGGAGCTAGTGTCTTATTTGTTCCCTTTTGGTCCCACTCCAAGCCACACACTAAAGCCCAATTAGGAAGGCCTAAAAGGCTAGCCCAATTAGATAATCAGTTATGTGGAGAGAAACATACAGAATTTTATAGAATAAAATGGTTTGTATGTTTGATATGTGTAATGACATGAAATAAGGAAGAGAGACACTCTTTCATATTCTCTCTAGAAACAAAGAACTGATTGAGAGACCACACATCTTGGGCATCGAGTGGAATTGGAGTAAAGATTGAAAGTATTCCCGAGTACTTCTTCATTCGGTTTTGAAGTTCACCGCATCAAGGTACACTCTCTTGTTCTTATATTCTGAAACCTACATAGTGCATGTTATCAATTGCGAATGAAGTAGATCCGTTTATTTTCCGCTGCGTATGTTTTGTATTCGATGCAAACATGTATATTTCCCAACATTGGTATCAGAGCGGTCTTCATTTCGAATCTGTATAACATGTTTTGTTCGTTTTGGAATTAGAGATTATAGTTTCAAGTTGATAGATTTCTGCATGGTCGTTGAAACTATGATTTGATAAAAACTGATATTGATGTTATGATGTTGTTTAAATATGAATTTGAGAATGTTAAATTGATCTTTAAGGCTATAGCATCAATAGATTTCAGTTTTGATATCAATTTCTGTCTGTCATTTTCGTATGATGGTTGTTTATTCATGCAAAACGATTGAAAACTGCCTTAGAAGAATTTCTGGAAATTCGAGTTTTACGAATTTCGATCGATCGAAATTTACTTTCGATCAATCGAGTGAAACAGAGACTAATCCTTTTGAATCAATTCATTTTCGATTGCTAGTCGATCGATCGAATTTTATTTTCGATCGATCGAGAGGCGATCGAGTATCAATCGAATCAGACAGAAGGTTTAGGTCGAATTATTTAATTTTTTCGATCGATCGAGGGGCACATTCGATCGATCGAAAGAAAGAAAATCAGAATTTTTCTAAGTGTTTTATGCCTTTTTCGTAAGAAAAAGTGCAAGGTTGTGTATAATTAGTTTATGCATGTTTTAAAGATAAAAACCTTTATTTTAAAACATCTAGTGGGAGAGAGATTCAAGGGTTGGATCTCATGGCCTCCATTGTCGGTTTATAGTAGTGTGATTAATCACCTCGCCTTGGCGTATATGCCTTGCTCCCTACGGAGGGTGTTTAATTCATGGTACTACAGGTTAAACTTCTTAATGATAGATGAAGTGTGTGTTTACATTGAGAGTGACCACGCTACCGTGGAGTTACTTGGTGACTCACATTGATTCTAGACAATGGTGTACACTAGACTAAGTATGATGTTAACCTCCCTACGGAGCTATGTCATTATCACTTAGAGGCTAAAGAATAAGCGACACATTATTTTTGTTTGGTAAGAGTTACCATGATAGCATTAATAATGAGGATAATCCTCGCTCAATCATAGTGATTGGTATGACCTCGCTACCGGGGAATATTAATTGCGGGATTGGGTTGTCGTTGCATATATTATATTATGGTTTTATTAGGTTCAATAGTATAAGTTTATATGCTAAATTGATAATGTCCAGTTTACTTATTATATTCATGTTTATTATTTCAGATTTGAACATGGCATCATTTAGCCCACTTGTTAGCATTCTTAATCAAAACAAACTGACTGGAACCAATTATGTTGACTGGAAAAGAAATTTGGACATAGTTCTCACAGCTGAAGAGCACAAATATGTGCTTACAACACCATGTCCTAGCTTTCCTTCATTAGATGCTCCTCCTGAGGAAAAACAACGAAATGATCGTTGGCAGAAATCTAATGAAATGGCCAAGTGCTACATCCTAGCGTCCATCTCAAATGTTCTACAGCATCAAATGCAGGATGTAGAACTAGCTTCGGACATTATGCAAATTCTGAAGGAGATGTTTGGTGAGCAAGGCCGTTCTGCAAGGCAAGAAACCGTGAGACAAATTTATAATACCAAAATGGCTGAAGGTAGTTCAGTGAGAGAACATTGTCTTACAATGATCTCTAATCTGAATACATTGGAAGTTTTGGGTGCCGACATTGATGGAGAATCCCAAGTGGATATGATACTCCAATCACTACCGGAGTCATTCAAGGAATTCAGACTTAATTATAACATGAACAAAAAGATTTATTCTTTGTCTGAATTAATGAATGAGTTGGTAGCGGCGGAAGGCATCCTTGGTACTTCTAATGTTCAAGCCTATGTGGGTGAAGCTTCTACTTCTCAGCCTAAGTCGAAAGGCAAGGGTAAGAAGAAGAAGAAGAAGGACTTCACTAAGCAAGAGGGTAAACAAATTATCTTAGGGGTTGCCGACAAAGGAAAGAAGCTGAAAGGAAAATGTTTCCATTGTGGTGAGAAAGGACATTGGAAGAGGAATTGTCCAAAGTTCAAGGCTGCCAATAAGGGTATGAAAATTTCATTCCTTCTTGAAATATGTTTGGTACAAAATCCCACGGATTCCTGGTGTGTGGATTCAGGTTGTACTAATCATATCTGCAATTCTTTGCAGGGGTTCCAGGAGACCAGAAAACTTAAAGAAGGAGAGTTGTTTCTGACCTTGGCTGATGGGAGTAGGATTCCAGTTGTAGCTATTGGAGTGTTTAATTTGTGTTTTGAATCAAGAGTTTTAATGTTGGAAGACTGTTTATTTGTACCTAATGTTCGTAGGAATTTAATTTCTGCAACTTATTTAGGTAAAAATGGATATTGTGTTATCCTGAAAGACAATGTTGTAATAAAGAAGAATAAAATGTTTATCTGTTCTGGCAATATTGTGGATGGTCTTTATATTTTAACTCCTGATAAGCATGAATTATACAATTCTGAGTTAGATAATAACTCTCATGTAAAATCATTAAAGAGAAAGTTTCCTTCTACTAATGATGCATATCTTTGGCACTTGCGTTTGGGTCATCTTAATCCAAACAGAATTCAAAGACTGATCAAAGATGGTCTCTTAGAGCCATTGGACTTTGATGAATTTCCAGTTTGTGAATCTTGTTTGGAAGGAAAAATGACTAAACGACCTTTTAATGCAAAAGGTAGAAGAGCCCAAGAGTTGCTAGAATTAGTTCATACGGATGTTTGTGGTCCTATGTCAACCCAAGCAAAAGGAGGTTATGAGTACTTCATCACTTTCACCAATGATTACTCTAGATTTGGTTATGTGTACCTAATGAGACGGAAGTCCGAAGCTTTTGAAAAATTCAAAGAGTTTAGGGCTGAAGTTGAGAATCAATTGGGTAAACACATAAAGGCCATTCGATCTGATCGTGGTGGCGAATACCTTCTTGGGGATTTCAAGGATTACTTGACTCAAAATGGGATTGTATCCCAATTGACTGCACCTGGAACTCCCCAACAAAATGGTGTAGCAGAAAGAAGGAATAGGACTCTTTTAGAAATGGTTAGGTCCATGATGAGTTACTCAACTTTACCTATTTCTTTTTGGGGTTATGCCTTAGATACAACAATACATCTTTTGAATTTAGTTCCATCAAAATCTGTTCCCAAAACACCCATGGAATTGTGGAGTGGGCGTAAGCCTAGTATGAAATATCTCCACATTTGGGGTTGTCCAGCACATGTGTTAAAAGGGAAGTCTGATATGTTGGAATCAAAATCAGAAGTATGTTTGCTTGTGGGTTATCCAAAAGAAACTAGGGGTTATTTATTCTATAGTCATAAAGATAACAAAGTTTTTGTTAGTACAAATGCTAAATTCTTAGAATATGACTATATGAATAATTTTACTCCTAGAAGTAGAGTTGTCTTGGCTGAAATGAATGAACCTGTCATTGAACAACCAATGGTTGAAACTAGGGATGATGTGGATGTATTGGATACACCACAAGATACTACTCATGAGATGTCTAGTACACAGTTGCCTCGTCGTAGTGGGAGGAATGTTAGGCCACCTATAAGATTCATAGGTCTTAGAGAGACTTATGAGGCTATCTTAGAGGAGGCCGAAGCTGATCCTTACACTTATGAAGAAGCAATGAATGATATAGATGCACATCATTGGGTCCAAGCTATGAAATCAGAATTAGATTCCATGTATTCCAATCAAGTTTGGGATCTTGTAAAGGCGCCTAATGGCATTAAACCTGTTGGTTGCAAATGGGTTTACAAGAGGAAGAGAGGGATAGATGGAAAGGTTGAAACCTTCAAAGCAAGGCTAGTGGCAAAAGAGTATACTCAAAAAGAAGGTATTGATTATGAGGAAACCTTTTCACCAGTAGCAATGCTTAAATCTATCAGAATTCTCTTATCTATTGCTGCTCATTATGATTATGAGATTTGGCAAATGGATGTCAAGACTGCATTTCTCAATGGCAATCTTGAAGAGGAAATCTATATGAAGCAACCAGAAGGTTTCATAGCAAAGAACCAAGAGCATATGGTATGCAAGTTGAATAGGTCCATTTATGGACTTAAGCAAGCATCTAGGTCATGGAACATCAGATTTGATCAAGCAATCAAATCATTTGGTTTTGAACAAAATCTTGATGAACCATGTGTGTATAAAAGACATCAAGATAAAGTAGTAATGTTCCTAGTGCTTTATGTTGATGATATTCTACACATTGGAAACGATGTAGGTGTAATGTCATCAGTAAAGGTTTGGTTGTCAAGCCAATTTGATATGAAGGACTTGGGTGAGGCTAACTTTATTCTAGGGATCAAGCTTTGGCGAGATCGTAAGAATAAGATGTTAGGCTTATCACAAGCTGGATATATAGATAAGGTTCTAGAACGGTTTAGCATGCAAAACTCCAAGAAAGGATTACTTCCTTTCAGACATGGAGTTCCTCTGTCTGATGACCAAAGGCCTAAGACTCAAGAGGAAGTAAATATGATGAGACAAGTTCCTTATGCTTCTGCAGTAGGAAGTCTCATGTATGCCATGCTTTGTACTAGACCGGATATCTGTTTTTCAGTTGGCATGGTCAGCCGATATCAATCAAATCCAGGACCACAACATTTGCAAGCTGTAAAGCATATTCTCAAGTATCTACGGAGAACGAGAGATTATATGCTTGTTTACCGTTGTGAGGATTTGATTCCCATTGGCTATACAGATTCAGATTTTCAATCAGATCTAGATTTTAGAAAGTCCACGTCAGGATGTGTATTCACTTTGGGAGGTGGAGCCATAAGTTGGAGGAGTGTTAAGCAATCTTGTATTGCGGACTCCACCATGAAAGCTGAATATGTTGCTGCTTGTGAGGCGGCAAAGGAAGCTGTTTGGCTCAAGAAATTCCTTTCTGATCTTGGTGTAGTGAGAATGGAGCAAGTTCCTATCACATTGTTTTGTGACAATAGTGGAGCGGTTGCACAATCCAAAGATCCAAGGAATCACAAGAAAGGAAAGCACATTGAAAGGAAGTACCATATCATTCGAGACATTGTTGCTCGTGGAGATGTGGTAGTTGCAAAGATTGAAAGTGCAAATAATCTAGCAGATCCCTTTACCAAAGTCTTGTCTCAAAGGACCTTCGAGTCACATTTGGAGGGAATAGGAGTTAGATTAGTGCACAATAGTCTTTAGGGCAAGTGGGAAATTGTTAGGATATGTGCCCTTAAATCCTATTGTATGATGCTATGTATGATATTATGTATGACATTATGTGAGAAATGATGTATGACTTAATATTGTGTTTAATAAAGTTGTTTTATTCTTATCTAAAATAATGGTAACATGAATATTCGGATATTATCAAATAGTCCATGAGATGCATAGTATGTGATTTATGTGATTTAGTCACAGAAGATATAGATCACAAGTTCTTTGTAAACTCAGAATTTTGGTTCGTAGTCGGTGATGAAATTGGGCATTTCATCTGCGAAGACTATAACATATTAACTACGATGATTTGTCTTGATCATGGAAGTGGTGACTTCTAGTTAATATGTTGATTTGTTTTAAGAGTTAAGACATATTGAACTGGACCGCTGTGAGATTTATTATTCTCCTAACGACTGTCAATTGAATAATAAATCTCACGACTTGTATTCACATGAACTCTTAATCCTGAGAGAATAATGGACCTGATCATGAAATGTAGGTTACTTTGATATATCAGGAGTGAGATCTAAAGTAACGGTCAAAACCTCAGTATGTTGGGCAGCCACATTTAGTGTTGATGGAACATATATTCTCAAGATGGAATTCATAGTCTCTTAACGGAGATATAAAATATTCCCTTGAGATAAGTTTAATGGGTACAGTTATTCAGAGAGTTAGGCCTAACCACTTTAGTAAGACTAAAGTATATATTTATGAAATTGGATTTCATAAATATATGGTGAATAACTCAAAAGGATTAAACCGGGTACTCAAGGATTAAGATGTAGTAATTTACAAAGTGGCAGTCTATTTTCATGACTTTGTATTACTACGAATATTTTATGAAGGGGTTGCATGTATAATAAAGTCTTGGGATATAATTTATTAATGAGGTCTCGAGTGCAATTATATTTATATAGTGGTATTAAATATAATTAATGGTAATTTTGGACTTGTCAAGAGTTGACAGAAAAGCCCAAGGCCCATTGGAGCTAGTGTCTTATTTGTTCCCTTTTGGTCCCACTCCAAGCCACACACTAAAGCCCAATTGGGAAGGCCCAAAAGGCTAACCCAATTAGATAATCAGTTATGTGGAGAGAAATATACAGAATTTTATAGAATAAAATGGTTTGTATGTTTGATATGTGTAATGACATGAAATAAGGAAGAGAGACACTCTTTCATATTCTCTCTAGAAACAAAGAACTGATTGAGAGGCCACACATCTTGGGCATCGAGTGGAATTGGAGTGAAGATTGAAAGTATTCCCGAGTAAATCTGCATTCGGTTTTGAAGGTCACCGCATTATGGTACACTCTCTTGTTCTTATATTCTGAAACCTACATAGTGCATGTTATCAATTGCGAATGAAGTAGATCCGTTTATTTTCCGCTGCGTATGTTTTGTATTCGATGCAAACATGTATATTTCCCAACAAGTACTAGATAGTGAAATTCCTAAGGTTAATTGGTTGCAAAGTAGATATGACCAGCTATGCATGATGGATGAGAAAAGACTCAAGGCCTTGTACCACATTTAGGGTTATCAAAGGAGGCTTAGGAAGGCTTTTGACAAGAGAGTAAGAACTAGAGATTTGAAGTTAAGAGATTTGGAGTTGAAAGAGACCTAAGCCCTAATTCAAGTTGCAAACGGGAAGTTAAAGCAAAATTGGGTAGGCCCATATATTATCAAATAGATATACTCTGGAGGAGCAGTGAGGTTGATGGACTTAGATGCAAATCGTTTCACTAAGCCAACCAACATGGATCAATTGAAGAAATACCACGTTTGAGGTGGTAGCTTCAAAGCACTGCATCTGAAATGGTTGTAAATTATGTTATTTCCCTTCCGAGGTTTAATAAAAAAAATGGTAAGTTGAAAACCAGAAAGGGCAATCTACAAAAAAGGAGAGTAAAAAGAAAGAGAGTGAGAGAGCCTGCTAAGTTAAAAACCCAAAAGGAAGGCCTAAGAAAAAATTAAGGCAAATAAACAATGAACTACGTGATGAGCTGATCCTTCTGCAAAGATTTTATCCTTGAGTACCCAGTTTAATATTTTAGTTATTCACATTTATTGAAATCCAATTTCAATAAATATAAGCTTTAGTAACTTCTTACTAAAGTGGGCGCCCTGAATAACCAGTTCCCGTTAAACTTATCTCAAGGGGATATTTCTTGTCTCCACCAAGAGATTATGGATTCCATCTTGAGAATAAGTGTTCCTTTAATACTACGTATGGTTACCCAATATATTGAGGTTTTGACCGTGAATATTAGATCTCACTCATGATATATCAAAGTAACCTACATTTCATGATCATGTCCACTACCTTCTCAGGATCAAGAGTCTATGAAATTAAAAGTCGTGAGATTAATTATTCAGGTGACAGTTGTTGATTGAATAACTAATCTCACAGCGGTCCAATTCAATATGTCTTAACTCTTAAGACACATCAACATATCGACTAGAAGTCTCCATTTCCATGATCAAGACAAATCATCTTAGTTGATGTGTTATAGTCTTTGCAGATGAAACACCCAATTTCATCACCGACTATGAACTACATTTTGAGTTTACAAGGAACTTGTGATTTACATTTTCTGTGACTTTTCACATAAACCATATACAATGCATCTCATGGACTATGATAATGTCCCACTAGTTCATTTATAAATAGTCTCATATAATTAAACAATTTAATTATTTATGACACGCCAATAAATTGGATTTTAGGGCATAAACCACAACACTCCTAAGATATACTTACCCTTGTCTACGCTTTCACTAGCTAATTCATTTTTAACTTCATTGTTCTCAGTTTTAACATTATTAGCAGGGGGAACAAAAACAGTAGTACTAGCAGAAGAAATACTATAAGAGGAGAAATCATACCCTAAACAGGTTCAATCGGAAGCAGATTTCTGAAGACTAAGCATCTTATCAAGTTTTGCACTTAAAGTCCTCTCCAGCTGAACTCTGACTTGAAACAACTTTGCCTCAAGTTTCTTGGTCTTCTCAGCTAAGAAATTATTTTCAAACTTCAATACTCCTATAGTCTGATTGGCTTCATCAAACTTTGTGCAGAGTTCTTCTTATTCAAACTCCACATCACTGAGCTTCTTGTCGACCAACCTATACAACTTCTCATGCTTTTCTAAGACCTTGTATAACTTTGCATAGGCAGTGTGGCTGTCATCTTGTTCATCTATCTTCTCAAACTTTGACTCCACCAATTCTTCTTCTTCATCCACATCTTCTACAATCCCCTCAGTAGGATTGACAATGGTGGTGAAGGCATTTAGGATTCTGTCATCTTTATTGTCGAAATCATCTTCAGGTTTGGTGTCGCTCATTTGTGCATGACAAAGGAAGATAAAAAAAACCACTATATAAGATAAACAAAGGCCCAAAACGTAATTGTCAAATTATCAATAAGACATTAAAACAAACCCAGTTCACAAGTCGATGAAATATAACATAATATCTATGTACCTGAAGCTTAAGCTCTGATACTAAACCTTTTGAGCATTGTGTCATGTTTATATCTCTTTGAATTGGGAAAGTTGATGATCTAACTATGTACAAAGGTTTTTCAATGATTTATAAAACTTTAAGTCCATGAAGAAGTAACAGCAAAACAATTATGCATGTATAGCTATATTGCAAGCTGTCCACAATTTTTAGGACCCTGCACATGGACCATGCATTTGCTGCTAGAGAATAATATGCCACATAAACACATGGGGCACTATGCCACTATCTCTTATGAGAAGCAACTCATAAACAAAATATTCAAAACTTTGAAATGAAACAGCTGACAAATAGTCTAAGTATCTTTGCTTATCTACTCTTCATGGCCCCCAATTTTGATTATGTTGGCTACTTGGAAACTATTGAGGAGATCATTTGCAGCAACATATATTTGTGTCAAATGCATCTAATTTCCTTTAGATACATTTTAAGTACATGCAAATAATAGTAGTTTGGAAGAGAGTTTATTTGAAAGGAACCAAACGAAATGCCTATTTATTTCAGTTTCAACTATCTCTATAAACAATAAAAACCAAATTTCATAAACTCTTTGGATACATCTTAAGTAAGACATACAATCAATTTCAAAAACACCAAATGTTGGGTTGAAAGTAACACACAATTATTTGAAGCGATGCTATTAGGCTCAGCCAGGCCACTCTCTATGGAAAAAATTTAAAATACAGTAAGGTTCATTTAAATAGAGAAAATGCAATAATGAATTAATAGCTATTTCTATGAGCAAGAAAATAAAAAATACTTGAAGCAATTGCTTGAAATCATTTAAGTACATGCCATCAATGAATCTGCTTGAAATCATTTTAAGTACATACCATCAATGAAGCTACAAATAATTACCAGCCTATTGGGTTATAAACTATTTTCAGACTTCTCAACCTAGTCTAAAACAAAGACATTAAAAATTGATATCATAGAACATCCAGGTGTAGCAACCAAACAGATATGTGTTCATAAGTATGTTTCCTGACCAAATTTTAACTCAAGCATTTAGTCGAAAACATAATAGCATTTAGTCAAACACATAATTCAAATTTTTAAATCAAAACATTCAAAACCAATCTGATCAGTGACCACAATATTGAAACTTAAATCATATTTCCAAATTTAAAAAAGAAAAAGTGGAAGGAATCTAAACTAAGAGCTATAAAACGAAATTGGTATGAATATATTCTACCTAGATCTATGGTTTCTCAGTGATAGATAATCGATGTATCTATATAAAGCTATATAATCAATATCGCTATAGGAAAACAACAAATTTATTGGTAGACATATAATCAACATCTCTTTAGGGAAGCAACACTTTCTAGCGTAAAGAAAATCAATAATTTTTGCCAACAAATTCAAATTAAAATCTTCCCAGGCAACATTGATATTTTCCCCACATTATATATTCAACATGTTCTACACATTCTTTAAGAAATTTAAACAAACACAAAGACAGCAATACCAATGAACCAAGACAAACTTCAAACCCACATTACTTTCTGGTTGATCACATACAAATACTTTCGTAAAGAAATAAAAAGTAATTAACTATACAAAGAAAACTTATCTTGAAAGGATATTTGTGTCTGTATTTGTGTTTTTCATGGGAGAACAAAGGCAAGTGATAGTGAAGGGTTGGGGGAAACGATGAAAAGTAGAGAGAGTTGTGTTTCACTGAGAGAGTTGAAGGAAGGAGATGGGAACTGAGTCTACATTTGAAGAAGAAAGACTGAGTTTGATCTGGTTGAGTTTGTGTTTGAAAAAGAAGACCATTGTGAAAGGGAAAGGCAGAGCATTGAGAGACAAAGCATTGTGAAAGGGAAAGGCTCGAGTATCAGGTTATTACATTTTTTTTTTTTTAATATTATGCTGACGTGGAAAATTGTGAAAGTTTCAGAGGTTTTGGTTTTATATATATATATATATATATATACATAGAGAGAGAGAGAGAGAGAGAGAGAGAGAGAGAGAGAGAGAGATAAGACCTAGAGTGCAATTATATTTATATAGTGGTATTAAATATAATTAATGGTAATTTTGGACTTGTCAAGAGTTGACAGAAAAGCCCAAGGCCCTTTAGAGCTACTGTCTTATTGGTCCCTTTTGGTCCCACTCCAAGCCACACCTTAAAAGCCCAATTGGAAAGGCCCAATAGGCCAGTCCAATTAGATAATCAGTTAAATATAAAGGGAGAAACATAAATAATTTTTTTTTATTAGAGAGAAAGACACATCATTGTGAAATGGTGTGTATGTGTAAGTGAAGCCACTCAATTATTCTCCCTTGAAAACTGATTGAGAGACCACACTTCTTGGGAGAAAAGTGGAATTAGAGTGAAGGTTAAAAGTGTTCCCAAATACTTCTAATCTTTTTTTTTTTTTTTGAATTTTACCACCCAAGGTACGCTATCTTGTTCTTAAATTCTAAAATTTACATAGTGCATGTCATCAATCATGAATGAAATAGATCCATGTTTGTTGCTTCCATTGTGTGTTTTGTATGACATACAAAATCAGATTTTCCAACAGAGTATTCACCAAGGGTAGCATTGCAAAGCTAATGGAACCCAACTGAGAAGGGAATAACACTGAGTTGAAGAAGGCCACTAGAAAGGCCTGGCCCCTATAGAAGATCCAATGCTTCTCCAAGTCCACAAAATTCCCTTGGTAAGCAACAGGGTACTCAGCTAGGCCAAACCAACATATAAGGAAGTTCAAGGGGATGCCACCTCCTAACCCGCTCCCAAATCGAGTCAACACATCCACTACAGGTGTCTTTAGGCCTAGTAGTTCTGCCAATCGCTTGCAATAGCGAGGTCGAGCCGGTGACCAATAGACTCGACTCAAAGGGGTAGGCAGATAAAGAAAGTGAACATACTCCTCCAAAGTAGGGACCAAGTCCACATCCCCGATGGTGATGCGCCTTAAAGCAGGATCCCAACAAGTGACTATGGCCTCCAGTAAATGCCAATCTAGAAGAGTGCGAAATAGTGAAGTAGCATCTCCGAGTAACCACTTGTTCCAAGCCCGATCCTTGGAAGAGAACAAAGCCCACCATCTCTTGATCTCTCTCTCATGAAAAGTCTACCTCTCAAGCTCCACAACTACGTCATAAGACTTGAGCCCAAGAGCATCCATACTCAGATCTGAAAGAATGCCATGTTCAGATGCGGATCTGTACAAGAAAGTGTAAGCAAATGGTGTTTCTAAGAGTGTTCAGTAAGGAAAATGGGTAGGAAAAGACCCAGAAAATTGCAGACCAAATATGGAAGGTTTAGGGGGCGCCCAAACCTTTACGCACGCTTTTTGAGGCCGGTGTACACTAAGTGGCCGCCGGGCCTCGGGACACATGCCAAGGCTTTTCAAATCCTTTAGCACAACCCCACATGTTTTTGATCCTTGGATTTGAAAAAAAAAAAAAAAAAGTTTCGGACAGCTACGAAGCAAAAGCTCCCTCAGTTTTTGCACTAATAGTGGTACACGATCGGCCTAGCAGTAAATTGGTCCGTTTGGGCAGTTTTTACACAAACCAAGACCGCGTAAAACCTACACTAAGGTAGTTTATTTTTATGCATCTCGTCCATCATCTTAGAATATCTTGGACCTCATTGTTAAAACTCGGTTCACCCAGTTTAGGGGTCGGTTTAGCCCTCGTTGCTAGGACAAATGATGGGACTGTGCCAAGATTGTTCCTAGTCATTAGTAGCGATCCATCTAGGATGGAAGGAGGACTGTAGAAGTTAATTCTTGTGTGTTATTCCTCTAAGGAGCCTTTCCAAAGCACTAATTGGCTCAATGGATAGCCGAGTTAGTCAATGCATTTCGCCACATGGCAAGTTCGAGAAAATCTAGCTCGGAGGAGTCCATGTTCATAATCAAGGTCGTCAAGGAGCCCATCATCTGTTGGGGTTTATGCCCTAAAATCCAATTTATTGGCATGTCATAAATAATTAAATTGTTTAATTATATGAGACTATCTATAAATGAACTAATGGGACATTATCTAAGTCCGTGAGATGCATAGTATGCGATTTATGTGATTTAGTCACAGAAGATATAAATTGCAAGTTCTTTGTGAACTCAGAATGTAGTTCGTAGTCGGTGATGAAATTGGGCGTTTCATCTGCAAAGACTATAACATATTAACTAAGATGATTTGTCTTGATCATGGGAATGGAGATTTCTGGTTGGTATGTTAATAAAGTCTTGGGATAGTAATCTTCAAAGTGGCAGTCTATATTCATGACTTTGTATTACTACGAATATTTTAATGAAGGGGTTGCATGTATAATAAAGTCTTGGGATATAATTTATTAATAAGGCCTAGAGTGCAATTATATTCATATAGTGGTATTGAATATAATTAATGGTAACTTTGGACTTGTTAAGAGTTGACAGAAAAGCCCAAGGCCCATTGGAGCTAGAGTCTTATTTGTTCCCTTTTGGTCCCACTCCAAGCCACACACTAGAGCCCAATTGGAATGGCCCAAAAGGCTAGCCTAATTAGATAATCAGTTGTATATAAGGAGAGAAACATACAGAATTTCACAAGGTTCTTTTAATGAGTCTTTTCATAAGTGTTTTTCATCAAGATTACACAAGGAATGAAATGGTTTGTATGTGAGTGTTGGACACTCCCTTGAAAAATGGTAAAAATTTCCTAAGTTGAGTTTTAATTTAGTAAAAATTTCACTATTTCAGTGAAGCACCATTCTAAATCCTGTCCCTTCAACCAAGGTGCTCAATTAGTCACAAAAAGTGAGTGCCTAGTTAGAGTTGCCTCACCTCAAGGGTCTTAAAGGAGCCTTTTAATGCATTCTCACTTGAACGTCAAAGCAAGTGCCAGCCTCACCTGTGACTCCTAGACTTTTTTCCTTATTTACGTAGTAACCTTTTTGAACACTACAATAGATTCATAGGCAGATCTTGGAGCTCAGAGCTCAGGCTTCAACATGGTCAGAAAATAAAATTTAAACCAATTCCAGGCTTTAATTGTATTTGATGAGCACAGTGATCTATGAACTTCTCTGCTTGGCCTGTAAATTCAAGGCACCTTCCCAGTTTTCTGAGCAACATATTTTTGCAACAAAGAAATTGAGAACTTGAAGCACAGAGATGTCTTTGTGTCTGCTAAAAATAATCACTATATTCCTAAATGGTCCCTTTAGAAGTAGTAAACCGTTACTATTGAGAAGGGAAAATAATCAAAATCAAAACTTGTCTGCAATGTACCATCTATAATTAATTGCAGCAGCAAAACAATTAATTTTTAGTCCTTGCTATTGACTAAAGATTAGCAATCAAGCAAGTTGGTCTAAACATATGCGGCAGTTTCTCTAATCCTAGACTCTGTGATGCAACAAATATTTTCCACTAATCTCTCTCCGTATGCTGACATGTAAAAGCTCCAAAAGAGTCAAATAAATATGTGTAGAGACTACCAACCAAATCTGCCACTCCTAAGAAAATTAGAAAGTAAAATAAATACTTAAATAAATGTGTCACTTTTTTAATTTTTTATGCCATGATAAACTCATATTCACCAACAACACAACTGCAATTTTTTTGCATAGTTGCAGCATAAAATCTTGTAACTTGAAAAATTACAAAATCTAGTACTAAATCTCCATATCATATCATGTCCTTTTTTTTTTTTTGCATTCTATTAGAAGTAGAGAGAGACTCAACATATCTTGTCATAAGCAGAAGAATTGCACAATAAAAAATATGAATAATTTATACCTTTAACCTTACAAATAATAATAAAAAATTTGATTAATCAAATGTATTATACTATCTACAAAGGAAAAAAAGAAAAGAAAAAAGATGACTCATTTCACATCTCTTGTAAATTCCACATGCTTATTAAGCCTACATGGTTTCAATATAGAAATCCAAATGTTTAAAGGTCTACACATTCATTTTGTCAAATTTTTAACCCATGGTACTAACAAAAACATAAAATACCAGACATAGAATTTCATAAATTTAAAAGATTACAAAAATAATAGATAGAGAATTTGATAGACTTGATAGAGTGTGTTATCCTTCGGATTAATACATATAGGTTGAAACAAAGTCACATTTTTAACCCCAACCAACATTTCTTGTGATTTGTGACAACTGTGTAACTACCACCTGCCATTTGTCAATATATATCTATAAGTTGATTTGGCTGAAAATACAAAACCATAATATTAGTTAGAATGCCACAAAGATGTAATATTTGCCCAACAAAGATGTAATGGTTTATAGGATATTAGCACTATGATTTAAGTCATTGGTGTTTCAGATACAATCTAATCATAAAAACATAAAGTAAACTTAGAACAAACAATTATCAATAGAAATCTACCAAGAAAGCCACTAAATATGTATTTCTTTTTTCTCGAGTAACTAAAATATAATATAGGTTCTACTAATGATAAAATTCCTTGTAATCCTTAAAATATCATTTGCTTGAGTAATATCAAGACACATAAAATACTTCCAGGACTTATAAATGTGATTCAAACTCAAGATGAAACAAATCTAACTCAAACATGTAAATCAAAACTAATACAACAAAATAACCAAAGAAAAGTCATATCTCATCCCCAAATTCAGAAAAAAAAAATTTCGTATTAAAAAATTTGGTACTCTAATTTTAACTGTGAAGATGAAATTCTTCCAAGCGGAAGTATATTTTCTCTATTTCTTGTCTTCTTTGATTCTTAAACTTATGATATATTTTCAAATCTTTTCCTTTCACTTGTGACTCATTTAACTTGAAATTTCATGGAATCAGATAACTAAATATACAGATAAATTGCTGATTTACATCCTCTTTCTAAGAATAACTCCATTGCCTAACCTTTTCATTAATCTTCTTAGTCAAAGTTAATATAAAGAACATTAAAAATATTATTTCTATGTAGTATTTTTATAGAATTCAAAGCAGGGTTTATATTATATAGTTATTGATGCTCAAGAAGCTTACATGATAGTAACGATTACATTATCCTCATTAGCTTGAATATGAATATCAAGATCAAAAACTCTGGTAAGTAATTCCTTAATATGCAGTAACACATAGTTTAACAAAATCCTCACTCTAAACTTCAGATTTGGCTAATAAAATCAATCTGTAAAGAAAAAAGCTTGCTAAAACATGCAAATCAGGGCCAATTCAAACACAAATACACTAAATGGACAAAATCTAATACCAAGTATGAGATTAGTAGAAGGGAAATCAAACCATCCTAACCTATCAGTTTGTTCCAGCAACTCTTCTTGGAAATTACCAAGTGTTGTAATTGGCGAAGATCTCAACAAATCTGTAATTTCAATAGAATTACAGGGTCAAAATTAAGCTTCAATGTTGGGATTCAAATCACACCAGTCAATCCATTATATAATTCAATCTTCATTATATGTTGGTTAAAACTCACCCACATAAATCGATTTCCTTCTATACATGTGTACGCACCAACATGTAATTGTTGAAATAGTCAACCACCATAAACAAAGTATGTCTGTCATCTTCACATTCGCTAGAACCATTTCTATCATCCATACTTAACTAAAAAGAAAAATTACATTAAATGTCAATTTATAAATTAAAAAAATACATATAGTATGAAAATCTATTGAAACATGGTTTAGTCAAACTTAAAACCACATATGTATTTGTTTTGTAGGAAAAAATGTTAGAGACCACAAACCATATATATAAAAATCGGTTTGAACTTAAAATTAGTAGTTATAGAATCATGACTAATAGAAACTCAAATTTCGCAAAACTAAAGACTATATATAATCTTAGAGGCAGACTGAATTGTAAAACTATACAAACACAAATAAGCCAAATTTGCTACAAAGCACAGCCTAAACAAAAAAAGATAAAAGAGAACTCTAACAATCTATTTGGCTGCTGGGAAAAGGTGGGAAAAAATTAATGAAATCATAACAATTTTACAGGTCAATTTGCTGTGAGAACAAAACAGCATTAATGTGTTAATTGTGTTTTAGAATCAAAGAAAAGTTCTTTTCTTCATATTAAAAATTTTGCAGTAATTTTTTTCTGCATAAGTATTAGATTTATTCATGTATGGCGTGATTAATACATGTGATATATTGTTTTTTATTGAATTAGAACTTGGTTCATAAAAGGCCATGATTATCTTATCTTTGTCATGGTGCTGCATGTACATATCATTGACTTGGATAAACATATAAAAGTTGATGCGCTTATAGCATAAGAGCATCTATATCAGTAATCTTTATCAATGCCGAAAAAACAGAGAAATCCTTAAAATTTACACGGTAACCTTTCCCAAAGGAATAACATGCCCATATTAATATATGTACCCATGAATTATTAAAAACACGAACTGATATATCTTCAAAAGCAATAGTTAATAGCTTATGTAATTAGAACATGAATCCATATATATATATATAAATGGATTCCAAAAACGTTAATCAAAACAAATCCAAACTATTAATCAACCAAAACTAAGTCATATCCCTCAAGTTATTTTTCTGCTAATGATTTCAATCAACTTTCCTATTTAATTGTTTCTATTCCCAGAACAAACAAAGTAAATTATAAATTTTATTGTAGAAAAGAACTGGAATAAAAGGAATTAAAAATACAGGAAATACCTTAACTTGAAAAAGAAAGAAAAACAAAAGGCAAACATGATAAATTAGGTTTACAAATTAAGTATGAAATATTAAATTATATAAAATAAAATTCTTGGTAAATTAACTTAATAACTAAATAGAATAGACTGAAAATAACATAAGAAAGGCAAAATTTTATAATAATAAAGAGATTTTGTAAATTAACAAAACAAAAGTCACAAACATAATAATAAATGATGCTAAAATACATTCATAACTGATTGTGCATGATGTGTGGAAAGCAAAACTTCATCTTTCTATGAATTTGAAGGTGAAATCCAAAATCAAAACAACCCAAATATGCAAATTCGATTCCCATCCAAAATTCCCAAAACAAAACTATTCCTAACCAAAAAACCTAAATCATAACTGACTGAACCATAATACCCACATGTAAATCATAATTAATGCCTAAATATCAAAAATTAAAAACTGAACATAACTGTCTCTACCTTTCAACAGCAACCATCATATATGTCAGTTCGTTTAGACCCCTTAAACCCAACAGATTAACCTAGAGAATTAGCCAAGTGATTAACTTAGGTAATTTAATTAAAACTAGGTTAACACAAATAAGCAAAAACAACAAAACAGCGGAAAATAAACAACACAAAGATATGATGACCCAGGAAACCACATCGGTAAAAACCTGGGGAGGATTTGACCTAGCTATCCTCAAGGTAAACTGAATCCACTATGAAAGAATCGAAGTTTACACAACAAGACTTAGACCACTAACATCTTATTGCTACCCAAGTGTAGGAAACTTACTACCATGACCCCATGATAGCTCCGAGATCCACGGACTCCTTCTTTCTTGAATTCTTCAGCAAATCCACAAGTGCACCTGCTTGTATATCTTTGTGCTCTATTGATTCTGCAACTGTATTGATCTACACAACTCTTGACATCAATCTCAAGTTTGTAAACCCTAAGTGTATGTGAAGGTAAACACCTCTAGATCTCACAATGAGATTCACAAACACAGCATTCAGAACACTAAAAACGTGGCTAGGGTTTTCCCTTATATACTTAGGGCAAAACATAAAACCCTATACATTAAATGGACTAGGGCTGAGTTGGAATTTTCTGCAGAAAAACGATCTGCCCGATTTTCGATCGATCGAGCCTAATTTTCGATCGATCGAGTCTAGCAGAAAGTGAACAGTAATTCTGCATAAAAACTCGATTCTAACTTTACATTAAGACCCATACTTTGAGCAAGTCTAAAACACGATTAAACATTGTTTTGATCATGGTTTGCCAACATACAAATTGAAGTTCTAAATACATTAGATCCTAATCCTTAGAACCTAACAAACTCCCCCTTTGGTAATCCGTGACAAAACACAGACTTAACAAAAAGCTCAAAGTTACAAATTGAAATAGCCCATTACAAAATAAATAGCCACTTAACAATTCAACCTAGACTACTATCTAACAGTTGCAAAGTAGGCAGCAGCTCGACTGAAAGCAACCTGTATATTCCTGTAACACTTAACAAACACATAAACGCATGTGTGGAAGAAAGAAACAAGGAATATATAAATAAAATTTCTTGATTTCACATATCACAAAATAAAGACATATATCATGAATAACATCATCAATATAAATCAATAAGCAATGAAGTATAGTGAAATAAGAAACATATACATAAAAATGTGTCTCAACAAAAATATCTCCTAAACAAGAGCTAAAAAAGAGAATACACAGTGAAGCACCTAGATACAATCTAATAACTCCACAAGCTCCGCAGTATCACTACCAAGTAAACAAAAACTCCCCCTAAAATGTAAATCTCCAAAAAAATAAACTCCTAGATACAAATGAACTATGCACTCCCCCTTTTTGTGACGAATTGCTAAAGGGCACTCACTCATCATCAAAAGAAGGTGGAGGAGATCGACGAGAGCTCGCCAAATCTGCTCGTAACGCACGTAGCTCATCAAGGATGTCCACCAAAAGCTGACCATGAGCCACCTAAACGGTCACGACAGTATCAAGTGTCCGACGAAGGTCAGAAACCTCATCAAACGGTGGAGGAACATCAGCAGCAGCAGCAGCAACAGCAGGATCAGAAGACGTCCCAGCTGCATGAGTATCTGTAGAAGAAGACGGGGGTGGAGTGACACCAGAAGGCTCTACCCTAGGACGCTTAGAGCTAGCTCGAAGTTGAGCAGCCCGTTGTCTCAAAAAGGTAGCACTGATAGGAGCAATGACATGTACAGGCTCAGAAGCAGGATACTCACCAAAACCAAGAAAAAGGAGAATCTTATGAATAAAAACAGGAAAAAACAAAGCATGAGCCGTAGAACTAGACCGATGAACCTCGTTCAAAGAACGAAGGAACAAATGTGGAAAACTGATAGGCGCATCAGTGACAAGAGCATACAAAAACACACATCGCTCAAGAGGGATGGTGTGGACATGCGAAATAGGCCATAAAGAATGACACGCTATCCTAAAGAAAAGATAGTGAAGCTCAGAAAGCTCAGCAGAAGTGATCCGAGGATCAGAACCCCACTGGATAGAAGACCCAGTGATGTAAGACAGGACGTCATCAAGAGGTGGAGACTCCTCGTAAGGAAAAACGAGATGATCAACTATGGGCACCCCAAGAGCATCAGACACTACCCGAGGGGTAATGCGATACTCCACACCACGTAACCACACCTTTACCAAGGTGTCATTATCGTAGACTTGGATAGAGAGGTTCGAATAGAACTCTCTAATCAAGGTGGCTGGAGGAGGAGAATGCTCATACTCGAGCAAAGGTAACCAACCCCGACGTGTAAAATTACGTCGCACCTCAGGATCTACCTCATCTAGGACGACCCGACGCTCAGCCCAAATATGACGCCTAAGGTTCAGAGTCTCATAGGTGACTTGATTTGACTCACTAGGGAACCGCTCAGTGTCAAAAGAGGCAGAAGGATCAGAAGTCCTATGGGCTCTAGTTTTCCTAGGCATAGTGCTAAGGAAGAGAGATAGACACAGAAAGAAAAGAGCAAAAACAAATAACCAAGGGCAGACTGCAAGTTAGCACAACATAAAATATAGAAAAATATCAATTCTATATGATGCATGAGCATGAACACCAAATGATGCATGTACTAATGCAGTGACAAGTTCAATTGTGATCCAAATTAACAAAATTGGCTTGAGCATGTAGTTGGTATCAAAAATACCCAATTTGAAAAACCCAAGTTTTCAAAACACAACAAATTGATTAATTGATCAACTCAACATTCAATTAACTCAATATAGTGATCAAATTAAACAATCCAACAAGCCAATTTCATCAATTTCAATCAAATTGAACAAAACCCCCAATTTTCTCAATTTCAAGCCCTAGAATTTCAAATTTTCTTCAAAACACCAAAATAATCAAATTAAACCACATGTAGAGCTTAGGTAAGGTGTCCCCACAAAAACCCATGAAAAATTTGAGAAAGAACCACCCAAAAACATTCCCAAATTTGCCAAAATACATATTCCGAAAATAACCCAAAAATGCATGAAAATAATGCATGTAACATGAAAATAAATGCAAAGGGAGGGGCAAAAAGGACTTACCAGACTTGGGAGAGAGAGATTATGCAAAAAAAATTGAAGAAAGCGACAAAATCTCCAAGAAAAGAGGCTTGACCGGTTGGTAGGGACAAAAAGAGTTTGAAAAAGTAAAGAGATCACGTGGAAAACTCCTTTTTAAAAACATTCAGCACGATCTTCGATTGATCGAAAATTACATTCGATCGATTGAAAATACCTTCGATTGATCCAAATTCAGCTTGGATCGATCGAGTCAACCAGAAACTTTTTCAATGATTTTAAAACATTTTCGATCGGTCGAAAATCAGTTTCGATTGATCGAAATTCTGGAAAAATTAATTTTTTGAAAAACACACCAAATTCAGTGTAGTCACTTCTCAAAGCATCAGATTTTATGAGAAAAATGCATGAGTATGAGATGAGATGTTTTCCAAAAACATATGAATTCAACCCAGATTTCTTCAAATAAAAAAAAAGTCTTTCAATACCCCAAAAAAAACAAACACGCAAACATGTTCTGCATCAATTTTCAGAAATTCTCAAACTTGGTTGGTCAGGCCAAAAACACACACAATATCATGTACACAGCTTAGCAAAGAATAACTTGTGTAGTGTGTGCAACTAGCATAAGCTTTGAGAAACATGTGAGGTGATATACAAATAGAGATCAATCACAATTTCTACAAAATATATCACATGAATTTGAAAGAGACTAGTACTTAAAGAGTTACATCCTATAACTCCCACATCTCCTAGAATAAAAGCTTGCAATCATGTAAGTTTCTTGATTTGCCTCATTATTAATATTCAAATTAAATGATTAGAAACTTAATAAAAGCCGGGATAATGTACACACCAATTTTATTTGAATTTGTGAGATTATTATAGCCCAATAATGTACACACCAGTTTTAATAGAGGCTACACCTTATGTTCTTTTTGTGCATGTGCTACACTTTCTCGAGCACAAAATCTTACGATATGCACTAAGGTGTTCATGATTGGCTAATAAATAGTGGTGAGATAGTTATTTATGCCTTTCTCAATAAGTTCAAGTCCAACAATCAAAGACATAAGACTTCAAGATCAAGATCATGTGATCAACAAATATAGCATCTTCCCACACAACATGCACAACAAACTTTAGCTAGTAAAGTGCAATAGAAATAAGTGCATCAAAGCTAAACAAGGTACATTCATATGATATGTAAAATTTGATTGACCAAACTTGTCTTCAAACTGAAGAAAAAATAGCAAAAACACAATTTGCAAAAAAATTTTTTTAAAAAAAAAAAAAAAAAATCCTAGAATGAAATGCATGAATGTAATGCAATGCAAATCCTAGAAACAGAGGTCACAAAAGATTGAGCAATGAAGCACAATGACCATGAAGTCAAGAATGACTAGGGACACAGAATCACACCAATGACTTGACGAAGAGTTTCAAACTTTCCTCTATCAAGTGGTTTGGTGAAAATATCAGCATTCTGACGTTCAGTAGGAATATACTCTAGAGCAACAATTTTCCGTTCAACAAGATCCCTAATGAAGTGATATCTAATCTCAATGTGTTTGGTCTTAGAGTGTTGAACAGGATTCTTAGAGATATCTATAGCACTAGAGTTATCACAATAAACAACCATGGTGTCCTGTGATATTCCATAATCACTCAAAAGTTTCTTCATCCAGAGAAGCTGAGAACAACAACTCCTAGCAGCAATATATTCTGCCTCAGCAGTAGATAAAGAAACAGAATTTTGCTTCTTACTCATCCAAGCAACCAAATTAGCACCAACATAAAAACAACCACCAGTTGTACTTTTTCTATCATCAGCATTACCAGCCCAATCAGAATCAGAAAAACCAGCAAGAGAAAGATTTGACTCTTTACTGTAAAATAGACCATAATCACAAGTTCCAGCAACATATTTTATGATCCTCTTAACAGCATTTAAGTGAGAGACCTTAGGATTAGATTGAAATCTAGAGCAAACACCCACACTAAACGCAATATCAGGCCTGCTAGCAGTTAAGTACAAAAGACAACCAATCATGCTTCTATATAGGGTAACCTCAACAGACTCACCTGATGGATCATTTGTTAGTTTCACATTAGCAGCCATTGGTGTCCTAGCATGTGCAGCCTTGTCAAGACCAAATCGCTTGACCAAATTTCGTGCATACTTAGCTTGATTGATGTAGATTCCATCATCCGTTTGCTTTACCTGCAATCCCAAGAAATAAGTTAGTTCCCCAACCATACTCATCTCAAACATGGCCTTCATTTCATCTGCAAAAGATTGAGCAAGAGAATCATTAGTAGCACCAAAAACAATATCATCAACATAAACTTGAGCAACTACAAAATGATTCTTATCCTTTCGTATAAACAGAGTGGTGTCAGCAAAACCTCTCTTGAAGCCATGATCCGTGAGATATGCAGTTAATCTATCATACCAAGCCCGTGGAGCTTGTTTCAATCCATAGAGAGCTCTCTTCAACTTGTAGACATCATTCGGTCTGTGAGGATCAATAAAACCTTTCGGTTGTTCAACATATACCTCTTCTTGTAACATGCCATTTAAGAAAGCACTCTTGACATCCATTTGATACAACCTGAAGTTCATGTGACATGCTATAGCCAAAAGAATTCGAATGGATTCCAATCTTGCTACAGGTGCAAAAGTCTCATCAAAATCAATTCCTTCTACTTGTGTGTATCCTTGAGCAACAAGCCTTGATTTATTTCTGATAACAGTTCCATGTTCATCTGACTTGTTCTTGAAGATCCACTTAGTTCCAATAACATTGACTCCCTCAGGTCTAGGAACTAATTCCCACACATCATTTCGAACAAACTGATGAAGTTCTTCATGCATAGAATTTACCCAATCAGCATCTTGGAGAGCTTCATCCACCCTTTTCGGTTCGAATTGGGATAGGTAGCATGAGTGCGTAATCACATTTAATGCTTTGGATCTCAATCTCATGTTGTCATTTAAACTTCCCAAAATATTAGTAGCAGGATGATTCAACCTAACTCTTGATGATGGACTTTTGACCAATGAAGTAGTGGTACCTTTCTGATCTGATGGACTTTGAACTTCTCTCTGTTCTTGTGGAACTCCATGAACTGGTGTTGAAGGTTCTGAACTTGATGGCACAGATGCTGTATCATTCAAAACCATTAACTCTTCCTCTGTAGGCTTTCCCACATTGTTTTCAGGTAGAGAATCATCAACTTCCATCATCTTTTCTTGAACTTGAGGTGCATGTTCTGAATGGCCTTCTGAGTTTAATTCATCATTGATCACTACATTTGAAGATTCCATGACTGTTTTAGTTCTCAGATTGTATACTCTGTATGCTCTACTAGTGGAAGAGTATCCCAGAAAATAACCTTTATCACTCTTAGCATCAAATTTTTTCAGGTTCTCTCTATCACGCAGAATATAACAGTCACTGCCAAATATTCTGAAGTATTTCACTATAGGCTTCTTTCCTCTCCAGAGTTCATAAGGAGTTTGCTTGGAATTTGGTCTGAAATACACCCGATTGAGAGTGTGACATGCAGTATTAACAGCTTCTCCCCAAAAAGATTTAGGCATCTTCTTATTATGGAGCATGACACGGGCTATTTCTTGTACAACTCTGTTTTTCCTTTCCACAATTCCATTTTGTTGTGGTGTTTTGGGTGAAGAGAATTCCTGACGGGTGCCTTGATTATCGCAAAACGTAGCCAGTTTGGTGTTCTCAAACTCTTTTCCATGGTCACTTCTTATTCTGGCTATCACAGTTCCTTTTTCTACTTGCAATTTCTTGCACAGATGAATCATTTTTTCAGGAGCCTCAGCTTTATCTTTCAAAAGTACAACCCATGTGAATCTTGTAAAGTCATCCATAACAACTAGAATGTACTTCTTTCCACCTAAACTCTGAACTCTGGCAGGACCCATGAGATCAATGTGCAGCAACTCCAGAGGTCTCGTAGTTTGAACCTCAGTTACAGACGGATGTTTGGACTTCACTTGTTTTCCCATCTGACATGGTCCATAGATGCATTTTTCAATCTTCTCAAACTTGGGCAACCCAATTACTGCATCGCATTTTGAAATCTTCTCTAATTGCTTGAGGTTGGCATGTCCCAACCTTTGATGCCATAAGTCAACTTGATTGATCTTAGCACTGAAGCATTTGTTGCTTATACTTGGGGTGATACCATAACAGTTATCAGCTGTTCTCACACCAACACACATACAATCACCGCCTTCATCAAGTATTTCACATTCTTGTTTGGTGAAGAATACATTAAGTCCGTTGTCACAAATCTGGCTTATGCTGAGTAAGTTTGCCTTCAACCCATCAACATACCACACATCTTCAAAAACTGGTAGTCCTGGAATGTCCACAGTACCAATGCCTCTAATCACAGATTTACTTCCGTCTCCAAAGGTAACTGTACCAATCTTTCCTTCAAAGAGTGTCTTGAACAAAGCTTTATTTCCTGTCATGTGCCTGGAACAACCACTATCCAAATACCAAAGACAAGAATCACGTGCCTTTAAGGCGGTTAAAGTAGTATAGCACATGTGATTATTTTCATATGTGATTATAGTAAGACACTCAAGAAAAACTTTAACAAAGATTGTAAAGGACAAGCACACCAAGTAGATAATGTGACAAACTAAAGAGAAGATTTTAGAGAAATCCATAACAACAGGGGTCAAGGATCAGCTAGAAGATCAAAAGATCAAAACAAAAGCTACCAGCTCTGATACCACTTGTCAGTTCGTTTAGACCCCTTAAACCCAACAGATTAACCTAGAGAATTAGCCAAGTGATTAACTTAGGTAATTTAATTAAAACTAGGTTAACACAAATAAGCAAAAACAACAAAGCAGCGGAAAATAAACAACACAAAGATATGATGACCCAGGAAACCACACCGGTAAAAACCTGGGGAGGATTTGACCTAGCTATCCTCAAGGTAAACTGAATCCACTATGAAAGAATCGAAGTTTACACAACAAGATTTAGACCACTAACATCTTATTGCTACCCAAGTGTAGGAAACTTACTACCATGACCCCATGATAGCTCCGAGATCCACGGACTCCTTCTTTCTTGAATTCTTCAGCAAATCCACAAGCGCACCTGCTTGTATATCTTTGTGCTCTATTGATTCTGCAACTGTATTGATCTACACAACTCTTGACATCAATCTCAAGTTCGTAAACCCTAAGTGTATGTGAAGGTAAACACCTCTAGATCTCACAATGAGATTCACAAACACAGCATTCAGAACACTAAAAACGTGGCTAGGGTTTTCCCTTATATACTTAGGGCAAAACATAAAACCCTATACATTAAATGGACTAGGGCTGAGTTGAAATTTTTTGCAGAAAAACGATCTGCCCGATTTTCGATCGATCGAGCTTAATTTTCGATCGATCGAGTCTAGCAGAAAGTGAACAGTAATTCTGCATAAAAACTCGATTCCAACTTTACATTAAGACCCATACTTTGAGCAAGTCTAACACACGACTAAACATTGTTTTGATCATGGTTTGCCAACATACAAATTGAAGTTCTAAATACATTAGATCCTAATCCTTAGAACCTAACAATATAAGGATTGAAAATAAAAGAAAGAAGGAAGAAAAGAAAAAAAAATATGAAAAAAAATTCAGAGAATGAAATTGAAACGCTTGATGTTTTAAAGTCATAACCTTTCCAGTTTTTTATTTTGTTAAGATTAGAAACAGAAGTACAAAATTAAGATCAATATTTTTAGTGATTTCTGTAATCCAAAATAGGGAAGGAAAAAAAAAAAGAGAAAAGAAAATATCAGAAAATTGAGAAAACAAACATTTTGATGGAGAACCCAAAAACCCGAAACAAAAAGGAATCAAAAAAAAAAAATCAAATCTAAACCTATCTAACAAAAAAACTTAATATAAAGTAATATTTCATATCGAAAACTAAAAAAATTGAGGAAAATGTACTGGAGCCGGTTCGACGATCTGATGTGGCAGATAGATTTTTCTCTCTCTATGCATGTGCTTGCAGTTACGGTGCTCTAGTCTGGCGATTGACGGCTTATGAACACAGTTTCCTCTCTATATCCTGCGTTTTGTGTTTTGGGAGTATTGTAGCCGGTTACTTTTCCTTTTATATTGAGATGCTATCAAATGGTGTGTTAACCTAATGAAACAATATAATTTATGATTTTTTTAATTGCAAGCGTAGCAGAGTTTTGAAAGGCCAAACGTTGTAACGTGCGGCTATTTTACTTAAAAGCTGTGTACGTGGCAACATTTTAAGGGGGTTTTTCTTCATATTTGTCAGCACCTCCTCAATTGTAGGAACCCACTTTCTCTTAGCTTCTGCTTTTATATATAGTATATGATTAAATGGTATTGTTTCGGCCAATAAGCAGGTGGCACAGACACTCTAGTGGCGTTTCGATCGAGGAGGTGATGATATTGTGCCCTCCTGGGGCATGCACATAGCATATCGTACTAGGAGCCGATGTTTAGTAGAGATGGCCAGTGCTCCATCTTAATCCCATACTGGTTCAGGCGGAGGTTCTTCACTGTTTCCTCAGACCGAGGAAGGAGGAGACCCATGTGGTGACGAGTTGGAGGACGAGCTCATGTTTGACTTAGATGTTGATTTGGAGGCCGATGATGCAGCTGGGCCAGGTCCTAGCGCCTCTAAGCGCAGCATTCGTAGATTGAGGTTTCCACCTCATCAGGTCGGATCGTAGGTCTATACACGAGAGATAGATGATAGTATTGAGGACACTCATCTACAGCATGACTTAAAGAGGCACCTTTCTACTCAAGCTCAAAAGGCTCCGGTATGCTCCTTTTCATGTTCCATTTGTTCGATTGGGCTATATGAATATGTGTGCTGCCAGATAGCTTTTTTTTTATCTTGAATACAGGGTGCTGAAAGGGTCCACGATTGAGGGGCGTGGTCTTCGTTTTCCCTCCGCTTGTTCTGTGCACTCATTAATGTGCGCTACTGTGCCTTCTTGATGGAGCAGGGTTTTGAGGCATTTCTTAGTATTCCACCTTGCTCCATAAGGCATGGGCTAGTTGAGGCTTTGGTTCAACAGTTTCATGCTGGGATGGGTACCTTTCACTTGAGCTGCAAGGAGTATGCTACCCTTCCCCTTAATTAGACAGCCATCTTAGGTTTTAGATTTGGAGGGGAGCTAATCCCGATTAAGTTTGTGAGCTTCACCGATGCATGTGAAGTCTTGGGTATAGCTTACCTTCTTACTAGGATGACCAGAGAGTATTTTGGGCCTACTCAGGAGCCTTAGATCCATATGCGGTGGCTGGAGATGAACATACCTTGGGCAGCGGAGCTAGACGACATTGCTCTCAGGTAGTTCTTCTTTTACATCGTTGGTAGTTACTTGCTTGGCAACAATAGATCGGTGTTGACTTGTAGGCTGCTAGCGGCCATGAGAATGGTGTTCATCATAAGGGATTATAATTGGGTGTCCCTTTCCTACGGATTCTTCATTTCTTACTTGAGGCGAGCGTCATGCCAGGGTTTCAAGAGCCTTGAGGGCTTTTGGAAGATTCTGATATGGTGGGTATATAAGTACATCCCGACCCTATGACCATAATATACTGGTCTTTCCACGCTTGGTCTCATTGCACTATTTCCAGAGACGTTTTGACACAGTGGATTACTGTCAGTGTTGCACTTGATCGCGTCACTTGAGGTGACATATCCAACAACCTATATGATGGAGGGTTGTTGGCTAGATGCGAGGTCAATCTTGCTATAGCCCAATCGCGTGCACGACGTTGGTTCTAGGCTTTGACAAGTTGGGTGTTCTTTTTGGCTGAAAGGACTTTCCATCAACTCATGCCAATTTTCAGAATACCCAAAGATCCAGTTCCTAAAATATCTTACCCAAAGATGGTCTTGGACAACCCCACCTACGTGATAGGTTCCTTCAAGGGCTTTGTCACAGGGATAAAGATTATGCCACTTGGTTTTCAAAGTCATTGGCTAAACCCATCATTGATGATTTCCTTGTGAGCTGGGGTAAAGTAATTAGGGGTGTTGCACGCGTTTGGCAGGCTTTAAAGGCACGTTTGAGATTACATGTAGAGACCCTACAGGCTCATGTGAGAGATCTAGAGAGTGCTACTGCTACTAGGAGAGATACATGCATGAGGAGATTGCTAGAGTATTAGCTAATGAGAGGGAACGATGGCATAGAGAGCTGGAGAGCTATACCATTTCCATGAAGAGTGAGAGAAGCCAGCTTATTGCCAAGACAAGCATGCTCCTGGGTATATCGGTGTCCTAATCAACAAGATGAGGGGAAAGAGAATGCACGTGCCCCTAGCGCCTTATATTCCAGGCAAGGATCCTCCCATTCAGAGATACGAGACTGACTACATACTAGTTCCTCCAGGTCCTGCTAACGGATGGGGATTTGCCTCTATTTTAGACTTGGCACAAGACCCTACACTAGGGTATGCTTGATTTCAAACTTCGGGATAGATCCTAGGTTCTTCGGCTGAGCGAGCTGGTCCTTATTTTGGTCCAACTACTGGTGATGGTGCCGATGACTGCAGTGCTGAGCGCTTTGCGAGTGACTCTGTCAGAGACGATGATTCCCCTTAGGCTAGCCACTATTGTTGTATCATGATGTAGCCCCTGCATAAGTATCTTATTATATTTCCATGTACATTATCAGACATTGCCCTTCAGTGGGCCAGATATGTATGTATTATTGCCCAATAATGGGCCTGAACTGTATTTTGATATTGCCTCTTGGTAGGCTCTGGACATGTATGTTTCTTGACATCGCCTCGTGGTAGGCTTTAGACGTATGTATTATATTGCCTCTTGGTAGGCCTTATGCATGTGTTAACATTGCCTCTTGGTAGGCCTTAGATGTATGTATGCTAGTAGCACTTTAGCACTTATGAGCCTGTTTGAACCACTATTCTTACTCATGCATTGCTGCATTTCTAGAATAGCAACATTCTTGCGCTAGCTTATATTTCATATTCACCTGCAACGTTCCGTATTCTCACAAGTTTGTCAATAAAATCTAATATTGATTGACCCGCTGGGGGAGATGGAAAGGAAGAGACCACATAAAATAAAACCACCCTAGTCTAGGTTTTATGTGGTTTCTAATACGAGAGGAAATGTTCACGGTGGGATGGACCTGTCACTATACCCAAAGTTTCGATCTTGAGCATGTTGATTCATGGAAATGGCCTAAACTGTGCAAACTAAATTGCCCCTGTGTGTATTTTGCGTGGTTTTAAACTAGTAAATCTACTTAAAGTAGGATTAGAATAGCATTGGACGATTACATGATGATGTTGGGAAAATACATGTTCATATCACATACAAAACATACGCAGCGGAAAATTAACGGATCTACTTCATTCGCAATTGATAACATGCACTATGAAAGTTTCAGAATTTAAGAACAAGAAAGCATACCTTGGTGCGGTGAAATTCAAAACCAAAAATCAGAAGTTCTTGGGAAGACTTTTAATCTTCACTCCAATTCCACTTAATGCCCAAGATGTGTGGTCTCTCAATCAGTTTCTAAGGAGAGAACAAGGGAGTGTCCAACACTCACATACAAACCATTTCATTCCTTGTGTAATCTTGATGAAAAACACTTATGAAAAGACTCATTAAAAGAACCTTGTGAAATTCTATATGTTTCTCTCCTTATATACAACTGATTATCTAATTGGGCTAGCCTTTTGGGCCATTCCAATTGGGCTCTAGTGTGTGGCTTGGAGTGGGACCAAAAGGGAACAAATAAGACTCTAGCTCCAATGGGCCTTGGGCTTTTCTGTCAACTCTTGACAAGTCCAACGTTACCATTAATTATATTTAATACCACTATATGAATATAATTGCACTCTAGGCCTTATTAATAAATTATATTCCAAGACTTTATTATACATGCAACCCCTTCATTAAAATATTCATAGTAATACAAAGTCATGAATATAGACTGCCACTTTGAAGATTACTACATCTTAATTCTTGAGTACCCGGTTTAATCCTTAGTGTTATTCATCATATATTTATGAAATCCAATTCCATAAATATATACTTTAGTAACTCCTTACTAAAGTGGTTGGGCCCAACTCTCTGAATAACCAAACCCATTACACTTATCTCAAGAGAATATTTTATATCTCTGTTAAGAGATTATGAATTCCATCTTGAGAATATATGTTCCATCAACACTAAATGCAGTTGTCCAACATACTGAGGTTTTGACCGTAACTTATAGATCTCACTTCTGATATATCAAAGTAACCTACATCTTGTGATCAGGTCTATTATTCTCTCAGGATTTAGAGTTGATGTAAATAGAAATCATGAGATATATTTTTCATATGACAATCGTTAGGAGAATAATAAATCTCACAGTGGTCCAGTTCAATATGTCTTAACTCTTAAAACATATCAACATACCAACTAGAAATCTCCATTTCCATGATCAAGACAAATCATCTTAGTTGATATGTTATAGTCTTCGCAGATGAAATGCCCAATTTCATCACCGATTATGAACTACATTCTGAGTTTACAAAGAACTTGCAATTTATATCTTCCGTGACTAAATCACATAAATCGCATACTATGCATCTCATGGACTAAGATAATGTCCCATTAGTTCTTTTATAGATAGTCTCATATAATTAAACAATTTAATTATTTATGACATGCCAATAAATTGGATTTTAGGGCATAAACCCCAACAATCTCCCACTTGCCCTCAAAGACAATTTACCATATATCCGACACTTATCTCCCTTTAGAGTAATTTATATTTACTCTAAGGCAAGGTTTGGAAACAAGTTTTAGTCAGATTTATTGCATAAATTATCTTTTCTACTACTACTCAAGTACTCATATCTCTCTAGTGAGATAATACTTAAGCTTAATGTGTATCTTCACCACTAGGATGAACACATATCTTGAAGTCCAACTTCATCAATCACAATCGAACTACAAGTCAACATTTGTACATCCAGTAACCATCAAAATCTCACTTTTGTGGACAAGCATATAATCCTTCATTCTCCTAAGATATTTGAGTATATGCTTTACTCCCACTAAATTAAGTGATCTTTGACTCAATTGATATTTGCTTACCATGCCCACTGCAAAATAGATATTTAGCCTAGTATATAGCATAGCATAAAGACTTCCTATTAATATAGTATTAGGAATCATCTTAATATGCTCTTCCTTTTATATGTCTTAGGACTATAGTCCTATATAAAGGAACTTCAAACTTAAAAGGAAATAATCCTTTCTTGAAGTATTACATGCTATACTTGGCTAGAATCTAATCTATTTAAGCAGTTTGAGATAGACTCAATATCCTAATTTTTGAATTGTAACTAAATTTAAATTTTTAGGATATGACTAGTCTTTCCCAAGTACTTTATATCAAACTGGATTAGACAACAAAAAACTCTATTGATGACAATATCTCTACATCATTCTAAATGATTAGAATGTCATCAACATACATTAAGAAATTTATTATTCTATATAGCTTTCACACACATAAGGCCTTTTAATAATTGATCAAAATCAAAAAAATTGATTACTTGATCAATGATGATATTTTACGATTCAGATGCTTGCTTTAATCCCTAAATGGAATTTAAGCAACTTGCATACTAAACACTACTGTTTCTTTGCTATGTATAAGTCTAGTTACATCATATAGATGTCTTCTTCAAGATTGCTACTAAAAGAAGCTTTCTTGATATCCACTGCCATATGTCATCCAAATGAAATATAATGGATAAGAGAATCTTGATAGAGTCAATCTTGACTATTGGTGAAAAAATCTTTTCATAATTGAACCATTTCTTTCTGAATAAATCTTTTTGCCACTAGTCTTGACTTTGAAGGTTTGCACCTTCAAATCTATCAATCTCATTTACTTGTAGACCTATTTGAAAACAATAGGCCTAATGCCATTAGGCGCCTCTACAAGTTCTAGACTTCAAATAGAATCCAATTCTATTCACATAACCTTGATCCAGTAATCCATATTCATATCATCTATTGCCTTTACGTAGGACCGAGGACCAAATTCATATCCTTGTAGAATAACTTCAAAAGTTTATCCTAAAATTATGAACTTACATGGTAATTAATAATCCTCCCACTACGATATTGTACCGGTGTACTAGCTATATATCTAGAATAATGCCTTATGGTGTATCTAATACAACCATCTCATTTCTAATTGTATTTTACAGTTGTCTTTAAACAAATTCTAACATCTTTCTGTTAGGATATGTGCCCTTAAATCCTATTGTATGATGCTATGTATAATATTATGTATGACATTATGTGAGAAATGATGTATGACTTAATATTGCGTTTAATAAAGTTGTTTTATTCTTATATAAAATGATGGTAACATGAATATTCGGACATTATCAAATAGTCCATGAGATGCATAGTATGTGATTTATGTGAAAAGTCACAGAAGATATAAATCACAAGTTCTTTGTAAACTCAGAATTTTGGTTCGTAGTCGGTGATGAAATTGGGCATTTCATCTGCGAAGACTATAACATATTAACTATGATGATTTGTCTTGATCATGGAAGTGGTGACTTCTAGTTAATATGTTGATATGTTTTAAGAGTTAAGACATATTGAACTGGACCGCTGTGAGATTTATTATTCTCCTAACGACTGTCAATTGAATAATAAATCTCACGACTTGTATTCACATGAACTCTTAATCTTGAGAGAATAATGGACCTGATCATGAAATGTAGATTGCTTTGATATATCAGGAGTGAGATCTAAAGTAACAGTCAAAACCTCAGTATGTTGGGCAGCCACATTTAGTGTTGATGGAACATATATTCTCAAGATGGAATTCATAGTCTCTTAACGGAGATATAAAATATTCCCTTGAGATAAGTTTAATGGGTATAGTTATTCAGAGAGTTAGGCCTAACCACTTTAGAAAGACTAAAGTATATATTTATGAAATTGGATTTTATAAATATATGGTGAATAACACAAAAGGATTAAACCGGGTACTCAAGGATTAAGATGTAGTAATTTACAAAGTGGCAGTCTATATTCATGACTTTGTATTACTACGAATATTTTATGAAGGGGTTGCATGTATAATAAAGTCTTGGGATATAATTTATTAATGAGGCCTAGAGTGCAATTATATTTATATAGTGATATTAAATATAATTAATGGTAACTTAGGACTTGTCAAGAGTTGACAGAAAAGCGCAAGGCCCATTGGAGCTAGTGTCTTATTTGTTCCCTTTTGGTCCCACTCCAAGCCACATACTAAAGCCCAATTGGGAAGGCCCAAAAGGCTAGCCGAATTAGATAATTAGTTATGTGGAGAGAAACATACAGAATTTTATATAGAATAAAATGGTTTGTATGTTTAATGAATAAGTGTAATAATATACTCTCTCTAGAAACATAGAACTGATTGAGAGACCACACATCTTGGGCATCGAGTGGAATTGGAGTGAAGATTGAAAGTATTCCCGAGTACTTCTTCATTCGGTTTTGAAGTTCACCGCCTCAAGGTATACTCTCTTGTTCTTATATTCTGAAACCTACATAGTGCATGTTATCAATTGTGAATGAAGTAGATCCGTTTATTTTCCGCTGCGTATGTTTTGCATGCGATACAAACATGTATGATTTCCCAACATTGGTATCAGAGCGGTCTTCATTTCGAATCTGTATAACATGTTTTGTGCATTTTGGAATTAGAGATAATAGTTTCAAGTTGATAGAGGATTATACATTTAATTTTCTGCATGGTTGTTGAAACTATGATTTGATAAAACTGATATTGATGTTGTGATGTTGTTTAAATATGAATTTAAGAATGTTAAATTGATCTTTAAGGCTATAGCATCAATAGGTTTCAGTTTTGATATGAATCTCTATGTATCATGTTCGTATGATTGTTGTTCATTCATGCAAAACCGTTGAAAACTGTCTTAGAAGATTTTCTGGAAATTCGAGTTTCACGAGTTTCGATCGATCGAAATTTACTTTCAATCGATCGAGTGAGACAGAGATAAATCCTTTTGAATCGATTAATATTCGATTGCTAGTCGATCGATCAAATTTTCTTTTCGATCGATCGAGAGGCGATCGAGTGTCAATCGAACCAGACAGAAGGTTAAGTTCAAATTGTTTAATTTTTTCGATCGATCGAGGGGCACATTCGATCGATCGAAAGAAAGAAAATCTGAATTTTTTCTAAGTGTTTTCAAACTTAAATTTTGTGCAAGGTTGTGTATAATTAGTTTATGCATGTCGGTTTAATTAGTTTATGCATGTTTAAAAGATAAAAACCTTTAATTTAAAACATCTAGTGGGAGAGAGATTCAAGGGTTGGATCTCACGGCCTCCATTGTCGGTTTATGGTAGTGTGATTAATCACCTCGCCTTGGCGTATATGCCTTACTCCCTATGGAGGGTGTTTAATTCATGGTACTACAGGTTAAACTTCTTAATGATAGATGAAGTGTGTTTTTACATTAAGAGTGACCACGCCACCGTTGAGTTACTTGGTGACTCACATTGATTCTAGATAATGGTATACACTAGACTAAGTTTAATGTTAACCTCCCAAAGGAGCTATGTCATTATTACTTAGAGGCTGAAGATAATACGGCATATTATTAGTGTTTGATAAGAGTTATCATGATAGCACTAATAATGAGAATAGTTCTCAACTGATTGATGTGTTTATAATAAACTTGCTACCAAGGAATTATAGACATGGATTGGGTTGTCGTTGCATATATTATATTATGGTTTTATTAAGGTTCCATATTATATGTTTATATGCTAAATTGATAATGTCCAGTTTACTAATTATATTCATATTTATTATTTCAGATTTGAACATGGCATCATTTAGCCCACTTGTTAGCATTCTTAATCAAAACAAACTGACTGGATCCAATTATGTTGACTGGAAAAGAAACTTGGACATAGTTCTCACAGCTGAAGAGCACAAATATGTGCTTACTCAACCATGTCCTAGCTTTCCTTCATTAGATGCTCCTCCTGAGGAAAAACAACGATATGATCGTTGGCAGAAATCTAATGAAATGGCCAAGTGCTACATCCTAGCGTCCATCTCAAATGTTCTACAGCATCAAATGCAGGATGTAGAACTAGCTTCGGACATTATGCAAAGTCTGAAGGAGATGTTTGGTGAGCAAGGCCGTTCTGCAAGGCAAGAAACCATGAGACAAATTTATAATACCAAAATGGCTGAAGGTAGTTCAGTGAGAGAACATTGTCTTACAATGATCTCTAATCTGAATACATTAGAAGTTTTGGGTGCCGACATTGATGGAGAATCCCAAGTGGATATGATACTCTAGTCACTACCGGAATCATTCAAGGAATTCAGACTTAATTATAACATGAACAAAAAGATTTATTCTTTGTCTGAATTAATGAATGAGTTGATAGCGGCGGAAGGCATCCTTGGTACTTCTAATGTTAAAGCCAATGTGGGTGAAGCTTCTACTTCTTAACCTAAGTCGAAAGGCAAGGGTAAGAAGAAGAAGAAGAAGGACTTCACTAAACAAGAGGGTAAACAAATTGTCTTAGGGGTTGCCGACAAAGGAAAGAAACTGAAAGGAAAATGTTTCCATTGTGGTGAGAAAGGACATTGGAAGAGAAATTGTCCAAAGTTCAAGGCTGCCAATAAGGGTATGAATAGCTCATTTCTCCTTGAAATATATTTGGTACAAAATCCCACGGATTCCTGGTGTGTGGATTCAGGTTGTACTAATCATATCTGCAATTCTTTGCAGGGGTTCCAGGAGACCAAAAGACTTAAAGAAGGAGAGTTGTTTCTGACCTTGGCTGATGGGAGTAGGATTCCAGTTGTAGCTATTGGAGTGTTTAATTTATGTTTTGAATCAAGAGTTTTAATATTAAATGACTGTTTATATGTACCTAATGTTCGTAGGAATTTAATTTCTGCAACTTATTTAGGTAAAAGTGGATATTGTGTTATCCTTAAAGACAATGTTGTAATAAAGAAGGGTAAAACATTTATCTGTTCTGGCAATATTGTGGATGGTCTTTATATTTTAACTCTTGATAAGCATGAATTATACAATTCTGAATTAGATAATAACTCTTATGTAAAATCATTAAAGAGAAAGTTTCCTTCTACTAATGATGCATATCTTTGGCACTTGCGTTTGGGTCATATTAATCCAAACAGAATTCAAAGACTGATCAAAGATGGTCTCTTAGAGCCATTGGACTTTGATGAATTTCCAGTTTGTGAATCTTGTTTGGAAGGCAAAATGACCAAATGACCTTTTAATGCAAAAGGTAGAAGAGCCCAGGAATTGCTAGAATTAGTTCATACGGATGTTTGTGGTCCTATGTCAACCCAAGCAAAAGGAGGTTATGAGTACTTCATCACTTTCACCGATGATTACTCTGGATTTGGTTATGTGTACCTAATGAGACGGAAGTCTGAAGCCTATGAAAAATTCAAAGAGTTTAGGGCTGAAGTTGAGAATCAATTGGGTAAACACATAAAGGCCATTCGATCTGATCGTGGTGGCGAATACCTTCTTGGGGATTTCAAGGATTACTTAACTTAAAAATGGGATTGTATCCCAATTGACTGCACCTGGAACTCCCCAACAAAATGGTGTAGCAGAAAGAAGGAATAAGACTCTTTTAGAAATGGTTAGGTCCATGATGAGTTACTCACCTTTACCAGTTTCCTTTTGGGGATATGCACTAAAAATTGCAATGCATATTTTGAATTTAGTTCCATCAAAATCTGTTCCCAACACACTTATGGAATTGTGGAGAGGGCGCAAGCCTAGTATGAAATATCTCCACATTTGGGGATGTCCAGCACATGTGTTGAAAGGGAAGTCTGATAAGTTGGAAGCTAAAACGGAAGTATGCATGTTTTTAGGGTATTCAAAGGAAACCAAGGGTTATTTATTCTATAATCATAAGGATAACAAAGTGTTTGTTAGCACTCATGCCAAATTTTTGGAAGATGATTATGTGAATAATTTTAACCCTAGAAGTAGAGTTGTCTTGGCTGAAATGAATGAACCTGTAATTGAACAACCAATGGTTGAAACTAGGGATGATGTGACTGTATTGGATACACCACAAGATACTACTCATGAGATGTCTAGTACACAGTTGCCTCGTCGTAGTGGGAGTAATGTTAGGCCACCTATAAGATTCATAGGTCTTGGAGAGACTTATGAGGCTATCTCAGAGGAGGCCGAAACTGATCCTTACACTTATGAAGAAGCAATGAATGATATAGTTGCACATCATTGGGTCCAAGCTATGAAATCAGAATTAGATTCCATGTATTTCAATCAAGTTTGGGATCTTGTAAAGGCGTCTAACGGCATTAAACCTGTTGGTTGCAAATGGGTTTACAAGAGGAAGAGAGAGATAGATGGAAAGGTTGAAACCTTTAAAGCAAGGCTAGTGGCAAAAGGGTATACTAAAAAAAAAGGTATTGATTATGAGGAAACCTTTTCACTAGTAGCAATGCTTAAATCTATCAGAATTCTCTTATCCATTGCTGCTCATTATGATTATGAGATTTGGCAAATGGATGTCAAGACTGCATTTCTTAATGGCAATCTTGAAGATGAAATCTATATGAAGCAACCAGAAGGTTTCATAGCAAAGAACCAAGAGCATATGGTATGCAAGTTGAATAGGTCCATTTATGGACTTAAGCAACCATCTAGGTCGTGGAACATCAGATTTGATCAAGCAATCAAATCATTTGGTTTTGAACAAAATCTTGATGAACCATGTGTGTACAAAAGACATCAAGACAAAGTAGTAATGTTCCTAGTGCTTTATGTTGATGATATTCTACTCATTGGAAATGATGTAGGGGTCATGTCGTCTGTAAAGGTGTGGTTGTCAAGCCAATTTGATATGAAGGACTTGGGTGAGGCTAACTTTATTCTAGGGATCAAGCTTTGCCGAGATCGTAAGAATAAAACCTTAGGCTTATCACAAGCTGGATATATAGATAAGGTTTTAGAACGGTTTAGCATGCAAAACTCCAAGAAAGGATTACTTCCTTTCAGACATGGAGTTCCTCTGTCTGATGACCAAAGGCCTAAGACTCCAGAGGAAGTAGATATGATAAGACAAGTTCCTTATGCCTCTGCAGTAGGAAGTCTCATGTATGCCATGCTTTGTACTAGACCAGATATCTGTTTTTCAGTTGGCATGGTCAGCCGATATCAATCAAATCCAGGACCACAACATTGGCAAGCTGTAAAGCATATTCTCAAGTATCTACGGAGAACGAGAGATTATATGCTTGTTTACCGTTGTGAGGATTTGATTCCCGTTGGCTATACAGATTCAGACTTTCAATCAGATCTAGATTTCAGAAAGTCCACGTCAGGATGTGTATTCACCTTGGGAGGTGGAGCCATAAGTTGGAGGAGTGTTAAGCAATCTTGTATTGCGGACTCCACCATGGAAGCTGAATATGTTGCTGCTTGTGAGGCGGCAAAGGAAGCTGTTTGGCTCAAGAAATTCCTTTCTGATCTTGGTGTAGTGAGAATGGAGCAAGTTCCTAATACATTGTTTTGTGACAATAGTGGAGCGGCTGCACAATCCAAAGATCCAAGGAATCACAAGAAAGGAAAGCACATTGAAAGGAAGTACCACATCATTCGAGACATTGTTACTCGTGGAGATGTGGTGGTGGCAAAGATTGAAAGTGGAAATAATCTAGCAGATTCCTTTACTAAAGTCTTGCCTCAAAGGACCTTCGAGTCACATTTGGAGGGAATGGGAGTTAGATTAGTGCACAATAGTCTTTAGGGCAAGTGGGAGATTGTTAGGATATGTGCCCTTAAATCTTATTGTATGATGCTATGTATAATATTATGTATGACATTATGTGAGAAATGATGTATGACTTAATATTGCGTTTAATAAAGTTGTTTTATTCTTATCTAAAATGATGGTAACATGAATATTTGGACATTATCAAATAGTCCATGAGATGCATAGTATGTGATTTATGTGAAAAGTCACAGAAGATATAAATCACAAGTTCTTTGTAAACTCAGAATTTTGGTTCGTAGTCGGTGATGAAATTGGGCATTTCATCTGCGAAGACTATAACATATTAACTACGATGATTTGTCTTGATCATGGAAGTGGTGACTTCTAGTTAATATGTTGATATGTTTTAAGAGTTGAGACATATTGAACTGGACCGCTGTGAGATTTATTATTCTCCTAACGACTGTCAATTGAATAATAAATCTCACTACTTGTATTCACATGAACTCTTAATCCTGAGAGAATAATGGACCTGATCATGAAATGTAGGTTGCTTTGATATATCAGGAGTGAGATCTAAAGTAACGGTCAAAACCTCAGTATGTTGGGCAGCCACATTTAGTGTTGATGGAACATATATTCTCAAGATGGAATTCATAGTCTCTTAACGGAGATATAAAATATTCCCTTGAGATAAGTTTAATGGGTACAGTTATTCAGAGAGTTAGGCCTAGCCACTTTAGTAAGACTAAAGTTTATATTTATGAAATTGGATTTTATAAATATATGGTGAATAACACAAAAGGATTAAACCGGGTACTCAAGGATTAAGATGTAGTAATTTACAAAGTGGCAGTCTATATTCATGACTTTGTATTACTACGAATATTTTATGAAGGGGTTGCATGTATAATAAAGTCTTGGGATATAATTTATTAATGAGGCCTAGAGTGCAATTATATTTATATAGTTGTATTAAATATAATTAATGGTAACTTAGGACTTGTCAAAAGTTGACAGAAAAGCCCAAGGCCCATTGGAGCTAGTGTCTTATTTGTTCCCTTTTGGTCCCACTCCAAGCCACACAACTAAGCCCAATTGGGAAGGCCCAAAAGGCTAGCCCAATTAGATAATCAGTTATGTTGAGAGAAACATACAGAATTTTATATAGAATAAAATGGTTTGTATGTTTAATGAATAAGTGTAATAATATACTCTCTCTAGAAACATAGAACTGATTGAGAGACCACACATCTTGGGCATCGAGTGGAATTGGAGTGAAGATTGAAAGTATTCCCGAGTACTTCTTCATTCGGTTTTGAAGTTCACCGCATCAAGGTACACTCTCTTGTTCTTATATTTTGAAACCTACATAGTGCATGTTATCAATTGCGAATGAAGTAGATCCGTTTATTTTCCGCTGCGTATGTTTTGTATGCGATACAAACATGTATGATTTCCCATAGTCATCATAGTCATCATCAAGAACTTTGTAATAGTACTTTACAAACATTTTGTTTTCTTAATGACTACCAAAATAATCTTTTGTAATTCCTTTTGGATACCCATCATAAACACACATTTTTCTTCCTTTTGATTTCAATTTGTTAGACTTCCTTTCTAGCACAAGTTCTGGACATTTCCAAAAGTGGAAGTATCATATACTAGGTTTTCACCCAATCCATGATTTGACAAATGTCTTAGGAACAAACTTTTGAAATCAACTTTAGAAAATGTATAGTAATTATTAGAGTATATCTCCAAAAGAAATAAGCAAATGAAAATACTTATCATGTACTTTACTATTTCTAAAAGAGTCTTACTCCTCCTTCATGTATGCACTGACTTAAAGAAGTCAATGAAACTTTATTCCTTTACATAAAGAAGTCAATGAAACTTATGTCTAGATTAATAAGATCTAGACATAAGTGTCAAAACATACAATACCAAAGGATGGAAACTTTCTCTTTAAAAAGTAAAACATGTAAATTTCTATCTAGAAAATAATCATGGACAATGCTTAGCATTACCAAAATAGAAACACTTTCCTTTTGGTCATGCTTTTGAGTCTGATTTCCTTTAGGCAACTACAAAGACAACTTGTTTGTCCAACTGTTTGGTATTATAATTCATTTCCTTATCACCCTTACCTTTCAGTTCAGGCTAAGAATTTGAATTAAGTCATATTGATCCTAGCTTTAGCTTTTAGGATGTCTTCCGTTGCGTAGAACTCACTCATCAATTCAGATAACATAAAAATAATTTATTTTGAAAACAATCTAAATTGATCAAATGATTCTAACAAGGACTTGTGGATCATGTCCATAAGAGATTAACATTTAATCTCAACATCCAAGAATTCCAATTAATTTTAAAAATAAAATATTTTCATGAAATAATATAGAATTGGAACTCTTTAAGCTTTTCTTAGCACTCAATATGATTCACACCAACCATCTCATTTAGACTTAATATAAAGTTTAAGTCTAGTACTAACTCTTGCATCTCATGCTGTAGTACAATTGAGATAGAAGCCAATGTAACATTTTAACATTTCAATAGAGACTATGATCAAATCATAAGCTATCTTCCATCAATGCATCATGCATAGGAAATTATGACAATGCTGAATCAAAACATAAATATGTACTTCAGCTCCTTAAGCATCATGTCCAATATTATTTCTTAGTTAATGTGATTCACTTAAAATAGTAGCTAGAGAACAAAATTATGACAACTTTATTTTGAGACTATGAACATAATTACAGGGATATTATATTTTGCATCCATAACCATATAGTATGAAACCCGAAAAACATACTATACTAGGTGCAACGACAACCTAATTCCTCAATTAATATTCCTCGGAAGCGAGGTCATATCAATCACTATGATCAGGCGAGAATTATTCTCATTATTAATGCTATCATGGTAACTCTTACCAAACAAAAATAATTTGCCGCTTTTCCTTTAGCCTCTAAGTAATAATGACATAGCTCTTTTGGGAGGTTAACATTACACTTAGTCTAGTGTACACCATTATCTAGAATCATGTGTAGCCACATTTCATCTCCCTTTATAGTGTTTAAAAACTGTAGTATCATGAAACAAAACACCCTCCTTTGGGATCGCGAGGCATATATGCCAAGACGAGGTGCTTGTTCACACTACTTTAAACAGGCAAGTTCAATCTTGTAGTACTATGAAGTAAACACCCTCCTTTGGGATCGCGAGGCATATACGCCAAGACAAGGTGCCTAATCACACTACTATAAACTGGCAATGAAGGCCGTGAGATCCAACCCTTGTATCTCTCTCCCACTAGAAATTTTAAAACAAGTGGTTTGTCCTGAAATTATTGTGATTTCATCACAATTTTAACCCTACACATCAAATTTGTTAAATTGTTTAAATTCAATGTGATGTTACTAAGTCACGTCACTATAGCATAACGAACATTCGCGCAATCACAAAGAAGTTTAACCTTGTAATCCGTGAAGTAAATGCCCTCCGCATGGAATGCAAGACTCGAAGTCAAGACAAGATATCTATTCACATTACAATAAACTTAACAAAATGGTTATTTCAGCACTCCCACTCATTGTTTGGGTTTTTCTTTAAATAATTGTGATCCCATCACAACTAATAACCTTGCACTTGTTGAAGACTCTGATCTTATTAGAATCGTTAACTAAAATGGAAGTCCTAAACTATTTAGGATTCCTTAAACACTAATGAATCAAAAATTAGGTATATAGAACTCTATACTTAATTTACTAAATAAAAAGATCTAATCTCATTAGAAAATATATATACCTTTTAATTAAGCTTCAATCTCATCAAAACTTCTAATTAAAATAAATTAAGGACTTTTAATCATACAACAATTCCAATCTCATTAGAATGTTTTTTAAAAGACAAGTCCTAAACTATTTAGGACTAAGAGTTCTATTTAACTAATATCTTTGATCTCATTAGGTCTTTTAGTTAGAACCATGTGTAATCTCATCACACATTTCCTTACACTTTATACATTTGAAAACATTTAGAAAATATTCAAAATTCCCTTCAAATGTATTTTCGCTAGAATCTCGCGACTAAGCTCTTCCCGCGAAAAAGGCGTAAGCATTTCCCGCGAAAGCGATTTAAGCAAAAAATTGAAAACACCAAAAATCAGACAGAAACTTTCGCTACTGTCTCGCGACTAGTTCACGATTAAAGCTTACCCGCGAAAATTTTTTGTCTTCAGAATCATTTTTTGCGAGTAACTTCGCAGGAAGCTAACCCGCGAAAAACCCGTGTTTTCAGTTTTTCTAGAGCAGTTGCAAACATTTTTCAACGATTTTTCATGAACAAACAACTACCATATGAACGTAATATGCAGAATTCGATATCAAAACTGAATTCCATTAATGCTATAGCCTTAAATATGAATTTCTCCTTAGAAACTGATTGAGAGACCACACATCTTGGGCATTAAGTGGAATTGGAGTGAAGACTAAAAGTCTTCCCAAGAACTTCTGATTTTTGGTTTTGAATTTCACCGCACCAAGGTACGCTTTCTTGTTCTTAAATTTTGAAACTTTCATAGTGCATGTTATCAATTGCGAATGAAGTAGATCCGTTAATTTTCCGCTGCATATGTTTGGTATGTGATACGAACATGTATTTTCCCAACAATTGGTATCAGAGCGGTCTTCAATTCGAATCTGAATAACATGTTTTGTGAGTTTTGGAATTAGAGATTATAGTTTCATGATGTTAGAAAGTTATATATGCATTTAATTTTCTGCATGGCTGTTGAAATTATGATTTGATAAAAACTGATATTGATGTTATGATGTTGTTTAAATCTGAATTTAAGTTCTGTAAATTCCACCAAAGTTTGGGTTGTGATGACTAAGAGTGAAGTTGTTGGAAAATATTGGACCAATTCTTATTTTTAATCCTATGTGATGGAGATATCAAGGGAAGAGATTAAGTTTCAAATAAATGTTGTTAGGACAACTTTTAATACAAGATGAAGAGGAAAATCTTTATTGATCATGCAAATCTTTATGTTCAATAACTATATTCTCTCGAACCCACAACCTTTAAAAAAACCTTAACCAATTAGTTATAACTTATGAGATTTCAATTAACATTTTTTCTAGATCATGTGTTGATGCTAGGTTATGTCTCTTCTTTTAGAAGAACACTTGCACATTCGCATCATTATCTAAACAACTAACCATCCACCCCCTTCCATATTTTACCATTACATTAAGTATAATATATTAAGTTGATTTTTTTCTAACTCATAAAATGATCCCGCGCATTGCACGGGTTAAACGCTAGTACTATATATAAAAGTAGAAGTCTTTAAGGAGGTGCTACCACGTTAGGAAAAAAGGCCACTTACAAAACTGACACGTATGTAGCTTTAAGTTAAAAACCCACACAATACATCCTTTCAATAATCTTAAAATTTTTACTTTAACTTCTATAGCACCATTTGAAAGCTCTGACTATAAATAAAAAAATTAAAAGCCTCAACCAAACGTTAGACAAAAGTATCCACTATTTCCATTCGTTAAACACAAACGGCCAAAAGAAAAACCCTCCCTTGCCAATCTGCTTTTCAGTTTGCACTATGTTCTGTTTCTTCTCTACAACAGAGTGCAAACTTGCCCACTTAGATTTCTGCCACCAAGTCAGTTTAGAGTCACAAAAGAACGATCGTTACGCTGTTTGAAGATTCTTTTAAAAACCATTTGGAATAAGCCGATATAGAAGGAGAGAGGACGATGGAGAGACGGTAAGTCGGAATAACCAGTTCTGTCATCACCGTTAGGACCTCTGCCTATAATTTCTGTTTATAATTTTAGAAATTGGTCTGTTTATAATTTTACAAATTGGGCTTTTTGTTTTGGGAAAATCATTTGGGCGTTATTTACGATTCGAGTATTTAGGTTTGATCTGTTATGATTTAGGTTTTTTGGTTGGGAGTAGTTTTGTTTAATACGTGTTAATAGACGAGTTAGATTTGGTTTTGATTAAGAGATTTTGGTTGGAAAATTTTTTTTACCAGGAACTCTCGATATCAGACCATTCTTTCTTGGTAATATTCAACTAATCTCTTACCCTATTGTCTTCAATTAGGTTTGTTGTCAATTTAGAGATTTGAAATCAGGGAAACAACCTAGAAGATCAAATTCTAAATGAATTGTTATTAGGAATTTTTAGTTCCTGGGTTTCGTATCAAATTTTAACTAAATTGTTATTAGGAATTTTCAATTTCTGGGTTTTGTTCCTTTGCTTTCATGAATTTCAGTTTCATATTTTGTTTTGTTTTGTGACTTGCTATCAAGGTCATTAAAGAAGAAGAAGGATTTTTATATAAGATGAGAAAGGCAGTGGAACATGCACAAGTCAAAAAGGGAGAAGGTTTTCATGGTGATTGGCTTTTTAAATTGGCTTTTCGATTGGTATAGCGTGGGTTGATTTTTTCATTTTTTACAGATTAATTTTTTCCCTTTCGTTTTTCAATTCCTCTCAAACTAAAAAGATTGCCCCTTAATTATGATTTTGGTTTTGGTTTTAGTTGACTGGAACCATGAAGGCAACCGGATATAGAAGATGTCTATGAGACCAAATGTAAAAGAGAGTTTGAGACACAAGCAGCATGGCAAGCGTTGGAGATTTGTTGCCCATCCAAAGAGATTCAATGTAAGTCATCATTTTAGGTATAGTCTAAAATTTTAATCCACTCTCTGTTTGGTTTCCCATAAGCACAAAAGTTCAGAAAAAGAAAAGTTAAAGTTTCTTTTCGTTTTTCCTTTTCCCACATACCAATGCTGATGAGTTTGCATACAGAATTGCGGAGGATAACAAACATTATGGCATGACATAGGTTGTTTATTGCACCATTTCATTTTTGTAAAAGAAAAATCTATTTCACTGATCAATATAAAAAGTAAGAGTCGATAATGCAATGAGAGAGAAATTTGATGGACCTGCCACTGCCTTCTCGGTCTTTTGCCACGATCATATTTTCAGAACCATTACCGGTAATTTTGTTCTATCTATTTATTTTAAGTTAGGTAACAAATATGATATAGGAATTAATGAGGTGCTTCTGTTTTTCATATTTGTGTCAAATTTAGTTTTGTTTTGGGTATGTGCGTTAAATTCTTAATATCTTCTGTAACAAAAACTGAAATGACTTTTCAATATGTAACATTCGACTTGATCTGCAACTAAAAACTCCTTTTAGCCTACTTTTCCCAGAAACCAAACACCCAAAAACCTTGAACCAAAGAGAGCCATAATAGGAACAACTGGTCATGAGCCACATCCACAACCACAACCCATCCAAAAGTTTAATGTTTTCACCTTACATTACATTTTGTATTAATGAGCATTCGCTTAATCATAGATCTACAAGTTGAATGATGTCACTTCTCATTAGATGGGGAGTTCATATGCTTATACGTGGGGTTGGTAGGAAGCCAAGAAGGCGAGCAGCTAGGTGGATTAAAATTATTTCTTTTTGAAACATTGTTCAATCCTGCAGACAGTGAGGAATGCATACTTTAATGCTGCTATAGTCAAAAGATTTAAAAAAAAAAAAAACATAATTCTTCTTTAGTTGAATTATTTTTAATTAGCCTTCTCTTATTATGATTTCCTAGGTATGTCATGTTTCTAAATTTTTAAAGCCATATCAAATGTTGTATACACAGAATTGATGTTTGAAGTGTAGTTATTGGAAATGGTTGCTGATCTTTTAGTTCTTTTAATAGTGATGATCTATGTGTTTGGTTTGATTGAATAGGAATGGCCAAAAAAAAAAACCCACTTAAAGAACTGCCATGTGTAGAGTTTAATTGTGAAAAGTCAAACCATACGACACAATCATGCATCCAAAAAAACAATGCAATTAGTAATTCTTAAAGAAAAGGTTTAAAACACATTGCTTAACCCATCGCTTTACTTAGTGTTTATAACAAAAACTAACAGCCTGTTTAAAAAACTTTTTCACTTCCTATTTTACAAAAACAACGATTGATAGAGATCATAAGGCCGAGAGAGAAACATTTGAGGTCTGCCATTACTGCCATTCTGGCCTTCCGCAATAGTCTGGTCTCTCGCTGACTTGCTACCAGTAAGTTTTTATTTTGTAAGACATTTTTTACTTTTTGAGAAAGAAATTGGCGTTAAGTATTATTTAGGCCTAAGATTGTTTTTGCTATACGTATTTGGCTGAGATTAAGGTATTTTGATTATTTTGGGTTGATTGTTTTTGCTTAAACATTATGACTGACAGCCTTTCGCTGTTTATATATAAAGAAACCGAAACATTTAGAATCAACATTAAGGGAAAGTCGATAGCTGTAAGTCACTTACAAAGAAAAGAGATGGACAGCGAGAAAGAGGAAACATAGTATTCCCACCCATCGGTAGGTAAAGCTTTTAAATAAAAATAAAAAATTCAGCTTTAAAGTCTAGAATTTGGGTTAGAATCCATTTGAACTAAAGTCTTTTGGTTAGAATCAAATAGTTTCTTTAAGAGATTTATTTTATTTTGGGTATTTGTGTTAGATTTAATTTTGTATAGGCTATTTGCTTTTATAAAACATCAATTGACCCAAATTTAAACTTCACTTTTAGGATAATGTGGTCTTGAAGAACTCGCATGGCTAACATGTTTTATTCTATACAAGTTCTCATCACAATTTAAAAAAAAAATCATTTGGGATGCATGTTTTTTTCATTAAGAATGATACAGCAGTCCCATGGTTTTTCCTATCTTTGCTAGGGACTGACAAGGATATTTTAATTAGATCATGCTTGTGATTTGTATAGTGTATGTTAGGTGCAAAAAGGAATAGCTCATGAGATTAATGTTCGTAGTTTACCTACTTTTTTTTACTTCTCTCATATTTTTGTTTATTGCCTAAATGGTTTCCTTCTTTTGCTGCTGCCAAGCCCACATGAAGAAACCATGTTTGAATGAGACATCTATAACTGATGAATTTTTACCCTGCCAATCCTGTTTTGAATGTACCTATTATATGGTTTATATTATTATCATATAAAATTTGAGTGGGGTGGGGGATTAAATTGTGCTGCTTCTTCTTTGCTGATTGCTTACTATAAGTTTATACCACATGCATGTTTGAGTCTAGAAAAATCCTTATCCTTTGTTCTGTGTTTTAGGACTATGCATGATTTGTTGTTCTGTTTGAATTTTTTATAAGAGGGAAGAGACGAATTTTTTATTTGTTATGTACATAACTTTTTTATAAGAGGGAAGAGACGAATTTTTTTTATAAACCTGTAGCCATTTTTCTCTTTTAAACTTTTTAGTTGTAAAATTTTCTCTAATCTCATGGATTAATTCATTGTGGTTCCTAGGAATAGCAGATTTGCTATTTGAAATTGTCATGTAAGTTTTAATTGCTTAAAGTCAAATTCTTTTTTTTTTTTTTAGTCTCTCATAACAGGGGAGCACACACATGAAGTGATTTGGAGAAACTACTTTTTAAAATTTTTAGGGGATATTGGACATTATATGCTTAAATATACTATGTTGTTTAAGTTTGAATATATGTTGTAGAAGTATGATAACTAAGTTTATGATGGATGCAAAGTTCATTAATCTGTAAAACGATCCCGTGCATTGTGCGGGTTAAACACCAGTTGTCACTAATGGACGAATCCCCTCGGGATGTGTAGACACCTCATTTTGTATCCGATTAATAAACTTTAGTCCCCGGTTCCAATGATGAGCTCGATATGTCTAGAAAAGAAAATTGAAGCTATTTTGATAGTTTGGAAGTAATAACAACTTAAAAGTGCTCAAATTTCTTTGAAAACATTGCTAAAAAATCACCTTTGCTCATTGTTTTGACCATAACTTTTAATCCACAAAGAATGTTTGAGTGAGGTTTGTTTCATTGGAAAGTAGACATCTTAGGCTTCAATTTGAATACACTAATTTGGACTTAAATGGAGTGATTTATGGTCGTTTGAAGTTGGGCCATCTAAGCAGTCAAAATTAGGGTTTTCTAAGTTGCATGTGCGTGCAGGGAGCATGCATGCTTATGTAGTTCCAAACCTGCGTATGCAGGCTGCTTTCCAGAGGGCCGAATCTTCATGTTTTAGGGCCAAAAGCCTCCCTCTTTTATGAGGCCTAGCCCCTAGACCCTTTGGAACGTCCAAAACCCTAAAAATAAGTCTAAAAGCTCTAATTTAAACATATAAATACATCCTTATGCCTTCAAACTAAAACTCTAGCTAGAGAGAGTTTATTTTTTCCTCCATCTTCTCTAAAATCTCTATTTCATCCTCTCTAAACTCACACACAGACCTGAGCACATTTTTTAATAATAATAAATAAAAAAAAAAAAAAAACTCTCTTTAGTTAGTTTTTAAGGTAGAAACTTGTTCTCAATTGGATTTCTCAAAGCCTTTTCAAAACTAATCTTGTGTTTTAAGTTTTGATTACCTAAAAAATATTGAAATTTTTTATTTACCTTGATATCTCATTGAATCTTTTTGTGTAGGCACTAAGGAGTCGGTTAAATATCAATCAAGTTTATATTTCATCACAAGGTGAGTCTCTCTTCATGGCTTTTCCTTAATTTGGTTCTTTTTGTAAAGTTGTGATTTACAACTATTTTGTGTTGGCTTTAATTCTGTGCCAAATTTGATTGTAATTGTGTTAGATCTTTTGTACCCTGTATGTTATGTGGGATTTTATTGTAAGGATTGTACGTGAGAGAGAGTGTGAAGACTCAAGGCATATTGAAGACAAAGAAGTTTTCGCGAGTAGCTCGTGGGTATCTTTCCACCGAAGTGAAGTATGTGCTCTGCACATGACTGGAATGCGAAGAGTCAGGACAGGATGGTGACAGCTGGTTTTCGCGAGTGTCTCGCGGGTAAGGCTTTCCCGCGAGATACCCGTGAAACATTTTGTTTTGCCAATTTGTCCTATTTGATACATCCTATCTCTACCCACATTATATATATCCCCATTACCCACATATGTTGAGGAGTGCTTTTTTAGAGAGAAAAGCATAGCCACAACCCTTGAGAGTGAGAGATTGTTATACCTACAATTCTCTACACAATCCATTGTGGTTTTCCTTAACTCCTACCTCTTCATTTCCATATCCTTGAGAGGTTGATAGACCAAACACTTACCACACCATTCTGAGTGTTAAACGAGGTTTTGGTGATGCTGGGAAGCATTGGAAGAAGCCAAGCTTTGGTGGATGCAATCGGGCGTATTGCGGGATCGGGAGAGCTAGACAAGACATGGTTCCGAGAAGCCTTGTTGGAGTAGGATCTTGGGGGGCTTAGGTGCATTAGGTAGATTAGGCTTGGTGGGTCTCTTGCTATTCATGTATCCTAACTGATTTTCTAGTGGATCAATTTTTCGCTTAGAGGGCGGTGACGAGGTTTTACGCAGAGTACTTCGATTTCCTCTTCAATAACACATTGGCATGTTATCTTGTGTTTGCATTCTTCTTCCCTACTCTTTTAGCTTTCATTTTACTGCTGTGTTTTAATGAATATGGTTTAGAGTAGTTATATTGTTTATTCGCTCGTATTTACTCTATTCCGCACTTAGTATAAGTTAGAGTAAAATCAATCGAGCAGTAATCTTTATTTTGGGGGTCAAAACAGCTTTTGTGTTTTTTACACAAATCGAGCTTTCAATTGGTATCAGAGCAGGTACACTTGCTGTGGTTTCATTACCTAAGTGTGATCCTTGACCCCTTGGCTTTCTATGAATAGTGCTATGGCAAAGGCCAACGTGAAGCATAGTTCATGTGTTTGTGATAATGACTCTTTCAGCATCTTTGAAGATTGTCCTAGCAATGAGCTTATAGAGTTATTCAAATCAAAGAAACATGCTAAAATTTTTATACACACGCTGAAAACTATAGTGCATAGGAATTATGAGATTCATAATAGCTTGTGTGAGTCGAATTCCTTAATTACTAAATATAAGAGAAGGAATAGACATTTGTGTGATAAGCTTGATTGTTTGAAAAGAAATATCCACTCATCTATGAATAAAGTAATGGAAGATGAGTCTTGCTTTAATGGTCAAGAATGCCTATCTCATGCGTGTCTTTTTGTTCATACTGCATTGAAAGTTTTTAATTCCTGCTAATGGTATCTTGACAGCGGATGTTCAAGGCATATGACAGGAGATAAATCACTGTTTAAAACTCTTAAGAAGAAGGAAGATGGCTATGTGACATTTGGAGATGGTAGTCACTCACAAGTTCTTGGAAAAGGAAATGTAGATATTCCGGGACTTCCCTTGTTGACTGATGTCCTGTACATCAAAGGATTAAAATTGAACCTGTTGAGTATCACCCAAATATGCGATGAAGACTTCCAGAATCAATTCTCAAAGAAAGGCTGTCTTATCCTAAATGAAGAAGGTGTTCAAGTATTGAAGGGACTTAGGACCACCGACAATTGCTATGGTGTTGTTCCCAAACCAAGCATAGCATGTAGGAGTGCTCGAGTGAATCTCTTGGAGTTATGGCATCAACGGTTTGGGAATGCAAACTACAAACAAGTGGCAAAAGTCTTAAAGCTTGAAGCAGTGGTTGGTTTGCCAAAGTTTGGAAAAATTGAGAAGAATGTTTATGGTCCATTTCATTTGGGAAAACAAACAAAATCAACCCATCCTAAAGTAAATGTAGTTGCTACCTCTCGTCCTTTGGAGTTACTTTTTGTGGATTTAATGGGACCAACGAGAATGGAAAGCATGGGTGGAAAACGTTACATTATGGTGGTAGTTGACGATTTCTCAAGGTACTCTTGGGTGGAATTTCTTAGAGAGAAGTCGAAGGCAAGTGACAAGATGGAAAGGTTGTGCAAGAGGCTCTAAAATGAAAAGGGAGTTCCTATAGTCAAAATTAGAAGTGATCATGGGAAGGAGTTTGACAATGCAAAATTTGAAGCATTTTGAAATTAGCACAATATCAAAAATGAATTCTCAGCCCCAAAGACTCCATAACAGAATGGGGTGGTTGAAAGAAAGAACCGGGTGATCCAAGAGATGGCAAGAGTGATGATTCTCAACAAAAACCTTCCACAGAAATTTTGGGCTAAAGCGGTGAACACTTCATGCCACAGTGGGAATAGGATTTTCTTTCGAGCTGGAATAAAGAAGACATCATATGAAATTTAGAGGGAAAAGCAGACGAAGGTGAAATATTTCCGAGTATTTGGAAGCAAATGCTACATTCTCAATGATAGGGAGAATCTTGGAAAATTTGATGCTAAGAGTGACGAAGGGATCTTCTTAGGATACTCCACAAATAGCCGAGCATATAGAGTGTACAGTAAGCGCACTAAGACGGTGATGGAATCGATAAATATGGTCATAGATGACACCATCTCAGAAAAGGAGTTTGATGAGGATGGCGAAGGACCAAGTCTTCAAAAGAATGAGAGTGATGACAACATGTCTAAAGGTGATGATGGTGAGAGAGAATCACCGAAAAATGAGTCTACACCTCCCACTTTAAGAAGGGGGACGAGATCAACATAAGGATCTTCAAGCCTTTTCACCCCTCCAGAAGTACAACCTCTAATCTCGCATGATAGGGAACCCTCAAATTCCAAGAAACCATCATCAAGAGTTACTCTCAATCATCCTACAAGCAACATCATTGGTGATTTAGATGAGGGACTTCATTTGAGAAAAGGACCGGGCTATAGTGTGAATCATGTGACATACAAATGTTATCCTGCTCGTTTTAAACCCAAGAAAGTGGAAGAAGCTTTGAAATATGAGAATTGGGTAGAGTCTATGCACCAAGAGTTGCATCAATTTGTTAGAAATGATGTATGGGAGTTGGTACCAAGGCCCAAGGATACATATGTAATCGGAACCAAGTGGATCTTTAAGTACAAGATTGATGAAGATGGTGAAGTTGTTCGAAACAAGTCGAGATTGGTGGCTCAAGGATATACTCAAGTTGAAGGCGTTGATTTTGATGAGTCATTTGCACTGGTAGCAAGACTAGAATCAATTCAAATTCTTCTGTCCATATCGTGTATCATGAAGATTAAGTTATATCAAATGGATGTGAAGAATGCCTTCTTGAACAGATTTTTGAACGAAGAAGTGTTCGTTGAGCAGCCAAAGGGATTTCAAGACCCTCACTTTCCAGACCATGTGTTAAGATTGAAAAAGGCATCATATGGATTGAAGCAAGCACCAAGAGCTTGGTATGATCGACTCACCAAATACCTTTTGGATCATGGATTCAAGAAAGGTCAAGCCAATTGAACACTCTTTGTTAGAAGAGATGAGAAATCCCTTCTTGTGGCTCAAGTATACGTGGATGACATTGTCTTTGGATCCATAATCATCATCTTGCTCAAGAATTATCAGAAGAGATGAAAAAGGACTTTGAGATGAGCATGGTGGGGGAGCTAAACTACTTCCTAGGGCTTTAGGTGAAACAACGGAAAGATGGGATATTTATATCTCAAGAGAAGTATGCCAAAAATCTTGTCAAGAGATTCGGCTTAGACTCCAAGAAGCACATTTCAACTCTGTTAGGATATATGTGATTCACTTGTTAGGAACATATGTCACTACTTTATGTAATTGGCTAATCCTTTGACAAAACTCACTTTACTTGTATTTGGGTAGATCTAGAATGTGTTTAACACTTTAAGAAACCATGTTTCAAGATCAAGTGTTAAAGCCATGCAAGTCTGTCTGAGATTCAAGTCTGAAAAGTGTCTGTCATTAAAGCTCGACATCTAGCCATCTATTGAGCTTGAAGAGCTGTTCGAGCCTCGTGGCTAAACAACTATCTCGACAACTAGCTATCTGTCGAGGTTTATGAAAAACAGAATTTCAGATTTGTTTTGACTTGAATCCGCGATTGTATGTTTGGGCTTTCTTTTCTCATAACCCTAAATATATATAGGGATTATTTTAAGAGTCGTATTAGGTTGCATAGCCAAGAGAAAAATTGCACAAGAGCATAATTCCTCAAGTGTGACTAGAAACCCAGTTTGCCTTAGTTCTTAAAGAAGCTGCTGTGTTTGTACATCATAGGATTTCTAACCAAGCAACTTCATGATCTTCAAGTGTTGAACGATAGAAGAACTTTGCAGCCAACATCTCTCTCTAGTTGGTGATTGAAGTCGCGTACTGGGATCCGCACAATTGGTTAGTCACGTATTTGGAGCCGTGCATTGAAAAGAAGAGATTGTCACTACAGAACAAGTCCAATTAGGTATTGGGGTAAGGGTTCAACTGTAGGTTGGTATAAGATACTAGGATTCCTTTACTTGTAACCGCTTGTTTTGATAATAGTGGATTATCGGGAGTGGTAACCTTAAAATCACCCGGTGGGGTTTTTGCCGTGTTGGTTTTCCCCATTTGTAAAAAAATCACCGTGTCATTTATTTTCCACTGCATACTTAGTTTAATTGGTGATTTGTTTGTGCTACCACGCATTTGCCTGTTAAATTGATTAATTAATAAACTTGGCTAATTAATCAATTAATTCATCACAAGAAGTCAATACATTTTTTGGCCTATCAAGTGGTATTAGAGCAGGCACACTCTGATTAGGTTTACTTTTTGTGTGTGATCCATTGACCCTTGTTTGACATGGATAGAGGACAATCACTTATCATACCTCCTTTATTTGATGGCACTAACTATGCGTACTGGAAAGTACACATGAGAGCTTTCTTGTAGTCACTAGATGAGAAGGTGTGGCAAGCTGTAGAGATTGGCAGGACCAAGCCAAAGGAAGCGCCGGCCGATTAGGATGATACTAAGATCAAGGCAGCAAATTTCAATAGCAAAGTATTGAATGTCTTATTCAGTGCGGTCACCAATAAGGAGTTCAAGAAGATATTCTCTACTGAAACTGCCAATGAAGCATGGACCATCCTCCAGACAACCGATAAGGGAACCAAGGCTGTCAAGGATTCAAAGCTGCAGAGGCTCACTACAAGCTTTGAAGAAATCAAAATGGAGGAGGATGAGTCGTTTGATGAGTTCTATGCCAAGCTTAAGGACATAGTGAACTCAGCTTTTAATTTTGGGGAGACAATTCCTGAACCCAAGATTGTGAGAAAGGTGCTCAGATCTCTACCCAAGAGATTCTATGCCAAAATCACTGCCATTAAGGAATCAAAGGATAAAATTCCTTTAACAAAGCTAGTTGGCAATCTACAGACCTATGAGTTGGGTTTGTCCAGAACTGGGAAGTCGAGCAAGAGCAAGAGCAAGAGCAAGAGTATGGCACTGAAGGCCAAGAGCAGTGACATGGATGAGTCGACAGATGATGAGGACTCTAAGATGAAGTCCTACATTACCCGACATTTTAAGAAGTTCATGAAAAATGCTAATGCAAAGGGCTTCGATAAGGACTGTAGATAGTCAAGTTCTTCTCAGTCTAAGAGCCAAGACAAAGGAAAGAAGGATTCAAAGGATGATGGTCAATACACTGTTCCCACAGGACCAAAGTGTTTTGGGTGTTAAAGGTTCGGTCATATAAAACAAGAGTGCCCCACTTATCTCAAGACCAACGGGAAGAGTAAGGCACTTGCTGCTACACTAAGTGACACCGAGCCTGAAGGTGATTTCGACAATGAGGATGATGGAATCTTAAATGCCTTCACTACCACAGTCAATCCTACTGAGGGGATTGTTGAAGATGTGGTTGAAAAAGAAGAATTGGTAGAGTCTAAGTTTGAGAAGATCGATGAACAAGATGACATCTACATAGCCTATACAAAGTGTCCAAAAAGCATAAGAAGTTGTATAGGCTGGCCACCAAAAAGCTCAGTGATGTGGAGCTCGAATATGAAGAACTCTCCACAAAGTTTGATGAAGGAAATCAGACTATTGGATCACTTAGGTTTCAAAACAATTTCTTGGCTGAGAAGACCAAGAAACTTAAAGCGGAGCTATTTCAAGTCAAAGCTCAATTGGAGAGGACTTCAAGTACAAAACTTGACGAAATGCTCAGTATTCAAAAATCTACTTCCGATCGAACCGGTTTAGGATATGATTTCTCTTCTCCTAGTATTGCTTCTACTAGTACTACTATTTTTATTCCTCCTGCTAATAATTTTGAAACTGAGAACATTAACATTAAAAATGAATTAGCTAGTGAGAACACAGACAATGGTAAGTCCATCTTAGGAGCACCCCATAAACTTGCTAAGAATGAGACTAACAACCCTAGGGCTAAGAAGGTTAATTCTCAAAAGCCGAAACAGAAGAAGCAGCATCTTTGTCATCATTGTGGTGCAGTCGGTCACACTCGACCAAATTGCTATAAGTGGTTGGCCACTCAAAAGAGCAACGGCATGATAGCATCGGGAACCCAGAATCAGTTTCCACCTTCTTTTGCTCCCCTTGGAGATCTTCTCAAAGCCCTCATGTTCCTTTCAAACTTGAACGGTTTTAATTCTTCCCCCTCACCTCCGGTTCAAGGGTTCACTCAAATGAAAGGTTCTTCCAAGGTGTGGAAGGAAAAACGAACTAAGTGATTCTATTACTTTTTGCATTACTTATGTGTATTGCTTTCAAGTTTTGAGTCAGTCTAGTTTTATGCATTGCTTTGTTTTGTTTAACATGTTTTTGTTTGGTTATTTTTCAGTTTTTTCCTTGTTTTGTTTTTCAAAAAAAATTTTTTTTGACAAATCAAAAAAATACAAAAACAGTGTATTTGTGTACATTGGTACTTGTGTACTTTAGATGGCTATTGAAACAAAGTTTTCTAAACTTTGTATCTTTTGTAGCTTAGATGAGCATCTCTATGCACAACTAAGCAAGTGAGCTTTGTGGCTCATGTTTGTGATGAGTAAGATTATCTCTTGTACTTAACACTCGTATCACTCTTTTTGACGGGTAGGACTAAAAAATCCTAAGAGAAAGGCATAAATAACCATCTTACCACTATTGCTTGTCAATCATGAAATAACAGTTGTATGCTTCGGTATAGCAAAAGTGCAATGTCAATGACATCTGTATGCTTCAGCATAGCAAAAGTGCAATGTCAAGTGCTTATCGTAATTGGGTATTTCTTTTCTCTCTATTATATGCCCATGCATGATATTCTAAATAAAAAGAAAAATAAGCAAAGAAAAATCAAAAGATAAATGATAAAAAAAAAATGCTTTATATGATTGCAAGCGTATATTCTAAGACATATGGGAGTTATAGGATGTACCTTAAAGGTGATAGTCCCCATCAAACAGTTATGATTGTATGTGAGCTAAAGTGATTCTCTCATATCTCAAATCATCATAACATGTATACACTTATGCACTCTTGCAATGTTTTTCACACAAAACATGCAATATTCTTTGCTACTCTTGATACATGTGCAGGTACAATGTGATTTGGCCACCATAAGTTCTACATGTGTTAATGTATACTCATTAAATTGTCTTGACTTATTTTTGAAATATAAAATTGGTTAGACTTGTTGTGTGTGTGTGTTTTTGGGATCAATATGCTTAAAATTGTTGTTGAGAGATGATTTTGAGGGTTAAAAATGTTGTTTGGATCCTTGGTTGAGTTGCATGCTTGATTGCATTAATGTCTATGTTTTTCTCTTCTTGAAAAACTGTTTTAAAGCAATTTCAACAGCTCCTCGACACCTCCTCGATATTTGGCTATCTGTCGAGATCTTAAGATGTTTTTTATCGCAATCTCAACACCTCTCGATATCTAGGTGGATCGATTGAGATTCTTTCTGGATCCTCGATAGCTTCTCGACAGCTGAATCTGTTGACGCCTATTGTTCTCGGCACCTGGCTCAACACCTCTATCTATCTGTTCGGTTTACTAAACGCCTATTACTAAACGCCTATATATAGGCTCTACGCGATCCGGTTTTCATTTCTCTCGTTCTCTCTCGATCTGTCCAAGCTCTCACTCATATTCAACCTCTTCCTCAAGGTTTCATCAATCTTACTCAAGTTTTTCTTCACTTGGTAAGCTTTGACTTCCACTAGGCGTTGTTCCATGATTGAACTTGTATAACATGTTTTGATCATTGGGTATGTGTTTTACACACTTTGTCCAACTTGTGCCTATCCATGCCTTGTCATGCATCTCCTAAGCACACCTCATGCACACCACATGCACACTAGATGCAAACACATGCACAGTTGCCATTTTTTTGCATTTTATGATAATTACATGTTTTAGCACTCATAGAATGTTAATTTGACACTGTTGTGTTCTGTTTTGAGTGTTGTGCTTCTGTTTATGGACTAACTTGACACTAATAAAGTTTTTGCTCCTATTTCGTGTTTTTGCACTTTTTTTTGTGTGTTTACTTGAGCAGATGTCTCCCACCAAGCATTCTGCTTACAAGAAGCCAACCAAGCATCCACACACAGACTTTGACAACTTCAAATCCACTGATGCAGAGATGGCATGTAATGATTGCTACAAACAAGAAACAATCATCATGGAGAGGGTTGTTTGATTGGATACTCTTGAGAACACTTCCATTCCTAATGTGTTTTAGGAGAGGACGTGGACAAAGCTACTGAATCCAAGTGGCAATGTGTACTCAGAAATTATCAAAAGAGTTCCTTTCAAATGCTACTGTGGATGGAGACCACATTAACTGATGGGTGCATCACAAGGAATTTGTGATTACAAGGGACTCAATCCAAGAATTCCTAGAAGTTTGTCCACCTTCTCAGCCGATCAACGTGCAATATAATGATCGATTGGAATCTATTGAGCCAATGGTAGAGGTTCTTGGCGGCTCACTACACAAGAAATCAACGAACACCATTCCATTCAATGCAGAGATGAGGACTCTAGCGTATGTCATGATCCACAACTTGTATCCGGTCACCAACTTGACAACATTATCTGCTCCAAGGACAATTTTCTTATATGATCTCTTCACAAATAAAGAGATCGACATTTGTGGACACATTTTCCACCTCTTAACCAAGAGCATCATCAAAAGGAACACAAGGACAATCATGCCATTCCGCACTCTCATCATAGGCCTTATTGCAAAGACAAGGCTCAAACTTCCGAGCGGTCTTACAATAGTACCAAGAGATTATCCCATTGGTGCTAACACTGTGACTAGAAGCAAAGCTCACATCACCGGATCCAAAACCGGCACCTCTCAAATACCAAGGGATCATGCTGAGGAAGAGGGTGGAGATACTGAAGAAGAGATTGACAGATTTACCTCAGCACCAAAAAGTTCTGCACAACTATCCTCTCAAGCACAAGCACAAGCACGAGGACCCAATCGTCTAGATCGCCTCATGGCACAGATAGAGTAGATGTATGGCATGCTTAAATCCCATGTGAAGCATACCTTGGATCAGTTTGCGTACATCTAGGGGCAGATTACTGCACTATCTTCACAAATTGAGGACATGCCAATGGCGCAAGGATCCAATTTAGAGTCTGACCAATTCTAGCCTTTTTGGCCATTCCGGTCAAAAAGGGGGAGAAAATTTTGTGGGGGAGACTGCACAGTTTAAGGGGGAGCAGAACACATATCATAGATATTGGTTTAGTTTATTGTTGGTGGTTTATTGGTCTATGTTTTTAAATTGCTATTTATATTTACACTGCTTTCCTTTAAAGCTTAAGTACTTTGGTTTAATTTCAGTTTTACATTCAGTACTTGTCTATATCATTGCTTTGTAACATTTTTTTAGTACTTGTTGAATTATCTTGAGTACTACACACCTGTACCCTTGTTGGATCTTCTATCCTTAATGCAAATACTTCTTGTATTTCGCATTGGTTGTGTGTTGGACATGCAATTGATATGTGCATTGCTCTTTATTGCATTACGTGTCCAGATGATCATTTACTAGCTAAATGATCAATGTAGTCATCCTTTAATGATTGTTCTTGTATGATCAAGGTATGCTTAACTGTTTATATAGTGTATATTACCTTGATCACATTTTACTTGTGTATACGTACCATGTATTCAACTTGTCATAAGCTTAATGAAAGTTTTGTTTGTGTGCGAGTGTTTTAGGTTATAGGTATATACATGCAAGTGCTTCACAGCTTCTAGATTAGGTGTGAGTGAGCTTTGCCTTTGTTTCCAAACTCACGTTTAAGTCTAGAGCCTGTTTCAGGGGTTTTGTCACGGAATAGCCAAAGGGGGAGATTGTAAAGTTGTGATTTACAACTATTTTGTGCTGGCTTTAAATTCCATGCCAAATTTGATTGTAATTATGTTTAATCTTTTGTATCCTTTATTTTATGTGGGATTTTATTGTAAGGTTTGTGTGTGAGAGAGAGTGTGAAGACTCAAGGCATATTGAAAACAAAGAAGTTTTCATGGGTAGCTCGCGAGTATCTTTCTCGCAAAGTGAAGCATGTGCTTTGCACATGACTAGAATGCAAAGAGTCAGGACAGGATGGTGACAGCTGGTTTTCGCAAGTGTCACGAGATGCCCGCGAAACATTCTGTTTTACCAATTTGTCCTATTTGATAAACCCTATCTCTACCCACACTATATATATCCCCATTACCCACATATGTCGAGGAGTGCTTTTCAGAGAGAAAACCCTAGCCACAACCCTTGAGAGTGAGAGATTATTATACCCACAATTCTCTACACAATCCATTGTGGTTTTCCTCAACTCCTACCTCTTTATTTCCACATCCTTAAGAGGTTGATATCCCAAACACTTACCACACCAATTCTAAGTGTTAAGTGAGGTTTTGGTGTTGCTGGGAAGCATTGGAAGAAGCCAAGCTTTGGCAGATGCAATCGGGCATATTATGAGATCTAGAGAGCTAGACAAGATACGGTTCCAAGAAGCCTTGTTGGAGTAAGAGCTTGAAGGGCTTAGGTGCATTGGGTAGATTAGGCTTGGAGGGTCTCTTACTATTCATGTATCCCAACTGATTGTCTAGTGGATCGATTTTCCGCTTGGAGGGTGGTGGAGAGGTTTTACGCTGAGTACTTCAATTTCCTCTTCGATAACACATTAGCATGTTATTTTGTGTTTACATTCTTCTTCCTTACTCTTTTAGCTTTCATTTTACTACTGTATTTTAATGAATATGGCTTAGAGTAGTTATATTATTTTTCCGCTCGCATTTACTCTATTTCACACTTAGTATAAGTTAGAGTAAAATCAATCGAGCCGTAATCTTTATTTTGGGGATCAAAACAGCTCTTGTGTTTTATACACAAATCTGAGCTTTCACTTTTATAATTTGTGTTTTTGTTGTTCTTAGTTAATTTATATGTTACTCATGCTTAGAAATATGTTTTTTATTTTGTTAATTTTATTTTGTTTTGTCTCATCATGTTTTGATTGGAGAGTTCAATGATTTGATATATTGATGAAAATGTTGTGATGTTGTTCTTGTTTGTTGTTAGATCCAATGCATGCTTAGGAATATATTTTATTTTGTTTATCTTTGATATCTTTGTTTTTAGTTTAGGTTGTTTATTTTTATATTAGAAGTATATTAGGTTTGGTTTGATTGTTGTTTTGTTGCTTGCCTATGCACACGCATACCAGAGGCATGCATACGCATACTTATGTAAGTGTACGCATACCCGTGGCCAAAAATGCAGATTTAGGGTTCTTGCAATTTTGATTATTTTTCTTAGTTTTAATCCTCTGTTTAAGTATTGTTGAGTATAGTTTTCACATGTTTAGGTATAGGTTTAGTAGAATAAGATGTTTCACATGCTTAGATTGATAGATTGATAATTAGGTTTTATATCTTGGATAAATCACATGAACCTGCATATGAACACGAACATGCATTAATGCATAGGTGCTGTAGTGCTAGGAGGTAAGTGAGGTAAGTCATGCATAATTACATGAATATGCATTTGATTTGGATGATGAGCATGATATGGCTTATGATTACTTAGCATGTTCTCCTCAATTTTTGTTGTTTTTAGTTTTCTTAGCATTCAGCATTTGCATATTTGTCTATGCTGCCGAAAATTAAGTTTTCCTCACATGAATAGGTGTGTATAAACGTAATTACACACACACACACACACACACACACACACACACACACATATGAATGTGCACCCTCGTGCCTACATGTATGTACATGTAAAAGCATGCAAGTATGTTTATGTCTAGATAACTGCCTAAACATGTGAACAAAATATATTTTCCAACTTCATCGTGGCATAAAATGATAAAAAAAATAAAATAAAATAAACATATATGCAAAAGTACCAAAAATAAAATAAATACTGGCATGCTTTCTTGTTTTCATTGCTACTAACATATTTGCAGAAAAAAAAAAACTGAGAGAAAGAGAAAATAGACACTAACCTCAAGTGCAGAATAGAATGCTGAAGCAACAAACTAAAGCCGAAAGCAGGAGCCGCTAGACTGCGAGTTCCTTTTAGGAATTTTTTTTTATGGCACGTGTGTCAGCCATACTCCAATCTATGGAACTATGGACACCTGATCCAAACCTACATTTTGTAAGGAAATATATATGTTTGCATCGCATACAAAACATACGCAGCGGAAAATAAACGGATCTACTTCTTTCGCAATTGATAACATGCACTATGTAAGTTTCAGAATATAAGAACAAGAGAGTGTACCTTGATGCGGTGAAATTCAAAACTGAATGAAGAAGTACTCGGGAACACTTTCAATCTTCACTCCAATTCCACTTGATGCCCAAGATGTGTGGTCTCTCAATCAGTTCTATGTTTTCTAGAGAGAATATATGAAAGAGTGTCTCTCTTCCTTATATCAAATTCTTATCTTATTAAACATACAAACCATTTCATTCTATATAAAATTCTATATGTTTCTCTTCACATAACTGATTATCTTATTGGGCTAGCCTTTTGGGCCTTCCCAATTGGGCTTTAGTGTGTGGCTTGGAATGGGACCAAAAGGGAACAAATAAGACACTAGCTCCAATGGGCCTTGGGCTTTTCTGTCAACTCTTGACAAGTCCGAAGTTACCATTAATTATATTTAATACCACTATATAAATATAATTGCACTCTAGGCCTCATTAATAAATTATATCCCAAGAGTTTATTATACATGCAACCCCTTCATAAAATATTCGTAGTAATACAAAGTCATGAATATAGACTGCCACTTTGTAAATAACTACATCTTAATCCTTGAGTACCCGGTTTAATCCTTTTGAGTTATTCACCATATATTTATAAAATCTAATTTCATAAATATATACTTTAGTCTTACTAAAGTGGTTAGGCCTAACTCTCTGAATAACTGAACCCATTAAACTTATCTTAAAGGAATATTTTATATCTCCGTTAAGAGACTACGAATTCCATCTTGAGAATATATGTTCCATCAACACCAAATGTGACTGCCCAACATACTGAGGTTTTGACCATTACTTTAGATCTCATTCCTGATATATCAAAGCAACCTACATTTGATGATCAGGTCCATTATTCTCTCAGGATTAAGAGTTCATGTGAATACAAGCCGTGAGATTTATTATTCAATTGACAGTCGTTAGGAGAATAATAAATCTCACAGCGGTCTAGTTCAATATGTCTTAACTCTTAAAACATATCAACATATTAACTAGAAGTCACCACTTCCATGATCAAGACAAATCATCGTAGTTAATATGTTATAGTCTTCGCAGATGAAATGCCCAATTTCATCACCGACTACGAAGCAAAATTCTGAGTTTACAAAGAACTTGTGATCTATATCTTCTGTGACTAAATCACATAAATCACATACTATGCATCTCATGGACTATTTGATAATGTCCGAATATTCATGTTACCATTATTTTAGATAAGAATAAAGCAACTTTATTAAACACAATATTAAGTCATACATCATTTCTCACATAATGTCATACATAATATCATACATAGCATCATACAATAGGATTTAAGGGCACTTATCCCAACACATTTGTCCTCCTAGGACACTCCCTTTTGTTTGATAACATGTTTGTTTGCCCCGTCGTGTGCTTAACATGCTTGTTGGCCCCCGTTTGGCCCTATTTACTAGTGTGTCTCTTTGCATGCTCCCCATACCTCTTTGTTATCCCATTTTCTTGTTTGCTGGCTGCTTTCTTTGTTTGTTGCATGTAATGCTTGGAGCGAGGACACTTGGAGTGAGGGTGCGACTTCCTAGGCACAAGCAACAAGGGCAAGGATGCAAGCAAGAAGACACAAGCCTAAAAAGGACAATGTTCAGTAGATTAGGAGGCCTAGCCACCTCGAGTGGTTTTCTCTCTCCCTCCCTCTTAGCCTTTCCCTAGAATCATGTATTAGGGTTCCCTCTCCATGTTTATCTTTCCTGCACTTAGCTTAGGCCGCATTCCCTAGGTATGGCAATGTCAATTTTACATTTCTTGTACCTTGTTGAGCCATACCCTTGGAAGGCTGGCAATGTTAGCTTTACTTTCCCGCTCTATGTGATAGCATTGTGCATGATATATGTGTATATATGTGTGTGTATATATATATATATATACACTAGTCGTTTACCCGTGCAATGCACAGGAATAGCTACTAGATGCATCAATACCTCAGGTGTTGTGGCACATAAGAGTTAAGAGCAATGGTATTTTCTTTTGGAATTGGAAATCTAGCAAACAAGAGACCTATCAAGCAGATTCATTCTAATTTCTACCCCATAAAAACTACATGGTAATGTCACTATGACATGAAAAAGACATTATAATGAGAAGTTCAAACAGATATATCTAAAAAATATGCAAAATTAAGAAATATATATGCAATCTGTATAATTTAAATGAAAGAAATAAAAGTATAAAGATAGCTTTAAATGAAAAACAAACTATGGTAAACTAATAAAAAAACTTGAGTTGTTTCGAATTGTTTTGGAATTGCTAAAGGCCAAGAATTGGGTTGGATTGTGATATTAAAGGTCAAGGTGGACATAAACCTTGATTTTAACAAAGTTTTTCCGATAATATGTCAAGCATATGCTCATACAGGGAAATTTGAAATCGAATTGTGTGTCCTACTGCAAATTGCCCACCTAAGTGTGCAAGATATCTCATGAGCATCTTTGTTGTCCTATTTACCAGCATCACTATCTCCACTAACCAAAAGAGAATTTTCATTTCCTTCATAAATCATTGCCCTATTTTCTTAAACAACACGTAAAATAAGAAACTAACCCATAAGTAAACAAAAAAGCAGTCACATCCAGGAAGTGGTTTGAATTGCATACATTTGGAATGTCATTAACTTGGTTTAGATATTTAGGAAAGTTAAGTGCCATTAATAGGAGTATGAGGTCTAAGAGTGGCTACATGTAATTAGATATAAATTTTTTATTCACTTTGCTGCAATTAAATTATAAAGCATGCCTATCTAGATGATCTCAATCAAATTTAAACCTGTAGTTGTTTAGTTATATACATATGTTATTAAAGAAGGTGTAGTTTAGAATACATTCCAATTTAAGAAGACTTCTAAATTTTCTAATGTTGCAACTTGGGTTTTGATGATGGAAAGTTCAAGTGGACAATGTACTAAATTTTTACTTATGTTGATAACATAGTATGCCTATATGCACATTTAAAAAAAAGCAATAATCAACGGCAACTAAAACCAAAAGGCACAAACCATGTAGTGGGCATAAAGTAATGCAAGAGTAAGCAAAACATTTTTTCAAACACATGGTGTGCACAAAATTTCAGCATTTGAATGTACCAAAAAGCCAATAATGAACAATCCAAAGTGTGGGATAAGCACATCAGATGGTCCATACAATCAAAGCCAAGTCAGAAATCCACACCTCATGTAACAATGTCTAAGATATTAACAATTGTTATTATAAATAAAAGGAATTAAAACAAAAATACACAACTTATTGACATATTGAATAGTTCTTGTAACGCAACAAATAACTCAACAACAATAACATGATGAACAGGCAAAACAAACAAATTGAAAAGTAGCAAATACATGGAACTACATAACTAATAACTTATTCCATGAATAGTGTAAAGCCAAAAACTCAACTCTTCCATGGCTTTTATATTTTATATCATAAGAAAGCACATGATACCTTGCTGCAATTCTGAACCCAACAAAGTGGGTTGTAAGTGCCTGTAACACAGTAGTATTTATAATATAAATGTCAATTTTTGTTCTCCAGGTACTTAAATGCTACATACCATTTCAATCACCCATATTATACCAAACGCATAAAGAAACATAAAAATTTGTGTCCTGTGACTTCTTTTGCTATTTTTTTATGATAAAATGATAAGCTTACCTTAATAGAGACTTGAAGAACACCATGAGCTTCTTCTAGCACATACTTATGCAAATTTGCAATAGTACCCAAACTTTAAAATTAGTATTCAATTTTTGTATCTAATTCACCTAATGCTCAACATCATGAATATATCCTATTTACTTAAAAAAAAAAAAAAGATTCCTTGTTTTGGTATTAATTTTGGTTGGTTGTGAAAATTATTTAGAAGCTTTTTATCAAACAAATGGTGTGCATCTATGGAAAGTGAAACTATTTTTACCTTTAGGAAATTTATCTAAACTTGGGTGGGGTTGAAGGAGAAAAATGAGGAAGAAGAACAGAGGATGATGCAGCAAAAATTATAGAAGAGAGAATGTGTGTTTTCAAAAAAAAAAAAAAAAGCTTTAATTTGCAATAAAGCTTAGACAACAATTTTATTGAAAGAAAAAATGTATAAACCAAGAAGATAGTTAAACATATAAGTATATTTGCCTATCATGACCTTTTTGTGAGGAATGAATATAGACCTTTGTAGATTTCGTTCAACCCCAACATTTATATACTGCACAAAGTAAATGTATCTTAGAAGCTTCATAAGAAACTTTAAAAAAAAAAATCACAAATGCATATATACCACAAAGTTTTGATAAGAAACACAAATCAAATTCAGAAATACCTTTTTCTATCAAAAAAAGAAAAAAAAGAAATACCTTAGTGAAACAATATCGAGTCACTAAATATCTTCGATGCGTCATTGAAAAGTCCAGGGCTTGTCATGATTGAATGCATCTAGTAATAGTCGGATAGTAAATATTTAAAATATCTGAAGAGGGTCAGATAGGATAAATTGGAGAGAGGAAAATTGGTGTATGGACGGAGGCAGACAAAAATGATTTGGCTAGAAACAGGATATTGTATTTAAATAGGAATATAATCAAAACTTTATGGTAACAATTCCGATAGTCTGACTGGTGGAGGTTCAGATGTCACTCTATCTATGCTTTATGGTCTCAAATTTCTGCCTTTCAATAGCAACAAATATGCACAATCAAACCAATTCTAACTACCTTATTATAAACCAAAAACTTACCCTAAACCAATTCCAACTACCATTCGATCATTTCTTGCTACCATTGTTTAGATTGTGTTTTTTTAATTGTGATGAAATGGCTAAAAACTAAATGGTACACCGTTTTGTTCAAGAGGTTTAAAATTGAGAAAAAAAAAAAACGTTTTGATAGAGAATCCAAAAACCCAAAACAAAAACGAATCAAATCTAAACCTATCCAAAAAAAAAAATCAATCAAAAGTAACATTTCATACCCAAATCTAAAAAATGGAAAAAAAAAAAAAAAAACAATGTACTGGTGCAGGAGCTTCCGGCGGTCTAAGTCTGGCGAGGGACCCAAACTGCAATAAACATAAATCATAATTATTGCAAGATTTGGTTTTTTTTTTTTTTAAGTTTAAAAATCAAAATCAAAAATCAAAGAAAGCAAAAAAAGAAAACGCACCCTATAACAGAGTACCGCTAGTTGAGGGAAGTAAGATTTTTGGCGGTCAGAGTTTGACAGTGGCGCTGGCTTCTCTATCTTGCTAAACTCTGACTCCTCTATTTTTTATTTCATCTCCGTGTTCCAAGCCTTATCACCTCTTTCTCTATTTCTCTCCGTGTCCCAGGCTTCTTTGTATTTTAATTGGTTATTTTCTTTTTTATACCGAGAGCAACAAATGGTGCGTAACAATATAATGTTTCACTTTTTAATTGTGAACGTGTCAGATTTTTAGATGGACATTTTTCCTACATGGCAGCATCTCCTTAATTGCAAGAAAATGCTTCTGCTATTATATATACTTCTAGGGTGCTTCCTTCACTTCAACCAAAAAATAGAATAGAGAGGAAAAAGGGTTAGGAATCAAAATTCCAAAATTGACAACAACATAATTATGGAAAATTGGAAAAGAAATTAGTCATAGATTAATTAAAAATTACCAATAGAGAATGGACTGATACTGAGGTCGAGTTGGAGATGGCAGACATAGTCATGCCCTTGTAGGGTATTACTGTGTTGGGTATGCATATGAGAGAGTGACAGTGGGAAGAAAGACGGATGCAAGAGGGGATAGGTTATGCGATGCGTATGAATAAATGCAAATTGTGAAAGATTGGTTTTAAAATTATAATGTAAAAAAACACTAAATAATAAAAATGGAAAATACTACTACAAGATTGTGTGTGTAAGATGAACTAATAACCATTGCTCTAATCAAAATACAACCAAAACTACAAATAAATAACTGAACATTCACACTAGAGTTTTGAAAATATTTGGCTACATATTTGTTTGAATCTTTGAGAGAGATTAAAAACGTTATCTTTAAAGAAGTTTTTTATAAGCCAAACATTTAAAAGGATCAATTAAGCCACAAATATCAAATAAAAGGGAACATTGAGAGACATAGATATCAAAAATTCAGTGAACAATAAACTGCGAATTTGTCAAAACCCTTCTCATAAAATAAAATGGAAAAAATTACTTTCCCACCAGCAATGAAAACCCAACAAGAACTCAATATGCCACCCCAAAAAAAAAATTATAAGTATCAATGATGAACCAAAATAATAACAGAGCAAAACCACAACAGCATTAAAACATTTTGTATTGCTTGCCTAATACATTAGGAACAATAACATTATAGGTATATGGTCTGTCTCTCTATGTCATATGGACTATAGCTGGGTGTATGATGTTCTGGCAGAAAGACCTAAAATAAGATTGAAAAAGAAAAAGAAATATTAGAAACAGAAATACCCAATGATTTCAATCCTATACTTATTTAATCTCAATGGTTTCGTAAAGATTGGAAACAGAAGCACCCAATCTGAAATCAATTTTTTTAGTGATTTTTGTACGCTAAAAAATAGAACAAAAGCAAGTATCTAAAATTGAGATAACAAACATTTTGATAGAGAACCCAAAAATCCAAAACAAAAACAAATAAAATGTAAACATATTAACAAAAAAAAAACTCAATGAAAAGTAACGTTTCATACTCGAAAGCCAAAATCTAAAAAATGAGAAAAAATTGTACTAGTTCCTATTCCAACGATCTAGGTGGCAGATATATGGCCTAACAGTGTTGGTGGTCCATAGTTTTACCTTCATGTGTGCTTACAGTTCCGAGAACCCAAGTTTAGTGAGGGAACGGACAATGGCCGACCTTAGATATTTCTTCTCTCTTGGCGTCTACGAACTCTGCTTGGTTCCTCTATCTTTGTATCCCTTATTCAAAACCAAATTTGACCCAAAATACCAATCTAAATCATAATTAACACCAATTGATTCTCCAAATAAAAACCAAAAACCCTAAATTTTTAAATTTAAAACAGAACTTTACCAATAGTGATCTTAACAGTCGGGTAGTAAGTGGAGGCTTACGGTGATGGCAGAAGATTTAGGTGGATCTTTGTGTGCCTGTGGTTACGATGGTCTGATTGTATAGACGAAGGGTGGTTGGTCTCTGTTTCTATGCTTTACTCTTTATCTTTGATCAGACTCTCTATCCTTTGATAGAAAACCCAAAAACTTAAAACAAAACACGAATCAAATCTAAACCCATTCAATAAAAATTAAAAAAAAAAAACTCAATTAAAGTAACATTTCATACCCAAATCTAAAAAATGGAAAGAAAAAATACTGGAGCCGATTTCGACGATTTGAGTGGCAGATGTATGGCATAAAGGTTTCTTTCTGTGTGCTTGCAGTTCCAATAGTCTAAGTATAGAGACCGACCTAAATTGCAGTAAACATAAATCATTGTTATCGCTAGATTTAGGTTTTTACTTATAAAAATTTATCAAAAAAAAGCAAAAAAAAAAAAAAAAAAAAAAGAAAGTTCAAAATAATAATAATAATAATAATAATAATAATAATAATAAAAATCACGTAACAGTGCATCGCCGGTTTAGGGAAGACAGAATTTTGTTGGTCAGAGCCTGACGGCAGTACTGGCTTGAGATGTCTTTAACACTGCCTCTTTCTCTAATTCTTTCTACAGGTCTCATCGCCTCTCTATTTCTGTCTCAAATCCCTAAATTGACAGCAACCCTAAAGAAGACAATAAGGTAAGAGATTACCAAAGCTAACCCGTCTATTTTCATAAATTAAATAAAACTATCCTAACCAAAAAACCTAAATCATAACCAATCAAACCAAAATACCTGAATCATAAATAATACCCAAACAAAAACCCCACTTTCTAAAACTAAAAAACAGAACATATGGGTGGCGACCTAATGGCCGATCCCTATCTCTGTATCTCAATACCTTTGGGACGAACGTTTGATTGCACGATTCTCTACTGGATTGCAAGCCACTTTTTTTTTTCTCCGTCCCTTTCTTTGTATCACAATATCGCTTGTTTTTTTTTTTTTTAGAGAGAGAAAATGTTAAGCAATCTGATGAAAAGAAATCAATAGGGTTTTTTTAATTGCAACATTTTTTTTAACCGGTCATTTAATTTATACTTTTTTAATTGCAAGCGTGGTAGAGTTTTGAAAGGCCAAACGTTGTAACATGCGGCTGTTTTGAGATTGGTGGCTCAAGGATATACTCAAGTTGAAGGCGTTGATTTTGATGAGTCATTTGCACTGGTAGCAAGACTAGAATCAATTTGAATTCTTCTCTCCATATCGGGTATCATGAAGTTTAAGTAATATCAAATGGATGTGAAGAGTGCCTTCTTGAACGGATTTTTGAACGAAGAAGTGTTCATTGAGCAGCCAAAGGGATTTCAAGACCCTTACTTTCCGGACCATGTGTTAAGATTGAAAAAGGCATCATATGGATTGAAGCAAGCACCAAGAGCTTGGTATGATTGACTCACCACGTACCTTTTGGATCATGGATTCAAGAAAGTTCAAGCCGATTGAACACTCTTTGTTAGAAGAGATGAGAAATCCCTTCTTGTGGTTCAAGTATACGTGGATGACATTGTCTTTGGATCCATAATCATCATCTTGCTCAAGAATTATTAGAAGAGATGAAAAAGGACTTTAAGATGAGCATGGTGGGGGAGCTAAACTACTTCCTAGGGCTTTAGGTGAAACAACGGAAAGATGGGATATTTATATCTCAAGAGAAGTATGCCAAAAATCTTGTCAAGAGATTCGGCTTAGACTCCAAGAAGCATACTTCAACTCTGTTAGGACATATGTCATTCACTTGTTAGGAACATATGTCACTACTTTATGTAATTGGCTAATCCTTTGACAAAACTCACTTTACTTGTATTTGGGTAGATCTAGAATGTGTTTAACACTTCAAGAAACCGTGTTTCAAGATCAAGTGTTAAAGTCATGCAAGTCTGTCTGAGATTCAAGTCTGAAAAGTGTCTATCATTAAAGCTCGACAGCTAGCCATCTATTGAGCTTGAAGAGCTGTTTGAGCCTCATGGCTAGACAACTATCTCGAGAACTAGCTATCTGTCGAGGTTTATGAAAAACAGAATTTCAGATCTGTTTTGACTCGAATCCGCGATTGTATGTTTGGGCTTTTTTTTCTCATAACCCTAAATATATATAGGGATTATTTTAAGGGTCGTATTAGGTTGCACAGCCAAGAGAAAAATTGCACAAGAGCATTGTGATGCCCCAATTTGATTGATTAATTGTGTGATGTGTGTGGGTGTGTAATGAGTCCCACATCGGGTATTTACTAGGTAGATCTGGGCTTTATTAACAACTACAAGAAGCCTCAATAATGACTAGTCCTTTTGAGGTATAGCGCAGATGTGGCTAGCGCTTTTCCTTGGGTCGTTACATATGGTATCAGAGCCGGCCCAGTAACCCCGTATGGGCTCGGAGACACTCCCCCACAAAGTGGGCCCTAATGAGGACATTAGGGATTTAAGTGAGGGAGATTGTGATGCCCCAATTTGATTGATTAATTGTGTGATGTGTGTGGGTGTGTAATGAGTCCCACATCGGGTATTTACTGGGTAGATCTAGGCTTTATTAACAACTACAAGGAGCCTCAATAGTGACTAGTCCTTTTGAGGTATAGCGTAGATGTGGCTAGCGCTTTTCCTTGGGTCGTTACATAAAATTGTGATGCCCCAATTTGAATGATTGATTGTGTGATGTATGTGGATGTGTGATGAGTCCCACATCGGGTATTTACTGGGTAGATCTGGGCTTTATTAAAAATTACAAAGAGCCTCAATAGTGACTAGTCCTTTTGAGGTATAGCGCAGATGTGGCTAGCGCTTTTCCTTGGGTCGTTACATATGGTATCAGAGCCGACCCAGTAACCCCGTGTGGGCTCAGAAACACTACCTGTAACACCCGTCTCATTTAAATTTAATTTAATTACTTTTAGAGAGTAGATTTGATAAATTGCTTAATTATTTTGGAGGAGATAATTAATTTTATATTGTGATTTTTATAATGATAATAATAATAATATTAATGTGTTTAGTGGGAATATAAGTGGGTCTTGGAAGTTTATTTTAGTGTAGTGGGCTTCTAAATTTTCAGCCCAACTGAAATTAGCCTTATCATGGAATAGGCTTCTAAACTTTCAGCCCAAGTGCAACAGCCTTATAATGAAAGAAAGTTAGGGTTTCTCAAAAACAAAAGAATAGGAGGCTGTGCACTTCAGGGCAGCCAGCAACTTCATCTTGGTTTTGAGGTAAGCATCATTCTAGGAAAGCCTTTTTTTTTTTATTCTTTTAAGTTTGCTGGAATTTCAATTGTGTTTGCTGAAACTGATTTCATGATAACAATATATATATATATTCATTATTGAATCACGGTTTGATTCAATTGGTTAATAGGTATATTACATTATATATATATATTTTGTAATTGAATCACGGTTTGATTCAATTTAGTTTGCCGAATTATATATATATATATATATATTACCTTTTCAATTGCATCTGAAGATTTGATTCTCCTTGTTGGCCGATTACATATATATATATATATATTACCTTTTCAATTGCATCTGAAGATTGATTCTCCTTGTTGGTCGATTTCATATATATATATATATATATATATTGTGATGCCCCAATTTGATTGATTGATTGTGTGATGTGTGTGGGTGTGTGATGAGTCCCACATTGGGTATGTACTGGGTAGATCTGAGCTTTATTAACAACTACAAGGAGCTTCAATTGTGACTAGTCCTTTTGAGGTATAGCGCAGATGTGGCTAGCGCTTTTCCTTGGGTCGTTACGTTATGGTATCAGAGCATAGGTTTATGATTCTGTAGACTTATAGGTTTGATCTTAAGACTATTTTGGAACAAGAGTGTGATTACAAGGAATTTTAGTGTTAGAATTAGTTGACCTTTCATAGTGATTTTATATTTTATTTTGTTTTGTTTTGTTTATTATTCTAGAGTGTGTAGGAATGATTGTTGTACTATCTATGTGTTTGGTTTTAACCCTCTGAAATATTTGAAATATTTATTTGTGATATCTTATTGTATTGCTTAGAGTGATGGCACCACCTAGGAGGAACCCAGAGAACAGTCAACCAAATGCTGGGGGACCTACTAATCTCCAGGCTATTATTGAAGCCATTGGGGGCTTAACCAATATAGTGCAACATCAAGTAGGAGCCACCAATCCGACTAGTGCTTTGGAGAAGTTTAGGAAGCTTGATCCTCCTGCTTTCAAGGGTACAAAGGATCCAATTGAGGCTGACAACTGGCTTAAGGAGATTGAAAGGCTCTTTAGAGCAATGGAAGTTAGTGATGAGCAACGAGTTATCCTTGCTGTTTTTGTACTAAAAGGTGATGCATTGGAATGGTGGGAGTCCACGGAGAGGACACAGGGAAGAGAAGTTATGACTTGGCAGCATTTTGTTGAGCTCTTTCGTAAGAGGTATTTTCCTGATAGTTTGATGGTGCAAAAGGAAGCTGAGTTCATTCGCATAGCACAAGGTACTCAATCAGTGTATGAGTATGAGCGGAAATTTGCTGAGTTATCCCGCTTTGCTCCGCACATGGTTGACACGGAAGCAAGGAAGGCCAGGCATTTTGAAAGAGGTTTAAGGGAGGAAATTCAGGGACCGGTTTCCATGTTCAAATTGGAAACATACGCAGAAGTGGTGGATCGAGCTCTAATAGCAGAGAGAAATTGCAATCGTTCCTCAAGGGCCAATGATCAAGAGAGGAAGCCAACCCAGAGTCACTTTCTTAAGGGGAAGTCTAGTGGAAGCTCATTCAAGAAGCAAGGGGTGCCTAATTCAAATAAGAAGGCATACAAAACTTGTCCAAGATGTGGAAAGGCTCATGGTGGAACATGCTATTTGGAGTCAAGGGCGTGTTTTAAATGTGGCAAGACTGGACACTTCATCAAGGATTGTCCAGATATGCGAGCTGAACAAACTACCAATCCAAATGGGAGCCAACAGAGACCTAAGGTTCAGGGTCGAGTTTTTGCTTTGACTAAACAGGACGCCGAGGCCTCCCCATCAGTGGTTTCAGGTACACTTCTTGTTTCCAGTCAGCATGCACAAGTGTTATTTGATTCTGGTTCAACCCATTCTTTCATCTCACGTAGACTTGCACAAAGGCTAAACATGGAACCTGAGAGTTTAAATTATGTATTGTGTGTTGCTACACCTTCTGGACAACAAATGATTTCCCATGAAGTGTACAAGTCTTGTAATGTTTTAGTCTCTGGGAGGGAATTAAAAGCAGATCTTATGTTGCTTGATATGTTTGAGTTTGATGTGATTCTAGGGATGGATTGGTTATCTACTTTTCATGCTTCCATAGAGTGTTTTGGGAAGAGGGTAGTATTTAGAATTCCTGGGGAGCCAGAATTCTTCTTCGAGGGAGATCGTGTGGTGAAACCACCTGTATTGGTGTCAGTGATGCAGGCAAGGCGATTGCTAAGGAAGGGATGTGAAGGGTTCCTTGTTTGTGCTTTGAAGGGTGATAAAGTAGAGTTAAAAGTTGAAGACATCCCAGTGGTGAGAGAATTCCCAGATGTGTTCTCTGAGGACTTACCTGGACTACCCCCTGACAGAGAGGTTGAGTTCACTATTGACCTAGTACCTGGTACTGGCCCAATTTCCAAAGCACCTTATAGAATAGCCCCTACAGAGCTCAATGAGTTGAAGGAGCAATTGCAAGACTTGCTTGATAAAGGCTTTATTCGGCCCAGTGCTTCTCCTTGGGGTGCTCCGATGTTGTTTGTTAAGAAGAAGGATGGTAGTATGCGGTTGTGCATTGACTATAGGGAGTTGAACAAGGTCACCATAAGAAACAAATACCCTTTGCCACGAATAGATGATTTGTTTGATCAGCTTCAGGGCGCTCAAGTCTTCTCTAAAATTGACTTGAGATCTGGTTATCATCAGTTGAGAGTTAAGAGGGATGACATACCAAAGACAGCTTTTCGAACCAGGTATGGTCATTATGAGTTCTTAGTGATGCCTTTTGGTTTAACTAATGCTCCTGCTGTTTTTATGGATTTGATGAATAGGGTATTCCATGAGTACTTGGATCGGTTTGTCATTGTTTTCATTGATGACATCTTGGTTTACTCCAAAAGCCAAGAAGAGCATGAGGAACACTTGAGAATGGTGTTGCAGATTTTAAGAGACAAGAAGTTGTATGCTAAATTGAAGAAGTGTGAGTTCTGGTTGAATCAAGTGGTATTCTTAGGTCATGTGATCTCTAGAGATGGAATTACAGTGGATCCTAGTAAGATTGAAGCTGTAGTTAATTGGGCTGCCCCTACTAATGTAAGTGAGGTAAAAAGTTTTTTGGGCCTTGCAGGTTATTATAGAAGATTTGTGGAAGGATTTTCCAGTATTGCAACTCCTCTGACTCGATTAACTCGAAAACATGCAAAGTTTGACTGGACAGAGGAATGTGAAAGAAGTTTCCAGGAGTTGAAGCAACGGTTGGTTTCTGCACCAGTATTGACTATTCCATCTGGTTCGGGTGGTTTTGTGATATATAGTGATGCATCTCGTAAGGGTCTTGGTTGTGTTCTGATGCAACATGGGAAGGTGGTTGCTTATGCCTCTCGACAACTAAAGAATTATGAACAGAATTATCCAACTCATGATTTGGAATTGGCAGCAGTGGTTTTTGCATTGAAGATTTGGAGACATTACTTGTATGGTGAGAGATGTGAAATATACACTGACCATAAAAGTTTGAAGTACATATACACTAAAAAAGAATTAAATTTGAGACAAAGGAGATGGCTAGAATTGATTAAAGACTATGATTGTTCTATAAATTACCATCCTGGTAAAGCCAATGTTGTGGCTGATGCACTTAGTCGGAAGTCGTATAGCTTTTCAACTGCTTTATTAACTACTCAGAAGCATATTGTTGTTGATCTTCAGAAACTTGGAGTAGACATAGTGACTGGAGACTCCCAATCCTACCTGGCAAGTTTAAGTGTACAACCCACCCTAATTGATAAGATCAAAGCTGCTCAGAGTGGTGACCCTCAATTGTTTAAGATCATGGAACAAGTACGTGGTGGAAGTAGATTTGATTTTAGTATCTCTGATGATGGTGTTTTGAGGTTTGGTAATAGGCTTTGTGTGCCAAATGATTCATTGATTAAAAGAGAGATATTGGAGGAAGCACATCGTTCGCCTTATACAATGCATCCGGGTAGTACCAAGATGTATCATGACCTTCGAGAAGTTTATTGGTGGATTAACATGAAAAGAGAAATTGCTCAATTTGTGGAACAATGCTTGATTTGCCAGCAAGTCAAAGTGGAGCATCAGAGGCCATCAGGGTTGTTACAACCTTTACCTATTCCTGAGAGGAAGTGGGAGAATATCACCATGGACTTTGTGTGTGGATTACCGAGATCACCTAAGAATCATGATGCTATTTGGGTGGTGGTGGATAGGTTGACTAAATCTGCCCACTTCATTCCAATTAGAATGAACTACTCTCTTGACAAACTAGCTGAACTTTATATAAATGAGATTGTGAGATTGCATGGAGTGCCAGCTTCTATTGTATCTGATAGAGATTCGAGGTTCACTTCAGGGTTTTGGGATAGTTTGCAAAAGGCCTTGGGTACTAAGTTGAACTTTAGTACTGCTTGCCACCCTCAAACGGATGGACAGTCCGAGAGAACTATCCAAACTTTGGAGGACATGTTGAGAGCTTGTGTCTTGGATTTCAAGGGGAGTTGGGATGACTATTTGACTTTGGTGGAGTTCGCTTACAACAATAGCTATCATTCCAGTATTAAGATGGCACCTTATGAGGCTTTGTATGGGAGAAAGTGTAGATCCCCAGTTTGTTGGGATGAGGTTGGACAGAGGAGAATCTTGGGTCCTGAGATTGTCCAAAGGACCAGTGAAAAGATTGATGTAATTCGAGAAAGGTTGCGTGCAGCTCAGAGTAGACAGAAAAGTTATGCTGATCCACGGAGAAGAGAAGTGGAATTTGAAGTTGGAGACATGGTTTTCATTTGAGTGTCACCTATGAAAGGAGTTATGAGGTTTGGCAAGAAGGGTAAGTTAAGCCCTAGGTACGTGGGGCCCTTTGAAGTTTTGGAGAGAGTTGGTTCTGTTGCTTACCGGCTTGCTTTACCACCGACCTTGTCAAGGTTACATAACGTTTTTCATGTATCCATGTTGAGGAGGTATGTTCCCGATCCTTCTCATATCTTGAGTTATGAGCCACTTCAAGTCAAAGAGAACTTATCCTACGAGGAAGTCCCGATTCAGATTTTAGATCGTAAAGAGCAAGTGTTACGTAATAAGACTATACATTTGGTTAAAGTATTATGGAGGAACCACTCCATAGAAGAAGCTTCATGGGAGCGTAAAGACGAAATGCAATCCAAGTATCCCCAGCTTTTTCTGCAGTGAGGTATGTTTTGAATTTTCGAGGACGAAAATTTTATAAGAGGGGGAGAATGTAACACCCGTCTCATTTAAATTTAATTTAATTACTTTTAGAGAGTAGATTTGATAAATTGCTTAATTATTTTGGAGGAGATAATTAATTTTATATTGTGATTTTTATAATGATAATAATAATAATATTAATGTGTTTAGTGGGAATATAAGTGGGTCTTGGAAGTTTATTTTAGTGTAGTGGGCTTCTAAATTTTCAGCCCAACTGAAATTAGCCTTATCATGGAATAGGCTTCTAAACTTTCAGCCCAAGTGCAACAGCCTTATAATGAAAGAAAGTTAGGGTTTCTCAAAAACAAAAGAATAGGAGGCTGTGCACTTCAGGGCAGCCAGCAACTTCATCTTGGTTTTGAGGTAAGCATCATTCTAGGAAAGCCTTTTTTTTTTATTCTTTTAAGTTTGCTGGAATTTCAATTGTGTTTGCTGAAACTGATTTCATGATAACCATTATATATATATATATTCATTATTGAATCACGGTTTGATTCAATTGGTTAATAGGTATATTACATTATATATATATATATTTTGTAATTGAATCACGGTTTGATTCAATTTAGTTTGCCGAATTATATATATATATATATATTACCTTTTCAATTGCATCTGAAGATTTGATTCTCCTTGTTGGCCGATTACATATATATATATATATATATATATATTACCTTTTCAATTGCATCTGAAGATTGATTCTCCTTGTTGGTCGATTTCATATATATATTCCCACTAAACCCATTAATATTATTTTTATTATTGTTATCATTATAAAAATCACAATATAAAATTAATTATCTCCTCCAAAATAATTAAGCAATTTATCAACTTTACTCTCTAGAAGTAATTAAATTAAATTTAAATGAGACGGGTGTTACATTCTCCCCCTCTTATATATATATATATATATATGAGTATTTTAGATGTTAGTTTAGGGAATGCTTTACAATTATTTTAAACTGAAATAGGTTTGGGGGTATGTTAGAAACATATGTTAAATTTTTACTTTGCCGAATCTTCATGGTGGTTGAGGAATTGTTTTATCAAGAGGAATTTGTGGTTATTAGAGAACCTGCCTTTATTGAATTGTTTGATTATTATTTAGGTTCTAGTTGACGTTGTTTCGAGCAATTGAAGTGAAGCTTGGTTTAGCCACTAGAGGTAAGTAGACTTCAACACATGACGTCTCTCAAGACGTGTATATTTATATATATATATATATATATATATATAATTGTGGTAAAAATATATTTATATATATATACATACACATAATTGCAAAAGTGAAGTTTCAAAGACTTATACCATTGTTAGTGCTTTATACATACTCAAACTGTATTATTTATTGTATATTATTGTGAAACTGTATATGGCAAGAGTATTTCAAATGGTCAACTAGACAGTCTGCAACCTTTGCCAACACAGGGTTAAGTGTTGGTCTTCGGCCGAAGTAGTGTTAGTGTGGTGTGGTGCAGTGTTATTGTTGCTCTTCGGAGCTAGTGTTGCCTCTTTGAGGTTAGTGTTATTGTTCCCATGGGAAATCACCCACCGAGTGTTTAGCAGCTTTTGTCTGTGTTTGACTAATATTTTTCATATTGGATTACTGTTTAATTGCTACTGTTCTTTCAGGTGGAAAATTGTTTATTTTCATAATAAAGTGTTTCTACCTATTTTGGTGCATATTGGCATATTAATGTGGTTATTATTTTATTAATGTTTACAGCGTTATAGTGAAGTGTTTTATTTTCACAGCTTTATAGAATATATTATATTACAGTTTAAACAAATTTTAATTGTATCGTGATGACTATATTTTGTCAATGATATTATCGTTTTGTTTTGGAAGACATCCTCATGTTTGTAGTCTCTTATTGAGCCTTTAGCTCACCCCTTTTTCCATCCTTTCAGATTAGAGACATGGAGTGTATTTTGGTGGTAGATCAGTGAAGCCTTAGATTGACGACTTCGTTTGGAGCTTTGATAGTTGCTGAGTTGTTTTAATAAATTGTTTCAGGAACAATGAGATTATTATTTTGGAACTATTTTGAGATGTTATTTGGGGATTTTACATACAAGAATATTATTGTTGTTTTGCTTTTATGGATATTTAAGGAAATCTGTTGATGAAATAAGAAGTTTATTTGAGGTTTTAATTACGCTCTGTTCCATTTTATTAGTGTTGATTATTTTTACGACAGATTATGCATCTAAATCCTTGATTTGGGTTTGGGATGTTACAGTTATAATGTTATGGTATCAGAGCCGACCTGGTAACCCCATGTAGGCTCGGAGACACTACCCCACAAAGTGGACCCTAACGAGGACGTTAGGGATTTAAGTGGGGGAGATTGTGATGCCCCAATTTGATTGATTGATTGTGTGATGTGTGTGGGTGTGTGATGAGTCCCACATTGGGTATGTACTGGGTAGATCTGAGCTTTATTAACAACTACAAGGAGCTTCAATTGTGACTAGTCCTTTTGAGGTATAGCGCAGATGTGGCTAGCGCTTTTCCTTGGGTCGTTACACTACCCCACAAAGTGGGCCCTAATGAGGACATTAGGGATTTAAGTGGGGGAGATTGTGATGCCCCAATTTGATTGATTGATTGTATGATGTGTGTGGATGTGTGATGAGTCCCACATCGGGTATTTACTGGGTAGATCTGGGCTTTATTAACAATTACAAGGAGCCTCAATAGTGACTAGTCCTTTTGAGGTATAGCACAGATGTGGCTAGCGCTTTTCCTTGGGTCGTTACATATGGTATCAGAGCCGACCCAGTAACCCCGGTGGGCTGAGAAACACTACCCCACAAAGTGGGCCTTAATGAGGACATTAGGGATTTAAGTGGGGGAGATTGTGATGCCCCAATTTGATTGATTGATTGTGTGATGTGTGTGGATGTGTGATGAGTCCCACATCGGGTATTTACTGGGTAGATCTGGGCTTTATTAACAATTACAAGAAGCCTCAATAGTGACTAGTCCTTTTGAGGTATAGCGCAGATGTGGCTAGCGCTTTTCCTTGGGTTGTTACATATGGTATCAGAGCCGACCCAGTAACCCCGTGTGGGCTCAGAAACACTACCCCACAAAGTGAGCCCGTCCTTTTGAGGTATAGCACAGATGTGGCTAGCGCTTTTCCATGAGTCGTTATATATGGTATCAGAGCCGACTCAGTAACCCCGTGTGGGCTCAGAAACACTATCCCACAAAGTGGGCCCTAATGAGGACATTAGGGATTTAAGTGGGGGAGATTGTGATGCCCCAATTTGATTGATTGATTGTGTGATGTGTGTGGATGTGTGATGAGTCCCACATCGGGTATTTACTGGGTAGATCTGGGCTTTATTAACAATTACAAGGAGCCTCAATAGTGACTAGTCCTTTTGAGGTATAACGCAGATGTGGCTAGCGCTTTTCCTTGGGTTGTTACATATGGTATCAGAGCCGACCCAGTAACCCCGTGTGTGCTCAGAAACACTACCCCACAAAGTGGGCCCGTCCTTTTGAGGTATAGCGCAGATGTGGCTAGCGCTTTTCCTTGAGTCGTTACATATGGTATCAGAGCCGACCCAGTAACCCCGTGTGGGCTCAGAAACACTACCCCACAAAGTGGGCCCTAATGAGGACATTAGGGATTTAAGTGAGGGAGATTGTGATGCCCTAATTTGATTGATTGTGTGATGTGTGTGGGTGTGTGATGAGTCCCACATCGGGTATTTACTGGGTAGATCTGGGCTTTATTAACAATTACAAGGAGCCTTAATAGTGACTAGTCCTTTTGAGGTATAGCGCAGATGTGGCTAGCGCTTTTCCTTGGGTCGTTACAAGCATAATTCCTCAAGTGTAACTAGAAACCCAGTTTGCCCTAGTTCTTAAAGAAGCTGCTGTGTTTGTATACCATAGGGTTTTTAACCAAGCAACTTCATGATCTTCAAGTGTTGAAGAATAAAAGAACTTTGCAGATTTTGACTGATCGCAAAGAAACCCTTTGTGAAGGGAATGGACCTAAGGTCTTTAATCTCCAGAAAAAGATTGCTGAGCTTCATCAAGGTGAGCAACCAATCACTAATTACTTTACTCAGTTGAAGGAATTATGGGATCAATTACAGATTTTCATCCCCTTTCCCCTCTGCACTTGTGGAAAGTGTGTTTGCAATATTAACCAGAGGCTAGCAAATCTTCAAGCTAAGGAATCCATAATGAAATTCCTTATGGGATTGAGTAAATCATTCTCTCAAGTCAAGATGAAGATCCTATTGATGGATCCTCTTCCTTCAATCAATAAGGCCTATTACTTGGTACCCCGAACGTACTTTCGTGGTATCCCAGACATACTAGGCTTGTAATTCTAGAATGTTGATACTCTGAACTATACAATCTTTCTTCATGCTTATTATGCAATGGAGTTTTGTCCTTTCCTTTTACCTCTATAGGTCTTGCATAAGAACACATTATACAATACACATATCTTCAAATAATTGTTAGTTTCGTAACTTAGGTTATACATTTTAATACATATACATATATGTAAATGAATTTCATGAGAATGAGTCAGTCACGAGGATCTTGGCCCCAATTCTCACAGACTTTGTGCTTTTGCACAAGACTTGTGGGATTTGGAACTCAAGTCCAAGTGACATTGCTTGGGCATTGCCTTCCAAGATAGTCAAGTGAGGAGGATTTTGTGGGAGATAGTGATATCTGATGTGTACATGTTTTTAGGATATGTTTCTTTGGAGGCTAAGTGATATTTTGAATGATCTCAAGGATATGGAACAAATCCCTCCACCTTGGCTCTCTTCCTTTTGTTTTCTTTTTTCTCTCTTTGCTAGGCTATTAAAGCTCTAATTTAAACCATTGAACTCTCCCTTTTTCTCTCCATCTGAATCCCTCTTTTTCCCCACCCCTTCTGCTATGCCTTAGTGTTCCTTTTATAGTGGACATGGTCTGGTACCCCGGGCGAGGACGTCCCTAGTTTGATGGGTAAAATCATGTCCTCTGGAACCTAAAAAAGTGCATTGGGTAGAGGTTTAGTTTAATTAGGCAATTATAACTCAAAAGGGGCATTTGGCTTTAGCTATAAATGAAAGATTTCTTCTTGGAAAGTCAAGGAGTGGGTGGGCTGCTCAATGTACTGGATAATAGTTTTAGTTGAAAATGACAATTAAGAGGAAATTGTGGGGAGCTGTTATGTACATGGGGGAATTGAGTTTTCCATTAATTCATGCATTCCAAGCAAACATATGAACCAAGGGAAACCTTTGGGATCCTCCTTTCACTAGAAATCACTCCCCCACCGACCAAACCACTTCTCCCTTACTATTCACTCAAAATCCCACAGGCTTGGACCATGGGTTACAAAGAAAATACCTATTTTGCTGGATTTTTAATGGACTTTTTGCTGGAAATCTAAACATACATCTTGGTTTTCCCATGTGTTAGCCAAGGTCTTCTTTTCAAGGCTTCAAAAGGTCACATCAAGGTCCTAGGGACTTGATGCTCTTCTTGCTGCATATCCTCTGACCAAGATCCTTGTTGCATGTCCTCTGGCTTGACCGAGATCCCCCTTTTTTTTTCTTTATTATCATTATTATTTCTTTCTTTTTCTTCCTTCTTTTTGTGACTTTGGGCCTTCATAGTCCTTCTTAACTTCATGAATTTGACCTTCTTTTGTTAATACCCATGGTCTTTCCTTACTTTTCATGGAATGGGCTTTCTTGTGAAATTTTGGTCCTCAACAACATGTTTCTAAACTCTTATCCAAGATGGGACTTATCAATATTCATCAACCATTAGTCCATATTGAGGGGGAGTATCAAGGTCACAGTCAGAAATCTGCCATAAGACAAGCAAGTCAAGCGGTGATTCAAGATAAGCAAGAGGATGCTGCAGAAGCTCCTAGTTCCAAAATACACAAAATGAAGGGAAAAGATGTAGAAGAGAAAAACAACAGTGTTGTAGTTTGTGTTTGACAATACGTCATGTACTTTTAGTATATTTGCATATAAAGCTTAGTGTACACACGTGCCACACGTGTTAGAGATTGTTATTTTTAAATAAAGCTTAGTTTCTTTGTTTTGGGGCTAGATCAGATTGTATATAAACTTTTTTCTCGATAACTAATAACATTGAGAAATCATTTTTACCAAATTCAGTTTGTGATAAAAATCCTAGCCCACATTTTGATATGTTAATAATATATCAATTATGAATTAAATGAGTTCAATTTTATTTTTTCCAAATATTATTTGGATTTTGGAGGTATTAACACATTATTTAAATGGATTCCATAATTTTTTCCAATAAACTCTCCAGATAGAATGGTAAATTTTTTGCTCTTTTTGCTTAATTTTTACTTAAGCACACTACTCAACCAAAAAAACAAGCAAAAAAAGAAAGCACTCTATATTTAAGTTGTAAATAAACAATAACTTATGATTTTATTTTAATATTTTTATTTTTTTATAGAATCTAACAATGATTGATTCTATATTAAAGACTTCAAGTTCAAACTTAAAAATCATTAGGATGTTTCTTTCATCAAAAAAAAAAAAAAAAAGTCATCAAGATGTTTCTGCTAAAAGAAGAAAAAAGTCCTCAGGATAGCGCCTACAGTACAACCATACAAGTCTCACCACCACTAACTTAAGAAGAATAAGAAAACAAAAATTCCAACATATAATGATTTATGAGGCTAAATTAGTTTTTTCTAGTTTATTTATGCAAGGTTGAATTTATTCAATCATTTTGTTGGCTTTATTCCGTGCCAAATTTGCTTGTAATTCAGCATTTAGAAACCCTGTATTTAGGTGGAAATCATGTAAGGGCAATGTGTGAGAGAGTGTGAAGAAAAACTCAAGAGTGTGCGCTCAAGAAAAGCCTCGTGATTGGATCTCGCTACTAGCGAGTCACCAAAAGGTGGCACACATGTGAAGCATGCAGGGGAGCTGAAGGGTCACGCCAGCTGTTGCACTATAGGACAAAACTTCCGGTCTGGCCAGACAGTTAGCTTGCGACTCAAACTCATGACTCGTTCCAGTCGCGAGCTCGAGTCGTCAGAACGCCCTATTGGTTATAACTGACTCTTCGCATTCCTCATACACCCTACTATAAATACCCCTTATACCCATGAGATGTAGAGAGCCGCCAGAGAGAATTTGAGAGAGAAACCCTAGAGAAAAACAAGATTGACTCATCCATAATCTTCATCCTTGATTCTCCTCTACTCTCACCCTCTCCATTGACATATCCTTAAGAGGTACATTTAGCCAAATCCTTATCTCACCATACCCATATTATTGAGTAGGTATTTTAGTGCTTGGGAAGTAGTTCAAAAGGGACCAATTCATTTTGGTTGATGCAATGGGAGATTGCAGGATCTGGTAAGCTAGAGAAGATAAGGTTTGGCATAACCTTGTTGGAGCAAGAAGCTTGGAGGGCTTAGGTGCACTAGGTAGATTAGGCTTGGAGGGTCTTCTGCTATTCATATATCCCAACTTTATTCTCTAGTGGATTATTGACTGCTTAGAGGGTGGCGGAAAGGTTTTTTGCCGAGTGCTTTGATTTCCTCTTCGATAACACATCGTCGTGTTATCTTTGTGTTTGCATCCTTCTTCCCTTACTCTTTACCTTTAAATTGCTGCTGTGATTGTGATTAAATATGGTTTAGAGTGTTTTACCAATTTGGGTTTAGCTTATATTCATATTCTGCACATATATTGTTTGATTACAAGCATGTGTTGGTAATTTGTAAATTATGGGTCTAAACATTCATAGGTGTTTCACACCCTATTTGAACTTTCACTTGGTATCAGAGCAGGTACACTTGTTGTGGTTTAAATACCTAAGTGTGATCCTTGACCCCTTGTTTTGTTTTGCCATGGATAGTGCTTTGTATACTTCTATGCATGTTTTGGACGTTGATGAATGTAACATGCCACGTGTTTGTGAAAATGCCTCTATGAGTGATAATCCTTATGATTGTGATGCTATGCTACTGTTGGGAAATCATCATGTTTGCATCGAATACAAAACATACGCAGCGGAAAATAAACGGATCTACTTCATTCGCAATCGATAACATGCACTATGTAAGTTTCAGAATATAAGAACAAGAGAGTGTACCTTGATGCGGTGAATTTCAAAACCGAATGAAGAAGTACTCGAGAATACTTTCAATCTTCACTCCAATTCCACTCGATGCCCAAGATGTGTGGTCTCTCAATCAGTTCTTTGTTTCTAGAGAGAATATGAAGAGTGTCTCTCTTCCTTATTTCATTACCATAATTATGATAAAACATACAAAACATTTTATTCTATATAAAATTCTGTATGTTCCAATTGGGCTTGAGTGTGGCTTGGAGTGGGACCAAAAGGGAACAAATAAGACACTAGCTCCAATGGGCCTTGGGCTTTTCTGTCAACTCTTGACAAGTCCAAAGTTACCATTAATTATATTTAATACCACTATATAAATATAATTGCACTCTAGGCCTCATTAATAAATTATATCCCAAGACTTTATTATACATGCAACCCCTTCATAAAATATTCGTAGTAATACAAAGTCATGAATATAGACTGCCACTTTGTAAATTACTACATCTTAATCCTTGAGTACCCGGTTTAATCCTTATGAGTTATTCACCATATATTTATGAAATCCAATTTCATAAATATATACTTTAGTCTTACTAAAGTGGTTAGGCCTAACTCTCTGAATAACTGTACCCATTAAACTTATCTCAAGGGAATATTTTATATCTCCGTTAAGAGACTATGAATTCCATCTTGAGAATATATGTTCCATCAACACTAAATGTGGCTGCCCAACATACTGAGATTTTGACCGTTACTTTAGATCTCACTCCTGATATATCAAAGCAACCTACATTTCATGATCAGGTCCATTATTCTCTCAGGATTAAGAGTTCATGTGAATACAAGTCGTGAGAGTTATTATTCAATTGACAGTCGTTAGGAGAATAATAAATCTCACAGCGGTCCAGTTCAATATGTCTTAACTCTTAAAACATATCAACATATTAACTAGAAATCACCATTTCCATGATCAAGACAAATCATCGTAGTTAATATGTTATAGTCTTCGCAGATGAAATGCCCAATTTCATCACCGACTACGAACCAAAATTCTGAGTTTACAAAGAACTTGTGATCTATATCTTCTGTGACTAAATCACATAAATCACATACTATGCATCTCATGGACTATTTGATAATGTCTGAATATTCATGTTACCATTATTTTAGATAAGAATAAAACAACTTTATTAAACATAATATTAAGTCATACATCATTTCTCAAATAATGTCATACATAATATCATACATAGCATCATACAATAGGATTTAAGGGCACATATCCTAACAACCTCCCACTTGCCCTAAAGACTATTGTACACTAATCTAACTCCCATTCCCTCCAAATGTGACTCGAAGGTCCTTTGAGGCAAGGCTTTGGTAAAAGGATCTGCTAGATTATTTGTACTTTCAATCTTTGCCACCACCACATCTCCACGAGCAACAATGTCTCGAATGATGTGGTACTTTCTCTCAATGTGCTTTCCTTTCTTGTGATTCCTTGGATCTTTGGATTGTGCAACCGCTCCACTATTGTCACAAAACAATGTGATAGGAACTTGCTCCATTCTCACTACACCAAGATCAGAAAGGAATTTCTTGAGCCAAACAGCTTCCTTTGCTGCCTCACAAGCAGCAACATATTCAGCTTCCATGGTGGAGTCCGCAATACAAGATTGCTTAACACTCCTCCAACTTATGGCTCCACCTCCCAAGGTGAAAACACATCCTGACGTGGACTTTCTGAAATCTAGATCTGATTGAAAGTCTGAATCTGTATAGCCAATGGGAATCAACTCCTCACAACGGTAAACAAGCATATAATCTCTCGTTCTCCGTAGATACTTAAGAATATGTTTTACAGCTTGCCAATGTTGTGGTCCTGGATTTGATTGATATCGGCTGACCATGCCAACTGAAAAATAGATATCCGGTCTAGTACAAAGCATGGCATACATGAGACTTCCTACTGTAGAAGCATAAGGAACTTGTCTCATCATATCTACTTCCTCTTGAGTCTTAGGCCGTTGGTCATCAGACAGAGGAACTCCATGTCTGAAAGGAAGTAATCCTTTCTTGGAGTTTTACATGCTAAACCGTTCTAGAACCTTATCTATATATCCAGCTTGTGATAAGCCTAACATCTTATTCTTACGATCTCGCCAAAGCTTGATCCCTAGAATAAAGTTAGCCTTACCCAAGTCCTTCATATCAAATTGGCTTGACAACCAAACCTTTACTGATGACATTACACCTACATCATTTCCAATGAGTAAAATATCATCAACATAAAGCACTAGGAACATTACTACTTTGTTTTGATGTCTTTTGTACACACATGGTTCATCAAGATTTTGTTCAAAACCAAATGATTTGATTGCTTGATCAAATCTGATGTTCCATGACCTAGATGCTTGCTTAAGTCCATAAATGGACCTATTCAACTTGCATACCATATGCTCCTGGTTCTTTGCTATGAAACCTTCTGGTTGCTTCATATAGATTTCCTCTTCAAGATTGCCATTAAGAAATGCAGTCTTGACATCCATTTGCCAAATCTCATAATCATAATGAGCAGCAATGGATAAGAGAGTTCTGATAGATTTAAGCATTGCTACTGGTGAAAAGGTTTCCTCATAATCAATACCTTCTTTTTGAGTATACCCTTTTGCCACTAGCCTTGCTTTAAAGGTTTCAACCTTTCCATCTATCTCTCTCTTCCTCTTGTAAACCCATTTGCAACCAACAGGTTTAATGCCGTTAGGCGCCTTTACAAGATCCCAAACTTGATTGGAATACATGGAATCTAATTCTGATTTCATAGCTTGGACCCAATGATGTGCATCTATATCATTCATTGCTTCTTCATAAGTGTAAGGATCAGTTTCGGCCTCCTCTGAGATAGCCTCATAAGTCTCTCCAAGACCTATGAATCTTATAGGTGGCCTAACATTCCTCCCACTACGACGAGGCACGTGTGTGCTAGACATCTCATGAGTAGTATCTTGTGGTGTATCCAATACAGCCACATCATCCCTAGTTTGAACTATTGGTTGTTCAATTACAGGTTCATTCATTTCAGCCAAGACAACTCTACTTCTAGGTGTAAAATTATTCATATAGTCATATTCTAAGAATTTAGCATTTGTACTAACAAAAACTTTGTTATCTTTATGACTATAGAATAAATAACCCCTAGTTTCTTTTGGATAACCCACAAGCAAACATACTTCTGATTTTGATTCCAACTTATCAGACTTCCCTTTTAACACATGTGCTGGACAACCCCAAATGTGGAGATATTTCATACTAGGCTTACGCCCACTCCACAATTCCATGGGTGTTTTGGGAACAGATTTTGATGGAACTAAATTCAAAAGATGTATTGCTGTATCTAAGGCATAACCCCAAAAAGAAATAGGTAAAGTTGAGTAACTCATCATGGACCTAACCATTTCTAAAAGAGTCCTATTCCTTCTTCCTGCTACACCATTTTGTTGGGGAGTTCCAGATGCAGTCAATTGGGATACAATCCCATTTTGAGTCAAGTAATCCTTGAAATCCCCAAGAAGGTATTCGCCACCACGATCAGATCGAATGGCTTTTATGTGTTTACCCAATTGATTCTCAACTTCAGCCCTAAACTCTTTGAATTTTTCAAAAGTTTCGGACTTCCGTCTCATTAGGTACACATAACCAAATCTAGAGTAATCATCGGTGAAAGTGATGAAGTACTCATAACCTCCTTTTGCTTGGGTTGACATAGGACCACAAACATCCGTATGAACTAATTCTAGCAACTCTTGGGCTCTTCTACCCTTTGCATTAAAAGGTCGTTTAGTCATTTTTCCTTCCAAACAAGATTCACAAACTGGAAATCCATCAAAGTCCAATGGCTCTAAGAGACCATCTTTGATCAGTCTTTGAATTCTGTTTGGATTAATATGACCCAAACGCAAGTGCCAAAGATATGCATCATTAGTAGAAGGAAACTTTCTCTTTAATGATTTTACATGAGAGTTATTATCTAATTCAGAATTGTATAATTCATGCTTATCAGGAGTTAAAATATAAAGACCATCCACAATATTGCCAGAACAGATAAACATTTTATCCTTCTTTATTACAACATTGTCTTTCAGGATAACATAATATCCATTTTTACCTAAATAAGTTGCAGAAATTAAATTCCTACGAACATTAGGCACAAATAAACAGTCTTCCAATATTAAAACCCTAGTTTCAAAGCATAAATTAAAAACTCCAATAGCTACAACTGGAATCCGACTCCCATCAGCCAAGGTCAGAAACAACTCTCCTTCTTTAAGTTTTCTGGTCTCCTGGAACCCCTGCAAAGAATTGCAGATATGATTAGTACAACCTGAATCCACACACCAGGAATCCGTGGGATTTTGTACCAAACATATTTCAAGGAGAAATGAGCTATTCATACCCTTATTGGCAGCCTTGAACTTTGGACAATTTCTCTTCCAATGTCCTTTCTCACCACAATGGAAACATTTTCCTTTCAACTTCTTTCCTTTGTCGGCAACCCCTAAGACAATTTGTTTACCCTCCGGCTTAGTGAAGTCCTTCTTCTTCTTCTTCTTACCCTTGCCTTTCGACTTAGGTTGAGAAGTAGAAGCTTCACCCACATTGGCTTCAACATTAGAAGTACCAAGGATGCCTTCCGCCGCTACCAGCTCATTCATTAATTCAGACAAAGTATGAATCTTTTTGTTCATGTTATAATTAAGTCTGAATTCTTTGAATGATTCCGGTAGTGACTGGAGTATCATATCCACTTGGGATTCTCCATCAATGTCGGCACCCAAAACTTCTAAAGTATTCAGATTAGAGATCATTGTAAGACAATGTTCTCTCACTGAACTACCTTCAGCCATCTTGGTATTATAAATTTGCCTCATGGTTTCTTGCCTTGCAGAACGGTCTTGCTCACCAAACATCTCCTTCAGACTTTGCATAATGTCCGAAACTAGTTCTACATCCTGCATTTGATGCTGTAGAACATTTGAGATGGACGCTAGGATGTAGCACTTGGCCATTTCATTAGATTTCTGCCAACGATCATATCGTTGTTTTTCCTCAGGAGGAGCATCTAATGAAGGAAAGCTAGGACATGGTTGAGTAAGCACATATTTGTGCTCTTCAGCTGTGAGAACTATGTCCAAGTTTCTTTTCCAGTCAACATAATTGGTTCCAGTCAGTTTGTTTTGATTAAGAATGCTAACAAGTGGGCTAAATGATGCCGTGTTCAAATCTGAAAATAATAAACATGAATATAATAAGTAAACTGGACATTATCAATTTAGCATATAAACATATAATATGGAACCTTAATAAAACCATAATATAATATATGCAACGACAACCCAATCCCGCAATTAATATTCCTCAGTAGCGAGGTCATACCAATCACTATGATTAAGCAAGGATTATCCTCATTATTAATGCTATCATGGTAACTCTTACCAAACAAAAATAATGTGCCGCTTATTCTTTAGCCTCTAAGTGATAATGACATAGCTCCGTAGGGAGGTTAACATTATACTTAGTCTAGTGTACACCATTGTCTAGAATCAATGTGAGTCACCAAGTAACTCCACGGTAGCGTGGTCGCTCTCAATGTAAACACACACTTCATCTATCATTAAGAAGTTTAACCTGTAGTGCCATGAATTAAACACCCTCCGTAGGGAGCAAGGCATATACGCCAAGGCGAGGTGATTAATCACACTACTATAAACCGACAATGAAGGCCGTGAGATCCAACCCTTGAATCTCTCTCCCACTAGATGTTTTAAAATAAAGGTTTTTATCTTTAAACATGCATAAACTAATTATACACAACCTTGCACTTTTTCTTACGAAAAAGGCATAAGAAAAAATAGCAAAAAACACAAAATTTAAGTTTGAAAACACTTAGAAAAATTTCAAATTTTCTTTCTTTCAATCGATCGAATGTGCCCCTCGATCGATCGAAAAAATTAAACAATTCGACTTAAACCTTCTGTCTGACTCGATTGATACTCGATCGCCTCTCGATCGATCGAAAATAAAATTCGATCGATCGACTAGCAATCGAATATTAATCAATTCAAAAGGATAAGTTTCTGTTTTACCCGATCGATCGAAAGTAAATTTCGATCGATCGAAACTCGTAAAACTCGAATTTCCAGAAATTCTTCTAAGGCAGTTTTCAACCGTTTTGCATGAACAAACAACCATCATACGAAAATGATAGACAGAAATTGATATCAAAACTGAAATCTATTGATGCTATAGTCTTAAAGATCAATTTAACATTCTTAAATTCATATTTAAACAACATCATAACATCAATATCAGTTTTTATCAAATCATAGTTTCAACAACCATGCAGAAAATTAAATGTATAATCCTCTATCAACTTGAAACTATAATCTCTAATTCCAAAACGAACAAAAAACATGTTATACAGATTCGAAATGAAAACCGCTCTGATACCAATGTTGGGAAATCATCATGTTTGCATCGAATACAAAACATACGCAGCGGAAAATAAACGGATCTACTTCATTCGCAATCGATAACATGCACTATGTAAGTTGAATGAAGAAGTACTCGGGAATTTCAAAACCGAATGGAGAAGTACTCGGGAATACTTTCAATCTTCACTCCAATTCCACTCGATGCCCAAGATGTGTGGTCTCTCAATCAGTTCTTTGTTTCTAGAGAGAATATGAAGAGTGTCTCTCTTCCTTATTTCATTACCATAATTATGATAAAATATACAAACCATTTTATTCTATATAAAATTCTGTATGTTTCTCTCCACATAACTGATTATCTAATTGGGCAGCCTTTTGGGCTTTCCCAATTGGGCTTTAGTGTGTGGCTTGGAGTGGGACCAAAAGGGAACAAATAAGACACTAGCTCCAATGGGCCTTGGGCTTTTCTGTCAACTCTTGACAAGTCCAAAGTTACCATTAATTATATTTAATACCACTATATAAATATAATTGCACTCTAGGCCTCATTAATAAATTATATCCCAAGACTTTATTATACATGCAACCCCTTCATAAAATATTCGTAGTAATACAAAGTCATGAATATAGACTGCCACTTTGTAAATAACTACATCTTAATCCTTGAGTACCCGGTTTAATCCTTTTGAGTTATTCACCATATATTTATAAAATCCAATTTCATAAATATATACTTTAGTCTTACTAAAGTGGTTAGGCCTAACTCTCTGAATAACTGTACCCATTAAACTTATCTCAAGGGAATATTTTATATCTCCGTTAAGAGACTATGAATTCCATCTTGAGAATATATGTTCCATCAACACTAAATGTGGCTGCCCAACATACTGAGATTTTGACCGTTACTTTAGATCTCACTCCTGATATATCAAAGCAACCTACATTTCATGATCAGGTCCATTATTCTCTCAGGATTAAGAGTTCATGTGAATACAAGTCGTGAGAGTTATTATTCAATTGACAGTCGTTAGGAGAATAATAAATCTCACAGCGGTCCAGTTCAATATGTCTTAACTCTTAAAACATATCAACATATTAACTAGAAATCACCATTTCCATGATCAAGACAAATCATCGTAGTTAATATGTTATAGTCTTCGCAGATGAAATGCCCAATTTCATCACCGACTACGAACCAAAATTCTGAGTTTACAAAGAACTAGTGATCTATATCTTCTGTGACTAAATCACATAAATCACATACTATGCATCTCATGGACTATTTGATAATGTCCGAATATTCATGTTACCATTATTTTAGATAAGAATAAAACAACTTTAATAAACATAATATTAAGTCATACATCATTTCTCAAATAATGTCATACATAATATCATACATAGCATCATACAATAGGATTTAAGGGCACATATCCTAATAGTTACATAAAACCTTGGATGTTGTTGATATTCCTAACATTAAATTCTTGAAGAAAAATGCTAAGAAGTTTCAAAAGGATTTGAGCAAGTTATTTTGTGAAAAGTATGATTTGATTGCTAAGCTCAATGATTTCAACAAATTGGTTGAGAAATATAAGAATCTTGCTGAAAATTCTCTTGAAAAGTTGAAAGAGTTTGAGTGTTTGAATATGGACTTAGATGCTAAACTTGTTTTTTCTAATAAACTTGTTGAAGAGCTAAAATGTGAAAATGAATCTCTTAAGATGCATGCCAAGTGTTTGATTGTTGAACCTACTGTTAAAAAGGATGAAAATATTTGTTACAATCATGTTGTGGTACCCGATTTTGTGCCTATTGTGTGTTCTACCTTAAAGGACAAATCGGTGTACATTCCTCCACACAAAAGAAAACAAAAAGTGGAAAGAAAGGCTCTTAAGCCTAAGCCTCTATTTGGGTCTCAACCTAAGGCTTTGGATGGATCTAAGTTTGTTCCAACTTGTCACCATTGTGGTGTGATTGGTCATATAAGACCTCAATATCATGTGTTGAAGAGAAAACAAAACCATGTTGCTAGATCTCTTCCCAAAAAGCCTAGTGGACCTAAATACATTATTTGTCACCATTGTGGTGCCTTTGATCATCTAAGACCTCATTGCTCTAAGTTTCATGCCCTTGAAAGAATCATAAGAAAAGAAAAACTTGAGCTTCTTGGAAGTTGTGCTAAAAAGGGTAAACCAGATTTGAGTGATAATAGCATGTTGTTAAAGAAAGTGTTTAATGCTCTTGACTCCCTATTTGTATACATCTCCGGTTCTCATTCTTCCAACCCTTATCTCACTTCTCATGAGACACTCATTCTAAACAATCATTCCGTTTGGATGAGAAAAGGTTCCTATGGTTGAGCTTTTGCTCTTTTGGTCCTTGATCTAATTCTTTTGATCTTTGAAGGACCCTTCATGCATTATATGATTCATTGTCATGCATTTGTGCATCATGCATCTCTTTATATGCATTGTTTTTGTTGTTTTTGCACTTGGTCTTACTTTTATGCTTTTTGTTTTGTGTGTGTAAAAAATCCAAAAACACATAAAAAGTGAAAAATTCACAAAGTTTAATCGTATATGTTTGAGCACATATCTCATGTGGGTTTGGCTTAGTACCTTCATACTAATAGCGTAGTGCATTTACGAGCTTAGCTTGTTATATATGCACATCTATCTTTGTGGGAAAAATCTCGACATCTATGTATGAATGTTGTAAATCAATCTTCAAGTTTGTCATGAATGATAAGTCAATAGTCTTGATGGTTTTGATACATGCATATACTTGTGCCTATATATCTTCCCACAGTTTTTTTTGTTTTTGTTTAAAGAGCTCAACAAATGTAAATCTCAAAATGAAAAGAGATAATGAACTGTGAAAGTTGTCACACATACTAGTATTTGACTAGGAAAAGGGGAAAGTGACTTGTGATAAAAATGTATAGTGCCCAAAAAGCCAAAGGCTTGTTCATCAAATTGAAATATAAAAAATTTTAGGCATCAATCTCAAAATGATATGTATTTATTCAAAAAAGAGATGTAAAGATCAAAAATAATCAAATGTTATGAATTGTAAAGAAGCCAAATGAAAAGTTTCAAAGATATGTAATCATTTTCTTATGGGAGGTCATATATGTTCATTTCTATAATTGAGATAGACCACTTGACTTAGTACTAGTTATGTATGACTTGATTGAATTGATCATTGAAGCTTCACTCTAGACTATGGACTATTCCACATTTGATACACACACACACACACAACACACATGCCTAATGTTCAATGAATGTCTTATTCATTTGTTCGATTGTACTTGTTTAAATGTGATGTGTGTGTGCTCAACTATATATTGATCAAACTGAAAAAATTTTGATCATTTTATACGTATTTGGAAGTGATTTTTATCACTCTTTGTGTTCACTTTTAGTGCTTACTTTGTCATTCATTGTGTAAACATGTTTTGTATTGAAAAATAGGTGTCAGAATTTCTGGCTACTTGTTTTGGCTACTCTCCCAAGTAGCGAGTTTTGGCTACTCGTTTTGGAAATTTGCCCAGTCATGAGATCTAGTTGTGAGTTTTACACAAAATGTTTCACAACTCACTCGCGACTCACTCACGACTCGCCAGTTGCGAAGCACCCAGAAATAACTTTTTAAAGAGCTTTTCGTGGGAAACCTATTTTAAACCTCTCCCATCATCTCTAAAACCCCTCTTTTTAATATTTTTACATCAAAACTCAATCAATTTGAATGGTTTTTCATTCCATTAACATCTCTAAGGTAATTTTAAACTCTTTTCTTTGATTTGGATCGTTAGATTATGTTTTGAAGAGTTTTGTGCCCTTGGTTAGGATTTTCATCATAAGGGTTGGGAAAACTTTTTTTTTTTCATCAAATTTTTGTATGGAATTGGTGCTTTTGATGATTTGCTTTGGATGTTGGCCCCTTGTGGCAAAAAGAACATATATTAAGGGTTGATTCATGATGTTCATGCATTGTTTCACATTGTTGTTCATAGTGTGCATGCTAGGTGTTTGATAAAATGCCTCTTAGGCATTTTCTCACTTTTTTGGACTCCGATGAGTACCAAACTTTGGGGTTTCTCATGTTTCCTTACTAGGATCATGTTTGGTTCATTGGTTGTGTATTTAACACACCTTGCCCTACATGTGCATTTTCAATGCTTTGGACATGCATTTCACACAGTCACCTCTTGCACGCACCTTTGCTACCCTTGTCATGCATTGATCTATACCTCGTTGCCTCATCCTAGCATGTCATGTTTACCTTATACTTTGTAGCATTTTGTTTTTTGTTTGAGCTTCATTTCTCATTCACCTTACACCCTTTATGCATCATTTTCCTTGTTCATATCTTCATCTTTTGCCCTCTTTTCTCCTTGACCCCTTTGTCTATTCGAGTCAAAAATGGGGAGAGTATACTCTAGAGTAGTATAGCGGAGAGTTTTGTCATTTCTATATGACTCTTGTGCACATTTATAGGGGGAGGGATATTCCATAGGGGAGATGCATATACCAAGGGGGAGAAGATATTGTGTTAATAAGAAAACTTTGTTTTAATTGTGTTCTTTATGTTCGTTTTCTTGGTTTCTTTATGGTGCTTTGAGTTATGTTTAGTATCTATGCTTTGTTGTTCTCATTGCATCATGTTTGTGTGTTGGACATGCATACATCCTTATGCTATTTTGCTTCATTGAATGCATGTTCGGATGATCATTTTCTTTGCTATGTGATCATTGTAGTCATTTCTATATGACTATTTTGCTGTATGATCAAGTTGGTCACATGTTTCACATCATGTTTAATTGATCGCAATTTACTTGTTACATTATGCTTGTCCTTTTATTACTTACTTTACCTTAAGGGTCTAATATGTTTTGTGCAAGTGTTTCAAGTTATAGGTATATATGTTCCAAGTTCATCATAGTTCCTATGATTCGTGATAGGGGGAGTGATATGATAGGGGGAGAAAGAGAGAAAGAGCTTTATGTTATATTAACTATGTTTTTACTTTGCTCATAGTTCATGATTATGTTTAGCTGTTTAAACTATATTTTTTTGTACCTTAGCTTTGTAGATCAGTACTTTTAGTTAATGTTATGCATATCTTTTAGTACATCACTCTTGTGCCCTTGTTGGATTTTATATCCTTGATACAATTACCTTGAGTTTTGGAATTGGTTGAGTGTTGGACATGCAAATGACACTTTGCATTGAGCTTATTAGCTTGCATGTCCGGATGCTCATTCCTTATGTGAATGTTTATTGTGATCACTATTTATAGTGGTTGTTCATGTTTGATCAAGCTATGCTTTATTGCTCCAATCTTTATTGCTTGATTGCATTGTGCTTGCTCCATATGCATTTCAAGATTTCTGCTTACAATGATCGTATTGTGTTATTGTTTAAGGAAATATTTGTTTGTTTGGTTCAAGAGCTTCACAGATTCTAGAGTTCGGTGTGAGTGAGTTTTGTTCAACTATTCCCAACTCAAATGTTAAGTCTAGAGTTTGTTTTAGGGTTTTGTCACGAAATAGCCAAAAAGGGAGATTGTAAGGTTGAATTTATTCAATCATTTTGTTGACTTTATTTCGTGCCAAATTTGCTTGTAATTCAGCATTTAGAAACCCTGTATTTAGGTGGGAAACCGTGTTTTTTGTTCTTCAGACAAAGCAAATGTTCTTTGTTTGTAATGCAAAAAGTAATCAGCAATTTATAAGTAATTTAGTTTTTTAAAAAAACCCCTAATCAAAATAGAAATAAAACTTATTCAAAACTCAAATAAAGCACAAAATCTAGTTCAAATCAACACAATATCTGGTTTTTGCACCAGTGTACAAACCAATTTTCACTTAACATACTTGGTAAACCAATTTAACATGTCCAAATGAGACTCTTCAGCACTTTTTACAGTTGACTCATTATCAGCCTTGCTCTTAACCATCCATCCATGAGCCATACTAGGGAATATTTTCACAAAGCTATCGATCTCAGATTTTGCTAACAACTTCTCTCCAAACTGTTTCAGTTGTTCCGATAGTAAAATATGGACATTCTCTGCTCCCAATATAGCAATAGGAACTTTCACATCATTGATTTGATCTTCTGTGATTGGACCAGGATGCAAAATGACTGCAGTGTGAAGGCCAGTGGAACTTGCTAATTTCACTAACACCATCCCTACCAATATAAGTAATTTAGTTGATTTCTGCAAATTAGGATTATGATACGACCCATCATAGCCAGATAAGAATTTTATGTAGATTTTCCATGCTAAGGTTATACAAATTCCTTGGAAAAAGTGGTCTTTGACATTGGCCAGTTGAGGACTTGTACTTTATTCTGGCCAAAATAGACATTTGCCCCTTTTGCCAAAACTTTCCAACAAAATGCCCTTGTTCTAAAACTATCTAGCAAAATACCCCTATTTTAAACTCGATTTTCTAAAAATCAAGTTTCAATGAAAAACTCAATTTTTAGAAAATCGAGTTATGTGAAATCAAACTAAAAAATATATATATGGAACTCGAGTTCCATGTAAAATTTCTCACATTACTCGATTTTTATCAAATGGAGTTTTTCATTGAAACTCGATTTTCTAAAAATTGAGTTTCAAAACAAGGGTATTTTGCTAGATATTTTCAAAACAGGGGCATTTTGCTACATCTTTTGGGCGAAAGAGGCAAATGCCCATTTTGGCCACTTATTCTCGCACTATCTTACAAAGTGGTGCGGATTTCATAAAATATTTGTTGGTGAGACAAATTTACTTTTCTGTGTCAACTCTCTTTTATAGCTAAAATGAAAAATTAAAATTTTGAATAAACTACGAATTTAGTGTGTGTTTGGCTCCAAATTGAAAAACCAACTTACTTTACTATTCAACTTATTTTTGCTACTATTTATAGGCTCCACTATACTTTTTGGTACTATTCATGGGCTCTACTGTAATATTTTAGCTAACTTTTACCTTTCTTTATAGTACTTTCAGCAAAAAGTTTTCAGTTTCAGCAAAATAAGCAGATCTCAAACAGACCCTTAATCTTTAATTTTTTTGAATGTCTTTTAATTTAGTCCTTAACGTCCCATAAAAATAAAGTAGTCCTTAGCATTTCAAATGTGTCAATTCAATCCCTAACTTTTTGATATTGTGTCAAATTAGTCTCTTGTTAAGTGATGGATGAAAAATGTTGATATGACTAATGGCCAAAATGAAAAATAATTTATGTCAACATAGATGCCACGTGTACTACTGACATGGACTAAACTTCAAAAATAAAAATAAAACCTAGCTTAATGAAGACACCGAATTGGGATCAAAATCTTAAATTGATCAAGTAAAGAAAAGAGTTAGTTAAAATAAGCTCTGGTAACTCAAAGCAATGTTGCTTTCGAAGTACTTCAAATGGCTGAGAAGTAATATCTCAGAGACACTGAGAAATAAGGAAAAAATACTAAGAAAGAAAGAAACTGATTGACTGGCATTGAAGCACTTGCCCTACCTCATAAGTCGTAACTAATTTTATATTACCCATACGATGCTCTCCATTAACATCCCTTGTCAAAGTGAATGAACCACCAGCTTAGAGATACAATATTCATCGTCATTGTGCTTTGTTGTCACAATTGCCTTATCAACAACAAGATAGTATCGAATTGACCAAATCATGCTCACATCCGCTCTGGCTTGTAATACCTTATATCTCTACGAATTCTTTCATCCCAGGCCTTGCAATTGAACCCAAATTGTTTACCAAATCAATAACCAAAATAATAATAACTAGTCGTTAACCCGTGCAATGTGCAAGCTAGTTGTGAAAATATATATTTATAGATAACTGATGTTATATTTATTTAGTTTTTGATCCCTTTATTAAATTCTAAATAGTTCTAATTAACATAGTTGAAGACTATATGCAACTCTTTTTCTTTTTTCTTTTTTTTTTTTTTTTTTTTTGATACCATAGAAAAAAGTTACAGGACATAAGTTATATAACATAAGATTTGGAGAGATCCAGCAGTAATTGGGTCGAATAATGAACAGCTAGAGAATTGTAGCTACTTCTAACACATTACACATGATAGTTTTTGGTACAAAAATGGTGTGAAAAATTAAACCTTATTAAGTTAGAAAATGCAAGTCTGTCATCATAGGTTGTTCCTGCAATCTTGGTTAACTTCTTCCATTACAAACCTGTTCAATCCTTTTGCAACCACTGACAAATGAAATTAGTCTAAATCCAAGGTCTCTAGCTTTTATTGCAACCTCCAAGATTGCATCCTGAAATGTTGCTGGGAAAGATGTTGTCAAACTGCTAGGCTCCCCCACTAATATTAGATCTCCCTTCAAGTCCTTTGCTTCATATGCATAGCCACTCTATTTCAATTTCCTTTTCCTTCAACAAACTACTTTGATAATGAGTTGCCAATCCCTATTGGAGACATCTTTATGAGTTGGTATGCTGTGATCTTGATATTAGGATTGTCCATTTTTAAAGGCCTCGTGGTACCTGCATAAAAGAGATTTGGCAGTGAGTGAGAACAACATTTATCAGATTTGGAGTCTTCCCATCATGAACCACTTGATTTCTATGGTTCCATAAGGACCATAGAATGGTAAAAAGAGATTGAAGATATAGGTCCTTTTCCTGATTGACTATATGTAACTATAAAAAGTAAAATTTTAAAATATAGATTAGAATAACAATGTAGAAAAATAGCTTTTCAAATGGTTATCTGTAGGAAATCCTAAGGAATGCAAATTAAATCACAATTACAAACTTGCCCCATAGTCATTAAGGGATGCAAATCTTGAGAAGATTATTTTTTGTTAAAACTTTGAAAACATCTTACATTGATAATATGAGATAGAAATAATTCAATAACCGACAACAAAAAATTAATTATTCAATAACTGAAAATATACTTGCATTTTGTTTATAGTAAAAATAAAAAAATAATAAAAAGAAGGAAAAGAAGAATAATTATGAAAATTTTCAATTTATAATTAACAATACTACTTTGGAAATGAACTCATTATCTCAAGTCTCAAGCAAAGAAAAAAAAATGAAACTTAGAAACTCATATGGTCTATATAGACTTAATACTTCAGTTTAGCATATAACATATGCAACAATGATAATTGACAATTATCAATGGTATACTTAGGCTTCCCAAGCATTAGTGGTATACTTTTTCCTTATTCCCATATTTACATCAAATTGGCTGAAATCACAAACATGAATTCTACCTGATGCAAATGTATTGCAAAAAATATTAATGATAAATACAAAAAAATAAAAAATAAAACGTTTGAGACACTGAACCATGATCACAAAGTATTGGGACTGGACCATGATTTCTCTCTAGCACAACAAATTCATAGGAGTCACATAAGAGGATATCAAGATTCAACATGGTGAAAACTTAGGAGTCCCATTTGACGTGTAGGGTTTTAAGTTTTTCCCAAAGTATAAAAGGGAAAACTCTAGCCACGTTTTTAGTGTTCTGAATGCTGTGTGTGTGAATCTTATTGTGAGATCTAGAGGTGTTTGCTTTCACATACACTTAGGGTTTCCAAAATCAAGATTGATGTCAAGAGCTTGGTGATCGTTCAGTTGCAGATTCAAGAATTTCAGGATATACAAGCAGGAGTGCTTGTGCTTTGCTGTGAATTCAAAAAAGAAGTCGTCCGTGGACTCGGAGCTGTCACGTGGTCGTGGTAGTAAGTTTCGTACTCGAAGTAGCAATAAGATGTTAGTAGTCTAAGTCGCTATTATGTAAACTTCAATTCTTTCATAGTGAATCCTGTTTTACCTTGAGGATAGCTAAGTTAAATCATTCCCAGGTTTTTTACCGGTTTGGTTTTCCTGGGTTATCATATCGTGTGTTTTTTATTTTCCGCACTTTGCATGATATGATATATTTGTGTTAACCTAGAATTGCTTAATTTACCTAAGTTAATCACTTGGCTAAATTTCTAGGTTAATTTGTTCGGGTTTAAGGGGTCTAAACTTCTTACAGAGATTCTTAGGCTCTTACCTCAATTGTGCAGTCAAAACTTTTTTATTTGAGTATTTTGGGTAGTCTCCTCTCTCAAAACATCTCTCCATATACGTTGACATAATAAGCTTTTATATAGCTATGGTTTCACCTTATATTTTAAAAACTCTCTTATAATTATAAATTATAAAATTGACCCCACAAAAAATTTACTTAAATACCCTTCCTTTTAATCCTTTTTTTTTAGGTATTACAATTTATTTATTTTTTATTATTATTATCTATATATATATATATATCATATACTATATATAATAGTAGAAGCTGAGAGAAAGTTGATTCCTACAATTAAGGAGGTGCTGACAAATAAGAAAAATGACTATCTAAAATCCAGCCACGTATAAGTTAAAAAGCTATAAATTATATTGTTTGAAAATGCTACAACACCGTTTAAGAGCCTCTGGGTATAAAAGGAAAACTAACCAATTAAAATTAAAATATAATTAAAAGGGTTTACAGTACTCCAAAAAAAAAAAAAAACTTGCGATACTGAGAACGGAGTAGGAGAGAGAGATTGAGAGATCAAAAACTGAAACCCAAAACATCAGAGAACAATCAAGATGAAGAAGAGTCGTACAGTCTCTTCCAATATCCCCAAACTCTCTCTCTCTTCGCACGAACCCTAAAATTTTTCATCAAAAGAATATTCAATCCCTTCAATCCAGGCTACAGGTTTGTTCATTAATTCAATCTTTTTCCAATTCAAGATTCACATATTTGTTTCTTGCTCTCTATATTATTGAATTCTTCAAATTTTTAAATTTTTTTGAAAATCAAATTTGAATCGATCTTTGTGTGTGTATGGCGAATGGTACGGATTCAGAGGAGTTCGTGTTGCTATCTCAGGTTCAGACGGGTCACAAGCGCGAGTTTGCCTTTGCAATGAAGGCGCCATAGAAGCAAGAAATTGAAGAAGTCGGATTCAAAGGACACGACAAAGTTATAGATTAGAAGGCAAAGGATTTAGGAGATTTCGACGATTCGATGAGTGAGAAGGAAACGCCTAGCTATACTGCGACACAAAAAGGGAAGGAGGGAAAAAAAAAACTGGCGATCTAGTGGAGTTTCATATGGCCGGCCATCACCATCTAATCTATTGCTCTGCCTCATCTCTCCTCTGCAACAAATTTTTTCTAAAGGTCAGCGTACTCTTTTCTTCTTCAAATACAGTTTTGGTTTTCTGAAAATTTTCACCGTTGCTTTTCCTTTTCGAATTAGCATATAAAATCTCCAATATGTATATGTTTTTAGTTTAAAACCAGTTTTTTGTACTACAAGAATTACCATCTTCCTTTTCAATATATCTGTATTTCAAAATTTTCTCCATACCGAATTGTCTAGGGTTCTTCTTTGACTCCTTTTGAAATATAGATGGGTTTATTTCTCTTTCTATGGAAAAATTATAATTTCCAATTTTAAGTACTGGTAGCATAAGGGATATTGCCCTTGACTTTAATAGCCAAATTTCAACTTGGATGGTTATAAGTCTGAAAGTTTAGAGTGTGTAATGATGGGTTTATTCTCTCTCTATGGATGATTTGGTTTGAAATTTTTTTTTTTTTTTTTTTTTTGGTTTTAAGTTTTGGTAACGTTAGGGATTTCGCCCTTGATTTTAATACTTGGATGATTTAAAATATGAAAGTTTAGAGTGTATAGTAATTACTACGTTTTTGAAAAATAAATTAATTAATTAATAACAAACTGATTACTATAAACCTTCCAACAGATTGTTAGACACTGTGTTATTGAAATTATTAAAAAAAAAAAAAAAAAAAAAAAAAAAAAAAAAAACCTTCTTACTCTGTCATTTTGTTTAAATTCAGATTTGCCGTAGTTCTTTGCCAAGTACAAAACTTGAGTAATTTGCAAGCAGAGTTGCTGGACCAAACTGATAGGTTAGGAAAGCCTAATTTTTCCTTTGTTTATCTTATAATTCTGTCCATTATGTATTTGTTGTTTGAATTTCCTCTGTTTTTGCATATTTTAGATAGCTTTTTCTAAAAAGAAAAAAATGCATTCCATGATTCTTTTTCAACTAACCTGTAAAATTGTTATGTTTTTTTTTTTCTTTTTCTTTTTTTTTGGTTGGTGTCATACTTTGTGATCAACTTCCTTATAATGATTACTTTAGCTTCTTTTTGTAGACTTTGTTTCACCTTGGGATGGCTTTACTATCCTTTTTTTAGGCTTTATATTTCAATCTACCTCAAAGATTAAATTTTCTTGATTCTGTGGGATTTCAGTTGCTATTTGTGATGATTCTGTGAATGAAACTTTCAATTTCAAATAGAGCTCTTATATATGGTTTGTGATCTCTAGCATTTTTCCCCACCCATGTTTCTAAGATTTGAGTTGCGATAGTAGCAGATTATTTATTACAAGTTTGGGCATCTTATATTAGTATCTATTTAATTGTTAGCCTCTATCTTTCATACTGTTGAATATTTTGTTTTGTTCAGTTATTTTGGAACTCCGTGCATCCATCTTAATTTCGCTAATTTTTGCATATAGGCTCAAGTTGTTGTTTTCCCTATTAAATAAGTAGTGTTGTTCTCAAAGTTGTTGGTTTGTAAGTGAATGGTTTGATTCAAGTGCTAATTTGAAGATTTTATTGATTAAGGTAGATCAAGATCTTTTTTCATATTTAGGCGTGGGTAGACTCATTACATGAATTTGAGTGTCCATGTTTTGAATTAGCAACATGTGTGCACCTTAAGGCAATATCTTTACATGAGATAACATAGGAGAAGAAGACTAAGACTTGGTGATATTTGCTGGCTGTATTAATGGTGTGGAGGATTTTTTATATTATTTTTAAAATGTATTTGAACAATAATAATTTGTACCATCTGTTTAGTGCATAGTTTTTATAGCCTGGATTTTTTTTCCCTTCTTACATGCTTGCTTTTTGTTTCCTTTAAAAGGTTGGATGGAATGCCATGTTGTCTTTTTTGTTTTTTTGTTTTTCTTTTGATGGAATGCCATGTTGTCTTTGGCAAGATGCTCTATGGGATGGATGTTGTTTACAAGAGTGACACAAAAGGATGTATTTAGTTATTGTTTTGGGATGTTATTCTATTTGGTCAAATATTATAAATTTTACCATTTATCTAGAGATGGCGTCTTTTGGAAAAGTCTTCAGAACTCTTACCCACAGTCCATCTGTTTCTAAGTAATTTTTTTAGAATAATGCTCACTCCTAAATCTGTGTATATTTATTCTTTTTCTTGATATGCAGAGTATTAAGAAATTTAATATTTTTTAAATGAATAAATTTAGAAATATGTTTTGAACCAGTTCAGTCTTGGTGTCCCATGAGCAGTCAATGGTACTATGGGATCAATCTTGCACATTTTTCAATTCAAGCCAGATTACAATTTCAATTTATTTTCTATAATTTAAGAAACCTCCTTTTCCCATCCTTTTGTTGAAGCACAAATTTACAGAGTTCTCTTTTATACAAGACATGTGGGTGCTTTTTTGTATATTAAAAAATAAAACCCAGTTAAAATAAAATTAAAAAAACGTTGCAATTAAAAAAACCCTAACAGAAAATAATATTTAAAAAAATGGATACAAAAATCTAAAAAAACGTCATGTTTTCTTTAGGTTTGTTTAAGAAGTTGGTCTGACTGCTATGGGGAGTTATAAATGATCTCAGCCCTCTCGGGTTTGTGAGAAAGGAGGAAACTTTCTGTATTTTTGAGCTAGGAAAGGGTTCTGATTATGGAGTGGGCAGCAACAGCATAAACTTATTCTACTGATAAACTTATTTTACTAGTAGAATAAGTACATTGATGTCACTATGCCAGGATTGAGATTTCCTTAATCTATTGATACATGGGTGAAGAGGGATGGTTGATTGTAAAGGGGGAGAGTTTTCGTTTTGTTTTTAATATGATTTGTAGTGTAGTTTCTTGGCCTTTTAGAATCTGAAAGTTACTGGATACCTAAAATGAGGGGTTTGTTTTTGTGATCACATGATTATTACACTTCTTTTTTTTCTTTTGCATCCTATTGATCTTATGCTAAAGGAATCGTTATTAACCTTCAAAAAACAAATAAAAAATTTATTAGTGAGTTTCCTGTCATTTTCTTAAAGGTTATGGTGCATTTTGATCTGGGTTCAGTTTAGGAACCGAGGCCCCACTTGGTTGATACCAAAAAAAAAAATTATGTGAATAAAACATATAAATTAATATATGTAAATATATAAAAAGTTCAGAAGCCAAAAATGCTACTCTAAGATAACAGGGGATTCTGTTTTTATCGCTTTTCAGAACTATACTATAATCTCTAACATGTAACTTTCTGAATTCTGAACTAAATTTTGTGGGGTGTTTATGGTTTTGGTGCAGTGGGTGTTCTTTGCTTAGGGATCCCCAATATAACAAAGGACTTACCAATGCTTTGGTATCTTCAAATGTTTTCCCCTTTTAGTTGAAAAGATTATAATGCTCAATTACTTTCAGCTGGGTCTCAAACTAATCATATTCCAAATTGTAGGATTGTACTATGACAAATTTAAGGATCAATCCAGATCATCCTATAGTTCAATTTTGTGGAATCAGATCAGTTACTAGGATTGTAATGACAAATTTACTGGTTTAAAAGTCATTTGCATATCAGTATCCACGTGATTGCTACTTCTGCACTTGCAGGGCTTGCACCATAACCAAAGCTTTGCCATATATTTTGTCATTGCTACCAATTGTTCTTTTCTTTTCTTTTTTGAGGTCTGTTTAAACCAGTGGCCAAAGGAATTTATCTTTATTTGTTCCAATGGTGTAGCTTTGAGAATAATCCCCGACTAGAAGGTCCAGAGTTGCTAGGACTTGCAAGTTATGACACTAACTGCTCATGAAGATGTATGATGCCGCGAAACTTAACTTTGCACGAAATAGATATGTATTCCAAAAATTGGAAGTGTGTTACCTACAGTGTAGTGGGATTGGTGATAAATTCAATCCCTCATATATAACTATTTGTAAATTTTACTATACTGTTGTGCTCTTTTGAAGATGTTCAATATATTAATATGTATTGATGAAATACTAGAAAAGGGTTTACCTACCATGTGAATGGTTGATTTGGTTGACCGTTTCGCTCATAATATGTTCAAGACATTAATATGTATTAACGTAATACTAGAAAAGGGTTTACCTGTTGAACAAATGGTTGATTTGGTCCGACTTCATCTCTATTGCTTTGTCCTACTTATTACTAATGATTTTTGTACAAGCTCATATACTTCTGTTAGTTCTCTTTCCAGCTTCAAAATTTTCGGGAATACTGATTGAAAATAAGTTTGATGTGTGCTGTTTCTGAACTGCAATGTATTAAACATTAGTTTTTGTACTTGCTGTCATGCTAGCAAAAATAGGGGTTTCAACCGGTTTTACCTATTATTGGATTTGAACCAATGACTTATCACTTACTATTCAAGGGGGGGAGGGGGCGGAGTGCTAAGAAAGAGAAAGCCTTATCACTATTCAAAATGAAGCAGCAGCCAGCACGCTAAGATCAGAAGGAAAAATAGCAACTACAAAATTTAATTTAATTTTCAGTTTCTATTTTCCATCCTACCTGATCTGCTATTTTTGAAGAGCGATTGAAATTGTAGAACTTTGAAATTTGAAAGTGTAATGTTTTTTATACAAAGTTGATTTATCTCATAGATTTTAGTTAATATTCCACTCTATCTGCATAATTACTAGGGTTAGCTACTTTAAACTTTTATTTTAATGGTAGATAATTGCAAAACATGTATTTTGTTGTTGTAACTTTATGGTTGTTGGTGGGTGAATTTTCATTTATAAAACAATGAATGTGATTGTGTGTGCAGCATCTAATGTGGCATGACCATAAAGCTGATGCTGCAAAGGGGTATCAAAGATTTGATTGGCTTACAGATACTTCTTTTTATTGAGAAAGTGATTTATATATAGATACTTTATTAGTTATTATGAAAATGAAATAATGCTTAAAAATTTGCTAAAAATTTTGCTGCACCAATAAGATATGGACATCTAATCATGGTTAAAGACCATTTTAAATTTTGTCTGTCAATGATCATATGGAATTTTCAACTTAGTAATATTTTCCTCATATTTTTAACATGTGAAAGCAATCAGTTGGATGGTGTGGAATAGTAAATGTGGTTACTGGTAGAGAGAATATGATATTTTGTGTGTGTGTGTGTGTGTGTGTATGGCTTGCGGAAAATTGTGTTCTTGCTTCCATCTGCACTTTAACTTTGTAGTTTCTCACATAGGTTCAAAAGATTAAAATAATAGTGCGTTGAATGGATGGTACAAACTCCATATTTTGGGCAAAAATGTTGAAGAAGGGACATAAACATGGTATTAATTAGTAGTGCTTCATAAGTAATAGAAATTTTTTAAGTTTGTTCAATGAACCAATTTGATTGCCATGCCTAATCTAGACACTAATGTGTCATGAATTTGGCATATTAGCAACAAAATTCTGGAATTTATAATCTTCGTGTGGAACTTGAATGATTAAGCCTTAAATAAAACCTAACTGATAAGGAACATATATGTCATGCCAATTGAAACCAAATGAACCCCGATGCACTATTGATGGTAATTTGACAAAAACACAAACATTAAAGTTGAATATTATAGTAGCTCTATTTTTAACAAATTGATAACTAACGTATCTTACACACTTTGCAACAAATTTTTTCTTTACAAATTGATTTTGTTAGCCAAATTTCTTTTCTACTTATGAGATTCCAATTAAAATTTTCTCTAGATCATGTGTTGATGCTAAGTTATATTTGACTTTTAGAAAAACACCTACACATTAACATCATTATTTGAACAACTAACCATCATTATCAACACATTAAGTATAATATATTAAGCTGATTGTTTTCTACTTAATAAAATGATCCCACGCATTGCGTGGGCTAAACACTAGTATATATATAAAACTAAAGCTTTTGAAGCTCTCACAATTTTCCACGTCAGCTTTTAATTTTTTTTTAATCTAATTTATATGTTTTGATTTTTTTTTCCAACCCATTTACTCACGTCAACATTATTAATTTAAAAAAAAATTAAATCTCATTATTTCCCCCCACCTTACAAAACCAGTACTTCAAAACCTTAACTTAAAGCCGATTCTTACTTAAAATCTCTTCTCAGTTCTCATACGCTAACATCTGTTAGGGTTTATGCCCTAAAATCCAATTTATTAGCATGTCATAAATGATTAAATTGTTTAATTATATGAGACCATTTATTAATGAACTAATGGAACATTATCTTAGTCCATGAGATGCATAGTATGTGATTTATGTGATTTAGTCACAGAAGATATAAATCACAAGTTCTTTGTAAACTCAGAATTTTAGTTTGTAGTCGGTGATAAAATTGGGCATGTCATCTGCAAAGACTATAACATATCAACTAAGATGATTTGTCTTGATCATAGAAGTGGAGACTTCTAGTTGGTATGTTGATATATTTTAAGAGTTAAGACATATTGAACTGGACCACTGTGAGATTTATTATTCTTTTAACGACTGTCAAATGAATAATAAATCGTCAAATGAATAATAAATCTCATGACTTCTATTTACATCAACTCTAAATCCTGAGAGAATAATGGACTTGATCATGAGATGTAGGTTGCTTTGATATATCAAGAGTGAGATCTATGAGTCACGATCAAAACCTCAGTATGTTGGGCAGCCACATTTAGTGTTGATGGAACATATATTCTCAAGATGGAATTTATAATCTCTTAACGGAGATATAAAATATTCCCTTGAGATAAGTTTAATGGGATTGGTTATTCAGAGTGTTGGGCCCAACCATTTTAGTAAAGAGTTGCTAAAATATATATTTATGGAATTGGATTTCATAAATATATGATGAATAACGTAAAGGATTAAACGCGGTACTCAAGGATTAAGATGTAGTAATCTTCAAAGTGGCAGTCTATATTCATGACTTTGTATTACTACGAATATTTTAATGAAGGGGTTACATGTATAATAAAGTCTTGGGATATAATTTATTAATAAGGCCTAGAGTGCAATTATATTCATATAGTGGTATTGAATATAATTAATGGTAACTTTGGGCTTGTCAAGAGTTGATAGAAAAGCCCAAGGCCCATTGGAGCTAGTGTCTTATTTGGTCCCTTTTGGTCCCACTCCAAGTCACACACTAAAGCCCAATTGGAAAGGCCCAATAGGCCAGCCTAATTAGATAATTAGTTAGTTATAAAGGGAGAAACATACAGAATTTTATTTTAAAGAAAAAGAGACATCATTGTGAAGTGGTGTGTATGTGTGAGTGAAGCCACTCAATTATTCTCCTTTAGAAACTGATTGAGAGACCACACTTCTTGGGCGTAAAGTGGAATTGGAGTGAAGATTAAAAGTGTTCCCAAGTACTTCTAATATTTTGTTTTGAATTTCACCATACCAAGATACGCTATCTCGTTCTTAAATTCTGAAATTTACATAGTGCATGTTATCAATCATGAATGAAATAGATCCATGTTTGTTGCTTCTGCTGTGTGTTTTGTATGAGATACAAAACCAGATTTTTCAACAACGTCACCTTCCCCTAAACCTAAAACTCACCCTTTCCTTCCCCCAAAATCAAAACCCAAAACACAGATTCTCCCACCGCCGCCGCCACGAATTGCTGCCACTGCATCTTTTGGTTTTCCTGTATTATGCAACTCATTCTCTACCTGTTATTATTTTCAATTGAAAATCAAACTCCATACCCAATGCCTAGGTACACTGGCTTTCTTCTTTCTCTTTTCTTTGAATTTAAGTTTTTTCAATTGAAATCAAATAGAGGAAAGGTAGCTTACTTAATGATGAAAACAGAGGAAATATTTCTCTTCTTTTTTCTTTTTCCTTTTTTAATTTGAAAATATGATTTAGGTTTTGGTATAGTGGTCTGATTGGTTTTGATTTAGAAAGAACAGATGCTTGACATTGATTTGTAAAGCCTTTGCTTTTTTTAGATAGGGTTATTTTAGGCAGGGTACTAATGGTTGTTTTTCTTTGAATTTTTAAATTCCTCCATTTAAATTATTTAACAAATTTACCATCTTTGGCTAATATATTTGTTGGAAAAATAATGGGTATTTTACTTTGATATTGTAGAAGTATTTTGCCAATTCCATGTTGGAATTGGCCGTGAGTAATGGGTATCAAAAGTTGTGAAATTTAAGGATACAGTGTTGTTTGAGGAACTGTGATCATGGTTAATATGATACTCTTTAAATCTTTATGATCTGTCATCTTTCAGGTCGAATTGTGATGCGTCTTTTCGGGAAGGTAGTTCCAAAAACCATAGGTATGATTGTGTATTATCTGTTTTGAAAACACTGGATTAGATGATAGATACAATACATCATCCTTTCAAACTTAATACATTATATGATTATTGATTTTTGCACCCTTCATATAAGATTGCAAATGCCTAAAAGAGGTATTGTATCATGTTTGAAATTTCACCATTAATCAATTGTAGGCAATGAGAGTTTTATTAGGGATGGAATTAACAGAACAAGATCCTTGGTCCCTTTGTAAGTTTTTGTTTCCTATTAATTTGCTTCTTCTCTTTGATTTGTATATTTTTGGGATATGCTTTTGGTGTTATTGAAATTTTTTTGGATATTAGGAATTGAAATTGTCTTGGATTTTGATAAAAGCTTATAGGAGTTGGGATTTTTAAATTAGCTTCACCATCCCATTTCAGTTTTCAATTTACTCTTCTACTATATTTTTAGAAATCTATGCATATAGGACATAAATAAGAAAACTATAAAGTTAGTATTATTATTCAAATGATTATTCAAAATGAAAATGGCATTGACCTTTTTCAAAAGCCAAGAATTTTGTAGGTTTAATCAATATTGTTAGAGATAGTCATGGTTCTCCTAAATAGCCCATAGGGAATTAATTCCTTGCCAAGACCCATTGTAGATGGCTGCTACGGCTTTGTTGAGAACATCACATTTGCTGGCATTAATTTAGTTGTAGGAACCATGCTTTAAGGAGATTTTAGATGTGTTTGAACATATTCATGCTTTTGTGTATTATGCAGAAAATGTATATCATAGGATAGTTTCTAAACAGTGTAATAAGTTAGACAATGCTTTGGCTAATCATGCCAAGGAGTTAAGGAACCTATACACTTGGAATTTTTTCAATAAAATTCTATCACATTTGATTAATAATAATAAATAAATAAATAATTTACTTTAATTCAATTTTTTTCATTTCTAAAAAATAAAGGTAGGATATTTAACCCAAGGTGAGATTTTATTCCTCAATTTTCTTCTTCCTAAACCCTAGAACCTTCACCTTCTATGGTTTCTAGACCTTTCCCTTCCCTTTAAAAGACCCAGTTCTTGCTTTAACTCTCTGTTTGTAGTCTTAGTCATTCCAACCATAACATCATGAATGTCCAGCCTTTGTTTAGTATGAACATGTGACTGTGAATGTTTTTTTTTTTTTTTCATTTTTTATTTCTCTATAGTTTTGATTATAAATACATTTCCTCTATAGTTTTGCAGGGTTGCTATGTCACTATATTCTCCCCCAAGGTTTTTTCCCTTTTAACTCACACCCTTTTAATTTTCATTATTAAATACCCATCTTTTTACATATCATTTGCATCTTTATCTGTTTAGGGTTGTTTTTTAATTTGGAAGACCACACAGATTTTGACTCTTTTTTTTTTCCTTTTGGATTGTTTTTTTTTTGTTTGGAAGACTGCACAAATTTGGACAACATTACCAAGCCACGAAGCCTTTGTAAATTGCATTCAAGCATGCCTTTAGTTATGGTTTGGCATAAACTTGAAACAAATGCCATAAATATCTAGATTTTTGGCTTTTGTATTCTTAATGTTTGAATAAAACCAAATAGTACAATTTAAACATGTTTGGTTTTACATTGTAAATCTTTGATGAATTGGTATAATTTGGTGTTATACATTGTAAATCTTTGATACTAATTTGGCAAAAAATTAAGTAGCTTGAAGAAGTTGACAAAAGAGAAGAGCTTAAGAAAGGGAGGAAATACATTCTTGAAAAGCATTGGATAAAGATGCAAGCACAATTGTATATTTATTCTATTTACTGGTTCTTTTGTAATACTTATTAAACCGAATGTAAGAGCACATTATAATTATTGTAATATATTACTTCATAATATTATTATTTATCTCATTTTTAATATTACTTCATAATACTACATGTTTTGTCTTATATTAGAGCCAATTTAGCTTTCAATAATTGAAATTTGAGAAGTGTTTAAGCCTAAACATGTTAACATTTGATTTAAAACAATCTTATGCATTACGGGTTAGCGACTAGTTATTATTATTATTATTATTATTATTATTATTATTATTATTATAAAACCGCTCTGAAGCTCCCATGGTTTTCCACATTTTTTTCCCAGTCTTTTATGTGACTGAGTCTCTCTAACCCATACGCATTCTTAAAACACAAAACCCTAACCTTGGAGCTCTCTCTCTCTCTCTCCACTTTATCTTGGGTCCTGCCGTTTCCCCTTTCTCATTGTATTCCTCAAACCTCTCCCTTACAAGCCTTCCCCAATCACTCATTCGCTCTTGCTTTGCTCGCTCTTCATTGGTTTCAACGTATTTTCTGGTAATCTTTACGATTTCACATTAGATCTGAAATTTTTTACATTTTTCATTAAAAAATATATAGATTGCATCAGATGGTTGAATAAGGACTTTGTTTCAGAAAATTGGGGTTCGTTTCTTCTTCTTCTATTTCTTATTTTTTGAGATTTTTGATCAAAATTGCATGAAGTTTATTTTTTTTTCTTTATCAAACCTAGGATTCGATTCGATTAAGTAGCAATCGATTAATGCTAAGTACTTCGACTTTTTGTGTGTGTGTGTGTGTGTGTGTGTGTGTGTGTGTGTTTGTGTTTGGATCTGTAAAACTATTTGTTAATTTGAGTCAAATCTCTACAAACTCTCAATGGACTAGACATTTAACTAGGGTTTTGTAAATTTTGTTCGGTTACTGATCTGCTTGATTCTGATTTGATCATTTTCTTTTTTTGTTGGATTTTTTTCGATGAACCGCTTGGTCTTCACTACTCATTTGATTTGATTTATTGAGTTGATTTTGCTTTTAAGTCCGTTTGATCTATATGTATATTTATGTTCTGTTTGTGTGCATATGTGTACATACTATTTATGTTTTTAAGCTTCGCTGAAATTAATTCTATGTGTTTCATATTGTTCTGTCGATTTTGTATTCTGTAACTAGGTTTCTATGTTTGTGTGGTTGGCTTCAATGTTTTCCTTAATGAAATGATTTGGGACATGATATTTTTAGAACTCTATTTTTAGTTTTAACTTCCTTGATTTAAAGCTTTGAGAACTTCTAATTTGTTCACTTGATTGTGGTTTACTTTTACACCAAAATGAGTTGTGCTTAGATAAGATGTATTTTCTTTTGGGGAAAACAGAGATTCTAATGTAAAGTTCACATCGTTTGTAAATCTCTGTAAGCTGAAATTTTTATTTTAGTGTACCACCAATAGTATTTGAGTTTTTAGAAGTAAAAGTTATGCCAGAATGCTCAAGTTTTTTAATGTCAGAGCTCAAGCTTCAAGTATGTAGTTTTATGATGTTTTCATCACCGTAGAGTAGCCAAGGTGTAATAAGCCAACTCTATTTCCCTTTGAATTATCCCAAAAAATAAAAATAAAAAAACTCCATTTCCCTTTGATTTGTATTCTTTGAAATGGAAGTGTATACATCTTTTAATTTTTCTCTCTTTTCCTTTTCTAATAAAATTATTTACTTAAAAAAAAACACTGACTTATAATTTGATACAAAAAATTATTTGCTAAGATGTAGAAGAATGGTAATAATTTGCAATACTTTAGGGGAAGTCTCAAACTTGACCACAGGGTAGGGTGTTTCTAAATAATGTCAATGGAAGAACCAATGTGGATTCTCTTTGAAAAAAATAGAAATAAATTCATATGGTGTGTAATTGTATGGAGCTTGCTATTTAAGTGAGTCTCTATTTTAATTTGTTTTAATAGTTGGGAGTTAAATTCAGTTTTGATTTATTAATAATAATAATAATAATAATAATAATAATAATAATAATAATATTAATTATTATTATTATTATTATTATTATTATTATTATTATTATTGTTGTTGTTTGATTGAAAAGGAAGAAATTGTATTAATAATAATAATAATAATAATAATAATATTAATTATTATTATTATTATTATTATTATTATTATTATTATTATTATTGTTTGATTGAAAAGGAAGAAATTGTATTACTATCAAAAAGAAAGTTTGAAAAGTATAGCATGGGAATGATCCAAGCCAACGCAATGGCTTAAGGTTCCAGGAAAAAAAAATATACAGGGAAATAGATAGTATGACCATGTCAACCAGTGGTTAGATGAACTCCAGTATACATTTATTTATATACTTTGTTTATATTCATATTTTTTATTGAAAGGTGAATCTCAGGTTTGTGTTTTCTTATCAAATTGAGATAGATGTCTACTTCTTTAGTACTTTCCACTCTTCTGACAATGGGCTCTTCCTCCTCATATAAATGGATAGTGAGTAGGCAATTTTTACATTTAAGTATAATACGATTGGACACTTACACTATTGCACATTCAGAGTCTAATAGAAATTCTTACTCTCCCATCCCATATTCCAATTTTACTGTTTATTTATTTTGTTATTAAATTGCTTATCTTTCTTACAAATAAACAATATTGGATATGATATTGATAGTTTGCTATCTCAGTAAAGCATTGATTTATTGCTTTCATATATATGAATGCATGCTAATTATTGGATTAAATCTTAAATAATTGTTAATGCATTTGTGTCACTTGGATTGAAGGTTCAGAAAAGTACATTTTCGAGGTATGACTTCTTTGGGTGTGTATTTTAACTTTTTGAGAAGATAATTATATTGACAGATTAATAAGAATATATTAGTAAGTGCATTTTTCCATAGAGGATGTATAATGTATATTGGAAGCTTCAAGGGGGCTGAAAATAATTATAAATGAATCATTACAATTCCATTAGTCAATTTGTGTTTACAAATCAATACATTTTCAAGTGTTTGAGAAAATTATGATCTATGTTCAATTGAGATGAAGATTACGAATAAATTGAGCATTCCATTTTAGAAATTGGGCTAACATGTATTTGCTTCTAATAATAATCTCTCCTTCTTTGCAGGTTTTTGTTTTTTTGTTGAGAAACCTCCCCTTTGCCAGTTGGTTGACCAATCATTAATTCTGTTAATGATGGATTTAGAATGTTAGGTTAGTTGGGTGATAACATGGTTTTAGGTTGTAGAAGTATCTAACAATGATTTATCATATATATTTTGAATTTGAGGTATTGCAATTACTACAAATGCTTAGTCGCATAAAAAGATTAATAGAGAAAGACAAGGATATGTAGTATGTGTTAGGTAATATACATGTTTGCATCGCATACAAAACATACGCAACGGAAAATAAACGGATCTACTTCATTCGCAATTGATAACATGTACTATGTAGGTTTCAGAATATTAGAACAAGAGAGTGTACCTTGATGCGGTGAAATTCAAAACCGAATGAAGAAGTACTCGGGAACACTTTCAATCTTCACTCCAATTCCACTTGATGCCCAAGATGTGTGGTCTCTCAATCAATTCTATGTTTTCTAGAGAGAATATGAAAGAGTACCTCTCTCCCTTATTTTCATCACCTTACACATACAAACTATTTCATTCTATATAAAATTCTGTATGTTTCTCTCCACATAACTGATTATCTAATTGGGCTAGCCTTTTGAGCCTTCCCAATTGGGCTTTAGTGTGTGGCTTGGAGTGGGACCAAAAGGGAACAAATAAGACACTACCTCCAATAGGCCTTGGGCTTTTCTGTCAACTCTTGACAAGTCCAAAGTTACCATTAATTATATTTAATACCACTATAAAAATATAATTGCACTCTAGGCCTCATTAATAAATTATATCCCAAGACTTTATTATACATGCAACCCCTTCATAAAATATTCGTAATAATACAAAGTCATGAATATAGACTGTCACTTTGTGAATTACTACATCTTAATCTTTGAGTACCCGGTTTAATCCTTTTAAGTTATTCACCATATATTTATAAAATCCAATTTCATAAATATATACTTTAGTCTTACTAAAGTGGTTAAGCCTAACTTTCTGAATAACTGAACCCATTAAACTTATCTCAAAGGAATATTTTATATCTCCGTTAAGAGACTATGAATTCCATCTTGAAAATATATGTTCCATCAACACTAAATGTGGCTGGCCAACATACTGAGGTTTTGACCGTTACTTTAGATCTCACTCCTGATATATCAAAGCAACCTACATTTCATGATCAGGTCCATTATTCTCTCAGGATTAAGAGTTCATGTGAATACAAGTCGTGAGATTTATTATTCAATTGACAGTCGTTAGGAGAATAATAAATCTCACAGCGGTCCAGTTCAATATGTCTTAACTCTTAAAATATATCAACATATTAACTAGAAGTCACCACTTCCATGATCAAGACAAATCATCGTAGTTAATATGTTATAGTCTTCGCAGATGAAATGCCCAATTTCATCACCGACTACGAACCAAAATTCTGAGTTTACAAAGAACTTGTGATCTATATCTTCTGTGACTAAATCACATAAATCACATACTATGCATCTCATGGACTATTTGATAATGTCCGAATATTCATGTTACCATTATTTTAGATAAAAATAAAACAACTTTATTAAACACAATATTAAGTCATACATCATTTCTCACATAATATCATACATAGCATCATACAATAGGATTTAAGGGCACATATCCTAACAGTATGCTATTCAACTGAAGATATGGCTGAAAGAGTGAATCAAGGCAAGTTATTCTTTTTGGCAAATTGTCACTTGAGCCAAAAGCAATTTCTAAATTGAGTTCTATTTGCAATATTGTACTTTATGTATATACTAATGTTTCTCCTGTAATTTTCAATTCCAATTTAGTAAAAATTAATTTGCTAACATCTCTTATACAGGTTCTTTTAAATGCTGAGCCACCATGTTCGGTCTTGATATCCTCTTATGTGACTCCTATGAATTTGTTGTGCTAGAGAGAAATCATGGTCCAATCCCAATACTTTGTTATCATGGTTCAGTGTCTCAAAAGTTTTTTTTTTTTTTTTTTGTATTTATCATTAATATTTTTTGCAACGCATTTGCATCAGGTAGAATTCATGTTTTTGATTTCAGCCAATTTGATGTAAATATAGGAATAAGGAAAAAGTATACCACTAATGCTTAGGAAGCCTAAGTATACCATTGATAATTGTCAATTATCATTGTTGCATATGTTATGTGCTAAACTGAAGTATTAAATCTATATAGACCATATGAGTTTCTAAGTTCCATTTTTTTTCTTTGCTTGAGACTTGAGATAATGAGTTCATTTCCAAAGTAGTATTGTTAATTATAAATTGAAAATTTTCATAATTATTCTTCTTTTCCTTCTTTTTATTATTTTTACTATAAACAAAATGCAAGTATATTTTCAGTTATTGAATAATTAATTTTTTGTTGTAGGTTATTGAATTATTTCTATCTCATATTATCAATGTAAGCTGTTTTCAAAGTTTTAACAAAAAATAATCTTCTCAAGATTTGCATCCCTTAATGACGATGGGGCAAGTTTCTAATTGTGATTTAATTTGCATCCCTTGGGATTTCCTACAGATAACCATTTGAAAAGCTATTTTTCTACATTGTTATTCTAATCTATATTTTAAAATTTTACTTTTTATAGTTACATATAGTCAATCAAGAAAAGAACCTATATCTTCAATCTCTTTTTACCATTCTATGGTCCTTATGGAACCATAGAAATCAAGTGGTTCATGATGGGAAGACTCCAAATTTGATAAATGTTGTTCTCACTCACTGCCAAATCTCTTTTATGCAGGTACCATGAGGCCTTTAAAAATGGACAATCCTAATATCAAGATCACAGCATACCAACTCATAAAGATGTCTCCAATAGGGATTGGCAACTCATTATCAAAGTAGTTTGTTGAAGGAAAAGGAAATTGAAACAGAGTGGCTATGCATATGAAGCAAAGGACTTGAAGGGAGATCTAATATTAGTGGGGGAGCCTAGCAGAGTCTGACAACATCTTTCCCAGCAACATATCAGGATGCAATCGTGGAGGTTGCAATAAAAGCTAGAGACCTCGGATTTAGACTAATTTTGTTTGTCAGTGGTTGCAAAAGGATTGAACAGGTTTGCAATGGAAGAAGTTAACCAAGATTGCAGGAACAACCTATGATGACAAACTTGCATTTTCTAACTTAATAAGGTTTAATTTTTCACACCATTTTTGTACCAAAAACTATCATGTGTAATGTGTTAGAAGTAGCTACAATTCTCTAGTTGTTCATTATTCGACCCAATTACTGTTGGATCTCTCCAAATCTTATGTTATATAACTTATGTCCTGTAACTGTTTTCTATGGTATCAAAAAAAAAAAAAAAAAAAAAAAAAAAAAAGAAGAAAAGAGTTACATATAGTCTTCAACTATATGTTAATTAGAACTATTTAGAATTTAATAAAGGGATCAAAAACTAAATAAATATAACATCAGTTATCTATAAATATATATTTTCACAACTAGCTTGCGCATTGCACGGGTTAGCGACTAGTTATTATTATTTTGGTTATAGATTTGGTAAACAATTTGGGTTCAATTGCGAGGCCTGGGATGAAAGAATTCGTAGAGATATAAGGTATTACAAGCCAGAGTGGATGTGAGCATGATTTGGTCAATTCGATACTACCTTGTTGTTGATAAGGCAATTGTGACAACAAAGCACAATGACGATGAATAGTATATCTCAAAGCTGGTGGTTCATTCACTGTGACAAGGGATGTTAATGGAGAGCATCGTAGGGGTAATATAAAATTAGTTACGACTTATGAGGTAGGGCAAGTGGTTCAATGCCAGGGTTCAGTTTCTTTCTTTCTTAGTATTTTTTCCTTGTTTCTCAGTGTCTCTGAGATATTACTTCTCGGCCATTTGAAGTACTGCGAAAGCAACATTGCTTTGAGTTACCAGAGCTTATTATAACTAACTCTTTTCTTTACTTGATCAATTAAAGATTTTGATCCCAATTTGGTGTCTTCATTAAGCTAGGTTTTATTTTTATTTTTGAAGTTTAGTCCATGTCAGTAGTACACGTGGCATCTATGTTGACATAAATTATTTTTCATTTTGGCCGTTAGTCATATCAACATTTTTCATCCGTCACTTAACGATTGAGACTAATTTGACACAATATCAAAAATTTAGGTATTGAATTGACACATTTGAAACGCTAAGGACTACTTTTTTTTTTTTTGGGACGTTAAGGACTAAATTAAAAGACATTCAAAAAAATTAAAGATTAAGGGTTTGTTTGGAATTTCCTTATTTTCTGTAATTAAAAACTTTTTACTGAAAGTACTATAAATAAAGGTAAAAGTTAGCTGAAATAGTACAGTAGGGCCCATAAATAGTACCAAAAAGTACAGTGGAGCCTATAAATAGTAGCAAAAATAAGTTGAATAGTAAAATAAGTTGGTTTTTTTAATTGGAACCAAACACACACTAAATTCGTAGTTTACCCAAAATTTTAATTTTCATTTTAGCTATAAAAGAGAGTTGACACAGAAAAGTAAATTTGTCTCACCGACGAAGATATTATGAAATCCGCACCACTTTGTAAGATAGTGCAAGAATAAGTGGCCAAAATGGGCATTTGCCTCTTTCGCCCAAAAGATGTAGCAAAATGTCCCTGTTTTGAAACTATCTAGCAATATGTGCTTATTTTGAAACTCGATTTTTAGAAAATCGAGTTTCAATGAAAAATGCCATTTGATAAAAATTGAGTAATGTGAGAAATTTTACATGGAACTCAAGTTCCATATTTTTTTTTTTTTTAGTTTGATTTCACATAACTCGATTTTCTAAAAATTGAGTTTTTTATTGAAACTTGATTTTTAGAAAATCGAGTTTAAAATAGGGATATTTTCCTAAATAGTTTCAGAACAGGAGCATTTTGCTGGAAAGTTTTAGCGAAAGGGGCAAATGCCTATTTTGGCCAGAAAAAAGTACAAGTCCTCAACTGGCCAATGTCTAAGACCACTTTTTCCAAGGAATTTGTATAACCTTAGTCTGGAAAATCTACATAAAATTCTTATCTGGCTATGATGGGTCGTATCATAATCCTAATTTGCAGAAATCAACTAAATTACTTATATTGGTAGGGATGGTGTTAGTGAAATTAGCAAGTTCTATTGGCCTTCACACTGCAGTCATTTTGCATCCTAGTCCAATCACAGAAGATCAAATCAATGATGTGAAAGTTCCTATTGCTATATTGGGAGCAGAGAATGTCCATATTTTCCTATCGGAACAACTGAAACAGTTTGGAGAGAAGTTGTTAGCAAAATCTGAGATCGATAGCTTTGTGAAAATATTCCCTAGTATGGCTCATGGATGGATGGTTAAGAACAAGGCTGACGATGAGTCAGCTGTAAAAAGTGCTGAAGAGTCTCATTTGGACATGTTAAATTGGTTTACCAAGTATGTTAAGTGAAAATTGGTTTGTAAATATTGTGCTGATTTGAACTAGATTTTGTGCTTTATTTGAGTTTTGAATAAGTTTTATTTTTATTTTGATTGGGGGTTTTTTTAAAAACTAAATTACTTATAAATTGCTGATTACTTTTTGCATTACAAACAAAGAACATTTGCTTTGTCTGAAGAAAAAAAAAAAAAAGGGTTTCCCACCTAAATACAAAGTTTCTAAATGCTAAATTACAAGCAAATTTGGAACGAAATAAAGCCAACAAAATGATTAAATAAATTCAACCTTACAATCTCCCCTTTTGGCTATTCCATGACAAAACCCTAGAACAATCTCTAGACTTAACATTTGAGTTTGGAATAGTTGAACAAAACTCACTCACACCGAAATCTAGAATCTGTGAAGCTCTTGAACCATACAAACAAGTATTTCCTTAAACAACAACACAATACGATCATTGTAAGCAGATATCTTGAAATGCATATGGAGCAAGCACAATGCGATCAAGCAATAAAGATTGGAGCAATAAAGCATAGCTTGACCAAACATGAACAACCACTATAAATAGTGATCACAATAAAGATTTACACAAGGAATGAGCATCCGGACATGCAAGCTAATAAGCTCAATGCAAAGTATCATTTGCATGTCCAACACTCAACCAATACCAAAACTCAAGGTAATTGTATCAAGGATATAAAATCCAACAAAGGCACAAGAATGATGTACTAAAAGACATGCATAACATTAACTAAAAGTACTGAGCTATAAAGCTAAGGTACAAAAAAATATAGTTTAAACAGCTAAACAAAATCATGAACTATGAGCAAAGCAAAAACATAGTTAATATAACATAAAGCTCTTTCTCTCTTTCTCCCCCTATCATATCACTCCCCCTATCATGAATCATAGGAACTATGATGAACTTGGAACATATATACCTATAACTTGAAACACTTGCACAAAACACATTAGACCTTTAAGGTAAAGCAAGTAATAAAAGGACAAGTATAATGTAACAAGTAAATTGCGATCAATTAAACATGATGTGAAACATGTGAGCAACTTGATCATACAAAAAAATAGTCATATAGAAATGACTACAATAATCACATAGCAAAGTAAATGATCATCCGAACATGCATTCAATGAAGCAAAATAGCATAAGGATGTATGCATGTCCAACACACAAACATGATGCAATGAGAACAACAAAGCATAGATACTAAACATAACTCAAAGCACCATAAAGCAACCAAGAAAACGAACATAAAGAAACACAATAAAAACAAAGTTTTCTTATTAACACAATGTCTTCTCCCCCTTGGTATATGCATTTCCCCTATGGAATATCCCTCCCTCTATAAATGTGCACAAGAGTCATATAGAAATGACAAAACTCTCCGCTATACTACTCTAGAGTATACTCTCCCCATTTTTGACATGAATAGACAAAGGGGTTAAGGAGAAAAGAGCGCAAAAGATGAAGATATGAACAAGGAGAATGATGCATGAAGGGTGTAAGATGAATGAGAAATGAAGCTCAAACAAAAAACAAAATGCTACAAAACATAAGGTAAACATGACATGCTAGGATGAGGCAACGAGGTATAGATCAATGCATGACAAGGGTAGCAAAGGTGTGTGCAAGAGGTGGCTATGTGAAATGCATGTCCAAAGCATTGAAAATGCACGTGTAGGGCAAGGTGTGTTAAATACACAACCAATGAACCAAACATGATCCTAGTAAGGAAACATGAGAAACCCCAAAGTTTGATACTCATCGGAGTCCAAAAAAGTGAGAAAATGCCTAAGAGGCATTTTATCAAACACCTAGCGTGCACACTATGAACAACAATGTGAAACAATGGATAAACATCATGAATGAAACAATGGATGAACATCATGAATGAAACAATGGATGAACATCATAAATCAACCCTTAATATATGTTCTTTTTGCCACAAGGGGCCAACATCCAAAGCAAATCATCAAAAGCACCAATCCCATACAAAAATTTGACGAAAAAAAAAAAGTTTTCCCAACCCTTATGATGAAAATCCTAACCAAGAGCACAAAACTCTCCAAAACATAATCTAAGGATCCAAATAAAAGAAAAGAGTTTAAAATTACCTTAGAAATGTTAATGGAATGAAAAACCATTCAAATTGATTGAGTTTTGATGTAAAAATATCGAAAGAGGGGTTTTGGAGATGATGGGATAGGTTTAAAACAGGTTTCCCACGAAAAGCTCTTTAAAAAGCTGTTTCTGGGTGCTTCGCGACTGGCGAGTCGTGAGTGAGTCACGAGTGAGTTGTGAAACATTTTATGTAAAACTCGCAACTAGATCTCACGACTGGGCGAATTGCCAAAACGAGTAGCCAAAACTTGCTACTCGGGAGAGTAGCCAAAACAAGTAGTCAGAAATTCTGACACCTATTTTTCAATACAAAACATGTTTACACAATGAATAACAAAGTAAGCACTAAACGTGAACACAAAGAGTGATAAAAATCACTTCCAAATACATATAAAATGATCAAAAATCCTTTTTGTTTGATCCATATATAGTTGAGCACACACACATCACATTTAAACAAGTACAATCTGTCAGTTCGTTTAGACCCCTGTAAACTAGATTGTTTAACCTAATTAATTAACCAAGTGAATACTTAGGTTTATTATTCAGATCTAGGTTAAAACAATAACAATCATATCAAGTAAAGCAGCGAAAAAATAAAGAACACAAAGATATGATGACCCAGGAAAACCAAACCGGTAAAAAACCTAGAGAGGATTTAACCTAGCTATCCTCAAGGTAAAATAGCAAATCCACTAGAAAAAATTGAAGTTTACACAATAGCGACTTAGACCACTAACATCCTATTGCTACCCAAGTGTAGGAAACTTACTACCACGACCCCATGATAGCTCCGAGATCCACGGACTCCTTCTTTCTTTAATCTTTGCAAAACACAAACACCACCATTTGTGACTTTGAGATCCCACTCAAAGGTTTAGCAACACAAACTCTCCTGTTTGTGACTCCAAGACCACCCTTGAAGGTTTAGATCATCAGCACCTTTGATGACTAGAGAAGGCAGCAACTTCAACAATATCGAATCTTGAGATTCTTCAAGCAACAACACTGGTAGAAGTAATAAGAGAGGTTTTAGGAACAAAACCCTAAATACAAAAGAGGCACACTCTTTTCTCTTTAAAAAACCTTCTAAAAAACGTGCTTAGGGTTTCCTTTATATAGTGGGAGAAGTAGATTTGAAACCCTAATCCTTAATGGGCTAGAACTGCTGTTTGGGCCAACTTAAAATTCTGCAGATACGATTCTTGATCGATCGAGCCTGTTTTTCGATTGATCGAACCAGGCAGATTCTGAAATCTTCTTTCTGCAGCTTACATGTTCTTGTGTGCTCACGATTTGCCAATTGTTCTAAGCTCTTAGAACCTAACAATCTCCCCCTTTGGCAATTCGTGACAAAACTTTCATACAAAATGAAATGTTAAAATACAAGAACAACCCAATACAATAAAATGCCCAATTACATCACAAATCCCAATCTAAGACTCTTAACCTAGAAGTTGCCAAGAAGAGGTAGAAGGTCTTGATCAGAATGCACCTGTCTTTCCTGAAACACTCAACAAACACATCACTGCATGTGTGGAAAGAAAGACATATAAACAATAATATGAAACAGAATATAAAAAACAAATAAATTCTAACTCTCCCCCTAAGTAAGATACATCAAAAAGTTTTTATATTCTCCCATTTTCAAAAAGAATTTTATCTCCCCCTAAACAAGACAAACAGGCTTCCCAACATTTCATCTATTAATCTCCCCCTTTGTGTCACGTATTGACAAAAAACAACTCAAACAAAGAGTAGAGTGACAGTAAACATGAGAGAAAAGAGAACCAAAGGAACATAAAATAGTTTAGCTCTATAGAAAATAGAGACAACTCCCCCTATGAAGAGCAACAACTCCCCCTATGAACAACAAAGATTAAAAACAAGCTTCTCCCCCTATAAAAATAGGAAAAACAAAACAAGTTTTGGGAAAAACAGTTTTGGGAAAAATAGTTTTGGGAAAAATTTAGGAGGTGGGGAAAATAAAGACACACAAACCAAACAAAAAAAATGAGTTGAGGATACACATGAAAAAAATATTCTCTCTTTCAATAAATGCAAACTTGACACTATGTGACCCATAAATAGTTGCATGAGTAGAGAAAATATTTGCACATTTATTATCCACCATATCTCTTAAGAAAAATATTTTCTGCAGTTCACACATCAAGAAAAATAGCATATACTAAAATGTACAAAAGACTCAAAAATTAATCAATCAATTTTTAAATCAAGTTGAGTACCCAATTTAGCAAAGTGTATGCATGTTATGTGTGAAAACAATGAGAGATATGACTGCAAAACTACAAGATGGATACAAAAACAATGCAATTCATGTGAATCCTAAACATAAATGATGCAAGAAAAAATTTTGGTCAAAACTCTAAAAACTGAAAATTTTTCAGTTTCGATCGATCGAGCATCGATCGAATACCAATCGAGTCAGACAGAATCAAACCAAAATTTTTATCGCAATTTCGATCGGTCGAGAAACAGCTTCGATCGGTCGAAATCCTGGAAAACTCAAATTTTTGAAAAACAGAGCAATTTAATGCAGTAACTCCTCAAAGCACAATATTTCATGAATGAAATGCATGAGTATAAGACTAAAAGTTTTTCAAAAACACATGAATTCAACCCAGATATTTCAAAAACAAGTTTATCAACCAAGTTGTCCTCAAAACTCAAATTTTACATCAAAATCAAGGAACATATAATCTCGGATGACCACAACAAAATTACACATAATAACATGTACAAAGTTTAGTAAAGAGTAACTTTGTGTAGTGTGTGCAACTAGCAAAAACTTGAGAATACATGTGAGGTGATATGTAAATAGAAATCAATCACAATTTCTACAAAATTCATCACATAAATTTGAAAGAGACTATCACCTAAAGAGTTACATCATATAACTCTCACATCTCCTAGAATAAAAGCTTGCAATCATGTAAGTTTCTTGATTTGCCTCATAATGTACACACCAATTTTAATTGATTTGAATTCATTATAGCCTAATAATGTACACACCAATTTTAGAATTTAATCCGAGGCTACACCTTATTTTCTTTTTGTGCATGTGCTACACTTTCTCGAGCACAAAATCTTACGATATGCACTAAGGTGTTCATGATTGGCTAATAAACAGTGGTGAGATGATTATTTATGCCTTTCTCAATAAGTCCAAGTCCAACAATCAAAGGCATGTGACTTCAAGATCAAGACAAAGTGATCAAAAACTATAAACATCTTCCCACACAACATGCACTACAAAGCTCAAACTAGTAAAGTGCAATAAATAAGCTCATCTAAGCTAAACAAAGTACATAAACATGTTATGTAAAGATATTATGGCCAACCTTGATTATAAATCCAAGATATATAATACAAAATACATAAAAACCTTTTTTGGTTTAAAAAAAATTTATGACCAAAACTAAAAAGCACACTTTATGCTAAATGATTAAAAAAAATGCAAATGCAATGTGTGAGGACACTGAGATCGACTCATTAAGATTTATCCGCTTTGGGGAGCCAGGCCCGCACGGATTATCCCTTGTACCACGAGTGTGGGAAGTGGCAAGTGCTGAACTTGGACCAGCAGTCCCACATCGGGCAGTTGGGCGCTCCCACACATGCTTATTAGCCTCTGGAGCTCACATGTGTGTACGTTATCGCATACGTGAGTAAACGTACACTCATGTGTGCTCCAGAGGCTTATAAGCATGAGTGGGAGCGCCTAACTACCCGATGTGGGACTGCGAGTCCAAGTCCAGCACTTGCTCCTTCCTTCCTTCGCGGTACACAGGATAATCCTTGCGGGCCTGGCTCCCCAAAGAGGATAAATCTTAATGAGTCTACACTCGTGTACTCACACAATGCATGACAGTGCTTAACTAAGCTATAGAGGGTACACAAATAAGAAATATCAATTTCTTAATTAACCCATGAGTACATGTACAAACTAGTACATACTCAAACAAAATCAAAAAATAGCTTAGGACTTATAGAACATATGCTATTCAAGTTTCTCCACAATGTCAAGCATGTTCTAAATCAAGAGAGAGATATCATAATTCATGTAATCCTCAAGAAAAATAAAAATTAGACACAAAATAAAATATTTTTGGATTTTTTTTAAACAAAAAAAAAACTAAAAAACAGAACAACCAAAAACAGAAACAAAACATGTCCACAAATAATTGAAAGAATTAAATTAGGAACAAGTCAGCAACACTCACCTTAGAGAATCTTTTCTCACCCATATAGCACGAGTCTTCGGCTTTGTAGGTGAAAATCCATAAGAAGTAGAGTGTATTTGAGGGATTACACCAATCTTCTGAGAAAGACTGAAATCCTGCAATTTCCTTTCACAAGCCAACAAGCTTAAATTTTTCAAAAACATATGAAACAATTTATTTGGACTTATGGCAGGAAAAATATCATCACATGTCCTAGATTGAAATACAGAATGCTTAAATTTCAATTTATGACAATTAGGACGTATGTGGCCGAAGACACCACAAAAGTGACAAACAGGAACAAATTTAGGAACATCAATAATCCTAACAACAAATCTAGTCTCAGATTTTGGTTTTTGCCTCAACAAAGAATAATTTGGTCTAATATGACCAACAACACCACAAAGGTGACAAGTAGGCACAAAAACAGATTTCTTATGCTCTCTAATAGTAGGTTTAGACTTAGGTTTAGAAACTTCAGCGTCTACATCAGAACTTTTACCTTTATCTAACCTAGCAAAATAAGCCTTATCTTTATTATTCCTCTTGAAAGGAGGGATATAAACTTTTTCAGCTTTAGGCTTAAGAGAAGCAGAAACACTTCTGTTATTAACAGCAGGCTTGGTACTAGTCAAATTTTCAATTTTAACTTTAGACTCAACTAAATCTTGTTCCAAGCTTTTCATCTTCTCATCTTGAGAGGAAATTTGATTTCTCAAAAATTCATTCTTTTTATTAGATTCATCTAATCTCATTATCAATTCCTCTTTTTCAAGATTAGCCAATTTTAACTCTTCCTTGAATTTCTTAGCAATTCTCATAGTTTTCAATAATTCCTTACGAAAAGTTTCACAGGCCTCAAAAAGATCAACAGAAATAACAGTGTCCTTTTTATTCAAATCATCACAAACATAAGTAGAAAGACACTTCAAATTATCCATGATAACAAGGATCAATGATCAACTCTTAGATCAAAGGATCTACAACAGAAGAGCTACCCGCTCTGATACCACTTGTCAATTCATTTAGACCCCTGTAAACTAGATTGTTTAACCTAATTAATTAACCAAGTGAATACTTAGGTTTATTATTCAGATCTAGGTTAAAACAATAACAATCATATCAAGTAAAGCAGTAGAAAAATAAAGAACACAAAGATATGATGACCCAGGAAAACCAAACCGGTAAAAAACCTGGAGAGGATTTAACCTAACTATCCTCAAGGTAAAATAGCAAATCCACTAGAAAGAATTGAAGTTTACACAATAGCGACTTAGACCACTAACATCCTATTGCTACCCAAGTGTAGGAAACTTACTACCACGACCCCATAATAGCTCCGAGATCCACGGACTCCTTCTTTCTTTAATCTTTGCAAAACACAAACACCACCGTTTGTGACTTTGAGATCCCACTCAAAGGTTTAGCAACACAAACTCTCCTGTTTGTGACTCCAAGACCACCCTTGAAGGTTTAGATCATCAGCACCTTTGATGACTAGAGAAGGCAACAACTTCAACAATACCGGATCTTGAGATTCTTCAAGCAACAACACTGGTAGAAGTAATAAGAGAGGTTTTAGGAACAAAACCCTAAATACAAAAGAGGCACACTCTTTTCTCTCTAAAAAAACCTTCTAAAAAACGTGCTTATGGTTTCCTTTATATAGTGGGAGAAGTAGATTTGAAACCCTAATCCTTAATGGGCTAGAACTGCTGTTTGGGTCAACTTAAAATTCTGCAGATACGATTCTCGATCGATCGAGCCTGTTTTTCGATCGATCGAACCAGGTAGATTCTGAAATCTTCTTTCTGCAGCTTACATTTTCTTGTGTGCTCACGATTTACCAATTGTTTTAAGCTCTTAGAACATAACACAATCGAACAAATGAATAAGGCATTCATTGAACATTAGGCATGTGTGTTGTGTGTGTGTGTGTGTGTGTGTGTGTGTGTATCAAATGTGGAATAGTCCTTAGTCTAGAGTGAAGCTTCAATGATCAATTCAATCAAGTCATACACAACTAGTACTAAGTCAAATGCTCTATCTCAATTATAGAAATGAACATATATGACCTCCCATAAGAAAATGATTACATATCTTTGAAACTTTTCATTTGGCTTTACAATTCATAACATTTGATCATTTTTTATCTTTACATCTCTTTTTTGAATAAATACATATCATTTTGAGATTGATGCTTGAAATTTTTTATATTTCAATTTGATGAACAAGCCTTTGGCTTTTTGGACACTATACATTTTCATCACAAGTCACTTTCCCCTTTTCCTAGTCAAATACTAGTATGTGCGACGGCTTTTGCAGCTCATTATCTCTTTTCATTTTGAGATTTACATTTGTTGAGCTCTTTAAACAAAAACAAAAAAAAACTGTGGGAAGATATATAGGCACAAGTCTATGCATGTATCAAAACCATCAAGACTATTGACTTATCATTCATGACAAGCTTGAAGATTGATTTACAACAATCACACATAAATGTCAAGATTTTTCCCACAAAGATAGATGTGCATATATAACAAGCTAAGCTCGTAAATGCACTACGCTATTAGTACGAAGGTACTAAGCCAAACTCACATGAGATATGTGCTCAAACATATACGATTAAACTTTGTGAATTTTTCACTTTTTATGTGTTTTTGGATTTTTTACACAAAAAAAAAAAGAGCATAAAAGTAAGACCAAATGCAAAAACAACAAAAACAATACATATAAAGAGATGCATGATGCACAAATGCATGACAATGAAGCATATAATGCATGAAGGGTCCTACAAAGATCGAAAGAATTAGATCAATGACCAAAAGAGCAAAAGCTCAACCATAGGAACCCTTCCTCATCCAAACGGAATGATTGTTTGGAATGAGTGTCTAATGAGAAGTGAGATGAGGGTTGGAAGAATGAGAACCGGAGATGTATACATATAGGGAGTTAAGAGCATTAAACACTTTCTTTAACAACATGCTATTATCACTCAAATCCAGTTTACCATTTTTAGCACAACTTCCAAGAAGTTCAAGTTTCTCTATTCTTCTGATTCTTTTAAGGGTATGAAACTTAAAGCAATGAGGTATTAGATGATCAAAGGCACCACAATGGTGATAAATAATGTGTTTAGGTCCACTAGGCTTTTTGGAAAGAGATCTAGAAACATGGTTTTGTTTTCTCTTCAACTTTTGACATTGAAGTCTTATATGACCAATCACACTACAATGGTGACAAGTTGGAACAAACTTAGATCCATCCAAAGCCTTAGGTTGAGACCCAAATAGAGGCTTAGGCTTAAGAGCCTTTCTTTCCACTTTTTGTTTTCTTTTGTGTGGAGGAATGTACACCGATTTGTCCTCTGAGGTAGAACACACAACAGGCACAAAATCGAGTACCACAACATGATTGCAACAAATATTTTCATCCTTTTTAACAGTAGGTTCAACAATCAAACACTTGGCATGCATCTTAAGAGATTCATTTTCACATTTTAGCTCTTCAACAAATTTGTTAGACAAAACAAGTTTGTTAGACGAAACAAGTTTAGCATCTAAGTCCATATTCAAACACTCAAACTCTTTCAGCTTTTCAAGAGAATTTTCAGCAAGATTCTTATATTTCTCAACTAATTTGTTATCATTGAGCTTAGCAATCAAATCATACTTTTCACAAAATAACTTGCTCAAATCCTTTTGAAATTTCTTAGCATTTTTCCTCTAGAGTTTAATGTTAGGAATATCAACAACATCCAAGGTTTTATGTAACATAGCATCACAATCATAAGGATTATCACTCATAGAGGCATTTTCACAAACACGTGGCATGTTACATTCATCAACGTCCAAAACATGCATAGAAGCATACAAAGCACTATCCATGGCAAAAAAAAAACAAGGGGTCAAGGATCACACTTAGGTATTTAAACCACAACAAGTGTACCCGCTCTGATACCAAGTGAAAGTTCAAATAGGGTGTGAAACACCTATGAATGTTTAGACCCCCAATTTACAAATTACCAACAAAAGTTTGTAATCAAACAATATATGTACGAAATATGAATGTAAGGTAAACCCAAATTGGTAAAACACTCTAAACCATATTTAATGACATTCACGGCAGCAATTAAAAGGTAAAGAGTAAGGAAAGAAGGATGCAAACACAAAGATAACACAGCGATGTGTTATCGAAGAGGAAACCAAAGCACTCGGCGAAAAACCTCTCCACCACCCTTCAAGCGGTCAATAATCCACTAGAGAATAAAGTTGGGATACATGAATAGCAGAAGACCCTCCAAGCCTAATCTACCCAGTGCACCTAAGCCTTCCAAGCTTCTTACTCCAACAAGGTTACGCCAAACCTTATCTTCTCTAGCTTACCAGATCCCGCAATCTCCCATTGCATCAACCAAAATGAATTGGTCCCTTCTGAACTGCTTCCCAAGCACCAAAATACCTCCTCAATAATATGGGTATGGTGAGATAAGGATTTGGCTAAATGTACCTCTCAAGGATATGTCAATGGAGAGGGTGAGAGTAGAGGAATTTGGAGAATTAAGGATGAAGATTATGGATGAGTTAATCTTGTTTTTCTCTAGGGTTTCTCTCTCAAATTCTCTCTGGAGGCTCTCTACATCTCGTGGGTATAAGGGGTATTTATAGTAGGGTGTATGAGGAATGCGAAGAGTCAGTTATAACCAATAGGGCATTCTGACGACTCGAGCTCGCAATTGGAACGAGTCATGAGTTTGAGTCGCAAGCTAACTACCTGGCCAGACCGGAAGTTTTGTCCTGTAGTGTGACAGCTGGCGTGACCCTTCAGCTCCCCTGCATGCTTCACACGTGTGCCACCTTTTGGCGACTCGCTAGTAGCGAGATCCAATCACGAGGCCTTTCTTGAGTGCACACTCTTGAGCTTTTCTTCACACTCTCTCACACACTTCTCTTACATGATTTCCACCTAAATACAGGGTTTCTAAATGCTGAATTACAAGCAAATTTGGCACGAAATAAAGCCAACAAAATGATTGAATAAATTCAACCTTGCATAAATAAACTAGAAAAAAACTAATTTAGCCTCATAAATCATTATATGTTGGAATTTTTGTTTTCGCATTCTTCTTAAGTTAGTGGTGGTGAGACTTGTATGGTTGTACTGGAGGCGCTATCCTGAGGACTTTTTTCTTCTTTTAGCAGAAACATCTTGATGACTTTTTTTGTTTTTTGATGAAAGAAACATCCTGATGATTTTTAAGTTTGAACTTGAAGTCTTTAATATAGAATCAATCATTGTTAGATTCTATAAAAAAAATAAAAATATTAAAAATAAAATCATAAGTTTTTGTTTATTTACAACTTAAATATAGAGTGCCTTTTTTTTTTTTTTTTTTGGTTGAATAGTGTGCTTAAGTAAAAATTAAGCAAAAAGAGCAAAAAACTTACCATTCTATCTGGAGAGTTTATTGGAAAAAATTACGGAATCCATTTTAAATAATGTGTTTAATACCTCCAAAATCCAAATAATATTTGGAAAAAATAAAATTGAACTCATTTAATTCTTAATTGATATATTATTGACATATCAAAATGTGGGCTAGGATTTTTATCACAAACCGAATTTGGTAAAAATGATTTCTCAATGTTATTAATTATCAAGAAAAAAGTTTATATACAATCTAATCTAGCCCCAAAACAAAGAAACTAAGCTTTATTTAAAAATAACAAACTCTAACACGTGTGGCACGTGTGTACACTAAGCTTTATATGCAAATATACTAAAACTACATGACGTATTGTCAACACAAACTACAACACTGTTGTTTTTCTCTTCTACATCTTTTCCCATCATTTTGTGTATTTTGGAACTAGGAGCTTCTACAGCATCCTCTTGCTTATCTTGAATCACTGCTTGACTTGCTTGTCTTATGGCAGATTTTTGACTATGACCTTGATACTCCCCCTCAATATGGACTAATGGTTGATGAATATTGATTAGTCCCATCTTGGATAAGAGTTTAGAAACACGTTGTTGAGGACAAAAATTTCACAAGAAAGCCCATTCAATGAAAAGTAAGGAAAGACCATGGGTCTTAACAAAAGAAGGCCAAATTCATGAAGTTAAGAAGGACCATGAAGGCCCAAAGTCCCAAAAAGAAGAAAAAAAAAAAGAAAGAAATAATAATGATAATAAAGAAAAAAAAAAAAAAGAAAGAGGATCTCAGTCAGGCTGGAGGACATGCAACAAGGATCTCGGTCAGAGGATATGTAGCAAGAAGAGTATCAAGGCCCTAGGACCTTGATGTGTCCTTTTGAAGCCTTGAAAGGAGGACCTTGGCTAACACATGGGAAAACCAAGATGTATGTTTAGATTTCCAGCAAAAAGTCCATTAAAAATGCAGCAAAATAAGTGTTTTCTTTGTAACCCATGGTCCAAGCCCGTGGGATCCTGAGTGGATAGTAAGGGAGAAGTGGTTTGGTCGGTGGGGGAGTGATTTCTAGTGAAAGGAGGATCCCGAAGGTTTTCCTTGGTTCATATATTTGCTTGGAATGCATGAATTAATGGAAAACTCAATTCCTCCATATGCATAACAGCTCCCCACAATTTCCTCTTAATTGTCATTTTCAACTAAAACTATTATCCAGTACATTAAGCAGCCCACCCACTCCTTAACTTTCCAAGAAGAAATCTTTCGTTTATAGCGAAAGCCAAATGCCCCTTTTAAGTTATAATTGCCTAATTAAGCTAAACCTCTACCCAATGCACTTTTTTAGGTTCCAGAGGACATGGTTTTACCCATCAAACTAGGGACGTCCTTGCCCGGGGTACCAGACCATGTCCTCTGGTCTGGTTAGGTCCATGATGAATTATTCAACTTTACCAATTTCCTTTTGGGGATATGCACTAAAAATTGCTATGCATATTTTGAATTTAGTTCCATCAAAATCTGTTCCCAACACATCTAAGGAATTGTGGAGTGGGCGCAAGCCTACTATGAAATATCTCCACATTTAGGGATGTCCAGCACATGTGTTGAAAGGGAAGTCTGATAAGTTGGAAGCTAAAACGGAAGTATGCATGTTTTTAGGGTATTCAAAGGAAATCAAGGGTTATTTATTCTACAATCATAAGGATAACAAAGTGTTTGTTAGCACCCATGCCAAATTTTTGGAAGATGATTATGTGAATAATTTTAATCGTAGAAGCTATATTGGCTGAATTAGATGAACCTGTAATTAAACAACCAATGGATGAAACTAGGAATGATGTGGCTGTATTGGATACACCACAAGACATTACTCATGAGATGACTAGTACACAAGTGCCTCGTCGTAGTGGGAGAATTGTTCGGCCTCTTATAAAATTTATAGGTTTGGGAGAAACTTATGAAGCTATTCCAAAAGAGGCTGAATCGGATCCTTACACTTATGAGGAGGCAATGAATGATATAGATGCACATCATTAGGTCCAAGCTATGAAATCTTAATTAGATTCAATGTATTCCAATCATGTTTGGGATCTTGTAAAGGCGCCTAACGGCATTAAACCTGTTGGTTATAAATGAGTTTACAAGAGGAAGAGAGGGATAGATAGAAAGGTTGAAACCTTTAAAGCAAGACTAGTAGTGAAAGGGTATACATAAAAAGAAGGTATTGATTATGATGAAACTTTTTCGCTAATAGCCATGCTTAAATCTATCAGAATTCTCTTATCCATTGCTGCTCATTATGATTATGAGATTTGGCAAATGGATGTCAAGACTGCATTTCTTAATGGTAATCTTGAAGAAGAAATCTATATGATGCAACCTAAAGGTTTCGTAACAAAGAACCAAGAGCATATGGTATGCAAGTTGAAAAGGTTCATTTATGGACTTAAGCAAGCATCTAGGTCATAAAACATCAGATTTGATCAAGCAATCAAATCATTTGGTTTTGAACAAAATCTTAATGAACCATGTGTGTACAAAAGAAATTAAGATAAAGTAGTAATGTTCCCAGACCGGTTCTATCAGAAGCAAATTTCTAAAAGCTAAGCATTTCATCAAGTTTTGCACTAGAAATCTCTCCAGATGAACTTTGACTTGAAGCAGCTTCGCTTCAAGCTTCTTAGTCCTTTCTCACAAGAAATTTTTCTCAAACCGCAAAGCTCCAATTGTCTAATTTACTTCGTCAAACTTTGTGGAGAGCTCCTCTTAATGGCCAGCCTATATAGTACAATTTTTCATAGGTTGTATAGATATCATCTTAATCGTCCTTTTTCTCAAACTTAGAGTCCACCAAGTCCTCTTCATCATCTACTGTTTCTGAAACCGCATCAATAGGATCAACTGTAGCAATGAAGGCATTCAAGATTCCCTTGTCATCATTGTCATCTGAATCATCCTCGGGTTCAGTGTCACTCAAGGTAGCAGCAAAGGCCTTGCTTTTTTCAATAGTCTTGAGATATGTTGGACATTCTTGTTTCATATGTCCAAACCTTGACATCCAAAACACTTTAGTCCAGAGGGAACAGTGCACTGACTGTTAGGATATGTGCCCTTAAATCCTATTGTATGATGCTATGTATGACATTATGTATGACTTAATGTTATGATTAATAAAGTTATTTTATTATTATAAAAAATAATGGTAACATGAATATTTAGACATTATCATATAGTCCATGAGATGCATAGTATGTGATTTATGTGATTTAGTCACGGAAGTTATAAATCACAAGTTCTTTGTAAACTTAGAATTATAGTTCGTAGTCGGTGATGAAATTGGGCATTTCATCTGCGAAGACTATAACATATTAACTAAGATGATTTGGCTTGATCATGGAAGTGGAGACTTCTAGTTGATATGTTAATATGTTTTAAGAGTTAAGATATATTGAACTAGACCGCTGTGAGATTTATTATTCTACTAATGACTGTCAATTGAATAATAAATCTCACTACTTTTATTCACATGAACTCTTAATCCTGAGAGAATAATGGATCTGATCATGAAATGTAGGTTGCTTTGATATATCAGGAGTGAGATCTAAAGTAATGGTCAAAATCTCAGTATATTGGGCAGCCACATTTAGTATTGATGGAACATATATTCTCAAGATGGAATTCATTGTCTCTTAACGGAGATATAAAATATTCCATTGAAATAAGTTTAATGGGTTCAGTTATTCAGAGAGTTAGGCCTAACCACTTTAGTAAGACTAAAGTATATATTTATGAAATTAGATTTCATAAATATATGATGAATAAATTAAAAGAATTAAACCGGGTACTCAAGGATTAAGATGTAGTAATTTACAAAGTGGCAGTCTATATTCATGACTTTGTATTACTACGAGTATTTTATGAAGGGGTTGTATGTATAATAAAGTCTTGGGATATAATTTATTAATAAGGCCTAGAGTGCAATTATATTTATATAGTGATATTAAATATAATTAATGGTAACTTTGGACTTGTCCAGAGTTGACAGAAAGCCCAAGACCCATTGGAGCTAGTGTCTTATTTGTTCTCTTTTAGTCCTACTTCAAGCCACACACTAAAGTCCAATTGGGAAGGCCCAAAAGGCTAACCCAATTAGATAATCAGTTATGTGAAGAGAAACAAACAAAATTTTATATGAGAATGAAATGGTTTTGTATGTTCATAGAACTGATTGAGAGATCACAGATCTTGGGCATCAAGTGGAATTGGAGTGAAAATTGAAAGTGTTCCCGAGTACTTCTAATCTTTGTTTTGAAATTCACCATACCAAGGTACACTCTCTTGTTCTTATATTCTGAAATTTACATAGTGCATATTATCAATTGCGAATGAAGTAGATCCGTTAATTTTTCCACTGCGTATGTTTTGTATGCGATACAAACATGTAATTTTCCATCAAATGGTATCAGAGCGGACTTTCATTTCAAATCTTTATTACATGTTTTGTGAGTTTTGGAATTAAAGATAATAGTTTCATCATGTTAGAAGATTTTATATGCATTTAATTTTCTGCATGGTTGTTGAAATTATGATTAGATAAAAACTGATATTGATGTTATGATGTTATTTAAATTTGAATTTAAGTATGTTAAATTGATCTTTAAGGCTATAGCATCAATAGAATTTAGTTTTAATATCAATCTCTGTTTATCATGTTCATATGATAGTTGTTTATTCATGCAAAACCATTGAAAACTGCCTTAGAAAATTTCTGAAAATTCGAGTTTTATGATTTTCGATCGATCGAAATTTACCTTCAATCGATCGAGTAAAACAGTGACCAATCCTTTTGAATTGATTGATATTCGATTGCTAGTCGATCAATCAAATTTTCTTTTCAATTGATCGAGAGGCGATTGAGCATCAATCGAACTAGACAGATGGTCAAATTCGAATTTTTTAATTTTTTCGACCAATCAAGGGGCACATTCGATCGATCGAAAGAAATAAAATTTGAATTTTTTCTAAGAAAGTGCAAGGCTATGTGTAATCAGATTATGCATGTTTTATAATTTAAAAACCTTTATCTTAAAACGTCTAGTGGGAGAGAGATACAAGGGTTGCATCTTATAGCCTCCATTATCGGTTTATAGTAGTATGATTAAGCACCTCGCCTTGGCGTATATGCCTTGCTCCCTTCGGAGGGTGTTTAATTCATGGTACTACATGTTGAACTTCTTAAAGATAGATGAAGTGTGTTTTTACATCAAGAACGACCACGCTTCCGTGGAGTTACTTGGTGACTCACATTGATTCTAGGCAATGGTATACACTAGACTAGGTATAATGTTAATCTCCCTTTGGAGCTATGTCATTATTACTTAGAGGCTAAAGGTAAAGCGGCAAATTATATGCCATGATAGCATTAATAATGAGAATAATTCTCGCTTGATCATAGTGATTGATATAACCTCGCTTCCGAGGAATATTAATTACGGGATTGAGTTGTCGTTGCATATATTATATTATGGTTTTATTAAGGTTCCATATTATATGCTTATATGCTAAATTAATAATGTTCAGTTTACTTATTATATTCATGTTTATTATTTTCAGATTTGAACATGGCGTCATTTAGCCCACTTGTTACCATTCTTAATCAAAACAAACTGACTGGATCCAATTATGTTGATTGGAAAAGAAACTTGGACATAGTTCTCACAGCTGAAGAACACAAATATGTGTTTACTCAACCATGTCCTAGCTTTCCTTCATTAGATGCTCATTTTGAGGAAAAACAACAATATGGTCGTTGGTAAAAATCTAATGAAATGGCTAAGTACTATATCCTAGCGTCCATCTCAAATATTCTACAGCATCAAATGCAGGATGTAGAACTAACTTCGGACATTATGCTAAGTCTGAAGGAGATGTTTGGTGAGCAAGGCTGTTCTGCAAGGTAAGAAACCATGAGGCAAATTTATAATGCCAAAATGGCTGAAGGAAGTTTAGAGAGAGAGCATTGTCTTACAATGATCTCTAATCTGAATACATTAAAGGTTTTAGGTGCCAATATTGATGGAGAATCCCAAGTGGATATGATACTCCAATCACTACAGGAATCATTCAAGGAATTCAGACTTAATTACAACATGAACAAAAAGATTTATTCTTTGTCTGAATTAATGAATGAGTTGGTAGTGGCAGAAGACATCCTTGTTACTTCTAGTGTTGAAGCCAATGTGGGTGAAGCTTCTACTTCTCAACCTAAGTCGAAAGGCAAGGGTAAGAAGAAGAAGAAGAAGGACTTCACTAAGCAAGAGGGTAAACAAATTGCTTTAGGAGTTGCCGACAAAGAAAAGAAGCTGAAAGGAAAATGTTTCCATTGTGGTGAAAAAGGACATTGGAAGAGGAATTGTCCAAAGTTCAAGGCTGCCAATAAGGGTATGAAAATTTCATTCTTTCTTGAAATATGTTTAGTACAAAATTCCACGGATTCCTAGTGTGTGGATTCAAGTTGTACTAATCATATCTGCAATTCTTTGCAGGGGTTTCAGGAGACCAGAAGGCTTAATGAAGGGGAATTGTTTCTTACTTTGGCTGATAGGAGCAGGATTCCAGTTGTAGCTGTTGGTGTTTATAGTTTATGTTTTGAGTCAAGAGTTTTAATATTAGATGACTGTCTGTATGTACCTAATGTTCGTAGGAATTTAATTTCTGCAACTTATTTGGGTAAACATGGATATTGTGTTATCCTTAAAGACAATGTTGTAATAAAGAAGGGTAAAGTATTTATCTGTTCAGGCAATATTGTGGGTGGTCATATTTTATCTTCTGATAAGCATGAATTATATAATTTTGAATTAGATAATAACTCTCATGTAAAATCATTAAAGAGAAAGTTTCCTTCTACTAATGATGCATATCTTTGACACTTGCATTTGGGTCATATTAATCCAAATAGAATTCAAAGACTGATCAAAGATGGTCTCTTAGAGCCATTGGACTTTGATGAATTTCCAATTTGTGAATCTTGTTTGGAAGGCAAAATGACCAAGCGACCTTTTAATGCAAAAGGTAGAAGAGCCCAAGAGTTGCTTGAATTTAATGATGCTTTTTTTTTTTCCATAAAAGTTTACCATATAGGCTGCACTGTTATATTTTATAACGTGAAGTCTAATAAGTGGTTGTGTTAGATGATGTGAAGTCCACAGGAATAACAATGGTAAAAAAAAAAATGCAAGCAATCTAATTCAACTTTCTTCTTTGATCAATAAATTTTATGTCGAATTTTTTTTATATTGTTATTATTAATAAAATTTCAATTCAACATATGTGGATATTTGTTTATATCTAAGATTTTCTTTCTATCTTATTCTTTATTATGTTTAGAATTGATTTTCTTTTGAGGATTTAGGTTAATCTCCATATTTATATTGACATTATTTTCATGGGTTTGGTTTTTGGGTTGAAATTTCTACTAATTTTTTTATTTATTGTACATGGCAAATAAATCATGTCTATTTTTTGAAGAAAAATCAAAGCTGCAACCTATGTCTTCCAGCCTAGAGAACGATAAATTTTTATTTGGTATGTCATATATAGATTTGTTAAATTTGGTTTGGTTTTGAAGTAGAATTTGGAGATTCTATAAATTTTGAAGTTTAATCTTAATTCTTCACTTTAAATGCTCTTAAATTAGGTTGATGTGCTTTTTTGTTTTCTTATTAAAAGTTATGATTTTTGGTTGATTAATTATTTGTTTGGATTTAACATAAAAGATAATGGAATTAGGTATTATAATTTTGATATTGTTTTATGTTTTGAATTGTTTATATTGTTATTATTATGAGAAAATCATATTGCTACTCAAATTTGAAACTTAGTGTGTCTTCCTCATATCAAGGTCTTTGTTTATATATTTGCAGTTTATATTAGTTTTTAGTGTGTGTGTGTGTGTGTGTGTGTGTGTGTGTGTGTGTGTGTGTGTGTGTAACTATTGGGAGTTTTTTTCATTAATTTAAGAATTGTAAATTACTTGTAGGTTTTGGCAACTATGCACTTGCAACTCAATAACGTTTAATGTTAAACAACACTTCTAAACTATCTAGAAGTTAAATATTTCTTCAGTTAAAAAAAAAAAAAAAAAAAAAACTATCTAGCAAAATGTCTATTTACTCATTGTTGGATTTTTTTTTTTTCAAAGTCAAAAACTTTTCCGTGCATCGCACGGGTTAGCAACTAGTTTTGATATATATATATATATATATATATATATATGTCCAGAGATATTTTGACTACTTTTTGAGAAATGTTATGTTTACAATATTTTTACAATAAATTTTATATGGCAAATTGTTACAGCTTGTTATTAATGAGGTAAAAAAGTAATTTCAGTGGTAAGTTTAAATTAGAGTCAAAAACAACTAATTACCTATGATTTGTTGTAAAAATATTGTAGACATAACACATTTCTTTTGCATTAGGGATTTTGAATGATACGCTCAGCACATATTGAACGTAGACTGAATCTAAACTCGTTTCTCTTTACAAAATATATAAAATAAACGTAAAATTTTTTATGACTAGAGACCAGAATATTTTGGTTTCCATGCATTTCTTTTTTGGTATAATAAATTTGTTTTTGTTCAACCATACTCAAATGTTTGTGCTTTATATATTATATTTTATTTGTAATACTTTGATGTAATCTGCATAGAGATATCTCACGTGGCACGTCAAGATTTTTTCTCAATATTTTTTTAACAAATACAAAAAATTCTAGTAACGCGAAGAGGAAAAAAAAAAAAAAAACTTTCGCAACAATTGTTTATATGAAAAAGTGTGAGTGATGAAGAAAAAAAATGTAAGCCCATGTGAATGTAATAAACAAATATTCATAAACTGTCATATAAAATAGTTCGTATAAAGTGATACTAAAACCCTAAAATAAGTGAATAACCATTTTGCTTGTGGCTTGATGCTATTGGAGTGTAGTTGATTGGTAATAAAGTAACTAGGCCTAGGAGAGAGAGAGAGAGAGAGAGAGAGAGAGAGAGAGAGAGAGAGAGAGAGAGAGAGAGAGAGAGAGAGAGATTGGGGCATCTTGAAAGTGGCAGCCATATTCAAAGTTTGTGAGATTAGGGCATCTTGAAAGTGGCAGCCATCATGTCAAAAAATCATTAAATAATTAAAATTGATTATATTATACAACAAAGTGTTCCACTTTTTTACTTTCCTCTTGGAGCATTCACATTAAGAGTTTTAAAAATTTTAGCATTTAGCATCTAAAATACTAATTTTATAACATTTAACACATCATTTTATAATATATCCCACATCAAAACTTCTATTTTTTTTACCACTTCATTTAAATATTCTTTCTTTATTATTTTTTATTCTTCCTCTCTCTCCCTCTATCTCTCTCTCTTTCTCAACCCACCACCCATACCACAACCACCACAAAACTGCCACCCATGCCATAACCAATGACAACCCACCGTCGCCTCCACTCACCACCATAAACCACAAAAAAAAAAAAAAAAAAAAAAAAAAACTCCACCATCTCCTCCACCAACCACATCCACTGTGTCTCTCTTTCTCTGAGGCAACCCCACCACTTCTCAATCCAAGCAGACCCACAACCACACCCACCCCTAGCCACTACCAAGCCAACCACCAAAAAAAACAAAAAAATAAAAAAACAAAAACCACCAGCCAGCAGCCACCATAGTTACAATAACTTCCACTGTCACCACCACCCACAACCACAACCCTAACCACCAAAATCACAACCAAATTACAAACCCACAACCTCATCACTACCAACAACCGAAAAAAGAAAAAAGAAAAGAGAAAAAAAGAAAAGAAAAAAAAACCCAATATATGTGCCTCTCTCTTCTCTAAAGCAGCCCAACCAACAAACTCACCTATTTCTTCTTAACCCCACATCCACACACCCATTACTAGCCACCAACAACCACCACCATCAAAAAAAGAAAAGAAAAAAAAACCACCACAACCCACTAACCACAAAACCCACAACAACCACTGCCATTGTCACCATCACCCATAACCTCAACCCCCAACCACCAAAATCACAACCAAATCTCAAACTCAAACCCACAATCGCATCACTAACAACAATCAGAAAAGGAAAACAAAAACAAAAGCCAATCAGAGATCAAACCACCGTCAAAAATCAGAGAGAGAGAGATGTGGGTTGATTTGGGTTTCTAGATTTTGTCGATTTAGGTTTCTAGATTCGGCAATCTCAATATATGTGGGCCGGTTGATGGAAGTGGTGACTTGATGGAGTGTGTGGTGAAGAAACTGTGGCTGAGAGAGAGAGATGTGGATTGAATTTTGAAGGGGAGATGTGGCTAAGAGGGAGAGAGTGACGGAGAGAAATTTGAGAGAGAGCAAAGAGTGAGATTTGAGAGGAGAGAGAGAGAGAAGGGGAATAAAAAATAATAAAAAAGGAGTAGCATGCTACAGTAAGGTGTTAGTAGTAGCATCTTACTATGCAAAGTGCTAAAACATTTTAAGTTTAGCACCATTGATGTAAATACTTTTTTTAGTGGTTTTATTGCTAAAAATAGCTTTTAGCATTTATCACATCTTTGGTGTGAATGCTCTAAGTAACCTGATGGATTTATTGCAGTATAATTTCTCCTTTTTTTTTTTTAGGGTTTAGCTTACCTCCTGTACTTTTTTTTTTTAAATAGACATCTCATTTTATTTTAAATAATAATGGCAAGTAGTAGTGTGTTTTAATCTCTATATTTTATTTAGTTAGCAAGTGATGTGGCAATTTCTCATTAAAACAATAGGAGACTCCGATTAAAAAAGCACTAGAAGTAAGTCAAACTATTTTTTTTAAACACCTATATTTATTTAAGTGTAAATCTTAAATAGAGTTCCTTAAATAATCGTATTTTTTTATTAGAGATAAATATTGTATCATGTTTCTTAATTGAATTCAATTATATAAATGATACGCCACAACAATAAAAACAAATCCCAATGCAAAATGGACAAAACTTAGGCTTTACGTATTGTTTCTTAGGTTCTCCTATTAAGATTCAGTCATGTGGCTACTTTTGAGAAATAAACACACACATACAAGGGAGAGGGAAAGGAGTTCTAACACAAAGACATACTACAACTTAATTAAAAAATACACTTTCATCTCATAAAAAAAATCCACATGACAGAATCTTAAAAAAGAAATCTAAAGAACAGCATCTAAGTACTGTACCTAAATTTTTCCCATGTAAAATTAATTGTTTTACATGAAGTTTTGAGATTATCATGTTATTTTATTAAGTAACTGTTATTTATCGACGTGAAGTATCATGTTAACCATACTTCAGAGTTATTAATAATTACTTCTTCACAAAATGGCATTTTATTTTATATATCTGATAGATGGCAGCACTTTTACTCCTCCATGGGTTAATATCATTAAAAAGTCATGTCAATATATATATATATATATATATATATATATATTATTATATATATATATATATTTTTTTTTATAATATAGAATTTTTCCTGTAGACTTGATTTCTGGTCCTTATCCCTCACACTCCGCAAGTACTTATACTTGTGGAGTAACCATCGCACCAAAAATGTGCGATTGTCACGTAAATATATTAGGAAAGCTTATGTATGCCGCAGTTAAATTGTGTTGTTCATTCAGCGATTAATTGTGTTGTAACGAAGAAAGACCCCACCTTCAAAGCTTCACCTAGCCTAGAGTCAACTGGAAAATGGGCTACGATTACCTTTGTTATACCATGTAATGTTACAAAATTTCAATATTATTTTGAATCTTGTGCGACCACTCAATGATCAAACATAGAGAAAATAAGTAAACATTAAACAGTAAACACAGCAAAAATTTTATTCATTCTCTTTACTTTCACCATGTTAGGGCCGGCCCTAGATCTAAATCACTTAGGCCATGGCCTAGGCCCCTTACTAGGGACAAAATGGGCAAATGCCCTTTCAAGTAAAGAAAGTAGCATTTTGCCTTCATTCCCAAACTAACTAGGGAAATGCCCCTCTTTTGAAACTCGATTTTTCTCAAAATTGAGTTTTAAAAAAAAAAATTTTTGAGCCCTATAGTAGCGTTTTAAGGGGCCTATAGTAACATTTTCAGGACATATAGTGACGTTTTGTAACTCGACTTCTATGAAGTCGAGTTATAGGCAATTTTTTTTCATTTTTTTTGCCTATAACTCGACTTCGTAGAGGTCGAGTTACAAAACGTCACTATATGTCCTGAAAACGTCACTATAGGCTCCTTAAAAACGCCACTATAGGGCTTAACTCGATTTTTAGAAAATCAATTTTCAAAAGAGGGGTATTTTCCTAATTAGTTTGGAAAGGAGGGCAAAATGCTGCTTTCTTTGCTTGAAAAGGGCATTTGCCCATTTTGTCCCCCTTACTAGAGAAAAACTTTCAAATTAAGGTTGTCCATATTTGATCGAAACCCGCCAAACCAACAAATTTGATTAGGCCTGAACAAAGATTCGATTGACCTGCTCAATGAGATGGTTGGTGGCAGTTGACTCCTTTGAAAAAAATCTGACAGCTTCCAGGTTGAGTGGTAAATCATCCCAAGATAACCCAATTCCAGCTAATCCAATCGATCTCTCTCGTTACATGTGATTTCGGTCAAATCTAGTGAGATGCCAGCAAATTCAGCTAGATTTACTCTCATGTTGTTATACCAACATCCGCCACTCATAGAGACTTGACGAAAGATTCTATTCTCCCCACTCGAAGTGATCGAGTCAAGTCCAAGTTAAGCACAAACCTGACTTAGATCAACCTGTATGAGGGCAATAAGTGATTTTTTTTTTTCTGCAAAAAAATGTGATTTTTTATTTACACATTTATATGTGAGTTGTGCATTTTTTTTTCCACTTCTAAGATAACCCAAAAAGTTATGGATTAATAGGAATCCACCTCAATCATTATTAAGAGAATTAGTCAATTAGAAAATAAGAATGATTAACGAATTTTAAATAATAAAAAAGTTTATAATATACCACATTAATTAACTATTATTTAAGTAATATTTAAATATGAAAAAAAAATTATTTAAAATTGTGGCTTAGGACTTATAGCTTGTTTGGGAGTTAAAAAAAGGAGGGGGAGTAGAGTAGAGAGAGGGAGAGTAATTCAATTACCTTGTTTGGAAGTTTTTTAAGGAAGGAGGGAGAGGGATTTGGAGGGGTTTGGAGGGGTTTCAACTACCTCCAACCCCTCATTTTTAATTCCTCCAAATTGGAGAGATTTGGAGGGAGAGTAAAGTAGATAAGTTATTGGCCAAATGAATTCCCTAATTTACCCTTTCTAAATTAACAAAATTACTCTTTCTAAAGGGCTAATTACCCCCTTCCCCCTCCCTAATTTTAAAAACATCCAAACAATGTAGAGGAGAATCATTCCCCTCTACTCTCCTCCCCACTACTCTCCTTCCCTCTACTCCCCTCTACTCTCCTCCCTCTTTAAACTTCCAAACAAGCCATTATACTGTATTGAGCAGACCATACACTATATAAAGAGATCATTAGATTATAAGTATATATGTATTCTATACAAATCTCCATGGGGTGATCGGGTGGTAGGCACATTGATTTGAGAGGTTTCAAGTTCAATCCGTTGTACTATTGGTCTATGACATTTCTAGAGTGTCTCATTGGCAGAGATCGTAGATTATAGTATATCAAAAAATAATAATAAATAAAATAAAAACCTGCACTCCTGTTTAGGTTTTCCTTGTGGCATATTGCATGAGGGTGTAAGTACGTGAGCATGATTATAGATCATAGCTATGGATGGAGCCAGAACTTTGAGTTAGGGAGAGTGGTTTTACTGTTGATTGTGTGTAGCGGTTTCAACCTCTGATTCTGCTACTTAATTGCTGAGTTTTTTTTTTTTTTTTTTTTTTTTTGTTGGTAAGAACAAAATTATTTTTGTTTAAAACTTTTTAAAGGGCAGGGTTATTTATTTTGGATAAAATTAGTTAATTGAGCTTAAGTTTTTTTTTTTTTTTTTAGTTTTACTGGTAATTTTTGTTGTTGAGTTTTTTTTTTTTTTTTTTGCTTGTATATTTGGTTTTAGATTTTAGATCTATAAATTTTTTTATGGTCAATAAAATGAGGAAAATGTTAGAGTTTTAAGTTTTTTATAAATTACTGATGTGATAAGTGGTTACTGGTAAGTAAAAAAAAAAAAATGTGAGTGGTGTGCCCATATGCAAGCCAATAAAAATTTGTTACCAAAATGGTTTGTAAAAATGTTATAAAAAAAATTGTGAGTATAGCATTATTTTTTTTAAAAATCAATGATATTGTTTAAAGGAAATAAAATATAATTTTATAGAATAAAATTGCTAAAATTAGTATACATATATAAATAATATTTAAAAAAAAAATTAGTTGGGGCCATTGCCCCTAATCCAAGGGTAGTTCCGTCCCTGATCATACCTTTTATATATTTATCATAAACAGTTAAAAAAACAATGCTTAAATTTCATTGCAATTGAAACGAAATTAATGCGTACTTAGCCAACACTCTTCTTATATTTTTCATAGTTCGCCAGGCCAATAAAAAACATACAAACGAAATAACGAAGAAAAAGTGACCTCAAAATTGTCCCCTGATGGAAGAACGCATGAATATATTGATCGTGTGAAAATAAAGCAGTCCCCACCCTAGGCTACTATTTAGATGTTTAATTACCAGGTCAAAAGCACGTTTCCGTTGACGATCGAGTCTGGAGTTCATACTTCATTTATAATTTTATACTATCTAACAATAAAAAATATATATTAAAAAAAAAAACAATTTAGTAGGCGATAATGGAAAAGCATTAATTACAATTAATCTTTACTTTAAAAAAAATTATACTAGCACGAGCTACTACAATCTTTAGGAATTGCAGATCCTCCATGCTGCATTATTAATAGGAACTCCTTTTCTTTTTGCCGGAAAACCAAACCTCTTTCATGTATCTAAACACCATTATTGCTATCACTATCAAACAGTTTCTTTTCTTGATTCCACAATTAACCGGATTTCAAATTTAAACCCCTTTTTTTAATAATAATAATAATAATAATAATAATAATAATAATAATAATTGTTATTAAGGGAGTAATAAGTGCATGTCCAACAAACTAGTCAAAGCTTCTAATGTAACTAAACAAACAGCTCGCCAAAATTATAGTTAACTCAATCCAGCCAATAGTATTGTAGCTTAACCTTCTTTATGAGGAGAATAGGTGATTAAATCCCTCTCTCCAATTTATTTAAAAAGAAATAAAAAAAGAAAAGCTCGTAGTCCGACCATGATAAAAGCCTAAATACAGCTACCTCATAACTACCGAGTTCAAATCTTCTATCTTACTTTTTCTATCCTACTATATGCTTTTCAAATAAAAAATTGCCAAGTGTACACCCACTTAATTAAATACTAATTTTCTTCATCTTTTATTTCAATTTCCTAAAATAAATAAATAAAATAAAAACCAACACATTCCCACCAGCCACCACCACTAGTCCACCACAACCAACAAGCACCGCTGCCACTTCATTGACGACTATCGACCGCCAGTTATGTTTATGCTCCGATATACCGTACAATTTTTCAAATATGTTAGATGTCTGTTCAACCAAAGTATTCTCAAGGAGGTCGATGTTTGTTTTGTTATGAAATTCTTCTTAAAATCGAACCAAATGGACTCGTGCGTACTACCATATCATGAATCAGTCCCCTTCTATTTCAAAAGCAAATGCAAGATCCTAAATTCCAAAGATAATAATATCAAAGTATATACCCAACGCAATTTATGTTAAATACCAAATGAAAATCACAGCCACAGAGCCACTTGATATTAGTTTTTTGTTTTCTAATATACTTTATCAATCTACCAAAATAGACCATTGGTTGGTGGATTTGATGAATAGATGCTAGTTAATGAAAGGACAACACAATTTCTCTATTCCTGTACCTAGTCATGGATTTGAAAACAACTGAGCCGTTGATAGATGGCTGTTGTAGACTTGTAGTGGCACCGGCGCTGGTTGGTGGTGTTGGACCAGCGGCAGTGACCGATGGGGATGTCTTGGTTTTTATTTTAGAAAGCTGAAATAAGAAAAGACAGAAAAATAGCATTTAATTAAGTAGGTAGACACTTGTCAATTTTTTATTTGTGGAGCATAGAGTAGGATAGGAAAAATGAGATAGAAAATCTGAACTAATAACCACCACCATGTCCAAAACTCATTGGGAACCATACTAAATCCATTCCCCAAACCTCTTCCAATCAACCAAAATCCGTATGTGAAACCCATTGTGCCCTTTGGCCTCGACTTGAATCTTATAAATTTGGTCGAAACTATATATTGTGGTTGAGAGAGAAGTTACTATGGTCCTACTTGGAGGTGCTTCAAATTAAAGGATTACATCATCAAATACCTAACCACTTAGAGGTGGTATATAGGTAGTGGGTCAAGAATCAAGATCAAGGCACAAGTAGAGGGTAGAGTAATCAAATCAGGCTCAACGCATTTTTAGCCGAATTTGATCTAAAAACCTCACATTTGTTAGTTTACCTATTCCATTATTCATGAGCAATCAAATCAATCTCAATACTCTATTAGTTTTATTTAAATATTATTTTTTTCTCATTCCAAACATATATAATATTTCACTCAATTAATCCTTCCCAATTTCACATTTTCCCTAATGAACCACCACAGCCAGAGACCAATAATACCCAGACATTACAATCAAAGAACACTACCAAAAGAACACCACCAGATTTATGATAAAAAGAAAATAAAAATATTCTTATTTATTAATGAGGTAATATTTTTGAAATTATTTGATAAGCCCATTTACATTTAAATATGCAATCTCTCTTTCCAAATTATTTTGTGACTTAATTAAGCATGACTATTTGTATGCAATCACTCTTTCCAAATTATTTTGTGACTTAAGCATGTCTATTTGTATTTTTTTACACTCTTGTATGATACGAGTGTATGTACTTTGCAGGCTTCGCGTGATACTCTTTAATTCCAATTGCCAAATTTGTGAGTTAGATTTCAAGTTATAGAAAATACAGATAATATCAAAACAAGCTACTGCCTTAGGATAGGTATCGTAGGGTATCTAACATCTTCCCTACACATAATAAAACCAAGGAAGTCAATACTGTACCGGAGGCTGTACCGGTTTGACCACTGGTACGATATATTTCGGGTACCGGTTAATACTGGTGTACTATTTCGGGTTTACCGCTATTTTTTATATTTAATACACACACACACACACACACACACAAAATCTCTATTTTTCATAAAACATTACCTCTTGTTTACAATAAAACATTACTTCAATTGTTCATTGCATACAAAGAAAAAAAAAACACAATATAAAAAAAAAAATTTAATTGTTCATTGCATACAAAGAAAACAAATAATACAAATAATTAAGTTAACACAAACTATATAGGATTATCTACTCCCATCCATAAAAAGGATCTACTTTAGGACCATAATATATATGAGTATTACTATCCTGCCCTTAAAAAGTTGCCACAATTACCAAAAAAAAAAAAAAAAAAACATAGCATCTTGTGTTCCGGTCCGGTACGGCCGGTATTTTTTTCGGTACGAAACAAAGGGGGTATATGTACCGGTACGAGGCTGGTACGGTACGGTATCAACTTCCCTGAATAAAACTCTCGAGTCCGTCTCTTTTGTTCAAGACATTTACCTATCATTTTTAGCTTAGGAAACCTTAGGATACCATTTAGTTAATTAAGAAAAAAATGAATTAGACATAAGTGATTAATCACAACTTAAAAACCAATGGTTTGTGATGACTCCTAAAAAATTGGAGAAATAATATAAAATGATTTAATAATGCACACACATTACCTAAGCGTCCACATGAGTCACTTACATCACACGTGTCTCACCATAAAACCTTCAAATGTTTGTTAGGAGGGTCTACCGTCAAAATCCGGCATTGACAAGAATCTAAAAATATTAAAGAAAAAAAAAAGAAAAGAATAATTAAATGAAATAGAGAAAAAATAAATGGTTTATTAAAATGTGTACTAGAAAAATAGTTAGTTGAAAGAGAAAGGTGACTTTTTAGTTGAAATTTGGGTGAAATTTGGGCTCAATTACTTGAAATGGTCTAAATTCATCATTCCTAATCAATTTAAAAAAATAAGGCAAATGACAATTTTTTCAACTCTTGCTTCCTTTATCACAACTCAAAAGCCCTAGAGTTTAGGTGTAACATACATAACAACTGGCATTACAAAAAACTGGGGCTATAGTAGTGTTTTTAAATCGAGACTACAACCCCAAAAACCGTCGGTATAGGTCCAAATAGGCTATCTCGGTGCTTTTTTTCCCGTTGCTTCCTAGCATTGCCCAATGACTGTGACAATAGCCCTGCGAGACCTACACCGAAAATTTTAAAATCGCCAGTACAGGTTCCAGCAGTTTTAAAACCCTATCCCAATGCTTTTTTAAAACTGTCGGGATATCCTTTATTAGTAGTTTGGAACCCTATATCGGCACTTTTTAAAAAGAGAAAACTACCGTAGTAGGTGAACCTATATGATGTAGGACACAATTTATTATTTAATTATTGTAATTTATTATTTTTGGTATTTTTATGTAAAAACGTTATTTTAGGTTTAGGTGATTTATTTCCTTGTTTTTAGGTGCATTTAATGCTTTTTAGGTCAAATTTGATTCCTAATATGGTTAGGTATCAATTAGGAGTTATTTTAGAATATATTTTCTTGTCTATCAAGTTTTATGGAGCCCATAAATAGGCCCTTAAGTCTGTAAACGTTTTTGATTGATTATTGAATAAAAATCAGAAAAAGGTGAGATTTTGCTCTTCTCTTTGGTTCTTCAAGAACTGCGAACTTATCAGGGATTCTTCCTTGTGGCGTTCAAACTTTATACCTTTGGTTCGTGATTCAATTATAATTGCTGGGTCAAGGTCTGTTACTTATACTTTTGGTTCGCATTTCTCTTATCAACGTTGGGTCAGGATTCTATCAAAATTTGAATTTTAGCTTTCTTGGGCAAATATTCCAATATTGTTTGTTGGGTCTCAAAGCGTGTCGATTGAAGTTCGCATCATTTGGTATCAGAGTATAGGTTCTAAAATCAGGTTAAAATCGAGCACCAAGCTCAAAAAAAAAAAAGTAAAAAAAAAAAAAAAAGAGATGGTAATTATTGAGAACATTGTGGAAAATTCAATTGACGTCAAATATAAGGATGAGTCCACAACTCACTACCCTCAAATCTCAGTTGATTTGTTGAAGATGACAAACAATATGTTGATTTTCTTGGAGTAGAAAATTTTAATTATATTATCAACCCTTTGTTGATTGATGTTACAAATAAATTGAAAGTAGATGAGAAGAAATTTTATGCTACACTTTATAAAGGATTCAAGTTTCAAAACCGGATCAAGTTATTAAAGCATTCGAAGTATTTGTTTATTTGAAGCGGAAGATTTCAAATTTCAAAGACTAACTCGAGGACGAGTTTGTTTCAAGAGGAGGGGTCTGATGTGGGACACTATTTATTACTTAATTATTATAATTTTTTCTTTTTGGTATTTTTATGTAAAAAACGTTATTTTAGGTTTAGGTGATTTATTTCCTTGTTTTTAGGTGCATTTAATGCTTTTTAGGTCAAATTTGATTCCTGATATGGTTAGGTATCAATTAGGAGTTATTTTAGAATATATTTTCTTGTCTGTCAAGTTTTATGGAACCCTTAAATAGGCCCCTAAGTCTGTAAACGTTTTTTATTGATTATTGAATAAAAATCAGAAAAATGTGAGATTTTGCTCTTTTCTTTGGTTCTTCAAGAACTGTGAACTTATCAGGGATTCTTCCTTGTGGCGTTCAAACTTTATACCTTTGGTTCGTGATTCAATTATAATCATTGAGTCAAGGTCTGTTACTTATACTTTTGGTTTGCGTTTCTCTTATAAACGTTGGGTCAGGGTTCTATCAAAATCTGAATTTTAGCTTTCTTGTGTAAATATTCCAATATTGTTTGTTGGGTTTCAAAGCGTGTCGATTGAGATTCGCACCACTATAACGACAGTTTTAAATTGCCACCATAGGACTTTTAAAAATTTTCTCATGTAACATTTAATGGCGGTTTTGGAACTGACGCTTTTTTCAAAACTTAAAACCGTTGTAATAGAAGTGGTTACCTGCGGTTTCAAAACCACCACTATAGGAATTTTTATAATTTTCCAATATAGCCTATACCAGTGGTTGCTATAATTCTTTTTTTTTTTTTTCAAGCACATAAATTTCTCCTGCATTTTGCTTTCATGACCTATCGCTAGCTAAACAAAAATCAATATTAGATGCTGGACTGGATCTAGTTTACGCAAACAGTATAGACCCCACAATAATCAACCAAAATCAAACAATCAAATTAATATAATACAATAAAAAAATTTCTAGCTATATTAATTGTTATGTCCAATACAAGACATTCCAAATGTCTAGAATGTCATATCAAAGTTGCAAACTATTTAATACAGATAGTGCAACAAGATAAATTAAATAGTCCTCAAATCGGAGGGGGGGGGGGGGTGGGGGGGAAACCACAAGCGGCATATTTTTGAATGAGATTCCTTTGATGATTCATGATTAATTTTGCGCAATAAGAGAATGGTCACTCGCATCATCATCAACCTAAATATTTAACAACAAAGTTACTAAATAACACAATAAAACTAATCCATTACCAATTGAATGCATTATATACATATTCTAATAACAACATTACATGAAAGATGACTCTGATACCAAATGTAAGAATAAATTTAGAGTTGTAGAAGAAAATAAACATACCTCCAGCTATAGTTGTTTAAGTGTTTTAGAAAAAAGAATACTTAATATAAGATAGTGTATAGATAAACTTTAAAATTACATATGTTAGCATATATTAACAACTAGGAATGCAACCCATAACCTCATATAACAATTATGACAACCAAAAGTCAAGTAATCCAATCTCATAACTCATGGAGGTAATTTACCGAATACTTGGCATGCAACAAGAATTCAAGGGAAGCAGGACAAGAGAAAATACCTGACATTTTTCACTTGCTTGTCTCTTATGAGCTCCACAACTTCCTCAATACCATGCCTCAATTCTTGGTAAAAAAGGACCAAAGTACACACACATGTTAAAATGAATTTAAAGAAAACTTCATCACCAAAATTCAAAAGAATTTTCAGGATGATTCTTCTGCTACAAGAACAAGACATTATTTGAAAAGATCAAAACTACATTCATTAAGGATCAAAAATTACACAATCTCAAACTAAGTCTACACAAATTAGGTCTACAAACTAAGTCTACACAATAATAATCATCAATGAAACTCAACCTATTTTATCCAAATATACACAAAACACAATACACAAGAAACACTCCCAAAATTAATGTACACCACTTTATTGCAAGCCACCTGCTTGCTCCAAATAAACAGTCCACCACAGCAAAAATTTTAAGCATTCATTATAGAATAGTATGATATTATGAAGCATAATTTACTTACCATTTAGAACTTCACTGGTTGCCTCTATATAAGAACCCCTAACTTACCACAAGTTGATGTTGCTTATCCTATAAAAGCTAAGCATAATTTAAAAAGAATTTATCAAGCCAACTCAATAATAATCATCAATGAAACTCAACATATTTTATCTAAATATACATAAAACACATTACATAGCAACACTCTCAAAATCAATGTACAGCACTTTATAACACCATGCAAGCCACCCGCTTGCTCCAAATAAATAGTCCACCACAGTAGAAATTTTAAGCATTTATTATAGACTAGTACAATATTATGAAGCAAAATTTACTCATCATTTAGAATTTTACTGGCCGCCTCTGTATAAGAACCCCTAACTTACCACAAGTTGATGCTGCTTATCCTACAAAAGTTAAGAATAATTTACAAAGAATTTATCAAGCCAACTCAATAATAATCATCAATGAAACTTAACCTATTTTATCCAAATATACACAAGTCACAATACACAATATATTATAGTTGACATTTTACTTACGCTGCACAAAAATATATATATATATATATATATATTTATATTTCAATAAAAACAATTAACAAATAAAACCCGCAACTGCAAGTAAGATTTTATTAATCAATATTTAGGGGTGGTTAATTCTCCTGCAAATTGAAAATCACATAAACTTTTAGGAATTGATCATTTGCTTTCCATTGATAGCTGTTGCTATAGTATTCTCTTTAATAGTCAACGTAGTATAATTCTCATTAATAGATAAAAAGTCATCTTGATTAAGGCATCACCAAACAAAGAAATTAATGTCTAAGATTTCTCATCAATATAACATTCATATCGATAAGGCAAAATAAAAATCATATCAAACCCTTATTCGTAATAAGTTTCCTTTACCCCTCGGTCTACTTTCAAGGTGGTCCATTCATTATCAACCATGACCTATATAATTTAAGGTTGTCTAACCTATAGGAGCATAAAAAAAAAAAAAAAAAAAAAAAGAGTTCATGATGACCATTTAAAATTTTTTTTTTTTTTTGCTGTGTAAATTCAAAATATTTAAGAACATGAAAAAGCAAATTACGGAAAGAAGGGGTCAAACCCTTCTTTTTCCAAGTTCCCATAATGCAAAAATATTGGAGGAAAGAGATGAGAAATATTTCCTCAAGATCATACAAAAGAGCCAATTTGGTTAAATTATGAGCCCCAAAATTCATCTTCTTATGGGTGTGATTTACAAAATATTTATTCTAAGAAGTTGTTTCTAGGGAACTCATACCTTTAATTATTAGTTAAGTTTTAATTTAGGTTAAGCACATAAAAAAAATTTAGATTAAGTGTTTCATATAAAACGAGTAAACTAGAAGCCCAAACTAACCTCTCTTTTTAATTTCGATCAAAATTCCAATATATTTGGCTCTACCTCTATTCCACCCACTTTATCCATTTTATGAATTTAGTTTAATTAATTGATTATAAATCACCACATTTTCAAAATCACTAAATCAAAGTAGATTGAAAACAACAACCAACCATCTAATTAATAGAACCCATAACCACAAAATCCCATGTCTACATCTATTCAAGTATATTCAACAATTAGGACAAGCATAAATCACAGCCAAGCTACGTTCACCACAACTGATCAAAACCCAACAAGTACAAACCTTATGAAACACAAAATCACAACCATTAAATTACAACTAGGGCTAAAAGCAACAAAAATGAAAAGGAATTATTAGATTGCATCATTTTGTTTAAAAAATAAAGGTGCAAAAAAATACCACAAGCATGTATGTGAGGTGGCTGAGAGAGGGGAGGACACTGAGGACGGCCACGGAGGCTGGTGAGGGAGGTAGTGGCTGCAGTAGAGTGGAGAGAACGGACAAATCGGGCCGATTTTAGGGGAGAGGGTGAATGTGTGAGGTGAGACTAAAGGGAACGAAAGAAGAGGGAGATCGGCGACGTGGAGGGTGGACGACGACGGCAAGCAGGCTAGAGATCGATGGCTTGGAGGCTGAAGGCGTCGGCGGAGGTAAGGGTAGGTAGATTGGAGAGAGAGAGAGAGAGAGAGAATTTTTTTTCTTTTTTTGATAAAGGAGACCAAAATTTGGGTAAAAAGAGGGTCTGAAATTTTAGTGGGAAGGTTGAAATTTTTTGAGTGGGAAGCCCGAAAGTATTCAGTAGCACCTATTGTGGCAGAAATTGAGACTAATTACGGCAGTTTTAAAACCACCGTAATAAGTCTGCTATTGTGGCGAAGTCTTTTCATTCCCGATTTTAATAATACATGTTATTACTTATTATGGTGGTTTTAAAAACCACAGTTATAGGTCTAACCCTTTGAATACCCTGTAGTGGCAGTTTCCAAAACCGTCGTAATAGGTCTTTTCATCCCCCACTTTAGTAATACACTTTATTACCTATTATGATGGTTTTAAAACTGCTATAATTGGTCTTATACGAAAAAAAAAAAAAATTCCCAAATCAAAAGCCTATATTGGCGGTTTTAAAGCTGCCCTAATAGGTCATTTAAATTACAAAAAAATAATAATAAAGTAAAAATATTAATTTCAAACCTGTAGCGACAGTTTTAAAACTGTCGTAATAGATCTTCAATATGAGCAAACTTATAGCAGTAGTTCTAAAACCGCCGTAATAGGTCAATTAAATAATAATAATAATAATAATAATAATAATAATAATAATAATAATAATTTCAAACCTATAGCAACAGCTTTACAAACTATTGTAATAGGTCCTCAAAATGAGCAAACCCGTAATAATAATAATAATAGTTTCAAACCTATAACGGCGGTTTTAAAACCGTCGTAATAGGTCTTCAATATGAGCGAACCCATAGCAGCGGTTTTATAACTGCCGTAATAGGTCATTTAAAATACAAAAAAAAAAAAAAAAAAAATTAATTTCAAACTTATAGTGGTGGTTTTAAAACGTTGTAATAGCTCTTCCTATTGTAACAGTTTCTTAAAGCACCACAGTAGGGCATCTATTGCAACGGTTTGAAAAGCGTTGGCTTTAAGTTACTATAATAGGTTAGCCTATTGCGGTAGTTTCTAAAAGTGCTGTTTTAGGTCTCCCATAGTGTCGGTTTTCAAAACCGTTGAGGAAAAAAAGCAACTATAGAACCAATTTTTTGTAGTGTGGCGTGTTACTAGTCTTCCACGTAAGTTTTAATTTATGAGTTTCATAAGCAAAATAATTAAGATTTTTGACTCTCGTCATCTGCTCAACAGAAACTACCTACATGCATGCCCTGACTATTTTGTGCCCTTCCCCCCAATTAAAATCTTTTACTGGAACCCATGCCAAGTAATATTTTCGTAATTTCTCATCAAAGTTACAACTTACCATTTTCCATTTTTCTGATTTGAGTCCTTTTACAGTTCCACTAGCTTAGCAAAATAACAATAAATTAAAAAGATATTATAAATGCATATAAACTGATAGAAAATATAACATGTTTACTAGTTGTACACTCTATGCACATAATGTATATAATTTCACTCGTGTTATTCACATTTTGTTTTTTAGCATGGTCACATTTAACATACATAAAATAAGTAATGTGTATAGAGAATATACAGTAACAAGTGTGTAATAATCAATAGCATAAACTAATTAAAGGGTATCAAAATTAATTATGTAAATATTATATTGTGGGTTCTAATTAGCTTAACTAGTAAAATCTCTTATGGTTGAATAAGAGATTTGAAGTTCAATCTTTGTCTGCACCAAAAATTAATTGGTGTCTTGGTCTGATGATAAAGAATTATCATCAAGAACAGACATCATAAATTAAAACTTTCTAAATTAAAAAAAAAAGAAAAAGAAAAGAAAGTAAACTATATATTAAAATCTCGCCGCAAAGCCCCGTCCCGAAAGGTGCTTACCCACTAATTGTCTTATTAAAATAAACCATGCAAAAAGCATATACGTGACCATTTCAGCGTTTTCCCAAGGCTAATAACATAATGAACGTGTTTGAAGGTTTAAGCAGTTCCACATAAACCTAGAGCGTCAATATATTCAAAATGTTTACTCATTTTGCTGTGTCCTGTCAAATGAAATACCACGCAAGTTTCTTCCAAGTCACACCTAAATTTAGAATTCTCCCTTGAAAATCAAACTCCTTCGGTCATTAATCAAAAGGTCTTAAAAACTTATATATACCGGTATAGCTCCCATATCTTACAACTACAAACAAAAGGAATCAAAAACAGAATAGAAACTTTGTTTCTTTTTTATAAACATTTACAAATACAAATTACCATTTTAATTTTAATTTTTTTTTTAAGCTTAGCTTCTTGAAGGAGCCATGCAGCGTTCACCAGCTTTGATCAAGAGTTTAATTTCAAGTAAAATCCTTCATTCCCTTCCCAAGAGCCAAACCAGAACAATATCACGTTCATGCGACGTGTTCATAAATCACCGAGGGATCGATACCAAGAGAACCGTTGCCGGGTTGCTCTACAACCACCTTTCCAGGATGGGGCTTAAGCCTTTCTTGGATAGCCAAAACATGAAACCTGGGGACAAGTTGTTCGACAAAATTGACAAAGCCATTCTAAATTCCAAGCTAGGTGTCGCCGTGTTCTCTCCTAGGTATTGTGAGTCCTACTTTTGTCTCCATGAATTGGCTCTCATCATGGAATCCAAGAAAAGGGTTATACCTATCTTTTGTGATGTCAAACCCTCCCAGCTTCGGGTTAAGGACTATGGAATTTGTCCAGCCAAAGAGCTCCAAAGATTCACCTGGGCACTTGAGGAAGCTAAATACACGGTTGGACTTACCTTTGACACGTCAAGAGGGTACATCTCTATATCATTTTTTATTTTTTCCTTAAAACTTTGATTGTTCTTTTTAATCATTTTATAAATACTTTTTTTTTTTTTTTTGAGAAGGCATTTAATAAATACTTCACATGCATGTTTTAATTTCTTCTTTTTTTCTTTTTCTTTTTTTTTTTAGGGATTGGTCAGAATTCCTAAGAAATGCTTCGGATGCAGTCATGAAGAATTTGCTCGAGGTAGATGGGGATATGTGATGGAGAAGATCCTTAAATGAAGCTGATACGTGTACAAATGTACATCACAATCACAATGAAGGAGGCCGAGAAGTGGTTTCGTTTTCATTGTTAACCGAAGATATATTAATTCCTTTATTTTTTTATGTATAGGAAGAAACAATTGGAGATACACACTTGCTAACACATACTTAATTAATGGTACTAAAATCGTTGGTAATTGATTTTGACTTAAAATAAATTGTAAAATTCTTCTTTTATTCAATTCTGTATTCAAAGATGTGTAGACGATTCAATAATATATATATATATACAGTGCGTACACATTCTTGGAGACCTTCTGTAAGAAATTCAAGTTTCTATATATTATGAAGTTGATTATTTCCTTTTTCATCTCATGTTGGGACAATTTTAGTACAAATGATTAAGTAAGATTACTCTCTCGCTCTCTCTTATCTCTACACAATGCGGATACATATGATCAAATTTGATAGAGTAGCACCTTAAGATTGATCTAAATGGTTTAAGAAAAACCATAAAATATGAAAGTAGGCCAATTTTAACTTACTTGAATTAGTGAAAAAATTATTTATATTTTCCTTATATTTATACAACTACAAATTTTATATATTTGAAAAACAAAACTTTTATTTTGGGTAAAAATAAGTGTTGAATCTATAATATCTCTCAATTGTCTATTTTATAAAATATTATTAAAGTAGTGTTGAATGGTTTAGATGGTTGATTGCTTTTTTTTTTTTTTTTAATAACTAGTGTGTAACCCCGTGCATATGCACGGGTACATTTAAAAACAATAACAATTACATATAATATATATATATATATATATATGATTTGAAATCTAATTGGATCTAGACTCTTCGGTTTTTGCCCCCAATAATTTACTTGTCACAAAAATTAACAAATTAGATGGGACACATGACGCGAAATTAAACTTCAATTGAAATTTAATCTAAAATCTAATTGAATTTAGATCTTTTGATTTTTGCACCTAATAATTCACTTGACACAAAAATTTAAAAATTAAATGACATATGACACAAAATTATACTCCAATTTAAAATTTAATTAAATTTTATCTCTGCTTTAGTTATTAATATATATATATATATATGACTTATAAATTTTAATTTTTTTAGTTATATGATTATGTTTTTTATGGTTTATTATATTAAACTCCTCATTTTCTATATTAAATTAACTAATTTGCCACAAAAATTTAAAAATTTAAATTAAATGGGACACGTGGTGCAAAATTAAACTCTAATTGAAATTTAATTTTTACCTAAATTAACCCACTTGGCACAAAATTCTAAAATTTAGATTAAATGAGACACATTGCATAAAATTAGACAATAATTGAATTCTAATTGGATTTTCTCTCTGCTTTACTTATTGTTATATATACAGATTTGATATTTAGGAGATAAGGGATTTAAACCCTAATATTTCTATTGAGAATACCTACATGTGACAATTGAGTTATAAACCTCTTGACGATTGTTGATTGCTCAAATAGTTGATTTTTAGATTGATGGTTTAAATTCGTTTGGTCTAACCTTTTGTTATTGTTACACTTACATCAGTCAATAACTATCAATTTAATTAATATTTTTCTCATAAAAAAATGAAATTAATATTTCAAAAATCTTAGTGACAGATCACACATTCCTATTATATTTAATATTCATATCAAATTTTATATTATTTGAATATTTTTTACTATATGATCCATAAATTTTGTAATGTTTTGAAAATATATATTAAAATTTATATATATATATATATATATTATAAATGACAGTTATTAATATCAAATTATCAAAATAAGTTTTAAAATCAATTGTCAGAATAAGGTTTGACACAATGTTATTGATATCCAATTGTCAAAATGTATAGGAAAACAATGTAACTCAATATAAGGTTTGACCTAATGTTAATCGTATGAAGATTTATTTACAGTTATGACATTATAACAAGAAGTAGCAAGAATCTCTCTCTCGTGCAATGAATTGCAAAAGGTTTGACAAAAATGTTAATGGCATGAAAATTGATTTACAAGTGACATATGACAATGAGAGTCTCTCTCTATATCTCAAATGATTTCTACACGCATACTTGTCAAATTTTTCAAGGATTGGAATAACAGGAAATTAACAGTTTTTTTGTTTGATAAGTGTTATTATAGTTTTTTTTTTTTATTATAAAAAAAATAAAAAAATTAATTAGTTTTAGATTGGAAAGCTAATTAATGATACCTGATGCTATATATATGTCTTGTCTGAGTTCTATTCATCCACACAGTTACCTGTTTAGAGCATAAATGGACGAGAGAAAGAAGACGGATCACCTCCTTTGAAAATGTGCAAACCTCAGGACATATGATATGAGTGATAACCGCACGCACAATTGATCCACTCACCTAGAATATGGGCATAAATCCCGAGAAGTTTTTCATAATCACAGCCACAGCCACAGGCACTATAAAATAAAAAATTATCACACTTCGATTCTTGATTTCATGATCACGGCCACAGCCACAGGCACTATAAAATTAAAAATTTTCACACTTTGATTCTTGATTTCATGATACTAAAGTACGTACTACTAATTTAAGTATTGAAGGAGTTTTGGCTAGCACAAAACAATACCATCTTTGCTTTGAGTTTGTGTGGACAAAATCGGCAAATGCCCTTTTCAAGCAAAGAAAGCAGTATTTTGTCCCATTTTCCAAACTAATTAGGAAAATGCCCCTTTTTTGAAAATCGTTTTTCTAAAAATCGAGTTAAGTCCTATAGTGACGTTTTTAAGGAGCCTATAGTGACGTTTTCAGGACATATTGTGACGTTTTGTAACTCGACCTCTATAAACTCAAGTTATAGGCAAAAAAAAAAACGAAAAAAATTGCCTATAACTTGACTTCATAGAGGTCGAGTTACAAAACGTCACTATATGTCCTGAAAACGTCACTATAGGCTCCTTAAAACGCCACTATAGGGCTCAAAAATTTTTTTTTTAAACTCGATTTTGAGAAAATTGAGTTTCAAAAGAGGGACATTTCTCTAATTAGTTTAGAAATGAGAGCAAAATGCTACTTTCTTTGCTTGAAAAGGGCATTTGCCCATTTTGTCCGAGTTTGTGTATTCATGTTTCGCAGGTATTTTAAAGCTAGCTAGTTTATATCTGTAACTACTGAGATTTCTTGTATCATCAATATATATCAAATTGACATGGACATTTAACATGTATGACAAGCATATCGAGTACTTGTAAGATCCATTGATGGATTTGACAAATCATTAATCTAATTAGAAGTTATTGACTGGTATAATGGTTAAAGAACTGAAGTTTGTTAAGTTTAATTTCTAATTTGAACCTAATAATATGATTTGGAAAAATGTGTGACCAAAGAAATTTAGGGTTTTCTCTCAATTTAATTACACAAAGCTACAAAATTGGAGACTTCTATGTAAGCTCCGGGAACTGCTGGTAAAGCTTCGCACGTCCACTAATTGCCTAAAGCATTCTTTAGGGGTTTTTTTTTTTTTTTTTTTTTTTTTTTTTTTTTTTTTTTTTTTTCAGAATCATTCCTAACAGATTCGATAGATTCCATTGGCAATAAGATATATAATATGTTAAATAGGATAAAGAATATGAAGCTTATATCTTCACTTTAGAGGACGTACTACCTACCTTGCGATGTATTTCCAAATAATCAAGTTTATTTGTTTCATTTTTTTAATTTTTAACTTTTTTTTTCTCCTTCTGGTAATGGAATTTTTACATTGCCTTCCAATTAAAAAATTGAAAAATTCATAACATTGTCAAATGTCTTACAATCAAATTGCATTGCTTCTTCTTTCAAGGTGGCTTTGGCCGTTAGGGACTTTGTGTGTATTGTTTGTTTACGTGTAGTTTGAGTTTTTTTTTTTTTTCTTTTTTTTTTTTCACCTAAAAATTAATTTAAGAAAACATTAAATATGAACAATGAGTTGTTCTTCCTCAACATATATGCCCTTAGATCACTTGTTAACAAAACAGATCTAAGATTCTATAGTTAAGCTTCTATAACTCAATTTTTTTTTTTTTTGAGAAGATTCTATAACTCAACTTTAAACAAACAAAAAAAACATAAACTCAATCAAAATAACAACGAATAATAATTCTGTAGGTCAAAGTACAGTTGGGTTGTACTTCAAAACAATATATGCAAACTAGCTAATATTAGAACTAAAATTTTCATATTAATTTGTGAGTGTATATCATATTTTTATATTATCTTACTTGATTTAATAGTCACTTACCAAAAAAAAAAATAATAATAATAGAAAATATTTTGCTACAAATTTGGTTGTAGTTAATGGTTACAACTCCTATTAAAAAAATTAATATAACTGCATATTTTAAAAATTTAATTATTAGATTATATGTTCTTTATGTTTATAACACCAATTAAATTTTATTTACTATTCAATTCATAAGTTTATTTTTTATGTATAATTTTAAACTACAAACACTTGATATTTAAACATATGATTGATGATATAATTATTGATCATTGATCTTCTAACTATTAATATTTAATCTTTTCAAAATTTTGTAAACATGAAAGATATAAGAAGAAAATGTAATTCAATGGTTGATTTGACAAAATTCACATTCAATAAAAATATTGAGTAGTGTTGTAATCATTAACTATAATCAAGTTTGTAGCTGAAGCTTGTCTTAAAAAAAATGTATTTATCACTTATTAGTGTAGATTGTAGAGTAATACATATCTATTACTTTTTTTTTCCATATAAACATATCAATTGATTTTTTTTATTAAAAAAAAAACCATATCAATTGATTGAAGTAATGAAATAAAGTTAAGATTCTCATTTATTTAGAATGATTCATTAAATTTTATCAATTTAGATCACGTGCCATTAATTTCCAAATGAATTTTGAGCTGTTTCCTCTCCAATTACCTTGTTATACTTGCTGTACACTGATCTGGCACATACATTAATTTACTTGTAGGAAAGACCATGGATATTGTACCCTCGAAATAGCTTTGGTCATTATCTCTTTCCCCTATATTTAGATAAGAAGAAGAGAGAAAGATTTCTTATCATGGTGCTGGCAATCTCTAATTCGCCAATGATAGTTGACAATGTTATAATTTATTATTAAATTTGTTGGCTTATAAATTAGAATCAGGTGCATCCATTCCCTACTAGCTTCCAAATGTTTTTTTTAGATATATACATCCATGCGAAGCCCCAATAAAAAAAGAAACAATGCATTTTCCACGTAGCTACTAGCTAGCTAGCTAGCTAGAGATTGATTTTTTTGCAGTTTTGAAACATAAAACAAAAAGAAAGAGAAAAAGTATTAATTCATTAATCTGGAAGATACATATGAAATTTATTGAGAAAGGAGAACAGATTATGATGGTTTAAACTTTAGACTACATTAACAAACTAGTGCACCGACTATATAAGGGTATAACTTGATGGTAAAAGTTTTTGTTCTGCACTCAGAGAGGAGCGGTTTGAGTGATAGTTCCAGTAAAACCCATGTGATACACGTAATATTATTCATTGCCATTACGTGACGTGGGATCGATGAGTTCACAGCAAAAATTCTATTTTTTATTAAAAAAAAAAAAAAAGACCAGCGCACCGACCAGATCACATAAATGCACCTTTATGCACGCAAGTGAAGAAAATCAACTGGTGTCCCACCAAAAGTACAATCAAATTTCGGCGCAAATTGATTGACTTTTTCTTGACTGCACGGATACTTTTTCAAATGTGACCAAAAAGAAAGCTTTTTTACCAGTTCATCGTGATTTCATGATTCATATTATATAGGTATTACTAAGTATTACCAATCTTTAGCTCAATCCTTGACCAAAAAGAAAAGGCACAGCTGCTCAATCCAAGGACTTCTTGGGTCCCCTGTTGTTTTCCATGTTTTCTTTCTGTGTTCGTTCCTGGATAATTCACACCTCTTTTCAATGTCATTAATTTGTCCATATTATGAAGACGTGAGGAAAAACATGAATTGTTCAGCGATTTTCCACAAACAAATTATTGTCTAAGAAATTATGTATGTAATTTTTTTAAGGTTGTTTTTTCAATCGGATATGGTTCAGGCGTTGAAACTTGAAACAATATATTGATCTATAAGTCCAAAAAAAAAAAAAAAAAAAAAAAAGAAAGAAAAAAAAAGAAAGAAAGAAAGAAGTAGATGGAAAAAAAATCTATTTTTTATTTGCACCTTAAACATTCATAATAATCAACTTAGTGATTTAGGTTTATACTAATAACTATATATTTTTATTTTGAATGAAGTTTTTCTTTTTCTTTTTTCTTCTCTCTCTCTCTCTTAAATAACATCTTGGATGAAGGTTGGTTGATGTTGTTTCAATTTTTGTCATTCGTTAATTAATTACATTTTTATATAATTTTCATATTTGACGTTTTTTATATAATTTCCTTATATTCACTTAGAATAATACATGAATGTCATCCTATAATCAAGCTAGTCAACTATAATAGAGTAACACTAGTAATTTTTAGGTGAATAACGTTTCTAGTGTTTGCAATGGAGACGCTTAATATTTAAATGGATTCTCAATTCTATGCCACGTGTCTTATTTAATTTTTAATTTTGTGCCAATTGAATTACTAAGAGTTAAAATTGAAAAGTCCAAATCCAATTAGATTCTAAAATAAATTTCAATTGGAATCCAATTTTCAACAATGTGTCCATCTAAGTTTGTAATTTTTGTGACAAGTGAATTATTGAGTGTAAAAATCGAAGAGTCTAAAATCAATTAAATTCTAAATCATATATATATATATATATATATATAAACCTACAAAATGACTAATAATACCCATGGAAACTCTAAAATGACTCAAATACAATCCAAAAAACCTCCAAAATGACTAAAATACCCCTAAAACATCCAAAATTGTCAAAATACAACTCAAACAGGCAAATTAACCAAAATACCCACAACAACTCCAAAGTTACCAAAATGTCCACTAGAACCTCCAAAATGATCAATGTATCCCAAAATCCCTCCAAAATAAAGAAACTGCCCTCAAAATGTCCAAAAAATTACTAAAATACGATTGAAGTCTAAAATGACCAATAAACACTTAATCCAAAATAACATAAATAGCCCCCGAACTACTAAAAATGACAAATATACCCTAACAAATTCAAATGACGACAATGCTCCTCAAAACCTCTAAAATGATCAAAATTCTCTCAAAACATCTAAAGAACCAAAAATACCACTAAAACATTTAAAATGGCATAAATATCCCTCGAAACCTACAAAATGACTAAATTACCATGAAACTTTGAACGTACCCATACCCTTTATAATTATTTCCAACCATTCCCTTTTAAACCCTGCTAAAATGTGAGGAAATAATGCAAAATCCTCACTATTTAGAATTTAGCCATTTATAGCACCGACTACTCAATCCCTTCTCACTTGATACTCCAATAATTCCAATTGTGTCATTAAAGCATTTTAAAGGTTCAAAGAGTATTTTGGCAATTTCCCCAACCATTAAGGAAAAGTAAGGGTGAAGCATAATCTCTAAAATTGATATTGTAGAGGTTCCAAAGATATTTTTAATAATTTTGGATGTTCAAAGGTATTTTTCTTCATTTTAGAGATTTCAAGAGTGTTTTTTATTTTCTTTTTGTAGGTCCAAGTTTTAGAGTATTTTTTGGAGTATTTTGGTCATTTTGGTTATTTTAGAGGTTTGATGGTATTTTGTAGGTTTTAGATATATTTTGATCATTTTAAAAGTTGAGGGTATTTAGATCATACTTGAAGTTTTAGGATTGTTTTGATAAAGGTTAGACCAAGGCAAATGTCTTTCATCAAAATATGCATGTCATGAGTTCAAGCTTTGGAATTATCCTTTGTAAAACATTGAGGGTACTACCTACATTACCTATCCCAAAAGCCCACAATAGATTGAAGATCTTTACAATGGGTATGGCCTAGGAGCCTTGTGGTCATTTTGGAGATTTTAGGAGGAACTTTGCTAATTTTTGAGGTTTCGAGGTATTTGGAAATTTCTTAATTTTTATGTTTATTTTCGTTATTTAAGAGTTTTCAATGGTATGTTGTCCATTTAATTGATTTTGGGGTATTTTGGCTATATTGGATGTTTCATGTATATTTTGGAAATTTTGGGAGGCTTAAAGGAAAATTTTGATTATTTTAGTTGTTTCAGTCTTTTAGAGTGGGTGTTTTGGTTTTTGAACGTTTTTGGTGCCAAGGGGTATTTGGGTAAATTTGATTTATTTATTTATTTTTTTTTAGAGAGGGGAGGTGTTGGGTATTTTTTAAGTCATTCAAGTGATTTGGGAGATTTTAGACTTTTTAGGGGTCTTTTAGTTGATTTAGAGTGTGTTTTTTTAGGGGGACGGAGATATTTTGGTAATTTAGGAGGCTTCGAGAACTATTGTAGGTATTTCGATGTAGTTTACTTATTTTCATTAATTTTAAGGTATTTTGGATATCTTTGGGATATTTTATAATTTTAAAGTTTTATTTAGATATCTTAGTAATTTTTAAGGATTTAGACGATTTCAGGGGTATTTTGGTAATTTTAGATGTTTCAAGGTTATTTTGTTTTATTTGAAAGTTTTAGAGCATTTTGGACATTTTACGGTTATTTTGATCATTTTAAAGGTTTTTGGTGTATTTTGGGCAATATGGTGGTTCCATATGTTTTTTTTTTTCCTGTTCATATATATATATAAATATATATATATATATATATATTTTTTCTTTTTCTTTTTCTTTTTAAGTTGGGTTACTTTATTCACTTTTAGGATTTAGAGATTATTTTGATCATCTGGATGTTTCGATGTTATAATGGTCATAGTTGAGTTTTTGAGGGTGCTTTGGCCATTTTTAACAATTTTGCTTTATTTTGGTTAGTTTGGAATTTTAAGGGGTATTTTGGTAATTTCATATGTTCCCTAGAGTTTTTTTTTTGGATGTTTCAAGGGTATAGAGATCATTTTGGAGGTTTCAGTTGTATTTTGGTGTTTTAAGGGGTATTTTGGACAATATGGGGATTTTAGGGATATTTTGACCTTTTTTTTTTTTTTTTATATATATAGTGTTTTTATAGGTATTAGATCATTTTGAAGTCTTATAAAAAAAAATCATTTTGAAGGTTTTTAGGAATATTTTAGTCATTTTTGATATTTTAGGGTATTTTGGTAGTTTTATCCTAGAAGAATTTTGTAAGTACAAGTTAGTAGTGGACAATTTTTTATTAGAAAAAATTATCACATTCCCATGATTATGTAAGATAATGTAACCATCATTTAATGTTGTAATCACATTACAAGGTAATGTGAAGCTTTTGGTTATATTACATTACCGTAGAGTTGTGTATAAATAATAAATAAACTAAACATCGTAATATTCACCATTCTTGTAATGTTGAGGCAATATTTGCTACATTGTGACAAACAAAACACCCAATACAGTAAAGTGTACGATGATAAAGTCTATAATTTTTGTTTATGAAACCAAATAATGTTGTTAATTAATTCGTAATGACAAACTCAAAACACATACACAATTATATATATATATTGGTTATGCTAGTGGTTTCCAAGGTTTTTTTTTTTTTTGGTCATTTAAAGGTTTCATGGGGGTATTTTACACATTTTTAAAGTTTCAAGGGGTTTATTTATCTATTATTATTTTGGATGTTTTAAGATTATTTTTTACATTTTTTAGGTTTTCAGGGGTGTGTTGGCCATTTTAGATGTTTCAAAGGTATTTTAGATGTTCCAAGGGTAAATTAATCATTTTGGAGGTTTTTATGGTATTTTAGTAAATTTGGGGGTTTTAGGGATATTTTGGTCTTAAGACTTTAGTGTTATTCTTGTCTTTTTAAAATTTTTGTAGATATTTAGGTATTTTTGGAGCTTTTCAAGGATATTTTAGCCACTTTTTTAATGTATGGGGATATTTTGGCCATATAATCCAATAAATTGTTTTTAGTTAACATTTGTATTGCTGTAAAATATTTTCAAATGTAATTTTTTTTTTCATTTTGATAAAAATATTTTCAAGCGTTTTATATGACATGTAAAATTTCCAAGCACATACCACCAAAATTGGTGACTCAACTACCAGACCGCGATTTCAACAACCTAGCCACTAAATGGGAAGAGACAGGGGTGGAACTAGGATATATATATATATATATATATCTTTTTTTGGAGGGGTCAAGGTAAAACTATCATATTGATTTGCAATTCATGAAAAATTCAATGTAATATATAAAACATGAGAAACTTATGGGGAAAATAAGTGAATAGTGGTGGAGGAAGAGGCTGAGGGGGTCCAAACAACAGATATGAGACGTCATAATGGATACCATTACAATGGAGTTAGCACTCATAGTTGTAAATTAAATCTATAAAAAGATATATTATTAATAGAAAATAAATATAACTAAAACATTATAAGCAACCATAAAAGAAATAGAATTTAAATTTTATGGAATTAGACTACCATGTTCCAAAGTAAATTCAAAATTACTTTTGTACCTCTCAACTAAATAGAAATTGAACTAAAACAAACATGATAAATAAATATGAATTGAGCTAAAGTAGAAATGAAAAAGGAAAAGTAAAATTTTACAACTCTCTAGATTTGCACAGCTTTAAATAAGAAAACTCTTTATTAAGAAAGATAGAGTTAATTAGAATGTGACTATGTGAGAGTCTTTTGGGTGGTTAGAACGTGGAAGGATACTATAAGAGTTTTAGGAAAGAATGATGACAAAGATACCATAAATTTTACTACATAATACTTACAAATTGATATGTCACTAATCATAATAAAGAAATTTAAAAAACTATTAATTAAATTGTTGAAATGGTGAGAGACCGTGCCCCCGGCCCGTTTTTAGGTGTGTTGGGCCAAACCCACGTAAATGGGAGGAGTCATGTTATTGCCTCTCAAAATAGAGGTTTGATTGATTATATTTTCTTCTTTAGATTAAGGGTTTTACAATGGAGTCGCCGCTTACTTAATTATTAGAATAAATAAGAAAACCAAAACTGAAAAATTCCTCATTTTATTAATTTAAAATTGAATTTACATTGATCATAGAAAAATTACATCGCTTTGGTCTTAGATACAATCTAAGATAAAGTACATGGCTTTGTTTCCTAGTTACAATCTACAAATTGACAATTACAAGAATAAACAATGATCTATCAACCCTTGATCTAGGCTCGGAGGTTATGTTACAAGGTTGGACGATGCATCCACCTTGCCCGGTGAAACCAGTCTTCTAGACTATGATGGCTAACATTCATATCACATTATCCAATATGTTATCAATCAATTTGCATGTTGAATTTAATGTGTGTGCATGTGATAAACCCTAATTCAATTTATTAGGCTTTTCATTTGGATTGAAAAATAAATTCTAATGAATGTGTGTGGATGGTGATATTTTTAGATTCAAGGATTTGAAAGAATTATGAAACAAACATCTTTTTCATGTTTTTTATGTGGATTTAAGATCAAAACTAGTGTTATGCATGAATATGTGATGAACAACCAAGAACATGTGAAGAACACATAAGAACATTTAAGAACATTCAAACATATTCAAGGGAATTTAAATAATTACTATCATGCTTTAATCTTAAATTCCCATCATGGCAACATAAAAAAACAAGTTAGGGAAAGAGATTATACATTCACGCAAGATCCATACGGTGGGGGAGGAAACTCTTAGTGGAGGTCCTAAAGGTGGAGGAAAAGAAGAGCTAGGAGAGGGAGAGTGAGTCTCACTCAATACCTTGAGTTTCAAGAAGACCAAGATATGACAAGACTACTCTACTTCACTAGAACTCAAGAGAGGAGAAGAGATGAGGTTTTTTGTGTGTCTTGGAATGGAAGAGAGGGGGGTTTATATAGTAGTAGTGGAGAAAATATGAACGGAAGGTCATTTAATGAGGGTTGGCAAAAAATCATGAACCTAGACCTTATTTTAGCCTTTGGGCAAATCTAGTGCATTAAATGTAGAGATTGGTGGGAGTGAGGCGCAAGCAAAATTCGGTTTTCCCGTAGTTACTAACAGCTTGTAGAGGAAAATTCGAAAAATCATACCTTACTCAATTCTGATTGGAATTGTCTTGTTCTTGTGCTCAATTGAAGCCCCAGATGTCTAGTTTCTGGGAAAATTAACCTCATTCATAGATTCAAAATATTCTGAGTGATATCAATGAAATGGTGAGCAAAGGTCATTTGTTAGAAAACAATTTCAGCACAATTAGTATTAATAGGTCCCAAATTAGTTTCCAATAACATTAATAGGCTCCAATCACTCCTATTTCAGACTTAATTAGTTCCAAATTTACTCTAATTAAAAGATAATTGCACAAATTACTCATTGAATAATTAATGTTTAATTATCTAGTTAATTAGGTGTGTGCAACCTTTCCATAAAATGTAGTCCTAACCAATCAAATTATGACACATCATTAATGTCAAATTGATTATAATTATAATCAATTGAAATCAATTGTTCATAATAACATATAGTCAGACTCAATTAGTGATAGTGCATCTCGGCCATTAAAATTTGATTTGATGATAACTTTCAACTTGGTGGTCCGATTAGGGCTTATGACCAGTCAATTTAATCGTTACAACATCAAGGTCATTTTGATGAAATGAAATTAAGGATTTAATGGCCGCAATTAAGATGAATATTTCCAAGGTGAAATTCTCCTTTTACCCTCCATATGAGGTTAAATGCAGGTTGCAAAATCGGGTGTTAACAAAATCTAGAAATCGCTTTTATTGACACGTCAATTTGTAAACATTTGTAGATAGAATTTGTAGTTGGTTTAACATTATTCTTTTTAAAAAGTTAAATTTACGACGTAAACAATAATAGTTATGGGTAAAATTTAGTACAAGCTAAGGGTAAAAATTAGTAAAAATTATAGGATATGAGTTTAGAGGAGAATGGAAAGACTGCTGAAAGGAATTGGTAATTGGGAGACCAAATGGTTGACATGCAAGGAAAAAGGAGGGGGGGGGGGGGAGAATCTTTGTCCATTGGGGGTCATGTCTTTGAAAACAATGTTGGGTTATAGATTGACCCCAATAAATTAATTCAATTACCCAATTTGACTAAATTAATTCAATTACCCAATTACATGCAAATTATGGAGGCACACACAAATCACCATATAAACTAAAGTGCAACAGAAAATAAACTTGACATGGTGATTTGTTGACAAATGGAGAAAACCTCCCATAAGGAAAAAATCCCACCAGGTGATTTTCAGATCACCACTCTCAAAATCATTAATTAAGAATCAAACGGTTACAAGTACAAGAAATCTTACCACTACGTTAGACTATCCTGAAGTACTAACCTATAGTTGAATCTTCACTTCTATCCCCAATTGGACTTGATCTTGTAGAGACTTATTCCTTTGCATGGATCCCAATATGTGACTAACTTCCTAACAACTAATGTTTGTCGTTGGATGCAAAGTTCTTCACATTGATACACATTGAAGATCTAGAAGCATTTGGTTACAAAGCCTTTAAGGAACATAAGAACGCAATGGCTTCTCCAAAAGTGTATAAGTTCTCTAATTAAGTCCCTTTATCTTGTGATGACCTTAAAATAAAGCATTTATACCCTCTAAGAGTTTAGTAAATGAAACCCTAGCAGTCCAAGTCATCATGGGCCCAAAATCTGATTTGGGAATTCTGGATCTCCACAACTCGATAGTGTTGGGAAAAAACATTTTTGTATCACATACAAAGCATACGTAGCAGAAAATTAACGGATCTACTTCATTCGCAATAAATAACATGCACTATGAAAGTTTCAGAATTTAAGAACAAGAAAGCGTACCTTGGTGCGGTGAAATTCAAAACCAAAAATCAAAAGTTCTTGGGAAGACTTTTAATCTTCACTCCAATTCCACTTAATGCCCAAGATGTGTGGTCTCTCAATCAGTTTCTAAGGAGAGAACAAGGGAGTGTCCAACACTCACATGCAAACCATTTCATTTCTTGTGTAATCTTGATTAAAAACACTTATGAAATGACTCATGAAAAAGACTTATGAAATTCTATATGTTTTTCTCCTTATATACAACTGATTATCTAATTAGGCTAGCCTTTTGGGCCATTCCAATTGGGCTCTAGTGTGTGGCTTGGAGTGGGATCAAAAGGGAACAAATAAGACTCTAGCTCCAATGGGCCTTGGGCTTTTCTGTCAACTCTTGACAAGTCCAAAGTTACCATTAATTATATTCAATACCACTATATGAATATAATTGCACTCTAGGCCTTATTAATAAATTATATCCTAAGACTTTATTATACATGCAACCCCTTCATTAAAATATTCGTAGTAATACAAAGTCATGAATATAGACTGCTACTTTGAAGATTACTATATCTTAATCCTTGAGTACCCGGTTTAATCCTTAATGTTATTCATCATATATTTATGAAATCCAATTCCATAAATATATACTTTAGTAACTTCTTACTAAAGTGGTTGGGCCCAACTCTCTGAATAACTAATCCCATTAAACTTATTTCAAGGGAATATTTTATATCTCCGTTAAGAGATTATGAATTCCATCTTGAGAATATATGTTCCATCAACACTAAATGCGGCTGCCCAACATACTAAGGTTTTGACCGTAACTTATAGATCTCACTCCTGATATATCAAAGCAACCTACATCTCATGATCAGGTCCATTATTCTCTCAGGATTTAGAGTTGATGTAAATAGAAGTCGTGAGATTTATTATTCATTTGACATTTATTAGGAGAATAATAAATCTCACAGCGGTATATGTCTTAACTCTTAAAACATATCAACATACCAACTAGAAATCTCCATTTCCATGATCAAGACAAATCATCTTAGTTGATATGTTATAGTATTCGCAGATGAAACGCCCAATTTCATCACCGACTACGAACTAAACTTTTGAGTTTACAAAGAACTTGTGATTTTTATCTTCTGTGACTAAATCACATAAATCACATACGATGCATCTCATGGACTAAGATAATGTCCCATTAGTTCATTTATAGATAGTCTCATATAATTAAACAATTTAATTATTTATGACATGCCAATAAATTCGATTTTAGGACATAAACGCCAACAGATAGATCAAGAGGTATTGAGACTAGTATTGAGGTCCATTTATTCTTTACAGATGCTAGTATCTAGCTAGTGTTGAAACTAGTGTCTAGGGGTCACAATTCGTGTTCGCGTATCGAGTTCATGTCGTGTCAACTTATAAGTATCCGACTATGGGTTAACACTAACCCAACATGTTTATTAAACGGGTCAAGATTCATCAACCCTAACACGACCCATTTATTAAATGAGTTAGTCGTGTTGACCTGTTTATCAGATTTTATCAAAATGAAAAAAAAATTATGAAAAACAAATAAATAAATTTTTTTAAGATAAAATTCAGAATTAATGAGTAACTGCATCACAAATAATTATTCAAAACTACAGCATATCTCCATATCACAAATAATCAATCACATTATATCAAAGAAAGTAAACCACAACAACTAGTAAGTTTATATACCTAGGATTTGAAGGGTATATTAGTAAAATGTCATTTACTTAAACGGATTAGACGGATCAAACGGGTTCCATATATTGAACACTAACCCAACCTATTTGTTAAATGGGTTTGAATGTTCAATTAGTGTGTAAAACACTAATGAATATTTAGACCCCCAATTTCAAATTAACCAACACTAGCTTATACTCAAACAATAAATGTGCTGAATGTTAAGTACAAGCAATACCCAAATAAACAAACTACTCTAAGCCATAATTAATCACAACACGGTAGCAATTAAACAGCAAGAGTAAGGGTTAGAGAGATGCAAACACAAAGATAACACTGGCACGTGTTATTAAATAGTAAACCGAAGAACTCGGCGAAAAACCTCCCTGCCACCCTCCAAGTGGTCAAATGATCCACTAAAGAATAAACTTGGGATAGATGAATAGCAATAGACCCTCCAAGCTTAATCTACCCAATGCACCTAAGCCCTCCAAGCTTCTTGCTCCAACAGGGTTACGCCGAACCTTGTCTTCTTTAGCTTACCGGATCCCATAATAAGCTCAATGCATTAACTAAACAAGTTGGTCCTCTCTGAACTACTTCCCAAGCACCAAAATACCTCCTCATTGATATGGGTATGGTGAGATAAGGATTTGGCTAATGTACCTCTCAAGAATATGTCAATGGAGAGGGTGAGGGTAGAGGAATTTTGAGAATTAAAAGGCAAAGATTGTGGATGAGTCAATCTTAGTTTTCTCTAGGGTTTCTCTCTCAAAATTCTCTCTAGAAGCTCTCAATATTTCGTGGGTATAAGGGTATTTATAGTAGGGTACATGAGGGATGTGAAAGGTTAGTTTTCATCCAAACAGGGCATTTTGGCAACTTGACCTCGCAACTGGAACAAGTTGCGAGTTTGAGTTGTGAGATAACTTCCAAGTCAATCTGTCATTTTTGTCCTGTAGTGCTCTAGCTGTCGTGACTCTTCAGTTCCCTGCATGCTTCACACGTGTGTCACTTTGGCGACTTGCCAGTCGCGAGATCCAGTCGCGAGACTCCTTTGAGTGCATGCATCTTGAGTTTTCTTCACACTCTCTCACACACTATCCTTACATAATTCCCACCTAAATACAGGGTGTCTAGTTGCTAAAATAGAAGCAAATTTGGCATGAAATAAAACCAATACATTATTGAATAAATTCAACCTTACAATCTTCCCCGTTGGCTATTCCGTGACAAAACCCTAAAATAGACTCTAGACTTAAAATGTGAGTTGGGAACAATTGCCAAACTTCACTTACACCTAACTCTAGATTTTGTGAAGTTCTTGAACCATACGGACAAGTTACCTGAAAACAATAACATAATAGGATCATTGTAAGCAGAAACCTTGAAATGCATATGGAGCAAGTACAATGCGATCAAACAACAAAGAATAAAGCAATAAAGCATGGCTTGACCAAACAAGAAAAATCACTATAAATAGTGACTACAATGATCATTCAGACATGGAATGAACATCCGAACATGCAAACTAATAGGCCCAATGCAAAGTATCATTTGCATGTCTAACACTCAGCCGATACAAAAACACAAAGGTAGATGCATCAAGGATACAAGATCCAACACGGGCACAAGAGTGGAGTACTAAAGAAAATGCATAACATTGACTAAAAGTACTAAGCTACAAAAGCAAAGGTATAAATTAAAGCATTGTTTAAATAGCTAAAACTTTCAAGCATTCATAACACACCATAGTCAAGTATTTAAAAAAAAAAAAATACTAGAGTCATAGAGTATGAAAAAAACCAAACTAAAGTACTTAAATAAGTGCTAAGAAAACCCATAATTGAAACCAAAAAAAAAAAAAAAAACTTGAACCATAAAAACTATAAAAGCTTATAAAAGTTCTCCCTCTTAAGGTAAGGCTCCCCTTTTTTATTGGAATGGCCAAAAGGTTAAGGCTGTCTGTGAAGCTATCAAACTTGGCTGTGAGCAAGTTGATTTGTTCCTGAATGTCAACCTATTGGAGTGCTCATTTTGGACTTCTCTCAAGCCATTAATCCTCTCTAGAATGATCTAAAAAGCATCTGGAGGGACTGCTGAAGATGAGGCTCTACTCCTTTTACCACGACTTCGAGAAGTTAATGGTTGTCCTGCTTTAGTCTTGGTGTCCATAGGCTCTCCTTGTGCGGGATCAACCTCTTCTTCATCACCCGGAAGTCGAACTTTGATCTTTTCAATTGTTAGAGCATTGATAGCCAGAGGAGAAGGCATAAGACTGATATCTTGGGGAGTTTCCACACCTTTTGCATGAAGAATCCTCATGATCAGACTAGGGAAGATCAGCTTTGCCCTTAAGGATGTCCTTGTTTCATTGGTGATGATGTTGAATGCATAAGAACTGATGTCAATGTAGATATTTTTCCCGAATCTCCATGAGAAAGATGGCTTTGGCATTGTTGATGGTGGTCATCTTCTTCACCGGGTATAGATTGAACGTCATGATGCATGTGAGACATCGCAAATCTAGTGGAAAACTAGCAGTTTTGAGGCATCTCCCTTTTCTAACTCCACTAATGTGGGACTGAATCGTTTCTATGGAGAGCATTCTGTCCTTGAAGTGAGTGAGGTCATGTTCCACATCTCCAAATCCAAGAACATCATCAACGTCCTCCACTTCAATGGTGAATTCATGGCCTCTAACACAACAATCTATGACATCCTCTCATACTATGGCATTGGCGTAGAATTCCCAAATTAGTGGTTCACAAACCCTAGGGAGATCACCAAGAAGCTTTTCCTAGCCTCTCTCTTCAAAGCAACTTGGGGTGAAGGAGTCCTTAAGATCTACAAGGTCCACAAACCGCGCTTGGATGATTAGAGTCTTCTCAAATTGCCGGTTGTATCGCTCAAAGTGTTGGGTGGAGTGAAAACGGGTATTGTCCATTTTCTTCCTCTTGTCAGTGCATTGTGCAGTGGTTTTCTTCTTTGGAGTCATCTATAAAAATAGAGAAAGCAAGTACCAAAAAACAGAGCACAAAATGTGACAGCAAATTTGATTAGTAACGCATTAGTACCAGCACAATGAACATTGAATAAAATCCCAAAAATAGAAATTTAAAGAGATAACTAAAAAAATAAAGACATGTGAAGACATATAGTATCAGACCATGATAGAATCATGACATTAAGCACTCAATCATGTCAAAGTGTGTGTGTGTGTGTGTGTGTGTGCGCGCGCGCGCATTTAATGCAAATGTGTGCAAATTAGGGCAAAGTGGAAAACCACATAATCATATGTTGTTTCAAGATCAAAGAAACATAATTATCCCTATAATCTCTTTATTCTATGAAATCCAAAAAAAAATATCTAAGAGATATTTCGTCATGAACACGATATGCACACAATATTTTGTCATGGTATAACGCACAAAAATGAAGAACAATTATGTAAAGCATGTAGAATAGGCATTATACTAACAACATCAACAATACACATAAACCAAAGTCAACAAAACATCATCAAAACCATATTCAAACATCATATTATCAAAACTCATCATACACAGAATCCAAGAAATCTAGGGCTAAAAACATGACATACATTAGAAATAAAAGAAAACCCATACCTTTTCTTAAAGAGTGATGAAGGATTGATAAAGAAAATGGAGGTTTTGGAAGTGAGAATGGAGGTTTTGGAAGAGGGAGAGGCAGACAAGAAAAAGTGTGTGTGCGTGATGCAAGGGAAAACTGAAAAGTTTTAGAAAATTTTCAAGGATTTAACCCTATTTGTGCAAAATACGCAATTTTCGCGATTGGAATGAGTCGCGAGCAAGTCACCAAGTCTAGTCACCAAAATCCCTTGACACAAATTTTGAAAATTTTGTCTAAATGTTTTTCACGACTGGGAAGTCCACTCGCGAGCAAGTCACGAAGGGAGTCGCGAACCATTCTATGTAAACTCGCGACTAGAGCTTCTACTCGCAAACTAGTTGCCAAACTGAGCCGCGAAAATGTTATAAACCTAGAAATTTTGAAATTTTTCTAAGTCTTTTCCACGACTAGGGGACTGACCCGCCAAAGAGTTGCAATAGCTTCTAAGTAAGCTCACGACTGGATTGACTCGCGAGAATGAGTCGCCAAAACAGAATTGCACAGATTTTGGAATTTTTGATATTTTTCAAAACAAAATACTTTCCAAAAACAACTAAAATATTCAAAAATCTTTTTGTGTTTGATAAACGTATGATTGAACATGTGCAACACACTTAATCAAGCACAATCACACAAATGAATAAGACATTCATTGAACATAAACAAGTGTGATGTGAGTGGATATCAAATATGAGATAGTCCTTAGTCTAATGTGAAGCTTCAATGATCAATTCAACCAAGACATACCCAATTAGCAATAGGAAGAGTGACCAATCTCAATTATAGAAGTATGTATATATGACCTCCCACAAAACTTGATTACATAACATTGAAGCTTTTCATTTGGCTTCTTACAATTCATGACATTTGATCATTCTTGAACAATACATCTCATTTTGAGATCGATGCCTTAAATTTTGATATTTCAAATTGATGAATAAGCCTTTGGCTTTTGGGCACCATACATTTTCATTACAAGTTGTTTTCCCTTTTTCCTAGTCAAATACTGGTATGTGCGACGACTTTTGTAGCTCATGATCTCTTTTCGAAATTTAACAATGGTTGAGCTATATTCAGCAAAAACATAAAGAGTGGGAAGATATATAAGCACAAGTCTATGCATGTCTCAAGATCAACAAAACCATTGATTAATCATTCATGACAAGGTTTAAGATCTATTTACAACAATCACATAGATGTCAAGATTTTTTCCCACAATGATATAAGTGCATAGAGAATAAGCTACACTCGTAAATGCACAAAGCCATTTGAACGAAAGTACAAGGCAAAACATGCATGTGACAAAACACAATAATACCGATCAAACATTTTAGATTTCCTACTTTTTATGTGTTTTTGGATTTTTGACACAAAAACAAGTAAAGATTAATAAAAAAGAAACAAACACTCAAAGAATTAAATAACAACAAACAAAATAGTAAAAAACATGCTATACATGTACCCAACAAAGTAGTGTGTGCTATACACAAGTGAGATCAAATCCAGATAAATAAGTAAAGCACACATCACACATGAGATTCAAGAAATTGTACCAACGCCGATGGTCTTACGGAGTGATTCAAATTGTGGACCATCGAGAGGTTTGGTGAAAATGTCTGCCTTTTGGTTGTCCGTATGTATGAATTCAAGACACACAACTTTATCTTCCACCAAATCTCGGATGAAGTGGTAACGTATCTCTATGTGCTTCGACTTTGAATGCTGAACCAAATTCTTGTGAGGTTTATAGCACTGGTGTTGTCACAAAACACACACATTGTATCTTGAGGAATCCCGTAGTCGTGAAGCAGCTTCTTCATCCAGAAAAGTTGTGTGCAGCAGCTCCCAGCAGCTATGTACTCTGCTTCTGCCGTAGAGAGGGACACCAAATTTTGTTTCTTGCTTATCCAAGAGACAAGGTTTTTACCAAGGTAGAAACAGCCACTTGAGGTACTCTTCCGATCATCCACACACCCAGCCCAAATTGCATCTAAATAACCCGTAAGGCAAGCGTTTGAATCCTTTGAGTACCACAAGCCATAATCCGATGTGCCATTGACATATCATATGATTTGCTTTACAACAGTTAAGTGGGATTCCTTCGGGGCAGCTTGATATCGAGCACAAACTCCCATGCTAAAAGCAATATCCAGTCTACTTGTCGTAAGATAGAGTAAACTCCCAATGATGCTCCTATACAAAGTTGGACTCACTTCTACCCTAGAAGGATCAAGATTAAGCTTGGTAGATGAACTCATGAGAGTGGAGGCATGCTTTTTGGAATCTAATCCAAACTTCTTGACAAGGTTTCTAGCATATTTTTCTTGTGAAATGAATATGCATTCTTATGTTTGACTTGAAGACCCAAGAAAAATGTAAGCACCCCCACCATACTCATCTCAAATTCTTTCTTTATCTCCTCGGAGAACTTTATAGCTCGAGCATCAGTGGTAGCTCCAAATACTATGTCATCAACATATACTTGAGCCATGAGAATGTAGTTCTCACCATTCTTGATAAATAGAGTCCGGTCGGCATATCCTCTTTTGAAGTATTCATGGACTAAGATAATGTCTCATTAGTTCATTTATAGATAGTCTCATATAATTAAAACAATTTAATTATTTATGACATGACAATAAATTGGATTTTAGGGCATAAACCCCAACAATCTCCTACTTGCCCTCAAAGAAAATTTACCATATATCTGACACTTATCTCCTTTTAGAGTAATTCATAGTCACTCTAAGACAAGGTTTGGAAACAAGTTTCAGTCAGATTTATTGCATATAGTATCTTTTCTACTACTACTTCTCATGTACTCATATCTCTCTAATGAGATAATATTTACGCTTAATGTGTATCTTCACCACCAAAGATGACACATATCTTGAAGTTCAACTTCATGAATCACAATCAAACTACAAGTCAGCATTTGTGCATCTAGTAACCATCAAAACCTCACTTTTGTGGACAAGCATATAATCCCTCATTCTCCCTCTCATTCTCCCAAGATATTTATGTATATGCTTTACTCCCACTAAATTAAGTGATCTTTGATTCAATTGATATTTGCATACTATGCCCACCGCAAAATAGATTTTTAGCCTAGTATATAGCATAGCATAAAGACTTCCTATTGACATGGTATTAGGAACCATCTTAATATGCTCTTCTTTTTATATGTCTTAGGACTATAGTCCTATATAAAGGAACTTCAAATTTAAAAGGAAAGAATCTTTTCTTAAAGTATTACATGCTATTCTTGGCTAGAATCTAATCTATTTAAGTAGTTTGAGATAGATTCAATATCCTAATTTTTTTTGAATTTTAACAAAGTTTAAATTCTTAGGATCTGACTAGTCTTTCCCAAGTACTTTATATCAAATTGGATAAGACAACAAAAAACTCCATTGATGACAATAACTCTACATCATTCTAAATGATTAGAATATCATCAACATGCATTAAGAAATCTATTATTCTATAGAGCTTTTACACACATAAGGCATTTTAATACTTGATCAAATTCAAACAATTTGATTACTTGATCAAAGATGATATATTATGATTCAGATGCTTGCTTTAGTCTATAAATAGAATTTAAGCAACTTGCATATTAAACACTACTGTTTCTTTGTTATGTACAAGTCTAGTTACATCATATAGATGTCTTCCTCAAGATTGCTACTAAAAGATGCTTTCTTGATATCCATTGCCATATTTCATCCAAATGAAATATAAAAATCTTTTCATAATTGAACCATTTCTTTCTAAATAAATCTTTTCGCCACTAGTTTTAACTTTGAAGGTTTGCACCTTCAAATCTATCACTCTTATTTACTTGTAGACCTATTTGAAAATAATAGGCTTAATGCCATTAGGCACCTCTACAAATTCTAGACTTTAAATAGAACCCAGTTCTATTTACATAACCTTGATCCAGTAATCTATATTCATATCATCTATTGCCTTTATGTAGGACCGGGGACCAAATTCATATCCTTTTGGAATGACTTCAAAAGTTTATCCCAAAAGTATGAATTTATTTGGTAATTGATAATCCTCCCACTACGATATTGTACCGGTGTAGTAGCTATACATTTAGAATAATGTCTTGTGGTATATCTAATACAACCACCTCATTTCTAAATGTATTTTATAGTTGTCTTCCAACAAATTCTGACATTTTTCATCTAGAACAACTATACGTTTAGCCTTAAGATTATTCACATAGTCATCATCGAGAACTTTGTATTTGTACTATACAAACATCTTGTTTTCTTTATGACTACTAAAAAAATCTTTTGCAATTCTTTTCGGATACCCATCATAAACATACATTTTTCTATCCTTTGATTTCAATTTTTCAGACTTTCTTTCTAGCATAAGTGCTAGACATCTCTAAAAATTGAAGTATCATATACTAGGTTTTCACCAAACCACGATTTGACAAATTTCTTAGGAACAAACTTTTGAAATCAACTTTAGAAAAGTATAGTAATTATTAGAGTATATTTCCAAAAGAAATAAGCAAATGGAAATACTTATCATGTAGTTTACTATTTCTAAAAGATTCTTATTCCTCCTTCATGCATGTATTGACTTAAAGAAGTCATTGAAACTATATTCCTTTACAATAAAGGAGTCCAATCAACTTTAGAAAAAGTATAGTAATTATTAGAGTATATTTCCAAAAGGAATAAGCAAATGGAAGTACTTATCATGTACTTTACTATCTCTAAAAGAGTCTTATTCCTCCTTCATGTATCTACTGACTTAAAGAAGTCATTGAAACTATATTCCTTTACAATAAAGGAGCCCTAGATCATATTATCCTCTAAAAATAATTCATAGAATGGGAATATAATAAAATAATGTTTCTAAAAGGCCATCTTTCACCAATCTTGAATATCATTTAGATTAATACGATCTAGACATAAGTGCCAAAACATACAATAACAAAGGATGTACACTTTCTCTTTAAAAAGTAAAACAGGTAAATTTTCATCTAGAAGACAATCATGGACAACGCTTAGCTTTACCAAAACAGAAACACTTTCCTTTTGGTCATACTTTTGAGTCTTAATTTCCTTTTGGCAACTATTAGGGCAACTTGTTTGTCCAACTGTTTGGTATTATAATTCCTCTTCTTACTACCTTTACCTTTCGGTTCAGGCTAAGAATTTGAATTAAATCATATTGATCCTAGCTTTAGCTTGTAGGATGTCTTCCGTTGCATAGAACTCACTCATTAATTTAGATAATATAAAAAGAATTTGTTTTCAAAACAATCTAAATTGATCAAATGATTCTAACAAGGACTTGTGGATCATATCCAAATAAGACTAACATTTAATCTCTACACCCAAGAATTCCAATTCATTTTAAAAATAAAATATTTTCAAAAAATGACATAGAATTAGAACTCTTTACGCTCTTCTTAACACTCAATATGAGTCATACCAAACATCTCATCTAGACTTAATATAAAGTCTAAGTCTAGTACTAACTCTTGCATCTCATGTTGTAGCACAATTGAGATAGAAGCCAATGTAACATTTTAGCATTTCAATGGAAACTATGATCACATCATAAGCTAACGTCCATAAATGCTTCATGTATAGGAAATTATGACAATGCTAAATCGAAACATAATTATGTACTTCAGCTCCTTTAAGCACCATGTCCAAAATTATTTCTTAGCTAATGTGATTCAATTAAAATAGTAGCTAGAGAACAAAATTTATGACAACTTTATTTTGAGACTATGAAAATAATTACAAGGACAATATATTTTGGTAGAAAGTTTATTATAAACACATTAATTGGTTGAGAACTAATCTCATTATTAGTGCTATCATGATAACTCTTATCATACACTAACAATATGCAGTATTACCTTCAGCCTCTAAGTAATAATGACATAGCTCCTTTGGGTGGTTAACATTACATTTAGTCTAGTGTACACCATTATCTAGAATAATGTGTAGCCACATTACATCTCCCTTTATAGTGTTTAAAACCTGTAGTACCATAAAACAAAACACCTTACTTTGGGATCGCAAGGCATATACGCCAAAACGAGGTGCTTGTTCACACTATTTTAAACGAGTAAATTCAATCTTGTAGTACTATGAAATAAACACCCTCCTTTGGGATCGCAAGGCATATACACCAAGACGAGGTGCTTATCCACACTACTATGAACCGATAATGGAGGCTATGAGATTCAACCCTTGTATCTCTCTCCCACTGGAAATTTTAAAACAAGTGGATTGTCATGAAACCGTTGTGATCTAATCACAATTTTAACCCTACACATCAACTGTGTTTAATTGTTTAAATTCAATGTGATGTTACTAAGTCATGTCACAAAAGCGTAACGAACAGTCATGTAATCACAAAGAAGTTTAACCTTGAAATCCGTGAAATAAATACCCTCCGTATGGAATGTAAGACTCAAAGTCAAGATAAGGTATCTATTCACATTACAATAAACTAAACAAATTGGTTATTTCGGCACTCCTACACATTATTTGGGTTTTTCTTTAAATAATTGTGATCCCATCACAACTAATAACCTTGCACTTGATAAAGACTCTAATCTTATTAGAATCACTAACTAAAATGGAAGTCCTAAACTATTTAAGATTCCTTAAACACTAATGAATCAAAAAATTAGTTATATAGAACTCTACCCTTAACTTATTTGATTAAGAATTCTAATCTAATTAGAAACTATATACCTTTTAATTAAGCTTTAATCTCATTAAAACTTCTAATTAAAATAAATTAAGGACTTTTAATCACACAACAATTCCAATCTCATTGAATGTTTCGTAAAAGACAAGTCCCAAACTATTTAGGACTAAAAGTTCTATTTAATTAATATCTTTGATCTCATTAGGTCTTTTAGTTAGAACCATATGTAATATCATCACACACAACCTTACTCTTTATGCATTTGAAAACACTTAGAAAAAATTCAAAATTCCCTTCAAATGCATTTTTGCGAGAATCTCGCTACTAAGCTCTTCCCGCGAGAATTAGAGTGTCCAACACTCACATAGAAACCGTTTTCATGTACTTGTTATTCCAAAATTCTGTATATTTCTCTCCTTATAACTGATTATCTAATTGGGCTAGCCTTTTAGGCCTTTCCAATTGAGCTTTAGTATGTGGCTTGGAGTGGGACCAAAAGGGAACAAATAAGACACTAGCTCCAATGGGCCTTAGGTTTTTCTGTCAACTCTTAACAAGTCCAAAGTTATGATTAATTATATTTAATACCACTATATAAATATAATTGCACTCTAGGCTTTATTAATAAATTATATCCCAAGACTTTATTGTATATGCAACTCCTTTATAAAATATTCGTAGTAATACAAAGTTATTAAAGTAGACTATCACTTTGTAGATTACTACATCTTAATCCTTGAGTACTCGGTTTAATTCTTTTAAAGTTATTCATCATATATTTATGAAATTCAATTTCATAAATATATACTTTAGTAATTCCTTACTAAAGTGGTTAGGTCTAACTCTCTAAATAACCAAACCTATTAAACTTATCTCAAGGTAATATTTTATATCTTAGTTAAGAGACTATAAATTCTATTTTGAGAATATATGTTCTATCAACACTAAATGTGGTTACCCAACATACTGAGGTTTTGACCGTTAATTTAGATCTCACTCCTGATATATCAGAGCAACCTACACTTCATGATCATGTCCATTATTCTCTCAAGATTAAGAGTTCATGTAAATAGAAGCCGTGAGATTTATTATTCATTTGATAGTCGTTAGGAGAATAATAAATCTCATAGCGGTCCAGTTCAATATGTCTTAACTCTTAAAACATATCAACATATCAACTAGAAGTCTCTACTTCCATGATCAAGACAAATCATCTTAGTTGATATGTTATAGTCTTCACAGATGAAATGCCCAAATTCATCACTGAATACAAACTAAAATTCTGAGTTTACAAAGAACTTGTGATTTATATTTTCTATGACTTTTCACATAAATCACATACTATGCATCTCATGGACTATGTGATAATGTCCAAATATTCATGTTACCATTATTTTAGATAATAATAAAAAAGATTTATTAATTACAACATTAAGTCATACATAATGTCATACATAGCATCATACAATAAGATTTAAAGGCACTAATCCCAACACTTATAACTCTAATTAAGGTTGATAGTTTTTATTTTTTAAATATGTGTTTTGGTATTTTGTGTTTGTGTGTGTGTTTTTGTTTTCCCACCACAAAGTCTTCTCTCTCCATTTTATATCTTTGTTTGAATTTTGGTTTGAGTTAATACTTAGTCCTTTTTTTTTTTTTTTTTTGAAATAGGTATTTGAGTTTATATCAAAGAATTGCAAATATGATTAGTACAACCTGAATCCACACACCAGGAATCTGTGAGATTTTGTACTAAACATATTTCAAGGAGGAAGGAACTTTTCATACCCTTTTTGGCAGCCTTGAACTTTGAAAAATTCCTCATCTAATGTCCTTTCTGACCACAATGGAAACACTTTCCTTTGATTTTTCTTTCCTTTGTTTGCAAACCCTAATGCAATTTGTTTACCCTCTTGCTTGGTGAAGTCCTTCTTCTTCTTCTTCTTACCCTTGCCTTTTGACTTAGGTTGAGAAGTAGAAGCTTCAGCCATATTGGTATCAACACTAGATATACCAAGAATGCCTTTCGCTGTTACCAGTTCATTCATCAATTCAGACAATGAATAAATCTTTTTGTTCATACTATAGTTCTGTCTGAATTCCTTGAATGATTCTAGTAGTGATTGGAGTATCATATCCACTTAGGATTCTCCATCAATATCGGCACCCAAAACTTCTAGTGTATTCAGATTGGAGATCATCGTAAGACAATGCTCCCTTACTGAACTACCTTCAGCCATTTTGGTATTATAAATTTGCCTCATGGTTTCTTGCCTTGCAGAATGGCCTTGCTCACCAAACATCTCCTTCAGACTTAGCATAATGTTCGAAGCTAACTCTACATCATGCATTTGATGCTGTAGAACATTTGAGATAGATGCTAGGATGTAGCACTTGGCCATCTCATTAGATTTCTGCCAACGATTATATTGTTGTTTTTCCTCAAGAGGAGCATCTAATGAAGGAAAGCTAGGACATGACTGAGTAAAAACATATTTGTGCTCTCCAGCTGTAAGAACAATGTCCAAATTTCTTTTCCAGTCAACATGGTTGGATCCAGTCAGTTTGTTTTGATTAAGAATAGTAACAAGTGGGCTAAAAGATGCCATGATCAAATCTGAAAACAATAAACATGAATATTATAAGTAAATTAGACATTATCAATTTAGCATATAAACATATAGTATGGAACCTTAATAAAACTATAACATAATATATGCAACGACAACCCAATCCCATATTCAATATCCCTTAGCATAGAGTGACCATTAAATACTATGATTGATTGAGAACTATTTTCATTATTAGTGCTATCATGGTAACTTTTATCAAACACTAATAATATACCGTGATAAATCTAGCCTCTAAATAATAATAGTAAGAACTCAGCATAGAGAATACTATAATATTTAGTCTAGTATTTATCATAGTCTAGAATCATGTGTAGCCACATTTCATCCCCTTAACAGGCTTATTTTGTAGTACCATGATACAAAACACCCTCCGCATAGAATGCAAAGCTCGAAGCTAAGACAAGGTGTTTGATCAAACCACTATAAACTAAGAAGTTCAATCTTGTAGGACCATGAAATAGATACTCTCCGCATGGAATGCTAAGCTCGAAGCAAAGACAAAGTATATATTTCACACAACTATGAACTGATAATGGAGGCCGTGAGATCCAACCCTTGTATCTCTCTCCTACTAGATGTTTAAAAGAAAGGTTTTTATTTAGAAATCATGTGTAAACTAATCACACACAGCCTTGCACTTCATACATGTGAAAACACTTAGAAAAATTCAAAATTCTCTGCCTTAATCGATTCTCGATTGCTTCGCAATCGATCGAGAAACAATTTGCCTGGCTCGATAGCTACTCGATCGCTGGTCGATCGATTGAGAAACAATCTGTTTGCTCGATCGATGCTCGATCGCTGCTCGATATCGATTGAGAAACAATCTGTTTGCTCGATCGATGCTCGATCGCTGCTCGATCGATCGAGTCGCGTGAAATTTGAATTTTCTAGAATTTTTCTTAGGCAGTTTTCAACCATTTTTTAATGAACAAACAACCATCATATGAACATGATAGACAGAGAATGATATCAAAATTGAACTCCATTGATGCTATAGCCTTAAAATTCAATTTAACATACTTAAATTCAAATTTAAACAACATCATAACATCAAAAACAGTTTTTATCATAAGCATTGTTCAACAACCATGCAGAAAATTAAATAAATAATCTTCTAACAACATGAAACTATTATCTCTAATTCCAAAACTCATAAAACATGTTATATAAATTTGAAATTGAAGACCACTCTGATACCATTTGATGGAAATATACATATTTGTATCGCATACAAAACATACACAGCAGAAAATTAACAGATCTACTTCATTTGCAATTGATAACATGTATTATGTAAGTTTTAGAATATAGAACAAGAGAGTGTAACTTAGTGTAGTGAATTTCAAAAAAAAGATTAGAAGTACTTGGGAACACTTTTAATCTTCACTCCATTTCCACTAATGCCCAAGATGTGTGGTCTCTCAATCAGTTATATGAATTTGTTTAAGAGAGAATTGGAGAGTGTCTAACACTCACATACAAATTGTTTTCATGTACTTGTTATTTCATAATTCTGTATGCTTCTCTCTTTATAACTAATTATCTAATTGGGTTAGCCTTTTGGGCCTATCCAATTGGGCATTCGTATGTGGCTTGGAGTGGGACCAAAAGAGAACAAATAAAACACTAGCTCTAATGGGCCTTTGGCTTTTCTGTCAACTCTTGACAAGTCCAAAGTTACGATTAATTATATTTAATACCACTATATAAATATAATTGCACTCTAGGCCTTATTAATAAATTATACTCCAAGACTTTATTGTACATGCAAACCCTTCATAAAATATTCGTAGTAATACAAAGTCATTAAAGTAGACTGTCAATTTCTAGATTACTACATCTTAATCCTTGAGTACCTAATTTAATCTTTTGAAAGTTATTCATCATGTATTTATGAAATCTAATTTCATAAATATATACTTTAGTAATTCCTTACTAAAATGGTTAGGCCTAACTCTCGGAATAACTAAATCCATTAAACTTACCTCAAGAGAATATTTTGTATCTCAGTTAAGAGACTACGAATTCCATCTTGAGAATATATGTTCCATCAACACTAAATGTGGTTGCTAAATATACTGAGATTTTAACCGTTGCTTTAGATCTCACTCCTGATATATCAAAGCAACCTACACTTCAAGATCAGATCCATATTCTCTCAGGATTAAGAGTTCATGTAAATAGAAGTCATGGGATTTATTATTCATTTGATAGTCGTTAGAAGAATAATAAATCTCACAGCGGTTCAGTTCAATATATCTTAACTCTTAAAATATATCAACATATCAACTAGAAGTCTCCACTTCCATGATCAAGACAAATCATCTTAGTTGATATGTTATAATCTTCGTAGATGAAATGCCCAAATTCATCACTGACTACGAACTAAAATTTTGAGTTTACAAAGAACTTGTGATTTATATCTTCTATGACTTTTCACATAAATCACATACTATGCATCTCATGGACTATGTGATAATGTCCGAATATTCATGTTACCATTATTTTAGATAATAATGAAAGAACTTTATTAATTACAACATTAAGTCATACATAATGTCATACATAGCATCATACAATAAGATTTAAGGGCATTAATCCCAACACTTATAACTCTAATTAAGGTCGATAGTTTTTATTTTTTAAATATGTGTTTTGGTATTTTGTGTGTGTGTGTGTGTGTGTGTGTGTGTGTTTTTTTTTTTTCACACCACAAAGTCTTCTCTCTCCATTTTATATCTTTGTATGAATTTTGGTTTGGGTTAATACTTTTTTTTTTTTTTTGTAAATAGGTATTCGAGTTTATATCAAAACATAGTCTACATGACTATGAATTTGAATATGCTTACCAATTGTTTGAGTAATAAATTATTATAAAGTGTATATTTTTCTTCTCAAAAAAGTCTATCTTTTATTCCTTTGGTTTCATGTTAATTTTGGTTAAGATACCATTCTAATTTTGTGATAAGTTTTGATTATTATGATAATCTCATTATTCCTTATTCCTTAAGGGATGAGAAATTTGAATAATAAATTCAAAACTTATAAAGTTTAGTTGTATATTACAAAAACATAGCACACTACAATAGAAGTTAGAACAATATGATTCACCTTAAAAAAATATTAATCAAACACAAAGAAAAATGATATATATATATATATATATATATTTGTAGAGAGAAAAAAAAGATAAAAAATAATTGTAGAAATATTTAAAAAGAAAAATAGACAATACTAGAAATAATTGTTACTTTTACACTCCATTACATGATATTTATATATTTCCACGTATCACGTGGGTATGTGACTAATATGAATAAAATTTAAATGTGTGTTTGTGTGTGTGTGTGTATATATATATATATATATATATATATATATAAAATTAATGAGAGCTCATCATCTTCCTAAACTTTTTTTTTTTTTTTGGGTATGAACATAATTTTCTTAAATTCTAATGAGCAAATAAAATTTGTCTAATTTGCCATAGACATGTACATGAAATAGCTAGAAAAGAACTGTTAATAAAATATGGTAGGTTGTTTTGTTAAAAAATTTATTTTCTGTGGGACTACTAAAGCAATTGGCTCTACACACAATAGCATGGCTCCACCAATGTGAAAATGATTTGAGCTTTTCTTCCTAAAGTGCGGATAATCAAGCATTCAAGGTTTTTAGGTTGCCAAAATTGTGTCACATCTACAATTTCATGAATATTAACAAAAAGACTAAAGTTTCAATTTTTAGGACAAAAACTCACATAACTGAAAAGGTTGCATGAAAGGCAAAATGTATTTCCCCACTTTATGTCTAAAGCAAACCTAGACCTAATGGAATCTCTAACCCGGTGCCACTTGATCAGAACCAACTCAATCCAAGCAGAAAGGTGGTTCGTGGCAGATCTCCGACATCAACAACTAATGTGAGCAAATCGAGTGATGGGTTAGAGGTTGAAACATGGAAACTGAACCAAATGGCAAATCTCTCCAAAAATTGCCATTCTCTTCCTCCCTTTCTCTCTTAGTCTCATATCCATTAAGATCCGATGAGATCTTGCCAAGATTAGTTGTTTCTTGGCAACTGTATGTTTCTCTCTTTATAACTGATTATCAAATTGGGCTAGCCTTTTGGGCCATTCCAATTGGGCTTTAGTATGTGGCTTGGAGTAGGACCAAAAGGGAACAAATAAGACACTAGCTTCAATGGGTTTTGGGCTATTTTGTCAACTCTTGACAAGCCCAAAATTACCATTAATTATATTTATTACCACTATATAAATATAACTGCACTCTACGCCTTATTAATAAATTATATCCCAAGACTTTGTTATACATTCAACCCCTTCATAAAATATTCGTAGTAATACAAAGTCATGAATGTTGACTGCCACTTTGAAGATTACTACATCTTAATCCTTGAGTACCAAGTTTAATCCTTTAAGTTATTCATCATAATTTATGAAATCCAATTTCATAAATATATACGCTAGTAACTCCTTACTAAAGTGGTTAGGCCTAACACTCTGAATAACCAAACCCATCAAACTTATCTCAAGGGAATATTTTATATCTCCGCTAAGAGATTATGAATTCCATTTTGAGAATATATGTTCCTTCAACACTAAATGTGGCTGCCCAACATACTGAGGTATTGATCGTTATTTTAGATCTCACTTCTGATATATCAAAGTAACCTACACTTAATGATTAGATTCATTATTCTCTCATGATTAAGAGTTGATGTAAATAGAAGTCATGAGATTTATTATTTATTTGACAGTCGTTAGTAAAATAATAAATCTTAGAGCGGTCCAGTCCAGTATGTCTTAACACTTAAAACATATCAACATATCAACTAGAAGTCTCCACCTCCATGATCAAGAAAAATCATTTTAGTTGATATATTATAGTTTTCGCAGATAAATTGCCCAATTTCATCACTGACTACGAACTAAAATTTTGAGTTTACAAAGAACTTCTGACTTATATCTTCTATGAATAAATCACATGCTATGCATCTCATGGACTATATGATAATATCCAAATATTTATGTTACCATTATTTTAGATAATAATAAAACAACTTTATTAATCACAACATAATGTCATGTATAATGTCATACATAGCATCATTCCATATGATTTAAAGGGCACATATCCTAACAAGAGGTTGATACTGCAGTTTCGGTGCCTCTTTCCTTAAACCCTTCATCCTTTTCTCGTACTGTGCTTAGAGCTTTTCATGCTCTTAAGGAGGAGTGTTCTCTGGATGAGTATACTCTTTTTAGGTTCAAGGATAAGTTCTAACTCCCTGATGAGACCAGGATCCGTCTCCCTTGTCTAGGTGAAAAAGCTTATTCCTTTAATTATGGGAAGTAGTTTAAAGTTTCTTTCAACTTGTTGTGTTCATAAATATCCGTTTGTCTCATAACTCGTGTCATGTTTAGAACTTCTTTGATCTAGAGTCTCTTCCAGCCATCTTTGATCTTTGTCTAGAGGTGTTAGGAATTCAAGGGAATTGATGGTCATCCAAAGACAAAAGGTGCATAAAATAAAAGTGAATGAATGATTTGTTTGAATAAATATGTGCCCCCATAGAAAAGAATGCAATGAACCTATGTCCTAATCAAACTCTTCCTTGTTAATGGCCTAAAAAGAAAATACTTTTTAGAAGTCCAAAAAAAATGGGAAAGAAATTAAAAAAAAAAAAATACAAGATGTTGAAAATAAAGAAAAAAGAAAAAAATGAAAGATGAAGATCCAAAAAGAAATGAGGAATTGGAAAATGAGAGAAGAAATAGAAAGGATGGAGATAAAGATGAGAAGAGAGAGAATAAAAGAAAAGAAGATGGAAGAGAAAAACAAAACAAGAAGAAAAGATGAGAAGAGAAAAATAAATGATGAAAAGAGAAGAAAAAAATGGTGAAAAAAATGAAGAGAAGATTAAGAGGAACTAGTCGCTAACCCGTGCGATGCATGAGAAAGCTATTGTGTATAAATATGTAAACTATTCTTTTTCTCTTCCTCATTGATTGTACATTCAGATTCTAGTTTCATAGTTTCCTATCTTTGATATTAAACAATAAATTACGTAATGAAAAATAGAAATCAAACTTAAGTTTAAATTAAAATGAAGAATTAAATCCTTTGCATTCTCAATTATCCATTAAATTAATGAAATACAAATTTAAAGAACTACTTAATCAATATTTCAAATAAATTGAAAGAAAACTTTAATGTGTTTTTTGTATCTACTTCCTTTGTTGCTTCGTAGTAGTCACTGAATATGTCCTTTTGTTTTTCTTGATTATAGATGTTGGTGTGAGTTGCACAGCACTTGATAAGTTGCTGCTACATTCATTTGAAGTATCACTAATGTAAGCCTGGCAATAGAACATGTTGAAATTATAGTCATTTAGTTGTATTTGGAAAACAAATTCTTTTCCATTTAGATTTTCCATTTAATTAATGAATATCAATAAATTCATAATTTTATAGTTAAATTTTGTAAAAGCACGTCTATAGTACATAAAGCAATGTCAAGGACATAATGTGATTGTTCAAGGTATTCTTTCTTCTTACCTCATTATCAGAGTCCCACATAATTTTGGTTATTTCAATTATGGTTCTTCTGTTGATGTTCATCTCTTCTTGAATTGTCACTTGTGATTTAAATTGTTTTGGCATTTGTACTATTGGTTGGTTACTTTCCACTAGCCTGTTATATTACATAAAAATATTAGACATAGGATTGTAGAGACTGTAAATACTGAAATACATAAAAAGTGTGAATCCAAAACAAAGCACTTACTAATCTTTGAAATTATCAGTTTTAGGAATTTCCAAATCAATATGAACTCTTGTTCCACTTGTTGACAATAAGTTATACTCTCCTACATTTAATATATAAAATTTTGTTGCCTTCTGATTTCATAATGTGGGATGGTCAGTTCATCTTATTAAAATTTGAATAGACCTGCAACTTTCTATTAACATGAAGCAAGCAAACACAACCCGTATTAATATTTCTCACTATTCACTAAGTCCTTTTTAAGAATCTGCCAAATATCTACCAAAACATCGTAAACTTTGCATCAATTCCTAGTACAATGCCAACAACTACCAATTATCACAATACAACTAACACTAAGTTTCTGCATCATTTGAGATTGTAGTCATTATTCTACAAGTAAAGTGCATTAGTTTTATATAGATAGAGTACATAAGTTATATAATGATCGAACAATATTAAAAGCTATAAAAAAAAAAAAAACAAACTTGCTCTTCAATAAAAATCATATCTAAACTAATAATTTCATTATTTTTTGAGTTGCATCCCACATCCTTGATACTCTAATCTTGACTTTATAATTTTCTTTCTGTTTGTCTATATAATAATTCAAACTTTCATTTAGATACTCAATAGAATAAATACTACTCTGCAAATGTAACACAACAAAATTGAACCCAAACAAAACAAATTAATATAACAAAGATACAAAAAAGTAATTAGCTTGTCAAAGATAGAAAACAGTAAATGATGAGAATATCCTTGGAAGAAATTTGGTAGAGAATCATGGTTGTAGTCAGTTGTCACGACCCAAATCCATGGAAAATGAATTTAGATGCATGACTAACTTGCTGAACTTAAATAACTCAATAAACATAATTACTTTAAATATAATTCAATAAAACTCCAAATAAACAATGATCTTAATAAATCTTTTAGAATACTAAAATCTTCAATTTAGAGCAATCTTCAAAATACTATGAAATCTAAAGCAGAATAAAGAAAAATAACTATTAATCCTTTAAGGCTTCAAGTATTATTGACTTCGCCTAAAAACTCCCACACTCTACCTTGCACCTTACGAAGCAATCCAATGGTTCAGTTCCCCAACTAAACTTTAATCTGGATATTGTAATTGATGGGGTGAGCCACACATCTAGTAAGTAATTATACAGAATACACAACAGAATAGAGTTAAGCAAAGCATGAGTATTTTGATTTTTCCTAAACTCATTCAATGATATCAAAAATAGTTATTCCGAAACATATAATGAATCACTTAATACATATGTAATCACATCTTAAAATCATTAGTAAACACATATATATAATGGATCAGAGCACAATGTCACATATACACATCACATATTCTCACAAACAATCCTGTGAGCGGATTTACACATATATCTGATCAATTCTAAAAACACTTATTTTGAGTCACATATCACAAAACAAAATATATACAAAATATTATAATTTACTTGATATTAACAATTATTCCAAATACAGAGGCATATCAAAGATCACAATATCGAATAGAACATAAATCGAAGGATGCTTGACTCCCTTAGGGAACAAATAGAAATTGAGGAATTTATACAAATATATTACAATTCTAGAGTAAATCTGAAATTTCAATTTGCTAAAAGAAACATTTTAAATACCATTTGGAGAATAGGAATATGACTTTGGAATCACTTGGTTTTAACAAATTCAAGAACAAGAACCTTTTTAAAAAACTTACTTTGAAACTCAATTATTTTCGGAAAATAGTTTAGTTTAAAGAAATCATCTTTTAAATGAGATTTGGACACTTAAAACGTCATTTAAAATTCGAAGTTTCTCTTTAAAGCATCATTTAAAAGTCAAAATTTCTCTTTCAATGGTATAAAATATGCTTTTGATAAACTTTAAAAAAAATGTAAGCTCAATAATATAACCTTTGAAAACCTTTGACTTCTAGGAACCTAATGAACAAAATTGCGCATATTATGCATAATTACTTACCAAATGTGTGGCTCACCCCATCAAATACAATTTTCAGATTAAAGTTTAGTTAGGGAACTGAACCATTGGATTGCTTCGTAAGGTGCAAGGTAGAGCATGGGAGTTTTTAGGCGAAGTCAATAATACTTAAAGCCTTAAAGGATTATTAGTTATTTTTCTTTATTCTGCTTTAGATTTCACAGTATTTTGGAGATTACTCTAAATTGAGAAAAGATTTATTAAGATCATTGTTTATTTGGAGTTTTATTGAATTATGTTTAAATTAAATATGTTTATTGAGTTATGTAAGTTCAGCAAGTTAGTCATGCATCTAAATTCATGTTCCATGGATTTGGGTCGTGATAGTGTTGGTATTAGAGCCAGGTTTTGTTCTTTAGGTCCTTAGAAGTTAAAGTTTTTTTCAAAAGTTATATTTTAAGCTTATGTTTTCTGAAGTTTATCAAAAGTATTTTTATGTCTTTGAAAGAGAAATTTTAATTGGCTTTTAAATATTGTTTTAAAGAGAAACTTCGAATTTTAAATATCATTTTTGAACTTCTGAGTGTCATTTGAAAGATGATTTCTAAACTAAACTATTTTTGGATAAGAATTGAGTTTCAATGTAAGTTTTCAAAAAAAAAAAAAAAAAAAGGTTCTTGATCTTTATATTTGTTCAAAAACAAGAGATTTCAAAGTCATAATCCTATTTTTCCAAAAATTATTTAAAACATTTCTTTTAGTAAAATTGAATTTTCAGATTTACACAAGAATTGTAAAATATTTATATAAACTATTCAATTTCTACTTGTTCCCTAAGGGAGTCAAGCATTCTTTGATTTATGTTCTATTCGATATTGTGATCTTTGATATGCGTCTGTATTTGGAATAATTGTTAATATCAAGTAAATTATTATATTATGTATATATTTTATTTTGTGATATGTGACTTAAAATGAGTGTTTTTAGAATTGATCAAATATATGTGTAAATCCGCTCACAGGATTGTATGTGAGAATTTTGTAACGATCCAAGGAAAAGCACTAGTCACATCTGCACTATACCTCAAAAGGACTAATCGCAATTAAGCCTCCTTGTAGTTGTTAATAAATCCCAGATCTACCCAATAAATACCCGATGTAGGACTCATCACACACCCACACTGTAAGGTTGAATTTTATCAACCATTGTGTTAGCTTTATTCCATGCCAATTTGCTTGTATTTTCAGCATTTATAAACCCTGTATTTAGGTGGGAATCATGTAAGGGTAGTGTGTGAGAGAGTGTGAAGATTTGCTCAAGACTGTGCTGCAAAACAGAGACTCGTGACTGGACCTCGTTGGTGTCTCGTGACTGGCAAGCCGCCAGATGTTGCACACGAGAGAAGCGTGCAGAGGAGAACCCGCGACTGCATATCGCGGGTGGCCCGCGACTAGAAGCTGCTAGAATATGAACCGTTGTGCCAGCTATCGCACTACAGGACGAAATTTCCAGTTTAGCCTTTCAGTTTCTTTTGCGACTTGAACTTGCGACTCAGTCAAGCCCGAGGACAAGCCGCCAACCTACTCTGTTGTGAAAAATCTATCTCTTCACATTCCAAACACCCACCAGTATATATACCCCTTATACCCACGAAATGTAGAGAGCTTCCAGAGAGAATATTGAGAGAGAAACCCTAGAGAAAAACAAGATTAATTCATCCACAATCTTAACCTTGTGACTCTTCAAATTCCTCTACTCTCTTCCTCTCCATTGTAGATCCTTGAGAGGTACTTTAGCCAAAACCTTTTCTCACCATACCCACATCTGTGAGAAGGCTCTTTGGTGTTTTGGGAAGCAGTTAGGAAGGAGCCAATTTATATTGGTAGATGCAATGGTCTAGTAGCGGGATTCGGGAAGGTAAAGAAGAAATAGGTTCGGCGTAACCTCGTTGGAGCAAGAAGCTTATAGGGCTTAGGTACCTGGGTAGATTAGGCTTGGAGGGTCTATTGCTGTCCTTGTATCCCAACTACATTCTTTAGTGGATCATTTTGACCGCTTGGAGGGCGGCGGAGAGGTTTTTCGCCGAGGGTCTTCGATTTCCTCTTCGATAACACGTCTTATGTTGTCCTTGTGTTTGCATCTCTCTTCCCTTTATCTTTGTCATTTAATTTCTGTTATGGATGTGATTTTATTTGACTAAGATGGTTTATCAATTCTGTTTTAGGCTTTAGTTCATTTTCTGCACGTTAATCGTTTGTTTTAAAGCTTGAATTGATATTTTGTAATTTGGGGGTCTAAACGTTCATAGTGTTTTATACACTATTTGAACTTTCACACACACATCACACAATCAATCAATCAAATTGGGGCATCACAATCTCCCCCACTTAAATCCCTAACGTCCTCGTTAGGGTCCATTTTGTGGGGCAGTGTCTCCGAGCCCACACTGGATTACCGGGCCGGCTCTGATACCATATGTAACGACCTAAGGAAAAGTGCTAGCCACATCTACGCTATACCTCAAAAGGACTAGTCGCAATTGAGGCTCCTTGTAGTTGTTAATGCCCAAATCTACCCAGTAAATACCCGATGTGGGACTCATCACACATCCACACACATTACACAATCAATCAATCAAATTGGGCCATTACATCAGTTTTATGTTCTTTGTTTTAATACTTCTTCATCTAAAGCATAAAGAAGTTTATTCATCAAATTTAGCACCAACTTTGATAAGACAATAACAACTATAACAATTACAACACATCGTCAAGAAAAATTCCTTAAGAGTAAAATTGTTTTAGAAACCACTTTAAAGAAACTATAGAGAGCTTTAATTTTTTTTCTTAAATATTCAAGAATGGTGTGACAATTTGATCAAATAAAAGATTTACTACATACATAGAAGAAATTATATAACTCAATCACAATATAAGCATTTAAAACCTATAAGGACTTATCAAAAAAAAAAAAAAAAAAAACTATAGGGATTTGCAATGAAATATGTGTTAACTATATACGGTTTCATATTATCTAGAGAATAGGTGATTAGATATGGCATCACAAATTTGTCTCTAACAATTATATATGAAAGAAAAGCCAATAGGCAATAACAAAATGCTATTCTAAAAGAGAACCAAGTAATAGCATTGTTAAATATTATGTAGCATGTCACCATAAAAGTGTTTTTTAGAGCATCTAAATCTATAGTTGATGATGTCTAAGTCCACCAAACTCCGAAATTGAAGCAAAAAATATATATTGATAATTTAATATATATATATATATATATATATTTAGGCAAAGATTCGTTCGGAAAAAATCATTACAGGCTAACACAAAAAATCTTAAAAGGAAGCTAGAACCTATTAAAGGAATTGAAAGGCCTTCCCTCCACAGAGATTCACGTTACTACTTATATTGATTAAGGGAAAATGTCTAATTTACTTTTTCATTCCCACCTGATTTGAGTTGCACCTGATTTGAATAAACTCCTGCTTTATTTCAATATTCAAAGTGCCCGAAAGAGACTAAGACTCTCTTAAGTTTTTTAAATCCGCTCCTCTGTATTTTAACCCAGTCACCATAGATAGATAAATATGAACAAATTAACAAAAATAAATAAACTAAATCCAATTTTACTCAAATACCTTAATCAAAACCAAATATAACCTAAAGACCTAAACTAAAACCAATCCATACAAATATCAAAAAACTTGATCATATCTAATGCACAAACCAAAGGGCAAAGAGAAAAACATAACTTATAGACCTAAATAGAAACTACTCCAAACAAAGTGGCTAAATAAATTTGGAGAAGGAGATAAACAAAAAAATAAATAATATAAATGCAAAGCAATTATGAGTAACTTTTACAATATAAATTATGTTACCTCTATTAGTTGGTTCCTTGACTTAGAGATTAGTAAAAACTTATTTATACACAATATTTTTTATTTCGGAAATTTTAGTCCATTTCTACTTGTAACCCTAGCCACTGCAACATACAATTGCCCATGCATAAAAAAAGGTTTAGCAAATACACAATATAGCATCCATGAACTAGCTTCAGAATACAAATGTGCAATATAGAAATTAAAAAACATGATCCTTCGATAAAATACAAATTGTACATAGAGGTAATAAAAACAATGGCAATCTTGAAATGAAACAATTAAACCAAACATAAAACCGAGTTTGAGATAACCAAGAAACTTAAATATGCAATCACATTCCAATTTCAAATTATTTATAGAAACATATTACCAATAAATATGTAAGAAACAGTATAAAATAAAGGAGAGACTGGTAAATACCTGACTGTCCTTGTCTTGTAGTTGTATTACCAAATAACCCATATAACAAAATGCCAAATCTCTACTTGTAAAACAATAAGAATCCAATTTTCAGCCAACATTCAAGAAACATTAATAGAAGAGAAATAATGCAGTGTAGAAAGTTTGAAACAGTGCAGTGTAGTGCAAATTTTTATGAAACTCATTGCATTAATTAATTGACAAACCACCAGGCGCTGTTGAACCACCAAGCTGTCCTTAGAAATGGGTTTGAAATTATGACCATTATACCTTGGAGTCTTCCAATATATATTAAAAAGACAGTTTTATTTATGATCACAATTAAGCTCTTTAAGATACATGATGCACAAATTATTTTGGATAGTGACAATAATAAGTTCTTTTTTTTTTTGTTCACAATAATAATAATAAAAACATGTGTAATAAGTTTACCTTGATGAAAAGGTTGTATCTTTGACCCCAACTCTGCTATTCCTGATGTAGCCTAGGATTGGGAATTCAGCAATTCCCAAGGTCTCAACCCTCTGTAAGCCAGGAAAACTTGATGTGAAATTAGCTGTAAGGCAAATATGATCACGTAAACTTTAACCACAACACTATATAAAATTGTAACAAAAAAAAAATAAATAAAAACAAATAAATAATTTAAAAAAATAAAAAATAAAATAAACAGAACAAAGCAATACAAAGGTAGGACTAATATAACCAAAGAGAAGACCATTAAATTCTGCATCGATGATGAGAAAGTTAAATATTTCAATTACATAAAAAAGATAAGGAAAATCAAGAGAGCCCCATTCAAACTATATATATGCTAGTGTTAGTATAGCCTTGCATGTGGAGCCTTTTCAGACATAATTATAAATGTTCATTTAAGAAATCTTCAATTATTTTGCAGAAGATTTACATATTAACTTTTTTATTTATTTAATTTTTATGTAAGCATGTTACCATGCGATTCTATCAGCAGGTCTCCAAGGAAATATAAAACCTATGAATATTAATCTATTGACAAACTATGGAAAATACATTAATCTATTGAAACCATTATCAATAGTAGTGGTTTCACTTCATAAAAAATTGACATACGCCCATGATCAAAATTAAGAGGGTTTTATGAACTTGATCTCATGGCTTCCATCAAATTTAAGAGGGAATCCTCTTTTTAAGTAAAATAATAAAATTTTCTAAAAGCTTTGATTCCTTTGAAGTTATTAAGGGTAAAAAACTCTAGTCTTAATGCACAAACACACCATGAAATATATAATTAAAAAAATCAAACCTACATCTCAAACAGAATCATATCAAAATCTCTTCCAAGACTCCATTAAACCCACATATCTGTCATGCTCAGAATTGGGACCATAGGCACTGGAAACACTGATTTGTATTGATCATCCACACATCCAAACTTACATAAACTGAATAATTTCCCACAGCCCCATCAAATTTCTTTATTACTCTTCTAGTCCACAGCAATAGTAGCCCAATGGAGGCCCCTAAAGCTCCAAAATGACACTAGTCCACAGACTAATAATCAATATGGTAAATCATTGTTACAATAGTGCAGCCAAAAAAAAAAAAAAAAATTGTACAATACTATCAAATATTACCAAAACTATCTAAATGTTGTTTTCTACAATATAAACCTATCTCACCATCAATACCAATCCGAATATCTAACATATGAATCATAAAATATTCAAACCCTTAATCTGTTGAAACCATTATCAATAGTAGTTGTTTCACTTCGTAAACAATTGACATACACTCACGATCAAAATTAAGAGGGTTTTATGAACTTGATCACATGGCTTCCATCAAATTTAAGAGGGAATCCTCTTTTTAAGTAAAATAATAAAACTTTCTAAAAGCTTTGATTCCTTTGAAATTATTAAGGGTAAAGAACTCTAATCCTAATGCACAAACTCACCATGAAATAAATCATTAAAAAATCAAACCTACTTCTCAAACGGAATCATATCAAATTCTCTTCCAAGACTCCACCAAACCCACATATTTGTCATGCTCAGAATTGGGACCATAGGCACTTGAAACACCGACTTGTATTGATCATCCACACATCCCAACTTACATAAACTGAATAATTTCCCACAGCCCCATCAAATTTCTCTACTACTCTTCTAGTCCATAGCAATAGCAGCCAAACAGAGGCCCCTAGAGCTCCAAAGTGACACCAGTCCACAGAATAATAATCATCATGGTAAATCATTGTTACAATAGTGTAGCAAAAAAAAAAAAAAAACATTTGTACAATATTATCAATTATTATCCAAACTATCTAAATGTTGTTTCCTACAATATAAACCTATCCCACCATCAATTCCAATCCCAATATCAAACATATCAATTATAAAAAATTCAAACCCATACCAATCTCAATATCTAACATGTGAATCATAAAAGAATTTCAAATACACAATCTCAAAGAATTAGAATTTAAAATTCCTTATGAATTTCGAATTTAAATCCCCAAACTATACACTAAATTCAAGTTTTTAAGCGGTAGTCACATGAATCCAGATAAAAATTCACAAAATTAAATAAATAAAAATTGAAGATCATTCAGAATTATAAAGCAAGCAAAAAAATTTCAGAAGAAAGGAATGAAAAATACAAATTTTCAGCTGTGAGTTGCATGGTAACAAATAATCCCTAAAAAAAAACTATTTTATAATATAATATAATATAATATAATATAGGGTATGGATTCCTAATCAAATTTGGTTGGGGTTATGAATTCCTAATCAATTTTAGCACATAATTGAATATCCCAAATACAAATAACTTTATCGGAATACAAAAACTATGAAAATTTTTCAATAACGTTATGAAATACCTAGATCGGAACTTTAAACATTTACATTTATTGGGAAAATTACAAAAATAAAATATGTTAATGGTATAGAAAATTATTTACCAACAGTGGCAGTGTCTGATTTGATTTTCTCTTCAAGCTCTGTTGCGGTCCCATCGTCACCTTTGCTTCAGGAAAAACTCTCCGACTGTGAAACCATAGTTGGATGTATCGCCAAAGGATCAAACCTTATGGTTGGTGATGCCTTTTTTCTATCTTAGACCTGACAATGTGGGGATGGCTTCTTGGCAGGATTGATTTTCAGTGTTGGGTTTTGGGGAAGGAGAAGGTAGAGAAATAGAGAAGAGAGAGGCATGGCATAGCGTGGGTTTGCGTTTTGCGCTTATGTTTTTTTTTTTTTTTTTTTTTGGTGGTTTTTATTGGGTTTTAGAAATTTTTTTTTTTTTTGTGCTTATGGTCTTTTTTTTTTTAGAAACGTTTTTTTTGTTGCATTTATTTATTTATTTTTAAATACTGTGTTGACATGGAAAACTGTGGGAATTTCAGAGATTTCGGTTATATATATATTGATGATGTGATATGTTGTGATTGGTTTAGTCCTAATGTGTTCGGACTTAACCTGATGTGAGCCACTGTGATTGGTTCTGTCATAATGTGTTTGGACCAAACCTGATGTGAAACGTTGTGATTGGTTTTGTCTTGATGTGTTTGGACCAAACCTTATGTGAAGTTTTGTGATTGGTTCTGTCCTAATGTGTTTGGATAAAACTTGATGTGACCCGTTATGCCTTGGTTCTATCCTGATGTGTTTGGACCTAACCTGATGTGACTTGTTATGTTGATGTGATCTAATCATTGTAAAAAACCTAAAAAATTCAAAGTTCAAAAGAAAGATTCAAAAATCCAAATGAGAGATTGGCATGTAAGAAGAAAATCAAGAATTTCAAAAGTCTAAGGAGAATTTCAAAAGAAAGGATTTCTAGTTTCAAAAATCTAGGAGAGATTTCAAAAATGGAAGAAAGTTTTCAAAACAGATGGATTTGAATGATGTTGATTTCCTTAAATAATGAATTCTTCTAGAAAAAAATGATGTGTGTCTGGAATGATGAGTTCCCTGATGTGTGATATTGAGTCTCTTGAACCTTTTATGGTAATATGATGTTGTATTGATGTGTTTATGATGAAGTGTATATGTTTATGATGTCGTGTTAATGTGTTTTTCATGTTGTGATGATGTGTTGATAACATGATGTGTGATGTGTGAGTTTGGCTTAGAATAGTAGCCATTCTTGTTGTGTTTCTTTGATTCTAAGTTCAAGATAGCAAACTTAGGAGCTTTGAGGTGTCTATGATGTATTGATGTGTTTCTATTGGCTTAAGATAGTAGTCATTCTTGTTGTGTTTATGATGCGTTTTTACTGGCTTAGGGTAGTAGCCATTCTTGTTGTGTTCATGATGTGTTGTTGATGTGATGATAACATCGTATGATGATATGACGAGTTTTCTTTTTGGCTTGGGATAGTAGCCGCTTTTTGTTTTTCCCCTATACCCAAGGTTCTAGATAACGAACCAAGGACAATAGGGACTCATAGAATCCAACAATTGAATTTTGCACCCACGCCCCATGTTTTCTTGTTTGCTTGCATGTTTACGTGTTTGTGTTGTGTGTGTGTGTGTGTCGACTTAAAGTTTATTAACCTACAAAATGGTTCGTCTCTTCAAGCGTTTGACTACACTTGCGGAGTAAGTATATCTAATAGAGGTGCATTTGTAGACACCTCATTTTGTACCCGGTTAATAAACTTTAGTCCCTAGTCCCAATGATAAGCTTGACATGTCTACAAAAGGTAATTGAAGTTATTTTGATAGTTTGGAAGTAATCATAACTTAAAAGTGCTCAAATCGCTTTGAAAATGACGCTAAAAAATGACCTTTACTCACTCTTTTAGCCATAACTTTTGATCCATAAATAAGTTTTTAGTAAGGTTTATCTCATGGAAAACTAAACATCCTGGGTCTCAATTTGAACATAAATTTTACCTAGTTTGAGCTTAAATTGAGAGAGTTATGACTATTTGAAGTTGAGCCAACTGGGTAGTCTGATTTTCTAGGTTTTAAAACTTCATTTGAAGGGCCCAAAGCATAATGTTTTGATGTGGGCTGGCCCATGGACCCTTGAGAACGTCCAAGGGTCATTAAAAAGATTGAAAACCTTAATTTTAACTCATAAATAATCATCTTATACTTCCAATCAAAACTCTAGCTAGAGAGAGCCATTTTTTAGACTCCACCTTCTCTAAAACCCTAATTCTCTTGTCTAAAACACACACACACACACACACACACACACACACACACACACACATACACACACAGTACCTTTGCACATTTTTACAAATTAAAAACCTCTCTTTAACTAGTTCTAAGGCGGAAACTATTTTCCCAATTTGATTTCTCAAAACCCTTTTCAAAACTAATCTTGTTTTTGAGTTGTGATTACCTATAAACTATTGAAATCTTGTTTTACCTTGATATCTCATTGAATCTTGTTGTGTAGGCACTGAGGGGCCAATTAAATATCAATCAAGTCTATATTCCATAACAAGGTGAGTCTCTCTTCATATTCTTTTATAATTTGTGTTTTGTTGTTCTTAGTTAATTTATATGTTATTCATGCTTATAAATATGTTTTGTTTTGTTTGATTTTATTTTGTTTTGTATCATCATGTTTTGATTGGAAAGTTGATATGATTTGATATATTGATGAATATGTTTTGATTTCTTAAGTGTTATTCGTGTTTGTTGATAGATCCAATGCATGTTTAGGAATTTTTTTTTTTATTTATCTCTGTTATTTTTGTTGTTAGTTTAGGATGTTTAGTTTTATATTAGAATCATGTTAAGTTTGGTTTGATTGTTATTTTTTTGCTTGCTTTAAAAATGTGTTTCTGGGCGTGTATGCATGCGCATACTTAAGTATGCGTGCGCATACTAGAGACATGTGTATGCATACTCATGTATGCGTATGCATACTCGTGCCCAAAAATGTAGATTTAGGGTTTTTGCAATTCTGATTGTTTTGCTTAGTTCTAAATCCTCTGTTTAAGTCTCATTGAGTCTAATTTTCACATGTTTAGGCCTAGGGTTAGTATAACATGTTTCACATGCTTTGATTGTTGAATTGACAATTAGGGTTTATATCTTGGTTGAATCACATGAACATGCATATGAACATGAACAAGCATTAATGCATAGGTGCTGTGGTGCTATGAGGTAAGTGAGGTAAGTCATGCATAATTACATGAACATGCATTTGATTGGGATGATGAGCATGATATGGTTTATAAACATGATGAATATGCTTGACTTATACCATGATATAGGCTTGGATGTTTGGGATACGCTTGATGTTAATGCCTTATTGATGCTACCGTATTGTGATGTGCTTGCTGCCTTGGATGAGATGAGATAGATTTATGCCTAGGTTGTGATATGCCATGATAGATGAGTGATTAAGTTTTGGGATGATTGATGCCATGTTGATTGTTAGATGTATGCTAGCGTGTGTGAGAGTATAGATGCAATATTGAATGTACCTTTAATAGGGTTAAGACATAAGACAAAATGAGAGGAAGCCAACCTTAGGGTTGGACGGTTTTGGGTGCCAAACACCTTTCCAAGACTGTACCTTAACTCCGAACCCATATTTCTGGTAGTAAGATCAATGGTCCTTCCTTGAGAGGATGCTATATATATGGTTCCTAGGCCATTACAAAAGGTGACGACTCGAAAAAGAAATGACCCCTTGCATTCTTAGGGTGCCCTATTTGTTTTGGGGCATATGTTTTCTTTGTCTTGAACATTGCTTCTCGTATGCTTGGACAACTACTTTAAAACAATATCATGATATGCTTTACTATCTAGTTTATGTGTCTAAATTTTATTATTGCTTACTTGGCTCATGTGGGCCATATTTGGTCATTGCTCAGTATGAGCCTTTTTCTTAGGATAACTTGATTTCATCATAAATTGATACTTTGTTAAACATTTCAACTCATCGAACTATTGGTGCTTACCTTGATCAACACACATTGGTTAAGGACTATTGTCGACGATGTTGTTATGTACTTGGTTGAGGATTTTTTTTATCATGTAGCTTATGCCATTAGCCAGGTCAAGTGATTTATGTCCATCTAGGGATCTTTATCACTGGCTTCGTCATGTGATTTATATCCGTTGGCAGACTTATATCACTGGCCTCGATTTATATCTGTTGGTAGATTTATATCACTGGCCACGTCATGTGATTTATATCTGTTGGCGAATTTATATCATTGGCCTCTTCATGTTATTTATATCTGTTGGGGGATTTATATTAGTTGGCAGATTTATATCACTGGCCTCGTCATGTGATTTATATCCATTGGTGGATTTATATCACAAGCTTAGGGGTTCGTCATTTGCTACTATGTGGAGATTAAGACTAAATAATTTCTTTATTGAACTGCTTTAAATAATAATAAAAAGGTTGTCAATGATTACAAGAAACTTAATCCCTACTGATAATACCTCTTGAGGTGTTCAATGCTCTATGGACGAGGCAGTTTGTTGCCATCCATGGATTCTAAATGGTAGCTCCCTTGTTGCGAATAATGGGTGATTTTGTAGTGGTCTTCCCAGGTTGGCCCTAACTTCCTATGGGTTGGATCCTTTGTTACTGGTGTGACCTTCCGTAGGATGAGGTCTCCTATGTTGATTCTCCTGAGCTTCATTCTCTAGTCATAATACCCAACCATCTTTTGTTGATATCTTGCCATTCTTTGGGATGATTCATCTCTTACTTTGTCTAGGCAGTCCAGGTTCGTCCTTAGCTGGCCATCATTAACATCTTCATTGAAAAACTCTCTTCTTATGTTGGTGATCCCTACTTCAACAAGGATTACTGCTTTAGTGCCGCAGGTAAGGTTGAATAGTGTCTCTCTTGTTGGGGTTTTGGCCATGGTTTGGTAAGTCCATAAGACGCTTGGTAGTTCCTCAGACCATGTACCCTTTGCCCTTTCTAGTTGAACTTTGATGGATTTGAGCAAGGTTTGATTGGTTACTTCCATTTGTCCATTGGCTTGAGGGTGTCCAGGTGACGAGAACTAGTTTCTGATTCTAAGCCCAGAGCAAAAAGATCTGAAGTCTTGGCTGTTGAACTGATGGCCATTGTCTGAGATGATTATCCTTGGTATGCCGAACTTGCAAATTATATTCTTCCACACAAAGTTTTGTATCTTTGCTTTTGTGATGGTTACCAGAGCTTCTACTTCTATCCATTTTGTGAAATAATTAATTGCTACAAGTAAAAATTTTACTTGTTTTTTTACCTTGGGGCAAGAGGCCTATTATGTCAATCGCCCATTGTGCAAATGGCCATGGCGAGGTTATGGTCGTCATTTTCTCCCCTGGTATAACTCTGGCTTTTGTCACATTTCTTGACAAAGTCTTTTGCTTCTTTTTGCATCATCGGCCAGAAATAACATGCTCTGGTGATCTTTGATACTAGAGACCTTGCCCCCGAATGATCTCTACACACACATTCATGAACCTCCTTCAGGATATACTTTTCTTCGTCCTGCTCGACACACCTAAGGTAGGGGAGGGAAAGCCCCTTTTTGTAAAGTATGTCGTTCAAGTGGGTGAATTTGGTAGCTCGCTTCTTGATCTTCCTCGCCTTTTTTAGATCCGGCGGCAATTGTCTGTCCTTGAGGTAAGACCTGATGGGGGTTGTCCAGCTCATGTTACTTGTATCAAGAACGTGTGGAATTCTTTGATGCTAGGGAACTTATGTACTTCTAGCATCAGTCCTAGGGGTTTTGTCACGATTTCTGATGACGTGTGTCATGCCACTTCGTCCACTTCTAAGTTCAGGCCATGTGGGACTTGTAGGAACTCCACCTGTTCTAACTCTCCAACCAGACGGTTCATTAGCTTTTGGTATCTTTTCATTCTATGTTCCTTCGCATTGTAATCTCATTTAATCTGTCATATTACCAATTTGGATTCACTCTTCAAGAGCATATTTTCGGCTCCCATGGTTTTTGCCATCTGAAGCCCTATCAAAATAGCCTCATTCTTTGATTCGTTGTTGGTGGCGGGGAACTAGAGTTGGACCCCATATCTTAAAATGTCTCCTTCTGGTGAAGTGATGATGACTCCAACTCTACCCATTTTCTTCACCGACGACCTATTCGTTTATATCGTCCATAACTAAGACATGTTTGCCGCGCTCTCTTTTGGCAAGGTAAATTCAGCAATAAAGTCAACTAATACTTGGGCTTTTATGGCTGTTTGAGGTCTATACTCAATGTCAAGCTGGCTCAACTCAATTGCCCATTGCACTATTCGACTTGCCGCTTCTAGTTTGTTCATCACCTTTTTGATTGGTTGGTTCGTCCTGACAAGGATTGGGTTTGCAAGGAAATAAGGACGCAACTTTCAAGAGGCGACAATTAGAGAGAAGGTGATCATCTCAATGAGTGGGTATTTTGCCTATTGTAACACCCGTCTCACTTAAAATTTAATTTAACTGCTTCTAGAGTGGATTTGATGAATTGCTTAATTTTATTTGGAGGAGATATTATTTTTATATTATGATTTCTACAACAACAACAACAACAACAATAATAATAATAATAAGGGGTAACGTGAATAATTATTTTGTGGTTTATTTAAATTTAACTTTTGGTCTCCTTATCAGTTAAGGAAAAGGATGAGAGATTAAAACCTAGTTGGATTAGGAGTTTTAGTGTTATTGGAATTCTTTAGAGTCCTAGCCTATGTAAATAACCTTATTATGTGTTTAATTTCCAGCCAATGTAGGGAACAATTTTAACGTGTAAAGCTGAAATTTAGGGCTTCCTACGTGAAAGGCAGAAAAAAAAAAGAAAAAAAAATTAATTAAATTAGTGATTAGCGTATAAGCTTAAGAGTAGAGATTAGGGTTTCTCAAACTAAAAGAGTTGGTGGCCGTGCGCTTCAGGGGGGCAGCCAGCAAACCTTATATTGGTATTGAAGTAAACTTTGATTTGTGCAACCCTATCTGATTCGTTGGACACTATAGCAGCCAGCAAACATTACTTTGATTTTGAGGTAAGCATCAATCTAGGAAAGCCTTAGTATTTTCGCTGGACACTTTTGACTAAAGGGAAACTTTTGTCTTCTTGCTGGTTCAAATTTTTAGAATTACAATTATAGTGCATAGGAATAGAAATCATGGAATAGAGATCATGGGATAGAGATCATGGAAGTATCATGGAATTATAATAATAGTCATGCCTTATAATAATAGTTGCATAGGAGTGGATTTATCATGGAAGTTTAATTGGCCATGCATTATTTTTATTCAAATTTTTTGAATTAGGCCTTCATTTGCACGTGGTGTACATCACATCCTTTATAGGATAAACTCTTGATTTAAGCCTTTAGATGAATTGCTGCTGGGTTTACGCAAGTTTGGTAGTGGCTTCATAGCTTTTGTAATATACATAATGATTTCAAGTTCCTAGGTTTTTGTCAATGAATGATTCGGATTGCTAGGTCCTATGGGCATAATATCTCTAGTTTAATGGTATGAAGTTTCTGCATTATAAACTTATTTCAGTGGCATGGGAGGCATCTATATATATATAAATATACTCATATATGTAGAGAGTTAAGAGTTAAAAATGGATGTATGTATATTGGTGAGTCATACGACTTCATGATATTATATATAACCAATTGGGATTGATTTCCCTATTTTCTATTTACATAGATTATCATGAGATGTAGTCATATTGATGCTTGTGGACCATCTCGGATCTAGTGGTAATATATATATACTAATGTTAGGCCTTTGGTTAGAAACATTGTTAGGTTCTAATATGTAATTATGATATATATAAAGGGTCCATGTGTGATTTTGGAGAGGGATAGCACAAATGTTTATATAAAAAGTGTGAGTATGGCTTAACGCAGCAAAAATTATCTATTTGTGTATTAGGTTCAAGTGACATCAGCTTGGATAGTTGAGATCTATCGTGTCTTGGTGATTTGAGGTAAGTAGACTTCAGCACATGATGTCTCTCAGGACGTGTATATATATAAATAAATAAATATATATATATATATATATATATATACTTGTGGTAAAAATATATTTATCTATATATATATAATTGCAAAAGTGAAGTTCCAAAAACTTATACCATTGTTAGTGCTTTGCACATACTCGAATTTTATTATTTATTGTATATTATTATGAAACTGTATATGTCAAGAATGTTTCAAACGGTCAACTAGACAGTCTGCAACCTTTGCCAACACAGGGTTAAGTGTTGGTCTTCGGCCGAAGTAGTGTTAGTGTGGTGTGGTGCAGTGTTACTGTTGCTCTTTGGAGCTAGTGTTGCCTCTATGAGGTTAGTGTTATTGTTTCCCATGGGAATCACCCACCGAATGTTTAGCAGCTTTTGTCTGTGTTTGACTGATATTATCCATATCGAACTACTGTTTTATTGCTACAGATCTTTGTAAGTGGAAAGTTGGTTATTTATTTTTATAATAAATTGTTCATACCTATTTGGTGCATATTGGCATATTAAAGTGGTTATTATTTTATTTAATGATTACAGCGTTATAGTGAAATGTTTTATTTTTAACAGTTCTATAGAATATATTATATTACTGTTAAAACTATTGGTAAATGTTTCGTGTAGACTATATTTTGTCAATGATACTAATATTTTGTTTTGAAAGACAACCTCGTGTTATGTAGTCTCTTATTGAGCCTCTAGCTCACCCCCCTTTTTCCACCCTTTCAGATTTGAGCAATGGAATGTCTTTTGATGGTAGATCAATAGAGCCTTAGATTGATGACTTCTTTTGGAGCTTTGTTAGTTGGTGAATTATTTTAGTATATTTTTCTTAGGGACAATGAGTTTGACATTTGTGGAACTATTCTGAGATTGTATTTGGAGACTTTATTGTGAAGGATTTTGTATTTTATGGACTTCATAGGAGAATTGATATTGGATAAAAGTTTATTTGTGGTTAATTAATTACGCTCTGTTCCATTATATTATTGTTGATTATTTCTAAAATAAGTTATGCATCTAAATCCTTGATTTAGCTTTGGGATGTTACACCTATGCCCCCTAGAAGGCTTGGTTGACGTAGTATATTGGGTGCTAGATTTTTTAGTTTTCCCCAATCAGTGCTATGCTCAGCGCGGTAGTAGAAATTGCAAGATATAGGAATAAGTCTTCACCTTCTTTGGACGTACTTAAAAGTGGTGGGTTAATCAAGTAGCGCTTTAGCTCCTGGAATGTAGTCTCACATTTGTCGGTCCATGCAAAGGCTTGTTTGAGGGTCTTCAAAAAAGGTAGGCATTTGTCCATTGCCTTAGAGACGAAACGGTTGAGGTCTGCCACTCTTCCCGTCAATTTCTGTACCTCCTTGATATTCCTAGGTGACGACATCTCCAGTACGGCTTTTACCTTCTCAGGATTGGCCTCTATCCCTTGTTGTGATACCATGAAGTTGAGGAATTTCCTTGAGGAGACCCTAAATGCACATTTTGCTGGGTTTAACCTCATTTTATATTGCCTTAGTGTTTTGAAAGTTTCTTTGAGGTCGTCCAAGTGGCTCCCCATCTCTTTACTCTTGACGAGCATATCATCTACATAAACCTTCATATTCCTCTCGATCTACTTGTTGAAAATTTGGTTAACCAACTTCTGATAGGTAGCTCTTGTGTTCTTTAGTACAAATAGCATGACTATATAACAACAGAGTCATTGGCTGGTGATGAATTCTGTTTTCTCCTGATATTCTTTAGACATTTGGATTTGATTATAACCTGAGAAGGCATCCATGAACGTCAGGAACTTAAGCCCCATTGTTGAATCAACAAACTGGTCGATCCGTGGTAATGGGAAGCTATATTTTGGGTAGGAACTGTTTAGATCTGTAAAATCTACACACATTCTCCATTTCCCATTTGTTTTTTTCACCATGATGATGTTGGCCAACCATTCTGAGTAGTAGACTTCCCAAATAAACTTGGCGGCCAAGAGCTTGTCTACCTTGTCCATAATGGCTCTATTTTGTTTGGGTGCAAAGCCTCTTCTTCTTTGTTGGACTGGTTTCTTCTCAGGGTCCACATTCAGCCGATGTTGAATGACATCTTCAAATATGCCAGGCATGTCCTCATGGCTCCAAGAAAAAATGCCTAAATTTTTCTTTAGGAACTCCACTATCTCTCCTTTCGTCGAAGGATCAAGGTTTGCCCCTACATTCATTTCCTTTGTTGGTTCTCTCTCTATTAGTTCGACTGTCTCTAGTGCTTTCACTGCTTTCGGACTCCTTTCTTCGATCATCAACGTATGGTTTTCCTTCGATGCTAATACTGCTTGGTAACACTCACGAGCCAAAATCTGGTCCCCTTTTTATCACTCCTGCCCCATTTTCTATAGGGAATTTTGCCTTTTGGAAATACGTCGATATAACTGCTTTCTATCAGTTGAGTGTTGGTAGTCCAATGATGACGTTGTAGGATGAAGGATAGTCAACCACCAAAAAGTTGAGTTGCCTAGTTATCTGCTGCGGGTATGAGCCAGTTGTGACAGTCAAGGTCACTATTCCTTTTGGGTACACCTTATCTACGCTGAAATTGACAAGGGGAGACTTAACACAGAGACTTTTTGGGTCTACTTTCAACTGTTGAAAGGCAGAAAGGTAAATAATATCAGCGGAACTCCCATTGTCTACCAAGATTCTTCTAGTGTTGAACTGTTTCTATCATGAGCATGATAACTAGTGGGTCGTCATGTGGTTGTTTCACCCTTCTGACATCCTCCCCGAGAAGACCATATCCATGGCCTCTCTTTTCATGTGTTTCAACTATGGCATCATGTGGACATTGTTAACCTGTTTTTGCTGTGACTTCTTAAGGGACCTGAAAGACCCTCCTCTTGTGGGACCTCCATTAATCATCCTTATTTCTCCTATAGCACTCTTTAGTCATTCTTGCGGCTTGTCGTCGTCCTTAGGCTTGTCTTCCAATCTAGCCCGATGCTCCTATTTTTGTCATCCATACATTTCTTTCTTGATGAACTTTTGCAACTCTACTTTCTGGATCAATTCTTCTATCTATTCTTTGAGGTCTCTGCATTCGTTTGTGTAATGTTCGTGATCTTGGTGGAAACGGCAGTACTTCTTCTTACTCCGGCCATTGGGCGAACAATTTAATGGTTTTGGCCACCTAAGCTGACGATCGTCTTTAATCTGCATCAAGATTTGGTCAATAGGTATTACCAAGGGTGTGAAATTTACCATTTTTTTGGGTCTTATTGTCCCTTTGCTTGTTCCTGTCATGGCTAGGTGAATGGTCTTTCCTTTCCTTCTTTTACCTCTTGGGGTTGTCCTGAGTGCTTGTCTTGCTTATCCGAGGTTTCCCTACCTCTATCTTGGCAAGAGAATCTTCAGCATTCATATACTTCTGAGCCTTTATTGTAGCTATGTCATCGATGTCGGAGGAATTTTTGCGAGCACCACCACAAACTCTTTGGATTTTAGCCCAGCCTTGAATCTCTTCAACTGTACCTTGTCATCAACTTCGTCCACTTCCAGCACATCTCTGTTAAACCGTTTCACATTCAATCTTAGTGATTCCCCTTCTCCTTATTTGATCATTAGCAAATGATCTGCAGGCCTTTTTTGGCACTGCATGCCCATGAAGTGGCGCACAAACAGGTTGCTCAGCTAGTCAAAATTGTCTATGGAAGACTGTGCCAGCTTACTGAACCATACTCATGCTGCTCCCTTTAGTGTTGTCGAGAAGGATCAGCATACTATCTCATCAGGGGTCTGTTGTAGGCTCAAGGTCATTTTAAAGGTGGTTATGTGATCCAACGGGTCTTTCAATCCGTCATATGACTCAAGCTGTGGGAGACGGAACTTTGGTGGCAAGGGGCATTCTAGGACCTTTAACGTGAATGGTGAGTTAGTCCTTTTACCATCCCATCCAAATTTTTTGGCGTTTTCCCCTTCATAGCATCTTTAAGCTCATCCATTTCCCTTCTCATGCTCCTAAGGAGGTCGTTGCTAGCTTCGTCAGACTGCTTAATTCTTCTCGATCCTCCTTGGTGAACAGTTTTCATCCTGTTGCAATCATTGTCTCATTTCTTGGTTTTGATATGTGAGTTCTTCCACACTGGCCATAAGGGCTTGGATCTGCAAGGTTAGGGTGGTTAACTCTGGTTATGCAGTAGATTCCATCTATGATGCGAACCTCAACAGACTCGCTTTGAGACCCAACAAACAATATTGGAATATTGCCCAAGGAAAGCTAAAATTCAGATTTGGATAGAAACCCTGACCCAACGTTTATAAGAGAAACGCGAACCAAAGGTATAAGTAACAGACCTTGACCCAATGATTACAAAGGAATCACGAACCAATGGTATAAGTAACAGACCTTGACCCAATGATTATAAAGGAATCACGAACCAAAGGTATAAGTTACAGACCTTGACCCAATGATTATAAAGGAATCACGAACCAAAGGTATAAGTTTGAACGCCACAAGGAAGAATCCTTGATAAGTTCACAGTTCTTGAAGAACCAAAGAGAAGAGCAAAGCCTCACCTTTTCTGATTTTTATTCAATTCAATATATCCTCTATTACAAGCAGTGCATGCTATTTATAAGGCATGGCTGAATGAAGAAAACCTAATCCTTCTATTACAAGGAGTGGCTGAATGTAGAAAACCTAATCCTTCTATTACAAGGAGTGCTACATTCCTAATCCATCTATTACAAGGAATGCATGGCTGAATGTAGAAAACCTAAAAAACGTGCTAAATAATAAAACCCTAAATAAAACCTGATTTGGTCTGAAAATAGCAGATCCAAAATAGGAAAAACCCTAAAAAACGTTCTAAATAATAAAAGCCTTTTAATTAAGGAAGATCTGGTCCAAAATTAGAAGATCTAAATTAGGAAAAGTATCTATTAACTGATTTAGAGCTGGAAAGTCAATCAGCCATAAATCTTTGCCAAAAATAACGCCCAATCACTTCAGATCAGCCCTCAATAGCTTGGATTAAATTTATTAAGCCTTCATCTTCTTTTGGATCAGCCCAAATCCCTTGAATTAGCCCATTAAGTGCTTCTTTGATCTTCTTGGATCTTGCTCTTGTAATTGGCCCAACTGGAACAAGTAATGGATCCTTGAATGCTTGTTGATTCTCATCAATCTAGATGCTAACAATGGTAGGGCAACGTCTTTTGACCATAAGGTTAGAAAGAAGTTCCCCACAGACGGCCCCAAATTGATGAAGCCAAGTTTGTCAGTCACTGTGATCGTCCAAACAGAATCATACGTTCCTGTAAGAAATATGGAGTGAGTCGGATAGGTCATCGGCGTGGTGCTAGCCAATAAACCTCCAATGACAAAGTCAGATAATTGGAGAAAATCGTATCTGAATATCTGGAATGATATATTTGTTTTTTTGTGTACCTTTGCACTAGGTCTGACCTCCTTTATATATGCTTTTACCTTTCTAGCCGTTGGAGGCCTTCAATGGTGGCTTAATTGCTTGTTTGAGTAACGTATCTGGTGATGAATGTAGTGTTTATGAGGACTTTTGAGCTGTTATGCCCCTTTCTTCATCTGACCGTAACGGCTCTTGCATTGAATGCCTTCTTAATGGCGTTTTGGTTGCCCATTACCGTGTTTGGACGAGGAAGATTTCCCGACTCATCAGATATAGCTACTGATTTTTTATCTTAAAATTTTGGAAAGATATAATAAGAAAATACAATTTAACGGCAAATTTGCTAGGATTCAGACTTAATAAATACAAGAAAGGTTTAAAAATTCTCTTCAAACTAGTAACTTTGTCCTTTTGTTATTTACATATTTTTTTAAAATTCAATTATTATAAGTAGGGGAGGGGATTGATTGAAATTAAACGGATTCTTGACTGCTTGAGTTGAAATAGTTGGAAGATCGTTGGTGAAGCAACTGTTGAGTCACTGATATGATTCTCCCGGTAAACGGTTTGTGCAACCGTGTTTATTGGTTCACTGTGCAAATAGACAAGCAACGTTAATTCAACTGTCCCACCAATAATCTACATTTTTACAATTTTGCATTTATAACTAAAAGTAACATTTTTCAATCTAATAAGAAGGTTGTCTCCCACCGACAACCATCCTCGTATGCTTTTGTTGTTAATGTTAATCATTTTCCAGGTTCCAGATCTATCTTTGTCTTTTCCATTTGCCCTTCGATTACTTGTTCAAATACCCACATTGACATAGTCAATCTTCAGTTTTCCGCTTCTTAAGCCTCCACATATAAAACAATGAGTTGGAGAGGCATCTCTCTCTCTGTTCTTGTTATTTTTGTTGTTTTATACAGTGCTAAAATAGCACATGCACATGCTAGCATAAATCTCAGAAACAGCAGCAGCATCAGCAGCGATACCGATACCCATCAAAATTACACTCAGTTCCTTCTTACAAATGGCGTTGCTTGTATGCCCCCAATGGGGTATTGGAATACTTTCTAACACCTACCTTTTGCTTTAAATTAAATTTGAGTTATTAGATATTATTGGTTTGTTTTAATTAATTTTCTTTTGATTACTGTAGTTGGAACAGCAGGAATCATTTTCAATGCAACATAGATGAATGGACTGTGAAGACTACTGGTACCACTTTCGATGCTTATTGATTTTTTTTTTTTTTTTTTTTTTGGGTTTAATTTTACTTTGAACTTTTTTTTTTATTTTGCTGAATACTTTGAACTTTGTTATTATTAAATAATAATGGTTTTCAGTTACTTTACTACAGTCATCATCTTTTATTAATTTAAAAAGACCCTTGGCCCTTCATCTAATGAAAAGATGGCCTAGTATTTTTTTTTTTCTTTACAATAAACTTAATACTTTTTTTTTCTTCATGATTTTATTATATTCAATGCAAATGGAGATCCACTTTCGTAGATTGACTTTTACTTTTTGTAGTGACACTCTTCGTTCAAAGTATTGTCGTGTTTTTCATTATTCTAACATTCTCTATCAATTAAGGTCAGTTACATCAATATACTATTGCCTAAACATATTTCTTCCAGGAAGGTTTTAGCTTTCATATAATGCTTGTGCACACAGGAATCATCCTAGGGTGCCATACCGTCACCAGTGAATGATCGCGTCCTGCGCGGGACATAGGAGGACCCAATCCTTTCTCATAGAGTATTTTCTTGAAGACCTCAAACTAGTTTTACCTAGCTAAAGAAACCAAAGGAACTTCCTAATTAGGTTCCTCACAAATGACCAAGACCAACATTAATGTGATTTCGAGAATAGACCAATTGAACATTCCAACTGCCTTTGAAAATGGAAAGTCAAATCAACTATATAGTCATTGCAGGGAAAAAAATGTATATATTATGTTTCCGTTATATGCACCATCACACATACAGGGTTGGCCCCACCTACCTATGGAAACCATACGCTGTGAATATGATGTTGTATGTAGCGGAAACCCCGTATACCTTCTCGTCATTGCAGATGCTGTCCAAGGCTCCAATCACAACATTTAATCTAATAAGGCACATACTTGATCTAATATATCATTGCTGAATGTACACTTCTAATAACTAATGGTCACTATTTCCATGAAACTATTCAGACTTTCTATGTTCTAACCCTCTCAAGGATTGTTTTATTTAATCTTTGCTATTCCTTTTGGTTACTGAGAACAGCAGATGCTCTTATTTCAACCGGTTTGGCGGCACTGGGGTACAAATATATAAATATTGGTATGCATCCTCAAATCTATTTCTTTAGTACTTGCAACAAATTTTGAATTTTTATGCTATCCCGCAAAAGTGGTAAATTTCTGCATTAGATACGACATTTTTCTTAAGAATGTGGAATAAATTCTTACCCATCTAGCAACTAGAGACAGGGCGTTTTCCTTTTTCTTTTACTTCGTTGTTCATTAATAAGGGTAATTTTGTAATATTGATAAACTCGTCCATATATAGGCAAAGGCGATGATCCTAGTGAACTTGTCGGCCTCACTTGTGCGTTCATAGACAAGCGACGATAGTATAAAGTCGACGATTCCAACTCAAAGCTGACAGCTGCACCTTGAGGTCAGCAAACACCTGAACGAGATGACTAGAATATGTAGACGGGATAGAAAGTTGATGGGTGGAAGCTGATAAGGGTGAAAGGGACCTTGACGGGTCCAGCATGGCTTTTTGCTTAGCCCTACGCACAAGTACATAAGGAAACACCTTGTGCTCCACAACTACCCCTAATCAAGGGGATTCCTACAAGGAAAGGATCCCATAAGATACACGCATTAATGAGGATTTTCCCTACAAGGAAAGATCTTCTATGCCAAGGAATGAATGTCAACTCTACACTACTATAAAAGCCCTAAAACCCTTACAAGCCAAGGTACGCATAATTTACTCCAACTCTAGCACTCTAGAGTTATGAAAATTCTCTAACTTAACCTTCGGAGGGTCTTTGGCCAGTACCACACCGGTACTCTCCTAAGGTCTTCTTGTTCTATGTTGTGCAGTTGTTGTCTTGAGAGCGTGAGGATCTGTGGGAACCACTCAGGGTCACGGTCGTTGGTACACAAATTAATTCACGCTGGATACTACTGGCCCACTATGCAGAAGGATGCCCAGACTTATGTCAAAGTCTGCGACAAATGTCAAAGGTTCAGCAACGTCATCAGACAGCCGACAGAAGAACTGACCCCAATGACAGCCCCATGGCCATTCGCTTAATGGGGACTAGACATCATGGGCCCATTCCCAGTAGCAATGTGGTAGCTGGAGTTCCTTATAGTCAGCATAGACTATTTCACCAAATAGGTAGAAGCCGAAGCCTTGGCCATCATCACAGAGAAGAACATGAGAAGCTTTGTATGGAGAAACATCATCTGCAGGTATGGGATCCCTATAGTCTTGGTCTCAGATAACGGAAAACAATTCGACAACGACTCCTTCAGAGATTTTTGCTCATAATTGGGCATCAAGAACTACTACTCCTCCCTCGCCCACCCTCAAGCTAACGGACAAGTAGAGGTCACGAACAGATCCTTGCCCAAGATCATCAAGACTTGGCTCGAAGGGGCAAAGGGTATATGGTCGGAAGAGCTACCAAGCGTACTATGGGCATAGAGGACAATAGCCAGAACACCTACAGGAGAGACACCGTTTCGACTAGCATACATGAACGAGACAGTTATCCCAGCTGAAATCGGACTCACAAGCTACAAGGTGAACAATCATAATGAAAGAATGAACGATGAAGCCATGCGTCTAGAGCTTGATTTAATGGACGAAGTTAGGGGTAACAGCTGAACAAAGACTCGAATGATACACACTGAGCATCTCAGGAAGTACTATCAGTAGATGACAACATGAAGAGCAACACTCCTCATTTTCCAGTTTATTTCTTTAGTTAATTTTTCCCTACAGTACTTTCTAAGCCCAAAGGGCAAGTTTTTTTTTTTTTTTTTAATCTTTTTCTTTAAAGAATTTTTTTTTTTTTTTTTACTTATGCATGCATTTATCATAGTAAGAGGAGTTATTCAGATATGACTTGTATTTTTATCAGTCTCTACAAAACTACTTTTATTATCAAGTCCAAAAGTGGACGAGTTCATCCTATTGGATCAAGTCCAAAAGAGGGCGAGTTCATTATCAAGTCCACAAGTGGACGAGTTCATCCTATGAGGACGCCTTGATACTGTCAATTCCACAAGTGGACGAGTTCATCCTATAAGGATGCCTTAAAATTATGAAGTCCACAAGTGGACAAGTTCATCCTATAAGGATGCTTTAAAATTATGAAGTCTACAAGTGGGCAAGTTCTTTATTAAGACCACAATTGGACAAGTTCATCCTATGGGGATGCTTTAAAATTATCAAGTTAATAAGTGGATGAGTTCGTTATTAAGTCCAAAAGTGGACAAATTCATTGGGATGCATTAAAACTGCTAAGCCCCCAAGTGGACGGGTTTGCTACAAAACCATTAGTGGATGAGTTCATTGTTAAGGTTATTAAGTCTGCAAAGATGCCTTAGCGATTATTAAAGTCCATGTGGACGAGTTTCTTACTTGGCCCTCAAAAGGGATGAGTTCTTGGTCATGGCTAAAGATGGACGAGTCCAACAAAGCAAACAGATTCGTCCTAAGTCCTCTTACATATAGGCACAAAGAATGGACACGTAAACATATATCAGTACATAAAGATCAACACATACTAAAAAGTGACAGATATAAAAAATATACCATACATAAAGCAAGATCTTTACAAATAAGGCCCAAAAACAAAGGGGTATCTAACATTGTCTGGAAGTTAGACTAAATAAAAAATTATCATTAAAAAATAAAAAATAAACTAAGGTAAAGAGGCCGGGGTGTCTTGAGGGTTCTCGTCACCTTTAGGAGGAAGATCTTGGGCGTCCTGAGTTGGGGGGTTTTCAGCGTCTTAAGCATTAGTGGACGGGATCAAAGGGGTGATGGGAGGGTCCGCAGCAAGTTGAGCAAGTACGATACTATCATCCTTTGGATCAGGCTCCGACTTTGTGCAGTCGTCGGTTTCCTCAAAGGCAGTGTTGGCGACAGGAGTTGACGGCAGAAGGTCGTCTATGGTGACCTTGGATAAATCCAAGTGTAAATAGGTAGACTTGACTTGTTTAAGGCAATCCTCGAACCCGTCACCATAATAGACGGCGTAGGAATCAATGAAAGGCTTTGAATCTCTTCAACTTCTCCGTCAGCTCCTTTACCTCCTTATTGAGAGTACGGAGGGCTTCCATGAACTGATCTTGTTCATTGGTCAGCATCTTATTGCGCTTCTTGAGATGACTAATCACCCTCTCTTCAGCAATGCATCTATCTTGAAGAACCTTCATGCGCACCAGAGCTTGAAAATGGGACGCAAACTTCAGCTTTGGACAAATAGTAAAATGAAAATTATTTAGGAGAATAACATACCCGGGAGAGATCAAAAAGACTAGATGCCCCCAAATCCTTTGTCTCCTGCTCAGTACAAGGGTCCACGTCCATCTGCTTAATGATTGATTCAACCATCTCCACAGCGTCTCCCTTGTGCGTGAGAAGATGATGGCTTCCCTGAGTGACGGGGCCTGACGGCATCATTAACCTGCTTCGTGGCTCGGCTTGGGAGGTGACAGTTTCTTAGGCAATTTATCCCCAAGGGTGACAAATACTTTCTTAGAGGGATGGTCGTCCTTCTTGTTAGCCTTCCTCTTGGGCACACCTTTCCCGGCGGCCTTAGGGGCTGACGAGGACGTTCCCTCCTTCTCCTTCTCCTTCTCCTCTTTCTTACATGCCGCAGCCGCCCTCACCAACGCCCTCTGTCTAGTGGCCTCCATTTCTGCAAAGGACCAGTAATGGTGTTAGGTAAGCAGATGCGAATAAAGACAGCAAAAATAATAATAAATGCAACTTACGTCGACAGGAGTAAGCGTTTAGTCTGCGAGCTACTGGCATTAGCTCAGGAGCTCCATAATAAGCGTGCAATGCCCCGACACTTCTGCTTGCCCAATGAGATCTCTGTAACCTGACGGATAAAGGCTTCTTACTCACCTATAATATGTGGACAAACACTAGATGAAAATGAGAAAGGTAGACGACATTAGGAACTTGAAACAAATGAATAAAGAAAAGGGGAGATGTAGACGATACTAAACCTGAATCCTTGACAATGCCCTAAGTATTGTCAAATCCATGAGCCATCATCACCTACTCTTCTTGACGGCACACCCAGTCTGTCCCTTTGAAAAAGAAATACATGCCCTTCCAATTCCTATTGGAGTCAGGCATGTCTGACACCAGCTTCAACTCCTTCTTCCTTACCGCGAAGTGGTATATCCCCTAGGACGAGGCGATGTGTTGGGGTCGATAACACCAAAAGAACTAGTCAAGAGTTAGCTGACGATTCTCGCCACTTAGACGACCCTACAGGAACTCAGCCTCGATGAATATCCTCCAGGCATTGGGGGCAACTTAGCTGACGGACAATCCCAAGAAATTGGCCAACTGATGATGTAGTGCCGTCAGTGGCAACCTCAATCCTATCGCGAACATGGCATCGTACATGCCAACGTTCACGATTCTCCCCGAGTAGCACTTCTTAAACTTCCCAGGGAGACGGATTGGGATGTGGTCAGGAATTTGGTAACGGTCTCGTAAAGTGTTAAAAACCTTGGCCGACATCGTTGGCATAAAGTCATTAACGGTCCATATTTTAGGGAGAATGAAAGGATGGGTATGGCCATCCTCGGGACTTCCTGAAACTCTCTTGGAGGTTTCCTCGCCATCGTCATCTTCATCCCTGGCATCCTCATTCTCCTCATCTCCCTCATCATTCTCATCTTCACCCTCACCTACCACTTCTTCCTCACCTTCCCCTCCATTACAACTTTCCACTTCCTCTTCAGGAGATTGGGATGACATTTCCCTCTATGACTACCAAGAGAAGCCCTCCTCGAGCTCATGACCTGATTGGAAGACCTCGTCATAGCCCGCTCCCTCATATACTGATGACTGTTCACACGTCGCTTCTCTAGACATCTGACTACCTACAATCGACGGAGGTATTCTAAGAACCTAAGTTGACGACCTCACTATAGAATTGACGACTAACTAGAAAAATGAAAACAAAAGATAAAAGTAAAAGAAAAGAACTTACGAAGTAGATGAATCCTTGAAAAGTGACGGCCTTAGCAAGACGATGGTAGCAAAGGTGACAAGATCAGTAGGCTGATGGAGGCAAGGTGTTCAAAAATGACGAGCTCTCTCTCTAGATCAGCAAGGTTGAAATAAGAGGAATGAGGGGAGGAGGTGAGGTATATATAGGGTGAAAAATGCACAAAAGACGAAGTGGCACCCTCGTCCAGAAATGGGGCCAACTAGCTTATGCCATGTGTTCATGCATTTAATAAAGGCTACTTAAGGAATCACCCATAAATGCCCTTTCTTTCTTTTTTTTTTCAATTTTTTTAATAAAGGAAAAATAACAATAATTAAAAGCTACAAATTTGACTCCATAACCCGTTAGCTGAAGCCGACGAGGCTATGGAGTAAGGGGCAGCTAATAAGGATAATTTTGTAATATTGATAAACTCATCCATATATAGGCAAAGGCGATGGTCCTAGTGAACTTGTTGACGTCACTTGTGCATTAATAGACAAGCGACAATAGTATAAAGTCGATGATTCCTACTCAAAGCTGACGGCTGCACCCTGTGGTTAACAAACACCTGAATGAGATGACTAGAATACGTAGACGAGATAGAAAGCTGACAGGAGGAAGCTAATGAGGGTGAAAGGGCCCTTGACAGGTCCAGCATGGCTTTTTGCTTGGCCTCCACACACGAGTATATAGGGAAACACCTTGTGCTCCACAACTAACCCTAATCAAGGGGATTCCAACAAGGAAAGGATCCCGTGAGGTGCGTGTTGGGAAATCATCATGTGTGTATCGCATACAAAACATACGCAGCGGAAAAATAAACGGATCTACTTCATTCGCAATTGATAACATGCACTATGTAAGTTTCAGAATATAAGAACAAGAGAGTGTACCTTGATGCGGTGAATTTCAAAAACCGAATGAAGAAGTACTCGGGAATACTTTCAATCTTCACTCCAATTCCACTCGATGCCCAAGATGTGTGGTCTCTCAATCAGTTCTATGTTTCTAGAGAGAATATGACAGAGTGTCTCTCTTCCTTATTTTATTACCATTATTATACAAACCATTTCATTCAATATAAAATTCTGTATGTTTCTCTCCACATAACTGATTATCTAATTGGGCTAGCCTTTTGGGCCTTCCCAATTGGGCTTTAGTGTGTGGCTTGGAGTGGGACCAAAAGGGAACAAATAAGACACTAGCTCCAATGGGCCTTGGGCTTTTCTGTCAACTCTTGACAGGTCCAAAGTTACCATTAATTATATTTAATACCACTATATAAATATAATTGCACTCTAGGCCTCATTAATAAATTATATCCCAAGACTTTATTATACATGCAACCCCTTCATAAAATATTCGTAGTAATACAAAGTCATGAATATAGACTGCCACTTTGTAAATTACTACATCTTAATCCTTGAGTACCCGGTTTAATCCCTATGAGTTATTCACCATATATTTATGAAATCCAATTTCATAAATATATACTTTAGTCTTACTAAAGTGGTTAGGCCTAACTCTCTGAATAACTGTACCCATTAAACTTATCTCAAGGGAATATTTTATATCTCTATTAAGAGACTATGAATTCCATCTTGAGAATATATGTTCCATCAACACTAAATGTGGCTGCCCAACATACTGAGGTTTTGACCGTTACTTTAAATCTCACTCCTGATATATCAAAGCAACCTACATTTCATGATCAGGTCCATTATTCTCTCAAGTTTAAGAGTTCATGTGAATACAAGTCGTGAGATTTATTATTCAATTGACAGTCGTTAGGAGAATAATAAATCTCACAGCGGTCCAGTTCAATATGTCTTAACTCTTAAAACATATCAACATATTAACTAGAAGTCACCACTTCCATGATCAAGACAAATCATCGTAGTTAATATGTTATAGTCTTTGCAGATGAAATGCCCAATTTCATCACCGACTACGAACCAAAATTCTGAGTTTACAAAGAACTTGTGATCTATATCTTCTGTGACTAAATCACATAAATCACATACTATGCATCTCATGGACTATTTGATAATGTCCGAATATTCATATTACCATTATTTTAGATAAGAATAAAACAACTTTATTAAACATAATATTAAGTCATACATCATTTCTCAAATAATGTCATACATAATATTATACATAGCATCATTATACAATAGGATTTAAGGGCACATATCATAACAATCTCCCATTTGCCCTAAAGACTATTGTGCACTAATCTAACTCCCATTCCCTCCAAATGTGACTCGAAGGTCCTTTGAGGCAAGACTTTGGTAAAGGGATCTGCTAGATTATTTGCACTTTCAATCTTTGCAACCACCACATCTCCACGAGCAACAATGTCTCGAATGATGTGGTACTTCCTCTCAATGTGCTTTCCTTTCTTGTGATTCATTGGATCTTTGGATTGTGCAACCGCTCCACTATTGTCACAAAACAATGTAATAGGAACTTGCTCCATTCTCACTACACCAAGATCAGAAAGGAATTTCTTGAGCCAAACAGCTTCCTTTGCCGCCTCACAAGCAGCAACATATTCAGCTTCCATGGTGGAGTCCGCAATACAAGATTGCTTAACACTTTTCCAACTTATGGCTCCACCTCCCAAGGTGAAAACACATCCTGACGTGGACTTTCTGAAATCTAGATCTGATTGAAAATCTGAATCTGTATAGCCAATGGGAATCAAATCCTCACAACGGTAAACAAGCATATAGTCTCTCGTTCTCCGTAGATACTTGAGAATATGCTTTACAGCTTGCCAATGTTGTGGTCCTGGATTTGATTGATATCGGCTGACCATGCCAACTGAAAAACAGATATCCGGTCTAGTACAAAGCATGGCATACATGAGACTTCCTACTGCAGAGGCATAAGGAACTTGTCTCATCATATCTACTTCCTCTTGAGTCTTAGGCCTTTGGTCATCAGACAGAGGAACTCCATGTCTGAAAGGAAGTAATCCTTTCTTGGAGTTTTGCATGCTAAACCGTTCTAGAACCTTATCTATATATCCAGCTTGTGATAAGCCTAACATCTTATTCTTACGATCTCGCCAAAGCTTGATCCCTAGAATAAAGTTAGCCTCACCCAAGTCCTTCATATCAAATTGGCTTGACAACCAAACCTTTACTGATGACATTACACCTACATCGTTTCCAATGAGTAGAATATCATCAACATAAATCACTAGGAACATTACTACTTTGTCTTGATGTCTTTTATACACACATGGTTCATCAAGATTTTGTTCAAAACCAAATGATTTGATTGCCTGATCAAATCTGATGTTCCATGACCTAGATGCTTGCTTAAGTCCATAAATGGACCTATTTAACTTGCAAACCAAATGCTCTTGGTTCTTTGCTATGAAACCTTCTGGTTGCATCATATAGATTTCCTCTTCAAGATTGCCATTGAGAAATGCAGTCTTGACATCCATTTGCCAAATCTCATAATCATAATGAGCAGCAATGGATAAGAGAATTCTGATAGATTTAAGCATTGCTACTGGTGAAAAAGTTTCCTCATAATCAATGCCTTCTTTTTGAGTATACCCTTTTGCCACTAGCCTTGCTTTAAAGGTTTCAACCTTTCCATCGATCCCTCTCTTCCTCTTGTAAACCCATTTGCAACCAACAGGTTTAATGCCATTAGGCGCCTTTACAAGATCCCAAACTTGATTGGAATACATGGAATCTAATTCTGATTTCATAGCTTGGACCCAATGATGTGCATCTATATCATTCATTGCTTCTTCATAAGTGTAAGGATCAGTTTCGGCCTCCTCTGAGATAGCCTCATAAGTCTCTCCAAGACCTATGAATCTTATAGGTGGCCTAACATTCCTCCCACTACGACGAGGCACCTGTGTACTAGACATCTCATGAGTAGTATCTTGTGGTGTATCCAATACAGCCACATCATCCCTAGTTTGAACTATTGGTTGTTCAATTACAGGTTCTTTCATTTCAGCCAAGACAACTCTACTTCTAGGAGTAAAATTATTCATATAGTCATTTTCCAAGAATTTAGCATTTGTACTAACAAAAACTTTGTTATCTTTATGACTGTAGAATAAATAACCCCTAGTTTTTTTTGGATAACCTACAAGCAAACATACTTCTGATTTTGGTTCCAACTTATCAGACTTCCCTTTTAACACATGTGCTGGACAACCCCAAATGTGGAGATATTTCATACTAGGCTTACGCCCACTCCACAATTCCATGGGTGTTTTGGGAACAGATTTTGATGGAACTAAATTCAAAAGATGTATTGCTGTATCTAAGGCATAACCCCAAAAAGAAATAGGTAATGTTGAGTAACTCATCATGGACCTAACCATTTCTAAAAGAGTCCTATTCCTTCTTTCTGCTACACCATTTTGTTGGGGAGTTCCAGGTGCAGTCAATTGGGATACAATCCCATTTTGTGTTAAGTAATCCTTGAAATCCCCAAGAAGGTATTCGCCACCACGATCAGATCGAATGGCCTTTATGTGTTTACCCAATTGATTCTCAACTTCAGCCCTAAACTCTTTGAACTTTTCAAAGGCTTCGGACTTCCGTCTCATTAGGTACACATAACCAAATCCAGAGTAATCATCGGTGAAAGTGATGAAGTACTCATAACCTCCTTTTGCTAGGGCTGACATAGGACCACAAACATCCGTATGAACTAATTCTAGCAACTCTTGGGCTCTTCTACCTTTTGCATTAAAAGGTCGTTTGGTCATTTTGCCTTCCAAACAAGATTCACAAACTGGAAATTCATCAAAGTCCAATGGCTCTAAGAGACCATCTTTGATCAGTCTTTGAATTCTGTTTGGATTAATATGATCCAAACGCAAGTGCCAAAGATATGCATCATTAGTAGAAGGAAACTTTCTCTTTAATGATTTCACATGAGAGTTATTATCTAATTCAGAATTGTATAATTCATGCTTATCAGGAGTTAAAATATAAAGACCATCTACAATATTGCCAGAACAGATAAACATTTTATCCTTCTTTATTACAACATTGTCTTTCAGGATAACACAATATCCATTTTTACCTAAATAAGTTGCAGAAATTAAATTCCTACGAACATTAGGTACAAATAAACAGTCTTCCAATATTAAAACCCTAGTTTCAAAGCATAAATTAAAAACTCCAATAGCTACAACTGGAATCTGACTCCCATCAGCCAAGGTCAGAAACAACTCTCCTTCTTTAAGTTTTCTGGTCTCCTGGAACCCCTGCAAAGAATTGTAGATATGATTAGTACAACCTGAATCCACACACCAGGAATCCGTGGGATTTTGTACCAAACATATTTCAAGGAGAAATGAGCTATTCATACCCTTGTTGGCAGCCTTGAACTTTGGACAATTTCTCTTCCAATGTCCTTTCTCACCACAATGGAAACATTTTCCTTTCAGCTTCTTTCCTTTGTCGGCAACCCCTAAGACAATTTGTTTACCCTCTTGTTTAGTGAAGTCCTTCTTCTTCTTCTTCTTACCCTTGCCTTTCGACTTAGGTTGAGAAGTAGAAGCTTCACCCACATTGGCTTCAACATTAGAAGTACCAAGGATGCCTTCCGCCGCTACTAACTCATTCAGTAATTCAGACAAAGTATAAATCTTTTTGTTCATGTTATAGTTAAGTCTGAATTCCTTGAATGACTCCGGTAGTGACTGGAGTATCATATTCACTTGGGATTCTCCATCAATGTCGGCACCCAAAACTTCTAAAGTATTCAGATTAGAGATCATTGTAAGACAATGCTCTCTCACTGAACTACCTTCAGCTATTTTGGTATTATAAATTTGTCTCATGGTTTCTTGCCTTGCAGAACGGCCTTGCTCACCAAACATCTCCTTCAGACTTTGCATAATGTCCGAAGCTAGTTCTACATCCTGCATTTGATGCTGTAGAACATTTGAGATGGACGCTAGGATCTCACGGCCTCCATTGTCGGTTTATAGTAGTGTGATTAATCACCTCGCCTTGGCGTATATGCCTTGCTCCCTACGGAGGGTGTTTAATTCATGGTACTACAGGTTAAACTTCTTAATGATAGATGAAGTGTGTGTTTACATTGAGAGCGACCACGCTACCGTGGAGTTACTTGGTGACTCACATTGATTCTAGACAATGGTGTACACTAGACTAAGTATGATGTTAACCTCCCTACAGAGCTATGTCATTATCACTTAGAAGCTAAAGAATAAGCGGCACATTATTTTTGTTTGGTAAGAGTTACCATGATAGCATTAATAATGAGGATAATCCTTGCTTAATCATAGTGATTGGTATGACCTCGCTACCGAGGAATATTAATTGCGGGATTGGGTTGTCGTTGCATATATTATATTATGGTTTTATTAAGGTTCCATATTATATGTTTATATGCTAAATTGATAATGTCCAGTTTACTTATTATATTCATGTTTATTATTTCAGATTTGAACATGGCATCATTTAGCCCACTTGTTAGCATTCTTAATCAAAACAAACTGACTGGAACCAATTATGTTGACTGGAAAAGAAACTTGGACATAGTTCTCACAGCTGAAGAGCACAAATATGTGCTTACTCAACCATGTCCTAGCTTTCCTTCATTAGATGCTCCTCCTGAGGAAAAACAACGATATGATCGTTGGCAGAAATCTAATGAAATGGCCAAGTGCATAAACTAGAAGTTTTAAAATAAAGGTTTTTATCTTTAAACATGCATAAACTAATTATACACAACCTTGCACTTTTTCTTACAAAAAAGGCGTAAGAAAAAATAGCAAAAACACAAAATTTAAGTTTGAAAACACTTAGAAAAATTTTGATTTTCTTTCTTTCGATCGATCGAATGTGCCCCTCGATCGATCGAAAATATCAAACAATTCGAACTAAACCTTCTGTCTGATTCGATTGATACTCGATCGCCTCTCGATCGATCGAAAATAAAATTCGATCGATCGATTAGCAATCGAATATTAATCAATTCAAAGGGATAAGTCTCTGTTTCACTCGATCGATCGAAAGTAAATTTCGATCGATCGAAACTCGTGAAACTCGAATTTCCAGAAAATCTTCTAAGGCAGTTTTCAACCGTTTTGCATGAACAAACAACCATCATACGAAAATGATAGATAGAAAATGATATCAAAACTGAAATCTATTGATGCTATAGCCTTAAAGATCAATTTAACATTCTTAAATTCATATTTAAACAACATCATAACATCAATATCAGTTTTTATCAAATCATAGTTTCAACAACCATGCAGAAAATTAAATGTATAATCTTCTATCAACTTGAAACTATTATCTCTAATCCCAAAACGAACAAAACATGTTATACAAATTCGAAATGAAGACCGCTCTGATACCAATGTTGGGAAATCATCATGTGTGTATCGCATACAAAACATACGCAGCGGAAAAATAAACGGATCTACTTCATTCGCAATTGATAACATGCACTATGTAAGTTTCAGAATATAAGAACAAGAGAGTGTACCTTGATGCGGTGAATTTCAAAAACCGAATGAAGAAGTACTCGGGAATACTTTCAATCTTCACTCCAATTCCACTCGATGCCCAAGATGTGTGGTCTCTCAATCAGTTCTATGTTTCTAGAGAGAATATGACAGAGTGTCTCTCTTCCTTATTTTATTACCATTATTATACAAACCATTTCATTCAATATAAAATTCTGTATGTTTCTCTCCACATAACTGATTATCTAATTGGGCTAGCCTTTTGGGCCTTCCCAATTGGGCTTTAGTGTGTGGCTTGGAGTGGGACCAAAAGGGAACAAATAAGACACTAGCTCCAATGGGCCTTGGGCTTTTCTGTCAACTCTTGACAGGTCCAAAGTTACCATTAATTATATTTAATACCACTATATAAATATAATTGCACTCTAGGCCTCATTAATAAATTATATCCCAAGACTTTATTATACATGCAACCCCTTCATAAAATATTCGTAGTAATACAAAGTCATGAATATAGACTGCCACTTTGTAAATTACTACATCTTAATCCTTGAGTACCCGGTTTAATCCCTATGAGTTATTCACCATATATTTATGAAATCCAATTTCATAAATATATACTTTAGTCTTACTAAAGTGGTTAGGCCTAACTCTCTGAATAACTGTACCCATTAAACTTATCTCAAGGGAATATTTTATATCTCCGTTAAGAGACTATGAATTCCATCTTGAGAATATATGTTCCATCAACACTAAATGTGGCTGCCCAACATACTGAGGTTTTGACCGTTACTTTAGATCTCACTCCTGATATATCAAAGCAAACTATATTTCATGATCAGGTCCATTATTCTCTCAGGTTTAAGAGTTCATGTGAATACAAGTCGTGAGATTTATTATTCAATTGACAGTCGTTAGGAGAATAATAAATCTCACAGCGGTCCAGTTCAATATGTCTTAACTCTTAAAACATATCAACATATTAACTAGAAGTCACCACTTCCATGATCAAGACAAATCATCGTAGTTAATATGTTATAGTCTTCGCAGATGAAATGCCCAATTTCATCACCGACTACGAACCAAAATTCTGAGTTTACAAAGAACTTGTGATCTATATCTTCTGTGACTAAATCACATAAATCACATACTATGCATCTCATGGACTATTTGATAATGTCCGAATATTCATATTACCATTATTTTAGATAAGAATAAAACAACTTTATTAAACATAATATTAAGTCATACATCATTTCTCAAATAATGTTATACATAATATTATACATAGCATCATTATACAATAGGATTTAAGGGCACATATCCTAACAGTGCGCGCATTAATGAGGATTTTTCTACAAGGAAAGATCTTCTATGTCAAGGAATGAATGTCAACTCTACACTACTATAAAAGCCCTAAAACCCTCATAAGCCAAGGTACGAATAATTTACCCCAGCTCTAGCACTCTAGAGTTGTGAAAATTCTCTAACTTAACCTTCGAAGGGTCTTTGGCTGGTACCACATTGGTACTCTCCTAGGGTCTTCTTGTTTTGTGTTATGCAGGTGTTATCTTGAGAGCGTGAGGACCGTGCGGCTTACTAACGATTTTCAGCATCATCATTCATATAATTTAATTTTTAATCCATCTTACTACCCCGGTGAAAATTAACATAAATAGATTTGGACCATTTTGTCATATTGACTCGCACATTTCTAATGGTTGATGCCAGATGATTGCTGGGAAGAAGGGAAGAGAGACTAGAGTGGTAATTTAAGGGAAAAACCTTCTACTTTTCCTTCTGGAATCAAGGGCCTGATTACTAAGTTATTCAACTTGGCATATATGCCAACTTTTAATCTCAAAATAATTTAGCCTTAGACAATTATTTAGAGTCTTAAAAGTAATTGATTACTTTTTTGATTACTAAGTAATTGAGACAGTTACTAATCAAAGTAATCAATTACTAAGTTGTTAACTATCAGAGTCTACAATTAGTCATACTACAATCAGAGTCTTAGACAGTTATTTACTAAGTTGTTAAAGTGGTACAAATCACATTAATTTCCATGTTAGTTTGTAACCCCTTATCAGTAATATTGGTAGTAACTCTTATATTTCCCTTTTGACTATATATAATGACTTTCATTTTTTTTTCCATCTTTTTATCTCCTTAGTTACAAAACTTACAGCAAGACAATGCCTGGCTCTCTTGGGCATGAAGATATAGATGCAAGAACGTTTGCTGAATGGGTTAGTTTCCTTTAGTCTGTTACTACAAAATTATGAATAGTGATGGTGATTGGTTTATGGGGCATTTGGCTATAGGGAATTGATTACTTGAAGTATGATAACTGTTACCATGATGGTTCTAAGCCTCTAGATAGGTATTATCTTTTGAAGCTTTGTACATTCTTTAATTTCTATAATGCTGAAAGGTAGCTCTATACTAGTGAGAGCATGTGTTTTAGAATATATCTTCCTCTGTGACAGATTTGCTAGGATGCGTAAGGTTGAATTTATTCAATCATTTTGTTGGCTTTATTTCATTCCAAATTTGCTTGTAATTCAGCATTTAGAAACCCTGTATTTAGGTGAAAATCATGTAAGGGTAGTGTGTGAGAGTGTGAAGAAAAGCCTAAACGTGTGCACTCAAGAAGAGCCTTGCGACTAGATCTCACAACTGGCTTGCGACTGGCGAGTCGCCAAAAGGTGGCACACGTGTGAAGCATGCAGGGGAACTGAAGGGTTACGCCAGCTGTTGCACTACAGGACAAAACTTCCAGTCTGGCTAGGCAGTTAGCTCGCGACTTAAACTCGCGACTCGTTCCAATCGCGAGCTCGAGTCGCCAAAATGCCCTGTTTAGTTATAACTGACTCTTCGTATTCCTCATACACCCTACTATAAATACCCCTTATACGTATGAAATGTAGAGAGCCTCCAAAGAGAATTTTGAGAGAGAAACCCTATAGAAAAACAAGATTGACTCATCCACAATCTTCATCCTTGATTCTCCAAATTTCTCTACTCTCACCCTCTCTATTTACATATCCTTGGGAGGAACATTTAGCCAAATCCTTATCTCACCATACCCATATCTGTGAGAAGGTATTTTGGTGCTTGGGAAGCAGTTTAGAAGGGACTGATTCATTTTGGTTGATGCAATGGGCGATTGCAGGATCTGGTAAGTTAGAGAAGACAAGGTTCATCGTAAACCTGTTGGAGCAAGAAGCTTGGAGGGCTTAGGTGCACTGGGTAGATTAGGCTTGGAGGGTCTTCTAGTATTCATGTATCCTAACTTTATTCTCTAGTGGATTATTGACCGTTTGAAGGGCAGCGGGGAGGTTTTTCATTGAGGACTTCAGTTTCCTTTTCGGTAACACATCGTCATGTTATCTTTGTGTTTGCATCCTTCTTCCCTTACTCTTTACCTTTTAATTGCTGCTGTGATTGTGATTAAGTATGATTTAGAGTATTTTACCAATTTGGGTTTAGCTTATATTCATATTCCACACATATATTGTTTGATTATAAGCTTATGTTGGTAATTTGTAAATTGGGGGTCTAAACGTTCATAGGCGTTTCACACCCTAATTGAACTTTCATTTGGTATCAGAGCGGGTGAACTTGCTGTGGTTTTATTACCTTAGTGCGATCCTTGACCCTATTGAGATGGATCAATCTCAATCTCTTAATGCTCCACCATATTTTGATGAAAGCAACTATGCATTTTGGAAAGTCTGTATGAGGGCATTCCTATGCTCTATTAATGAGAGTGTTTAGGATGCTGTAGATATAGGTTGGACTAGGCCGGAGGCTGCCAAATCCACATGGCATAAAGCAAACCTTACGACAGTTAATGCAAATAGCAAGGCACTAAATGTTATTTTCTGTTGTGTTTCTCATGACAAATCTTGGAGACAACTTATGTAGGCACTAAGAAGGTGAAGGACACTAAGTTGCAGATGCTTACCACATGCTTCGAAGAGCTAAAGATGAGTGAAGACGAGTCATTCGACTCATTTTATGGCAAGCTGAATGAGGTGGTTATTGGGAAGTTCAACTTAGGTGAAAAGATGGAGGACTCAAAGATAGTGAGGAAGATCCTTCGATCATTGCCGGAGAGCTTCCGTGCAAAGGTTACTGCAATTGAAGAGAATAAGGACTTTGATGATATCAAAGTTCAAGAACTAATTAGCTCACTTCAAACATATGAGCTGTCTCTACCTTCACAAAGGAAGAGCAAATCCCTTGCTCTAAGGATAATTAATGAGAGAATAGAAGCTTATGACTCATCGGATGAGGATGAGGTCGAAAAAGATGTGGAGTATCTTGTGAAGAACTTTCAAAAGTTCTTGAAGTTCAAAAAGAATGGAAAGTTTGCTGAGAAAGGAAAATTCCCAAATTCCTGGAAGGAGAAAAAGGATTTTAAGAAGAAAGATGGGAAGGACTCCCAATCTTCTCAAACAATCACGTACTATGAATGCAACGGTCATGGACATCTCAAGGAGTGTCCAAACTATTTAAGAGGAAAGGGTAAAGTGTATGCCACTACTCTTAGTGACACCGACTGCTCTAATTCAAATTCAGATGAAAGCTATGATGAAGAGGGCAACTTCTTTGCATTCATGACCATTGCTCCAGTGGAATCTTCAGATGATTTGAGTGTGCTAGTAGAAGAGCTTGGTGAGCATACTGAATTGGAGTCAACGGGGATAGTAGAGGAATCTGATGACGAGGAAGATGAAAGAATAGTGGGACAGTAAGAGACCTGCAATTTCCTCCTTGAGAAGATCGGTGAATATGCAAAAGTGGCTAAAGCAGCCATTAAGAAGATGAAGAGAGCGGAGCAAGACTACAAGAGTCTTTTAGTCCGATACAAGGAGACTAAGTGTGAAGTCGAGACGCTGAATGGAGAGCTGACCGAAGCCTACTCAAAGATAAAATTTCTTGAGCATGAGGTGATTCAAGCTAATGCTAAAGTAAAGCAGGTTTCCTCCAAGAAGCTTCATAAAGTGCTTGCTCATCAAAAATCTTTCTCCGATAAAAGTGGATTGGGATACATCGGAGAGAGTAATTCAAATGCCAAAGTGTCCAAGGATTTGAAGTTTGTGAAAGCTAAGGAACCAATGGTGGAAATCACCACTGTTGAGAAAGTGAAGACGGAAAAGAAGCAGAATGTGATTGACCAACGGTTTTTGACTAAGCCTCATAACCAATCAATGGTCAAACCTAAGGGTAATAGGAAATCACTCCCAAAGTTGCAAAAAGGTCCAGGAACTCAACATATCTACCATCACTGTGGAATTCAAGGACACACCAGACCTAATTATCATATGCTTTGGGCATTGAAGAATGGCAACTATCAAAGGCCAAGTGGACAAAGCAAGGATAAAGGGAACTCTAAGCAATCGAAAGGGGCAGAAGTTGTGTCTAATATTGGAGATGTGATGAAGATGATTGATGCATTCACCACCTGTTTGACAAGCTTCAACAAAAGGTTTGAAAGACAAAACATTCGTACCCAATCCTCTAGGGATATCACCCCAAACGCACATGTCGTATGGGTGAAGAGGGGTACTTATGCATAAGCATTACAACATGTCCATGCATTAATACTTCCTATGCTTTGGGACTTTGATTGGTTGTGTGATTTGTGTTACTCTTGTAGCATGTGTTGAAAATTTCTGTTTGTTTTGCTATTTGCTGTAAATGTTTTTACATTTTTTTTGTGTTAATCTTTACTTGCATTTGTGTCAAAAATTCAAAAACACATAAAAAGTAGAAAATCCAAAATGTTTGATTGACATTGTTGTGTATTGTCATAAGCATGTTTTGTCTTGTACCTTTGTACTAATGGCTTTGTGCATTTACGAACATAGCTTGTTCTTTATTCACTCATATCATTGTGGGAAAACTCTTGACATCGATGTGATTATTGCAAATAGATCTTCAAACTTTTCATGAATGATTAGTCAATGGTTTTGTTGATCTTGAGACTTGCATAGACTTGTGCCTATATATCTTCCCACTCATTTATTTTTTTTGCTTAAAGAGCTCAACAAATATAAATCTCAAAATGAAAAGAGATAATGAGCTGCAAAAGTCGTTGCACATACTAGAATTTGACTAGGAAAAAGGGAAAGCGATTTTTATGTAAATGTATGGTGCCCAAAAGCCAAAGGCTTGTTCGTCAAATTGAAATATCAAATATTTCAGGCATCGATCTTAAAAAGAGATGTAAAGATCAAAAATGATCAAATATTGTGAGTATGTGAAGCCAAATGAAAAGCTTCAAAATTAAGTTATCAAGTTTTGCGTTTTGAGGGTTATTTTCAAGGTAGTTTTTCAAAAACTTTTCATTTTCCCTCGCATATTGTGACTATTCATCTTCTTGTCTGTATTTCCCTTTTTCAAAATCATCGTGTTCACACACAAACTCTGCATATTCTTGTAAGGTTGAATTTATTCAATCATTATGTTGGCTTTATTCTGTGTCAAATTTGCTTATAATTCAGCATTTAGAAACCCTGTATTTAGGTGGGAATCATGTAAGGGTAGTGTGTGAGAGAGTGTGAAGAAAAGCTCAAAAGTGTGCACTCAAGAAGAGCCTCCCGACTAGATCTCGCAACTGGCTCACGACTAGCGAGTCGGCAAAAGGTGGCACGTGTAAAGCCTACAGGGGAGTTGAGGGTCATGCCAGCTATTGCACTACAAGACAAAACTTCCAATCTGGTCAAGCAGTTGGCTTGCGACTCAAACTCGCGACTTGTTTCAGTTGCGAGCTCGAGTCACCAGAATGCCCTATTTGGTTATTACTAACTCTTTGTATTCCTCATACACCCTACTATAAATACCCCTTATACTCACAAAATGTAGAGAGCCTCCAGAGAGAATTTTGAGAGAGAAACTCTAAAGTAAAACAAGATTGACTCATCCATAATCTTCATCCTTGATTCTCCAAATTCCTCTACTCTCACCCTCTCTATTTACATATCCTTGAGAGGTACATTTAGCCAAATCCTTATCTCACCATACCCATATCTGCGAGAAGGTATTTTGGTGCTTGGGAAGCAGTTCAGAAGGGACCAATTCATTTTGGTTGATGCAATGGGCGATTGCGAGATCTGGTAAGTTAGAGAAGCCAAGGTTCGGCGTAACCATATTGGAGAAACAAGCTTGGAGGGCTTAGGTGCACTGGGTAGATTAGGCCTGGAGGGTCTTCTGCTATTTATGTATCTCAACTTTATTCTCTAGTGGATTATTGACCGCTTGGAGAGTCGTGGAGAGGTTTTTGCCAAGGACTTTGGTTTCTTCTTTGATAACACATTGCCGTGTTATCTTTGTGTTTGCATCCTTCTTCCCTTACTCTTTACCTTTTAATTGCTACTGTGATTGTGATTAAGTATGGTTTAGAGTGTTTTACCAATTTGGGTTTAGCTTATATTCATATTCCGCACATATATTGTTTAATTATAAGCTTGTGTTGGTAATTTGTAAATTGGGGGTCTAAACATTCATAGGTGTTTCAGACCCTAATTGAACTTTCAGGATGAGTTATGCATTGCAGAAGGTTGCCAAGCCAATCCTTTACGCTACATATGAATGGTAAGACAATTGTATTTAATTTGTTGGACCATTAATATCACAAATTCTTTAAGGGGTGAGTATCTGCATGCTCTGGCATTGTTTCAGTTAGCATATCTACAATCTGCATCATATTTCAAGGAAGTATAATTGTTTGAGTGTTACATTAGGCTTTGAAAACTTGAAGTAACTTGTTGGTCTCTTGTTTGGATGTTCCTTCCTAGCCTCTTGGGATGTAAATTATAATTGGTGCTTCAGAAGACAGGGAAGTTACTTGGATAATTTTTTTGTAAGGCATGTAACTTGCTATTGTAGAGTGTTTGTTTGTTTGTTTTTTTTTTTTTTAGTGATGATGTAGGGAATGACCTAGGACAGGTCCTGGTAAGCTTTAGGATTTAGGGACCCCTAAAAGCATGCTTTGAGCTATGCTGTGTATATGAAGGTGAAAAACCTAATATACCAAAAATTGAAAATTACAAGTAAAGGCTCTCGATTAGGTGGGACTAGAACATAGTACACTACATGGAATGAGTTTAGTAAAAGTAGAAGCATAGATGAAGGTGTGGTAAGACTTGATGGCCAAGAGATACTGAAGAACGAGATCTATCGATATCTTGGATCAATAATTTATAAAGAAGGAGAGATTAAGTAGGATGTGCATCATAGGATAAGAGTAGGGTGGATGAAGTGGAGAAGTGCATAGAGAGTATTGTGTAAACATATAATACCTATTAAGTTAAAGAAATATTCAAGATCGTAATAAGACTAACCATAGTCTATGGTAATGAATATTGAGTTATTAAGATGAATGTGATTGTTAGGATGGATAAGTGGGCATATATGGAAAGATAAGATTTGAATTGTAGAAATGTGCTTAAAGATAGTAATGACTCTTATTGATGAAAAGATGAGGGAGAGTTGCTTGAGATGTTTTGGTTATATTCAAAGGAGAACAATTAATCCACCTGAGAGAAAGGGTGAGCTGATTCAAGTTGAAGGAATGAAAGAAAAGGTAGAGGATGACAAAAAATAACATTACTAGAAGCAGTCTAAAATGATATGTTAATCAAAAAGTAACAGAGAGTATGACTTTGAATAGAATAGAATAGCATAAATAAAGCATGTGGCTGGCCCTTTTTAATTTGTTGAGGATCCTTAGCAGACCCCAAAAAATTTGGGACTAAGGTTTGATTGTTGTTTGTTATTGTATAACATACACTTTTCTAGAAACTTTCGAATGTTATCTTATAGATTTTGACAGGAAAATATTCTCATAGGGGAGAAGAGAATGCAGCAACATGGGCCAGTCTGTATGGTAATGCTAGGAGAACTACAACGGACATAAAAGACATTTGGGAAAGGTCAAACTCCCATTCCTTTTGCTTCCATGTTTGTTTTTGAACTGGCTCTGATTTTCAAGGTCTGTTTGACGTTAGAAATTGAATAAGTTCTTTAATCTTTGTACATCTCTTTTCGGTATCACATCAATCGTAGATGAAAACAACATTGGGGGAAGATATGCTGGACCGGGCAGGTGGAATGGTAATTACCAAAATTTCAATATTAGCCTGAGTAAAGTGTAACACCCCAAACCTAAACCAAGGATTTAGATGCATAACCTGTTTTAGAAATAATCAACAATAATATAATGGAACAGAGCGTAATTAATTATTCACAAATAAACTTCTATCCAACATCAACTCTCCTATGAAATCCATAAAAATACAAAATCCTTCACAATAAAGTCTCCAAATACAATCTCAAAATAGTTCCACAATTGTCAAACTCATTGTCCCAAAGAAAAATATACTAAAATAATTCACCAACTAACAAAGCTCCAAAAGAAGTCGTCAATCTAAGGCTCCATTGATCTACCATCAAAAGACATTCCATTGCTCAAATCTGAAAGGGGTGGAAAAAAAGGGTGAGTTAGAGGCTCAATAAGAGACTACATAACATGAGGATGTCTTTCAAAACAAAATATTAGTATCATTGACAAAATATAGTCTACACGAAACATTTACAAATAGTTTTAACAGTAATATAATATATTCTATAGAACTGTTAAAAATAAAACATTTCACTATAACACTGTAATCATTAAATAAAATAATAACCACTTTAATATGCCAATATGCACCAAATAGGTATGAACAATTTATTATAAAAATAAATAAACAATTTTCCACTTACAAAGATCTGTAGCAATAAAACAGTAGTTCGATATGGATAATATTAGTCAAACACAGAAAAAAGCTGCTAAACACTCGGTGGGTGATTCCCATGGGAAACAATAACACTAATCTCAAAGAGGCAACACTAGCTCCAAAGAGCAACAGTAACACTGCACCACACCACACTAACACTACATCGGCCGAAGATCAACACTTAACCCTGTGTTGGCAAAGGTTGCAGACTGTCTAGTTGACTATTTGAAACATTCTTGACATATACAGTTTCATAATAATATACAATAAATAATAGAATTTGAGTATGTATAAAGCACTAACAATGGTATAAGTTTTTTTTTTGAAACTTCACTTTTGTAATTATGTATATGTATATATATATAAATATATTTTTACCACAAATATATATATATATATATATATATAAATATATACGTCTTGAGAGACGTCATGTGCTGAAGTCTACTTACCTCTAGTTGCTAAACCAAGCTTCACTTCAATCGCTCGAAACGACGTCAACTAGAACCTAAATAATAATTAAATAACTCAATAAGGGCAAGTTTTGAATAACCTCAATAAGCGCACGGCCTTCAATCCTTTTGGTTTGAGAAACCCTAAACTCTATTCTAACTCTTTATACGCTAATTACTGATTTTTTTTTTTTTTTTTTTTTTGTTGTTGTTTCACTCTCTGCCTTTCACGTAGGAAACCCAAACTTTCAGCTTTACACGTTAAAACTGTTCCCTACATTGGCTGGAAATTAAACTCATAATAAGGTTATTTACATAGGCTAGGACTCTAAAGAATTCCAATAACACTTAAACTCCTAATCCAACTAGGTTTTAATCTCTTATCCTTTTCCTTAACTGATAAGGAGACCAAAAGTTAAATTTGAATAAACCACAAAATAATTATTCACGTTACCCCTTATTATTATTATTATTATTATTATTATTATTATTATTGTAGAAATCATAATATAAAATAATATCTCCTCCAAAATAAATTAAGCAATTCATCAAATCCACTCTAGAAGCAGTTAAATTAAATTTTAAGTGAGACGGGTGTTACATTCTCCCCCTCTTATAAAATTTTCGTCCTCGAAAATTCAAAACATACCTCACTTTTGAAATAGCTGGGGATATTTGGATTGCATTACGTCTTTACGCTCCCATGAAGCTTCTTCTATGGAATGATTCCTCCATAATACTTTGACCAAATGTATAGTCTTATTACGTAGCACTTGCTCTTTATGGTCTAAAATCTGAATTGGGACTTCCTCATAGGATAAGTTCTCTTTGACTTGAAGTGGCTCATAACTCAAGATATGAGAAGGATCAGGGACATACCTTCTCAACATGGATACATGGAAAACGTTATGTAACCTTGACAAAGCCGGTGGTAAAGCAAGCCGGTAAGCAACAGAACCAACTCTCTCCAAAATTTCAAAGGGCCCCACGTACCTAGGGCTTAACTTACCCTTCTTGCCAAACCTCATAACTCCTTTCATAGGTGCCACTCGAATGAAAACCATGTCTCCTATTTCAAATTCCACTTCTCTTCTCCGCGGATCAGCATAACTTTTCTGTCTACTTTGAGCTGCACGCAACCTTTCCCGAATTACATCAATCTTTTCACTGGTCCTTTGAACAATCTCAGGACCCAAGATTCTCCTCTCTCCAACCTCATCCCAACAAACTGGGGATCTACACTTTCTCCCATACAAAGCCTCATAGGGTGCCATCTTAATACTGGAGTGATAGCTATTGTTATAAGCAAACTCCACCAAAGTCAAATAGTCATTCCAACTACCCTTGAAATCCAAGACACAAGCTCTCAACATGTCTTCTAAAGTTTGGATAGTTCTCTCGGACTGTCCATCTGTTTGAGGGTGGCAAGCAGTACTAAAGTTCAACTTAGTACCCAAGGCTTTTTGCAAACTATCCCAGAACCCTGAAGTGAATCTTGAATCTCTATCAGATACAATAGAAGCTGGCACTCCATGCAACCTCACAATCTCATTTATATAAAGTTCAGCCAGTTTGTCAAGAGAGTAGTTCATTCTAATTGGAATGAAGTGGGCAGATTTAGTCAACCTATCCACTACCACCCAAATAGCATCATGATTCTTAGGTGATCTTGGTAACCCACACACAAAGTCCATGGTGATATTCTCCCACTTCCTCTCAGGAATAGGTAAAGGTTGTAACAACCCTGATAGTCTCTGATGTTCCACTTTGACTTGCTGGCAAATCAAACATTGTTCCACAAATTGAGCAATTTCTCTTTTCATGTTGATCCACCAATAAACTTCTCGAAGGTCATGATACATCTTGGTACTACCCGGATGCATTGTATAAGGCGAACGATGGGCCTCCTCCAAAATCTCTCTTTTAATCAATGAATCATTAGGCACACAAAGCCTATTACCAAACTTCAAAACACCATCATTAGAGATATTAAAATCAAATCTACTTCCACCACGTACCTGTTCCATGATCTTAAACAACTGAGGGTCACCACTTTGAGCAGCTTTGATCTTATCAATTAGAGTTGGTTGTACACTTAAACTTGCCAGGTAAGATTGGGAGTCTCCAGTCACTATGTCTACTCCAAGTTTCTGAAGATCAACAATAATATGCTTCTGAGTAGTTAATAAAGCAGCTGAGAAGCTATACGACTTTTGACTAAATGCGTCAGCCACAACATTGGCTTTACCAGGATGGTAATTTATGGAACAGTCATAGTCTTTAATTAATTCTAGCCATCTCCTTTGCCTCAAATTTAATTCTTTCTGAGTGTATATGTACTTCAAACTTTTATGGTCAGTGTATATTTCACATCTCTCACCATATAAATAATGCCTCCAAATCTTCAATGCAAAAACCACTGCTGCCAATTCCAAATCATGAGTTGGATAATTCTGTTCATAATTCTTTAGTTGTCGAGAGGCATAAGCAACCACCTTCCCGTGTTGCATTAGAACACAACCAAGACCCTTACGAGATGCATCACTATATATCACAAAACCACCAGAACTAGATGGAATAGTCAATACTGGTGCAGAAACCAATCGTTGCTTCAACTCCTGGAAACTTCTTTCACATTCTTCTGTCCAGTCAAACTTTGCATTTTTTCGAGTTAATCGAGTCAAAGGAGTTGCAATACTAGAAAATCCTTCCACAAATCTTCTGTAATAACCTGCAAGGCCCAAAAAAGTTCTTACCTCACTTACATTAGTAGGGACAACCCAATTAACTACAGCTTCGATCTTACTAGGGTCCACTGTAATTCCATTTCTAGAGATCACATGTCCTAAGAACACCACTTGATTCAACCAGAACTCATACTTCTTCAATTTAGCATACAACTTCTTGTCTCTTAAAATTTGCAAAACCATTCTCAAGTGTTCCTCATGCTCTTCTTGGCTTTTAGAGTAAACCAAGATGTCATCAATGAAAACAATAACAAACCGATCCAAGTACTCATGAAATACCCTATTCATCAAATCCATAAAAACAGCTGGAGCATTAGTTAGACCAAAAGGCATCACTAAGAATTCATAATGACCATACCTAGTTCAAAAAGCTATCTTTGGTATGTCATCCTCCTTAACTCTCAACTGATGATAACCAGATCTCAAGTCAATTTTAGAGAAGACTTGAGCGCCTTGAAGCTGATCAAACAAATCATCAATTCGTGGCAAAGGGTATTTATTTCTGATGGTTACCTTGTTCAACTCCCTATAGTCAATGCACAACCGCATACTACCATCCTTCTTCTTAACAAACAACACTAGAGCACCCCAAGGGGAAGCACTAGGCCGAATAAAGCCTTTATCAAGCAAGTCTTGCAATTGCTCCTTCAATTCATTGAGCTCTTTAGGGGCCATTCTATAAGGTGCTTTGGAAATTGGGCCAGTACCAGGTACTAGGTCGATAGTGAACTCAACCTCTCTGTTAGGGGATAGTCCAGGTAAGTCCTCAGAGAACATATCTGGGAACTCTTTCACCACTGGAATGTCTTCAACTTTTGATTCTATTTTATCACCCTTCAAGGCACAAACAAGGAACCCTTCACAACCCTTCCTTAGCAATCATCTTGCCTGCATAACTGAAACCAATAAAGGTGGTTTCACCACACGATCTCCCTCAAAGAAGAATTTTGGCTCCCCAAGAATTCTAAATACTACCTTCTTCCCAAAACACTCTATGGAAGCATAAAAAGTAGATAACCAATCCATCCCTAAAATCACATCAAACTCAAACATATCTAGCAACATAAGATCTGCTTTTAATTCCCTCCCAGAGACTAAAACATTACAAGACTTGTACACTTTATGGGTAATCATTTGTTGTCCCGAAGGTGTAGCAACACACAATTCATAATTTAAACTCTCAGGTTCCATGTTTAGCCTTTGTGCAAGTCTATGTGAGATGAAAGAATGGGTTGAACCAGAATCAAATAACACTTGTGCATGTTGACTGGAAACAAGAAGTGTACCTGAAACCACTGATGGGGATGCCTCGGCGTCCTGTTTAGTCAAAGCAAAAACTCGACCCTGAACCTTGGGTTTTTGTTGGCTCCCATTTGTATTGGTAGTTTGTTCCGCTTGCAAATCTAGACAATCCTTGATGAAGTGTCCAGTCTTGCCACATTTAAACACGCCCTTGACTCCAAATAACATGTTCCACTATGAGCCTTTCCACATCTTGGACAAGTTTTATGTGCCTTCTTATTTGAATTAGGCACCCCTTGCCTCTTGAATGAACTTCCACTAGACTTTCCCTTAAGAAAATTACTCTGGTTTGGCTTCTTCTCTTGATCATTGGCCCTTGAGAGACGATTGCAATTTCTCTCTGCTATGAGAGCTCGATCCACCACTTCTGAGTATGTTTCCAATTTGAACATGGAAACCGGTCCCTGAATTTCCTCCCTTAAACCTCTTTCAAAATGCCTAGCCTTCCTTGCTTCCGTGTCAACCATGTGTGGAGCAAAGCGGGATAATTCAGTAAATTTTCGCTCATACCCATACACTGATTGAGTACCTTGTGCTATGCGAATGAACTCAGCTTCCTTTTGCACCATCAAACTATCAGGAAAATACCTCTTACGAAAGAGCTCAACAAAATGCTGCCAAGTTATAACTTCTCTTCCATGTGTCCTCTCTGTGGACTCCCACCATTCCAATGCATCACCTTTTAGTACAAAAACAGCAAGGATAACTCGTTGCTCATCACTAACTTCCATTGCTCTAAAGAGCCTTTCTATCTCCTTAAGCCAGTTGTCAGCCTCTATTGGATCTTTTGTACCCTTGAAAGCAGGAGGGTCAAGCTTTCTAAACTTCTCCAAAGCACTAGTCGGATTGGTGGCTCCCACTTGATGTTGCACTATATTGGTTAAGCCCCCAATGGCTTCGATAATAGCCTGAAGATTAGTGGTTCCCCCAGCATTCGGTTGATAAATCTCTGGGTTCCTCCTTGGTGGAGCCATCTCTCTAAGCAATACAACAAGATATCATAAATAAAGATTTCAAATATTCCTGAGGGTTAAAACCAAACACATAGATAGTACACAATCATTCCTACACACTCTAGAATAAATAAATAAATAAATCAAATAAAATCGCTATGAAAGGTCAAATAATTCTAACACTAAAATTCCTTGTAATCACACTCTTGTCCCAAAATAATCTTAAGATTAAACCTATAAGTCTACGGAATCATAAACCTATGCTCTGATACCATAACTGTAACACCCCAAACCCAAACCAAGGATTTAGATGCATAACCTGTTTTAGAAATAATCAACAATAATATAATGGAACAGAGCGTAATTAATTATCCACAAATAAACTTCTATCCAACATCAACTCTCCTATGAAATCCATAAAAATACAAAATCCTTCACAATAAAGTCTCCAAATACAATCTCAAAATAGTTCCACAATTGTCAAACTCATTGTCCCAAAGAAAAATATACTAAAATAATTCACCAACTAACAAAGCTCCAAAAGAAGTCGTCAATCTAAGGCTCCATTGATCTACCATCAAAAGACATTCCATTGCTCAAATCTGAAAGGGGTGGAAAAAGAGGGTGAGCTAGAGGCTCAATAAGAGACTACATAACATGAGGATGTCTTTCAAAACAAAATATTAGTATCATTGACAAAATATAGTCTACACGAAACATTTACAAATAGTTTTAACAGTAATATAATATATTCTATAGAACTGTTAAAAATAAAACATTTCACTATAACACTGTAATCATTAAATAAAATAATAACCACTTTAATATGCCAATATGCACCAAATAGGTGTGAACAATTTATTATAAAAATAAATAAAAAATTTTCCACTTACAAAGATCTGTAGCAATAAAACAGTAGTTCGATATGGATAATATTATTCAAACACAGACAAAAGCTGCTAAACACTCGGTGGGTGATTCCCATGGGAAACAATAACACTAACCTCAAAGAGGCAACACTAGCTCCAAAGAGCAACAGTAACACTGCACCACACCACACTAACATTACATCGGCCGAAGACCAACACTTAACCCTGTGTTGGCAAAGGTTGCAGACTATCTAGTTGACCATTTGAAACATTCTTGACATATACAGTTTCATAATAATATACAATAAATAATAGAATTTGAGTATGTATAAAGCACTAACAATGGTATAAGTTTTTTTTTGAAACTTCACTTTTGCAATTATGTATATGTATATATATATATATATATATATATAAATATATTTTTACCACAAATATATATATATATATATATATAAATATAAATATGTACGTCTTGAGAGACGTCATGTGCTGAAGTCTACTTACCTCTAGTTGCTAAACCAAGCTTCACTTCAATCGCTCGAAACGACGTCAACTAGAACCTAAATAATAATTAAATAACTCAATAAGGGCAGGTTTTGAATAACCACAAAGTCCTCTTGATAAAACAATTCCTTAGCCACTATGAAGATTTGGCAAAGTAAAAATTAACATATCTTTCTAATATATCCCCAAACCTATTCTAGATTAAATAATCGTAAAGCATTCCCTAAACTAACATCTAATATACCTATATATATATATAAGAACACGTAACCATCAGATGAAAACCACCCAAGGACATCTACAATTGTTTAATCTATAAAGGATGAGATGTACTACACGTACATAAGAAGATTTGATTCAAGAAATCGAATATAATAAGGTATGACTTAATATACATCCATGATCTCTATTCCTATGCACTATTATTATAATTCTAAAAATTTGAACTAGCAAGAAGACAAAAGTTTCCCCTTAATCAACAAAAGTGTCCAGCGAAAACAATAGGCTTGCATAGATTGATGTTTACCTCAAATACAAAATAGAGTTTGCTGGCTGCCCTTGTAGCACACAACCTTCAATCCTTTTGGTTTGAGAAACCCTAAACTCTACTCTAACTCTTTATACGCTAATTACTGATTTTTTATTTTTTTATTTTTATTTTTATTTTTTTTGTTGTTGTTGTTGTTGTTGTTGTTTCACTCTCTGCCTTTCACGTAGGAAACCCTAACTTTCAGCTTTACACGTTAAAACTGTTCCCTACATTGGCTGGAAATTAAACTCATAATAAGGTTATTTACATAGGCTAGGACTCTAAAGAATTCCAATAACACTTAAACTCCTAATCCAACTAGGTTTTAATCTCTTATCCTTTTCCTTAACTGATAAGGAGACCAAAAGTTAAATTTGAATAAACCACAAAATAATTATTCACGTTACCCCTTATTATTATTATTATTATTATTATTATTGTAGAAATCATAATATAAAATAATATCTCCTCCAAAATAAATTAAGCAATTCATCAAATCCACTCTAGAAGCAGTTAAATTAAATTTTAAGTGAGACGGGTGTTACATAAAGATTGTCATCTTTCTGATTTTGTGTCAACGGCTATAGCTCTGATACAAATTATATTCACAAAGAAAACTAGACAATCTCCATTGACATTTCATTTACTGATCTTTGGGCTAATTTCACTAAACTAATTCCAATTCTGATTGTTATGGATCCTGACATGTTTGAAGTGGGCAATGGAGGCATGAGTTTGGAGGAGTATTGATCTCATTTTAGCATTTGGGCTATAATGAACGTTAGTCCAGAATTGATGCCTGTATTGTATAACATCTCTATGACTTTCATGTTGTGATAAATGGAAATCCTTATTCCGGCAGGCCCCTTTACTTATCGGATGTGACATCCGATCTGCAAGCAGAGAAACTAAGGATTCTTGGAAACAAGGAGGTGATTGATGTTAACCAGGATCCACTAGGAGTGCAAGCAAGAAAAATACGATCGAAAGCAGTTCTAGAGGTATATAACCTGTTTTTTTTTTTCTTCATTTTTGCAAATAAACGTATATATACATTGCAACCATAACTTATATCCCTCAACCTTGGGCCTAGACTCACGTGGTAAAGGAGTGGGGTAGTGTTGGCATAGGTTTTAAGTTCAAATCCTACATATTCAAAAAAGAAAAAGAATGCACAATGATAAGGCTTTGTGAATTAGCCATCTTAACTTAAAAATCATAGTGCAAATTGTTATATCCTGCCTATGTTGCTCTAGTTCATCTAGATGATTTATCACCGACACGGTTTAAGAAGAGTTTCGCTATGTTTCTCATCAATGTGATGCAGGTTTGGGCAGGGCTATTATCATCGAGAAGAGTGGTGATAGTATTATGGAATAGAAGCAAGTATAGGGCTCCCATATCAGTGGGATGGAGGGAGGTTGGACTCTCTCCATCTAATCCTGTTAGTGTTCGAGACTTATGGTCCTTTTTTCAGTTTTTTGGTTCCTTTTTCATGCATGGATACTTAAACTTCACGTAGGCAGATTTATGTTGTTTGGACTCCATGGATGTAGTTGCTTTTGAACTTTCATTCAACATGACTGTTAAAAGTGGTGGAACCACATAGCTTCACCACTTTCAGTCAACTGTGTCCTCATGAGAAGGTTCGGGCCTTTTTTTGTTTTTTGTTTTTTGTTTTTGTTTTGTTATTGTTATTGTTATTGTTGGTAGGAAGTGAAAAGGTTTGGCTTAAGTTGCATATTGTTTGGCCTTGGCCCTACTCTAACATAGTTTATGTGGGAAAAATAGAATAGAATGCATTATTAATATAGGATCTTCAAATTGGTCGTGAATTTAAACTCTTCACTCTTCAGTTGTCAAAATGGTAACACATAGAATGCTTCTATATAAGTCAAAGATATATGTATTTTTTGTCACTTCAACTGTATTTTTTGCAAGAAAACTTACCACCAGTTTTCTTTCAGTTCTCATTCATTTCCAAGAGTATACGCTCTCGATCTAAGAACATGGTTTTGTTCTCTCTTCAACGACATTGAGGTCTTATATGACCAATCACACCACAATGGTGGCAAGTTGGAACAAACTTAGATCCATCCAAAACCTTAGGTTGAGACCTAAACGGAGGCTTTGGCATAAGAATCTTTCTCTTCACCTTTTGATTTCTTATGTGTGGAGGAATATACACCGATTTGTCCTTTGAGGTAGAACACACAATATGCACAAAAATGAGTACCACAACATGATTGCAATAAATGTTTTTATCATTTTTAACACTCGGTTCAGCAATCAAACACTTGGCATACATATTAAGAGATTCATTTTCACATTTTAGCTCATCAACAAGTTTGTTAGACAAAACAAGTTTAGCATCCAAGTCCATATTTAAACATTCAAACTCTTTCAGCTTTTCAAGAGAATTTCAGCAAGCTTCTTATACTCTTCAACCAATATATTGGATTCATTGAGCTTAGCAATTAAATCATCCTTTTCACAATGAAACTTGCTCAAATTCTTATGAAACTTCTTAGCTCCTTTCTTCAAGAGTTTGTCAACAACACCCATAGATTCAAGTAACATGTAATCACAATTATGAGGATTAACACTCATAAAGGAATTTTTCACAAACATATGGCATGTTATACTCACAAACATCCATAGAAGCATACAAAACACTATCCATGGCAAAACACATAAGGGGTGAAAGATTATACTTAGGTAATGAAACCAAAAACAAGTGTACCCGCTTGGATACCAATTCAAAGCTCTTAAATGTGTGAAAACACAAGATTTAGACCCCGAAATTAAAATTAAGCTCTTAAATGTGTGAAAACACAAGATTTAGACCCCGAAATTAAAATTACGGCTCGATTGATTTTACTCTAACTTGTACTAAGTGTGGAATAGAGTAAATGCGAGCGGATAAACAAACAAGCTACTCTAATCCATATTCATAATAATACAGCAGTAAAATGAAAGGAAAAATAGTAGGGAAGAAGGATGCAAACATGAAGACAACACATCGATGTGTTATCGAGGCGGAAACCGAAGTCCTCTGCGTAAAACCTCTTCGCCGCCCTCCAAGCGGTAATTAATCCACTAAACAATCAATTGGGATACATGAGTTAGCAAGAGACCCTCCAAGTCTAATCTACCCGATGTTCCTAAGCCCTCCAAGCTCCTATTTCAACATGGCTACTAGGAACCGTGTCTTGTCTAGCTCTCCGAATCCCGCAACAAGCTCCATGTTGCATTTGCCATCCTTAGCTTCTTCTAATACTTCCCAACAGCACCAAAACCTCACTGAACACTCTGAAAGGATGTGGTAAGTGTTTGAGCTATCAACCTCTCAAGGATATGAAAATGGAGAGGTAAGAGTTGAGGAAAATCCACAAGCAATTGTGTAGAGGATTGTGGGTATAACAATCTCTAACTCTCAAGGTTTATGGCCTCTCAGAAGCATTCCTCAACATCTGTGGCTAATGTGGGTATATATAGTATGGATACAGAAAGTGTGTATCAGATAGTACAATCTGGCAAAACAAAATGTTTCGCGAGTGTCTCGCGGGAAGGCCTTACCCACGAGCTACTCGTGAAACACAGCTGTCTTCATCTGTCCTGACTCTTCGCATTCCAGTCATGTGCAAGGCACATACATCATTTCACGGGATGCTTAGTTGCGAGCTACCCGCAAAAACTCTTTTGTCTTCAATTGCTTGAGTCTTCACACACCTCTCTCTATCACAAATCCCTTACAATTAAATCTCATAATAAATATAGGGTATAAAAAATTGAATAAAATTACAATCAAATTTGGCATGGAATTAAAGCCAACAAAACACATAGTTGTAAATTACAACTTTATAGGATATAATTTATTTATAAGGCCTAGAGTACAATTCTATTTATATAGAAGTATTAAATATAATTAATGGTAAGTTTAGACTTGTCAAGAGTTGACAAAAAAGCCCAAGGCCCATTGGAGTTAGAGTCTTATTTGTTCCCTTTGGTCCCATCTCAAGCCACAAACTAAAGCCTAATTGGGTAGGCCTAAAAGGCAAACCCAATTAGATAATCAGTTTTTATTTAAAATGGTGTTATTAAATAAAGTAACTACCAAGGTACTTATTATGTACGAATGACGAGAAGAACTTTCTTTGAGAATCAACGTACAAAAGACTGATTGAGAGACCACACTTCTTGGGCATCTTGTGGAATTGAGATGAAGATTAAAGGTATTCTCAAGTCTTGGTTTTGAATTTCGCTGCATCAAGGTACGCTTTCTATTCTTTGTTCTAGAATTAAAAGTTACATGTTATCTCTCATGAATGAAGTAGATCCCTGATTGTTGCTTCCGCTGTGTGTTTTGTATGAGATACAAAACCAGATTTTCCAACACTGTTTTCAATGCAAAACTTAGATATTGGCATGCATGTGTCATTTGCAGTGTCTAATGGTATATTTGGAATGGAGGGAGAGGAGAGGGGAGGAGTGGGGAGGTGGCTGGAATATTCAAACATAGGGTTAGGTTATCCAATCAAATTCAACCATGTCACTATATTGACAATTGCAGCTCAAATGATATTATCTTCTCCTTATGACAATAAATTTAATATGGTTTATTGGTCGTTGTAGTCACATGGCTGAAGTTAATTGAGGAAACTAAATTCAGTTAGGAATTTACCCTAATTTCTAGAACTTATGAAATTGCGAAAAATATAGAAGAGATTGTGCAAAAGATTATTACACCTGTATCAATATAAAATCCATGTTTGCAAGCATCAATAGACTGAACACCATTATGCTTCTAACAAAGCTTGCATTACTTAAATTTGGTTTCTTGATTTAGGAAGCCAAATATATATATATATATATATATATTCTATTTTCTGTCATAGTCTTTCATTTCCCATATATCAACTTGGGAAGCTAATTATCTAGCTAGAGATTCTCTTATATCAAGCAAGCAAGAGTACCAGCGTGCAGGTAAAAAGGATAGGGAGGAAGGTATTGGAGTGTATGTTAAGTGAATCATCCGGTGCACCTTTCCATGTACTTATACCCATAACATATGAAGGAATTGAAGAGATCTCTTTGCCCTCAAACATTCGACCTGAGCTGAATGTTTGAACTTGTGTGTAGCTTGATCCTTTATGGGAACTAAACAAGAACCCTTTATTTATTTATTTATATTTTTTGATAGGAGCATGGTTGTCAAAATTGCGATCTAGATCGTAAGATTGCACGATTTTACGATCCCACCTCACCAAAACGTTTAGGATCGCACTAGGATTGTAAAAATAGTAGGATTGTATGTAGGATCATGTAGGATTGTATGGAATCCTATCGATCCTACCAAAAACATAAATTTTTGGTTTTTTTTTTTATGGGATAAATTTTTTGTTTTGATGAAATTTTAAGGGTTTTTATTTTTTCATGTTGTGATGCTGTTACTTTTTATTTTTTATTTATAAAATTATGTCAACCTAAGCAAATGTTTTCTAGTTTGTAGTTTACTTGTAAGCAAAATGAAGGAATGCTTCACCATTTATAATTGAAGAATTTGATGTTGCTTTGTTGCCTTTTAAGTTATAATGTTGTTAAATTTATTTGATCAATATACTAATTTGTGTTCTAGTATTACTATAATATTTATATATATATATATATATATATAATTTTATCAGTTATGCTTATATCTGTATATTGATTGATTGATTTTTTTGAGCATGCTCTTTAATTGTTGCTGAGTGCTATAACTTGAATAGTTAAATATGAAATTGTATCTTGATGTCTTTTGCAGCTCTAGTATACAAATATATAATGTCTATATAGATGATGAAATGGATGATGATGATTAAGAATTTAAGACGGTGGTTATAAGAAACTTAGAATGAGAATAATTAAATGTTCACTTCACCTTAATATTCATCTTGCTTTTGGATTTCATATTGTAGTTAGCTACTTTCCATTTGCTAACTTATTTTGGATTTCAAACTTAAAATTTAGAAGTTGAAAAATATTTTCCATATGTTTTAATAAATATTTTGGCATTTGGTTGTTAATTAAACATTTATTGGACTTTTTAGATACATTAGGTCAAAACTTAAATATTATTTGTTTTATTAGTATAGACTTAGCGATGTATGACATGTAAATTACATTATATGAAGCAAATCTAAGATTTTTTTATGAATGATTTTATAATTTACGTGATTATTCAACATACAAAGCCATTGTCAATGTGTTTTTTGTTTTAAATATGAAAATATGTAGGATCTTACGATTCACGATCTGATTCTATGATCTACAATCTCACCTACCTTCAACGATCCTACGTAAGATCCCAATTTGGACAACTTTGGATAGGAGAACCCTGAATGTATTAGTTGTATCATTGAGTCCAATTTCATACAAGATATGGAAAAAACATGTAGGGAGTAGGAATTTTGCGCTCGACAACATTAGAACCTCGTCCTCTTTAGAGACAAACTATTAAGCAAGTGATCATTACAACATTAGAACCTCGTTGTCTTTAGAGACAAACTATTGAGCAAGTCATTACAAGTATGTATATATATAAGCTAAAGTGTAGCAACAATAAATGCTATGTTTCCTTCTATTGAGCCACATCAGTGGCCTTGTCATCATTTTCTTTCCATCTTTATATATATATGCAATAAATCTTGCTACTTAATTATTTAGCCACATCATCTACTTATTTCCTATCTATTCTTTTCTCTTTTTAAACTTTTCTTCTCTCTATTATCAAAAAAAGAAAAAGAAAATCTTCTCCCTATTAGTTCACACATGTTGTTACACTTCCTCCAACATTTTCCCCCATTCTTTGCCTTTTTATCTCCCCACTACTCTTTACTTTACCATTACACTTTGCACATTTCTAGACCCCTTAACACAAGTTGTTGATAAAAAGCTGGGGAGGATTTAACCTAGCTATCCTCAAGGAAAAACACATCCACTTTGAAAGAATTGAAGTTTTTACAATAGAATTTAGACCACTAACATCCTATTGCTATCTCGAGTAGAAAACTTACTACCACTACCACGTGATAGCTTTAAGTCCACGGACTACTTCTTTCTTTGATTTACAGCAACCACAAGTTCTCCTACTTGTGACTTTGAGACTCCACTCAAAGGTTTTGAATCTTCTTGAAAGTTCTTTATGCAACAACTGAAACCACCATTAAGTTCTTGATGCAAATCTTGATCTTGATAGCTCTATGTGTGTATGAATGTAAACATCTCTCAGATCTCACAAAAGATTTAACGCACAACTCAACAAAGACCTTAGAGAGCTTTTGGGTACAAAACCCTAGATCTACAAAAGAGGCACAAGATGCACTTTGATCTTTCTCTGAAAAGCCTTTTAAAAACGTGCTTAAGGTTTCCTTTATATACTATGAGAAATAGATCTAAAACCCTAATCTTTAATGGGCTTAAAATGCTGTTTGGACTTAATTCAAAATCTGCAGATACGATTCTCGATCGATTGAGCCTTACTTTCGATCGATCGAACTTTGCAATTTTGCATAGTAAGTTTCTGCATTTAGCTCGATTCAAACTATAACAAATAAACTTTGAGAAAGTCTAAACCTAGACTCATTATTTTGATCATGGTTCGCCAACATATACAAAGTGAAGTTCTAATACATTTAGTTTCTAAAGTCATAGATCCTAATAATCTCTCTTTGGCAATCCATGACAAAAAAACATTACAAGAGATAAAGTGCTCAAAGTAAAAAACAACCTAATTATACATTGTTGCCCAAATTACAATTCAAACTAACTACTAACTATCAGTTGCAAGAATAGACAGCAACTTCGAATGAATTAACCTGTAAATTCCTGAAATACTAAACAAATCATAAACGCATGTGTGGAAAATACAAGTAAACCAAAATAAATAAACTAAAGCAAATAACAAATATGCAAACTAAGTCTCCCCCTAAGTTAGATACATCAAAAAATTTTGTTTTCTCCTCCTTTCAAAAACAATTTCAACTCCTCCTAAACAAAACAAACAAGAATCCCACATATTCCCACATTTCATCTAAATCTCTCCCTTTTTGTCACGTATTGACAAAAACAACTCAAACAAAGAGTAAACAGAAAACATACGCAACAAAAGTCAAGAGAAAATAGAGAATCAAGGAAACAAATGAAGAGCAACAACTCCCCTTATAAACACTTGTTAGGTTTTAAAAAAAGATTTCTCCCTCTATAAAAATTGGAAACACAAAACAAGTTTTGGGGAAAATTTAGGTGGTGGGGATAAATAAAAGACACAAACCAATCTTAAAAACTAATTTAAGGATACACATGAAAAAAATATTCACTCTTTCAATAAATTCAAACTTGATACTATGTGACCGATAAACATATGCATGCAATGTGTTTAAGAGAAAATATTTGCACATTGATTATCCATCATATCTCTTAAGAAAAATATTTTCTGTAGTTCACACATAAAATAAGCATATACTAAAATGTACAAAGGACTCAAAAATTAATCAATCAACTTTTAAATTAAGTTGAGTACCCAATTTAGCAAAGTGTATGCATGTTATGTATGAAAACAATGAGAGATATGACTGCAAAACTGCAAGATGGATACAAAAAACAATGCAATGTATGTGAATCCTAAATATAAATGATGCATGAAAAAAAAATTTGGTCAAAAAACATAAATCGATCGAATACCAATCGAGTCAGGCAGAGAGCAATGATTAAAAATCAACGGATTTTCAATCGGTCGAAAAACACATTCGATTGATCGAAATTCTAGAAATTTGAATTTTTGAAAAACTGCAAAAGATTATGTAGAAAATAGCTCAACTCAAGTAATTTCATGAATGAAATGCATGAGAATGAGTTTAAATGTTTTTCAAAAGCATGAGTTTTCAACCCAGAACTTCAAAACAAGGTTTTTAATCATCAAAAACACAATTTTTGCCAACCCTTAAACATATTTTGCATCAAACACCATAGAAAACATAATCTTGGATGGCCAAACTAGATTCACACAAAAATCCATGTACAAAACTTAGCAAAGAATAACCTGTGAAGTGTGTGCAACTAGTAAAAGTAACTATCACTTAAAGAGTTACATCATATAACTCTCACATCTCCTAGAAAACAAGCTTACAATCATGTATTTTTTATATTAGCCTCATAATGTACATACCATTTTCATTTCATTTGCATGATTGTTATTTTAGTTAGATAATGTACACACCAATTTTATTATTAATCGGAGGCTACACCTTATGTTCTTTTTGTGCATGTGCTACACTTTCTCGAGTACAAAATCTTATGATATGCACTAAGGTGTTCATAATTGGCTAGTAAACAGTGGTGAGATGGTTATTTATGTCTTTCTCTTAGGATTTTTTAGTCCTAACAATTAAAAGCATGTGACTTCAAAATCAAGACCACGTGATCAAAAACTATAAACACTCCCACACAAAATGTACTACATAGCTAAAACTAGTAACGTGCATAAAAAATAAGCTCATCCAAGCTAAACAAGGTACACAAGCAAGTTATTTAAAAATAATAGGCCAACCTCAATTACATATTCATGATGTGTAATACAAAACAAATAAAATCTTTTTTGGATTTAAAAAAATTTAATGACTAAAAACAAAAAGCACACATTATGCTAAATGAACAATGCAAAGCTATGCATGATAGTGCTAAACTAAGCTATAGAGGGTACACAAACAAGAAATATCAATTTCTTAATTAACCAATGAGTACATGTACAAACTAGTACATACTCATACAAAATCATAAATAGCTTAGCACTTATATAACACATACTATTCAAGTTTCTCCACAATGTCAAGCACGTTCTAAATCAAAAGAGAGATATTATAACTCATGTAATCCTCAAAACAAATATAATGTTAGGTTCTAAGCAATTAGGAAGTAATGTATTAGAACTTCAATTTGTAATGTTGGCAAACCATGATTAAAACAATATTTAGTCTTGTTGTAGACTTGCTCAAAGTATGGCTTTTTATGTAAGGTTGGAATCGAGTTACTGCAGAATTCACTGTGCAGATCTGTCAAGCTTGATTGATCGAGAATTAGACTCGACCGATCGAAAGTCGTGCAGATCGTTTTCCTGCAGAATTTTTCAACTCAGCCCTAGCCCATTTAATGTGTAGGGTTTTATGTTTTGCCCTAAGTATATAAGGGAAAACCCTAGCCACGTTTTTAGAGTTCTGAATACTGTGTTTGTGAAACTAATTGTTAGATCTAGAGGTGTTTACCTTCACATACACTTAGGGTTTCCGAACTCTATATTCATGTCAAGAGATTGGTAAATCATACAATTGCAAAACAAAAGAGCTTCAAGATATACAAGCAGGTGTGCTTGTGCTTTGCTGAGAATTCAAGGAAAGAAGGAGTCCGTGGTCTCGGAGCTGTCACGTGGTCATTGTAGTAAGTTTCCTACAGGCAGGTAGCAATAGAATGTTAGTGGTCTAAGTCTTTATTATGTAAACTTCGATTCTTTCATAGTGAATCCGTTTTGCCTTAAGGATAGTTAGGTTAAATCCTCCCTAGGTTTTTTACCGGTTTGGTTTTCTTGGGTCATCATATCATGTGTTTTTTATTATTCCGCACTTTTGCATGATATGATATATTTGTGTTAACCTAGATTTGTTTAATTTACTTAAGTTAATCACTTGGCTAATTATCTAGGTTAATTTGTTTGGGTTTAAGGGGTCTAAACAAACTTGTAAGTGGTATCAGAGCGGGTAGCTTTTGTGTTTTGATCTTTTGATTTTAAAGTTGATCCTTGACCACTGTTGTTATGGATTTCCCTACAATCTTCTCATTTGTTTGCCACATTGTCTACTTGGTGTGCTTGTCTTTTACCATTTGTGTTAAAATTTTTCTTGAGTGTCTTGGTATAATCACATATGATAATAATTACATGTGCTATACTGCTTTAACCGCCTTAAAGGTACGTGATTCTTGTCTTTGGTATTCGGATAGTGGTTGTTCCAGGCACATGACAAGAAATAAAGCTTTGTTCAAGACACTCTTCGAAGGAAAGATTGGAACAGTCACATTTGGAGATGGAAGCAAATCTGTGATCAGAGGCATTGGCACTGTGGATATTCCAGGATTACTAGTCTTTAAAGATGTTTGGTATGTTGATGGGTTGAAGGCTAACTTACTCAGCATAAGTCAGATTTGTGACAATGGACTGAATGTGTTCTTTACTAAACATGAATGTGAAATACTTGATGGAGGAGTTGACTGTATGTGTGTTGGTGTGAGGACAGCTGACAACTGTTATGGTATCACTCCAAGTATAAGTACCAAATGCTTCAGTGCTAAGATCAATCAAGTTGACTTATGACATCAAAGGTTGGGACATGCCAGTCTCAAGTAATTAGAGAAGATTTCAAAATGTGATGCAGTTATTGGGTTGCTCAAGTTTGAGAAGATTGAAAAATGCATCTGTGGACCATGTTAGATGGGTAAACAAGTGAAGTCCAAACATCCGTCTGTAATTGATGTTCAAACTACAAGACCTTTGGAGTTGCTACACATTGATCTTATGGGTCCTGCCAGAGTTCAGAGTTTAGGTGGAAAGAAGTATATTTTTGTTGTTGTGGATGATTTTACCAGATTCACATGGGTTGTACTTTTGAAAGATAAAGCTGAGGCTCCTGAAAAGATGATCCATTTGTGCAAGAAATTGCAAGTAGAAAAAGGAACTGTGATAGCCAGAATTAGAAGTGACCATGGAAGAGAGTTTGAGAACACAAAACTAGCTACTTTTTGCAATAATCAAGGCACACATCAGGAATTCTCTTCACCCAAAACACCACAACAAAATGGAATAGTGGAAAGGAAGAATAGGGTTGTAAAAGAAATGTCCCGTGTCATGCTCCATAACAAGAAGATGACTAAATCCTTTTGGGGAGAAGCAGTTAACACTACATGTCACACTCTCAATCGGGTATATTTCAGATCTAACTCCAAGCAAACTCCCTATGAACTCTGGAGAGGAAAGAAGCCTGTAGTTAAATACTTCAGAATATTTGGCAGTAACTGTTACATTTTACGTGATAGAGAGAACCTGGAAAAGTTTGATGCTAAGAGTGACAAGGGTTATTTTCTGGGATACTCTTCCACCAATAGAGCATACAGAGTATACAATCTGAGAACTAAAACAGTCATTGAATCTTCAAATGTTGTGATCAATGATGAATTAAGTTCAGATGGTCATTCAGAAAATGCATCTCCAGTTCAAGAACAGGTTATGGAAGTTGATGACTCTCTACCTGAAAATTATGTGGGAAAGCACACTGAGGAAGAGTGGATGTTATTGAATGATACAACCTCTGTGCTATCAAGTTCAGAACCATCTATACCAGTTCATGAAACTCAACAAGAACAGAGAGAGTTTCAAAGTTCCTCAGAATAGAAAGGTACTTCTACAGCATTAGTCAAAGGTCCATCCTCTAGAGTTAATTTGAATCATCCTGCTACTAATATATTGGGGAGTTTGAATGATAACATGAGGTTGAGATCCAAAGCATGAAATGTGATTACTCACTCGTGCTATTTATCCCAATTTAAACTGAAAAAAGTGGATGAAGCTCTACAAGATGCTGATTGGGTGAGTTCTATGCATGAAGAACTTCATCAGTTTGTTTAGAATAATGTGTGGGAACTGGTTCCTAGACCAAAGGGAGTAAATGTTATCGGAACCAAGTGGATTTTCAAGAACAAGTCAGATGAACATGGAACTGTTATTAGAAATAAATCTAGGCTTGTTGCTCAAGGGTACACACAAGTAGAAGGGATTGATTTTGATGAGACTTTTGCACCTGTAGCAAGATTGGAATCTATTCGGATTCTTTTGTCCATAGCAAGTCACATGAACTTCAAGCTGTATCAAATGGATGTCAAGAGTGCTTTCTTAAATGGCATGTTGCAAGAAAAGGTATATGTTGAACAGCCGAAAGGTTTTGTTGATCCTCACAGGCCAGATGATGTCTACAAGTTGAAGAGAGCTTTTTATGGGTTGAAACAAGCTCCAAGGGCTTGGTATGTAGACTAACTGCATATCTCACAGACCATGGTTTTAAAAGAGGTTTTGCTGACACCACTCTCTTCATACGAAAGGATAAGAATCATTTTGTAGTTGCTCAAATCTATGTTGATGATATTGTTTTTGGTGCTACTAATGATTCTCTTGCTCAATCTTTTGCAGATGAAATAAAGGCCATGTTTGAGATGAGTATGGTTGGTGAACTAACTTATTTCTTGGGATTGCAGGTAAAGCAAACAGATGCTGAAATTTACATCAACCAAGCTAAGTATGCGCGAAATTTGGTCAAAAGATTTGGTCTTGACAAGGCTGCACATGCTAGGACACCAATGGCTGCTAATGCAAAATTAACAAATGATCCTTCAGGTGAGTCTGTTGATGTTACGTTATACAAAAGCATGATTGATTGTCTTTTGTATTTAACTGCTAACCGACCTGATATTGCCTTTAGTGTGGGTGTTTGTTCTAGATTGCAATCTAATCCTAAGGTTTCTCATTTAAATGCTGTTAAAAGGATTATAAAATATGTTGCTGGAACTTGTGATTATGGATTGTTTTACAGCAAAGAGTCAAATCTCTCGCTTGCTGGTTTTTCTGATTCTGATTGGGCTGGTAATGCTGATGATAGAAAAAGCACCACTGGTGGATGTTTTTATGTTGGTGCAAACCTTGTTACTTGGATGAGTAAGAAGCAAAATTCTGTTTCTTTATCTACTGCAGAGGCAGAATATATTGCTGCTGGAAGTTGTTGTTCACAGCTTCTTTGGATGAAAAAACTCGAGTGATTATGAAATATCACAAGACACCATGGTTGTTTATTGTGATAATTCTAGTGCTATAGATGTCTCTAAGAATCCTGTTCAACATTCTAAGACTAAGCACATTGAGATTAGATATCATTTCATTAGAGCTTTAGTTGAAAGGAAAATTGTTGCTCTTGAGTATATCCCAACTGACCGTCAGAATGCTGATATTTTCACCAAACCACTTGATAGAGGAAAGTTTGAGACTCTTTGTAAACTTATTGGTGTGATTCTTTGTCCTTAGTCATTCTTGACTTTTACGGTCCTTGTGCTTCACTGTTCTATCTTTTGTGACCATTTTTTTTGGATTTGCATTCCATAACATTCATGCATTTCATTCTAGGTTGTTTTATTTCCTTAAAAAAAAAAAAATTTTTGTGCAAAATGTGTTTTTGCTATATTTTTCTTAAATTTGAAGACAAGGTTGGTCAATCTATTTTGCATAACATGTTTATGTACCTTGTTTAGCTTGGATGAGCTTATTTTACTGCACTTTACTAGCTAAAATTTTTGTAGTGCATTTTGTGTGGGAAGATGTAATAGTTGTTGATCACTTGATCTTGATCTTGAAATCATATGTCTTTGATTGTCGGACTTGAACTTTTTGAGAAAGGCATAAATAACCATCTCACCACTGTTTATTACCCAATCATGAACACCTTAGTGCATATCGTAAGATTTTGTGCTTGAGAAAGTATAGCACATGCATAAAAAGAACATAAGGTGTAGCCTCTATTAAATTGCTAAAATTGGTGTGTACATTATTGGGCTATAATAAATTCACAATTCAAATAAAATTGGTGTGTACATTATTCCGGCTTTGTTAATAAGTTTTTGATCAATTAAAATTGAAATTAATTATGAGGCAAATCAAGAAACTTACATGATTGCAAGCTTTTATTCTAGGAGATGTGAGAGTTATATGATGGAATTGTTTGAGTTATAGTCTCTTTCAAATTCATGTGATGAATTTTGTAGAAATTGTGATTGATCATTATGTGCATATCACCTCACATGTTTCTCAAGTTTCTGCTAGTTACACACACTACACAAGTTATTCTCTGCTAAACTGTGTACATGTTATTGTGTGTGTTTTTGGTCTGACCAACCAAGTTTGAAAATTTCTTAAAATTGATGCAGAACATGTTTACTGTTTAAGTTTTTTTGAGGGAATCTATAAGAATATCTTGTTTTGGGAGATCTGGGATAAATACATGTCTTTTTGGAAAACATTTCATCTCATACTCATGCATTTTATTCTAAAAATCTAATGCTTTGAGGAGTTTCAGCACTGGAATTGGTTTGTTTTTCAAAAATTTGTTTTTTCCAGAATTTCGATCGATCGAACATGTTTTTCGACCGATCGAAAATGTTTTTAAAATCCCTGGAAAGTTTCGGTGTGTTTCGATCGGTACTCGATTGGTTTTGGATCAATCGAAGGATTTTCGATCGATCGAATCTGTTTTTCGATCGATCGAAAATCGGGATGAGAGTTTTTTAAAAAGGATTTCCTTTTCACGTGTTCTTCACTTTTTCAAAAACTTTTCAACTCTCTTTTGTCTCTCACCAACCGATCAAGCCACTTTTTGCTATTTTTGTCGTTTTCCTCCATTCTTTTTGCAAAGAATCACTCTCCCAAGGCCGGTAAGACTATTTTGCCCCTCCTTTTGTTTTTATTTTCAGCTTTTCATGCATAAAATCATGCATTTAATGGGTATTTTCGAGCTTCTTTCTTTTTGAATTTGTGTTGATTTTGTTTGTTTTCTATCACAATAAATTAATGGGTTTTTGTGGGGACACCATGTGCAATTATTACAAGTGGTTTAATTTGGTTAATTTGGTGTTTTATGAAAATTTTGAAAATCTAGGGCTTGTAAATTCCGAATTTGGTGGTTTTGTTCAAATTGATATAAATTGATGAAATTGGCTTGTTAGATTGATTAATTTGATCATTATATTGAGTTTTATAACTATTGTGTTGATCAATTTCTCAATTTGTTGTGTTTTGTAAAGGTGGGTTTCTGAAAATTGGGAATTTTTGATAAAAATTTCTTGCTCAAGCCAATTTTGTGAATTTGGATCATATTTGAACTGTGTCACTGCATTAGTTCATGCATCATTTGCATATCTTGTTCATGCATCATTTGCATATCTTGTTCATGCATCATATAGAATTGTTATTTCTATTATTTTTGCTGTGCTAACTTGCAGTCTGCCCTTGGTTTTTGTTTTTGTTCTCTTCTTTCTGTGTCTCTCTATTTTGTCCTTAGCACCATGCCTAGGAAAATTAGAGCCCATAGGACCTCTGACCCTTCACCTTCCTTTTATAGTGATCGGTTTCCTAGTAAGAAGAACCAAGAGATATACGAGACCCTTAACCTTAGGCGTCACATTTGGGGTGAGCGTCGGGTCATTTTAGATGAGGTTGATCCTGAAGTGAGACGTAATTTTGAGCGTCGGGGTTGGTTACCTTTGTTAGATATAGATCATCTGCCTTCGGCTACCTTGATTAGAGAATTCTACTCGAACCTCTCTATCCACGTCTATGATTCCAACACTTTAGTTAAGAGTTGGATACGAGGTATGGCATTACCCCTTCGGTTGTGTCTGATGCTCTTGGGGTGCCTGTGGTTGATCATCCGGTCTTTCCCTATGATGAGTCTCCGCCCCTTGATGACGTGATGTCTTACATCACTGGGTCTTCTATCCAGTGGGGTTCTGATCCTCGGATCACCTCTGCTGAGCTTTCTGAGCTTCATTACCTTTTCTTTAGGATTGCGTGTCATTCCTTATAGCCTATTTCTCATCTCCACACCATCCCTATTGAGCGATATGTGTTTTTGTATGCTCTTGTCACTGATGCTCTTATCAGTTTTCCACATCTATTTCTTCGTTCTTTGAACGAAGTGAATCGGAGTAGTTCTACGGCTCATGCTTTATTCTTTCTTGTCTTTATTCATAGGATTCTTTTTCATCTAGGTTTAGGTGATTTCCCTGCTTCTGAGCCCGTTAACATTATTGCTCCTATAGGTTCTACCTTTCTGAGGCAAAGGGCTGCTCAACTTCGAGCTAGCTCTAAGCGTCCTAGGGTAGAGCCTTCCGGTGTCATTCCCCCTCCTTCTTCAACAGATGCTCCTGTGGCTGAGACGTCTACTGATCCTGCTGCTGCTGCTACTGATGCTCCTCCACCTTCTCCTTCGGATGTTTCTGATATTCGTTAGATTTTGGACACTATCATGACCGTTCAGGCAGCTCATGGTCAGCTTTTGGTGGATGTACTTGATGAGCTTCGTGCTTTGAGAGCGGATTTGGCGAGTTTTTGTCGTTCTCCTCCGCCGCCTCCTTTTGATAATGAGTGAGTGCCCTTTGGTAATTCGTCACAAAAAGGGAGAGTACATTCTATTGTGGAGTGAGTACATATCTTGTAGGGGAGATTTTTTTCTTAGGGGGAGTTTTGTATCTTTTTGTGATACTGAGGAGCTTGTGGAGTTTATTAGATTGTATCTAGGTGCTTCACTGTGTATTTACATTTTTGGCTCATGATAGAGGAGATATCTTTGAGATACATTTTTATGTATATGTTTCTTGTTTCACTATGTTACATTGCTTATCGATCTATATTTATGATGTTATTCATGATATATGTCTTTATTTTGTGTTATGTGAAATCAAGAAGTTTTTTATGTTACTTGTATTTTCCACACATGCGTTTATGTGTTTGTTAAATGTTACAGGAATATACAGGTTGATTCAGTCGTGTTGCTGTCTACTTTTGCAACTGATAGATAGTAGTTAGGTTGAATTTGTTTAATGGCTATTTTTTTGTAATGGGCTGTTTAATTTGTAAACTTTGAGCTTTTTGTTAAGTCTGTGTTTTGTCACGGATTGCCAAAGGGGGAGTTTGTTAGGTTTTAAGGAATTAGGAACTAATGTATTATAACTTCAATTTGTAATGTTGGAAAACTATGATCAAAACAATCTTTAGTTTTGTTGTAGAATTGCTCAAAGTATGGCTTTTTATGTAAAGTTGGAATCGAGTTACTACAGAATTCACTGTGTAGATCTTTCAGGCTCGATCGATCGATAATTAGACTCGACCGATCGAAAGTCGTGCAGTTCGTTTTTCTGCAGAATTTTCCAACTCAACCCAAGCCCATTTAACGTGTAGGGTTTTATGTTTTGCCCTAAGTATATAAGGGAAAACCCTAGCCACTTTTTTAGAGTTCTGAATACTGTGTTTGTAAATCTAATTGTTAGATCTAGAGATGTTTACCTTCACATACACTTAGGGTTTCCAAACTCTAGATTCATGTCAAGAGATTGGTAAATTATACAGTTGCAGAACAAAAGAGTTTCAAGATATACAAGCAGGTGTGCTTGTGCTTTGTTGAGAATTCAAGGAAAGAAGGAATCCGTGGTCTCGAAGCTGTCAAGTGGTCGTGGTAGTAAGTTTCCTACAGGCAGGTAGCAATAGGATGTTAGTGGTCTAAGTCTCTATTGTGTAAACTGTTAGGATATGTGCCCTTAAATCCTATTGTATGATGCTATGTATGATATTATGTATGACATTATGTGAGAAATGATGTATGACTTAATATTGTGTTTAATAAAGTTGTTTTATTCTTATCTAAAATAATGGTAACATGAATATTCGGACATTATCAAATAGTCCATGAGATGCATAGTATGTGATTTATGTGATTTAGTCACAGAAGATATAGATCACAAGTTCTTTGTAAACTCAGAATTTTGGTTCGTAGTCGGTGATGAAATTGGGCATTTCATCTGCGAAGACTATAACATATTAACTACGATGATTTGTCTTGATCATGGAAGTGATGACTTCTAGTTAATATGTTGATATGTTTTAAGAGTTAAGACATATTGAACTGGACCGCTGTGAGATTTATTATTCTCCTAACGACTGTCAATTGAATAATAATCTCACGACTTGTATTCACATGAACTCTTAATCCTGAGAGAATAATGGACCTGATCATGAAATGTAGGTTGCTTTGATATATCAGGAGTGAGATCTAAAGTATCGGTCAAAACCTCAGTATGTTGGGCAGCCATATTTAGTGTTGATGGAACATATATTCTCAAGATGGAATTCATAGTCTCTTAACGGAGATATAAAATATTCCCTTGAGATAAGTTTAATGGGTACAGTTATTCAGAGAGTTAGGCCTAACCACTTTAGTAAGACTAAAGTATATATTTATGAAATTGGATTTCATAAATATCTGGTGAATAACTCATAAGGATTAAACCGGGTACTCAAGGATTAAGATGTAGTAATTCACAAAGTGGCAGTCTATATTTATGACTTTGTGTTACTACGAATATTTTATGAAGGGGTTGCATGTATAATAAAGTCTTGGGATATAATTTATTAATGAGGCCTAGAGTGCAATTATATTTATATAGTGGTATTAAATATAATTAATGGTAACTTTGGACTTGTCAAGAGTTGACAGAAAAGCCCAAGGCCCATTGGAGCTAGTGTCTTATTTATTCCCTTTTGGTCCCACTCCAAGCCACACACTAAAGCCCAATTGGGAAGGCCCAAAAGGCTAGCCCAATTAGATAATCAGTTATGTGGAGAGAAACATACAGAATTTTATATAGAATAAAATGGTTTGTATGTTTTATCATACTAATGGAAAAGAAATAAGGAAGAGAGACACTCTTTCATATTCTCTCTAGAAACATAGAACTGATTGAGAGACCACACATCTTGGGCATCAAGTGGAATTGGAGTGAAAATTGAAAGTCTTCCCGAGTATTTCTTCATTCGGTTTTTTGAATTTCACCGCATCAAGGTACACTCTCTTGTTCTTATATTCTGAAACTTACATAGTGCATGTTATCGATTGCGAATGAAGTAGATCCGTTTATTTTCCGCTGCGTATGTTTTGTATTCGATGCAAACATGATGATTTCCCAACATTGGTATCAGAGCGGTCTTCATTTCGAATTGTATAACATGTTTTGTGCGTTTTGGAATTAGAGATAATAGTTTCAAGTTGATAGAGGATTATATATTTAATTTTCTGCATGGTCGTTGAAACTATGATTTGATAAAAACTGATATTGATGTTATGATGTTGTTTAAATATGAATTTAAGAATGTTAAATTGATCTTTAAGGCTATAGCATCAATAGATTTCAGTTTTGATATCAATTTCTGTCTGTCATTTTCGTATGATGGTTGTTTGTTCATGCAAAACGGTTGAAAACTGCCTTAGAAGAAATTCTGGAAAATCGAGTTTCACGAGTTTCGATCGATCGAAATTTACTTTCGATCGATCGAGTGAAACAGAGACTAATCCTTTTGAATCGATTAATTTTCGATTGTTAGTCGATCGATCGAATTTTATTTTCGATCGATCGAGAGGCGATCGAGTATCAATCGAATCAGACAGAAGGTTTAGTTCGAATTGTTTAATTTTTTTTTCGATCGATCGAGGGGCACATTCGATCGATCGTAAGAAAAAGTGCAAGGTTGTATATAATTAGTTTATGCATGTTTTAAAGATAATAACCTTTATTTTAAAACATCTAGTGGGAGAGAGATTCAAGGGTTGGATCTCACGGCCTCCATTGTCGGTTTATAGTAGTGTGATTAATCACCTCGCCTTGGCGTATATGCCTTGCTCCCTACGGAGGGTGTTTAATTCATGGTACTACAGGTTAAACTTCTTAATGATAGATGAAGTGTGTGTTTACATTGAGAGCGACCACGCTACCGTGGAGTTACTTGGTGACTCACATTGATTCTAGACAATGGTGTACACTAGACTAAGTATAATGTTAACCTCCCTACGAAGCTATATCATTATCACTTAGAGGCTAAAGAATAAGCGGCAAATTATTTTTGTTTGATAAGAGTTACCATGATAGCATTAATAATGAGGATAATCCTCGCTCAATCATAATGATTGGTATGACCTCGCTACCGAGGAATATTAATTGCGGGATTGGGTTGTCGTTGCATATATTATATTATGGTTTTATTAAGGTTCCATATTATATGTTTATATGCTAAATTGATAATGTCTAGTTTACTCATTATATTCATGTTTATTATTTTCAGATTTGAACATGGCATCATTTAGCCCACTTGTTAGCATTCTTAATCAAAACAAACTGACTGGAACCAATCATGTTGACTGGAAAAGAAACTTGGACATAGTTCTCACAGCTGAAGAGCACAAATATGTGCTTACTCAACCATGTCCTAGCTTTCCTTCATTAGATGCTCCTCCTGAGGAAAAACAACGATATGATCGTTGGCAGAAATCTAATGAAATGGCCAAGTGCTACATCCTAGCGTCCATCTCAAATGTTCTACAGCATCAAATGCAGGATGTAGAACTAGCTTCAGACATTATGCAAAGTCTGAAGGAGATGTTTGGTGAGCAAGGCCGTTCTGCAAGACAAGAAACCATGAGGCAAATTTATAATACCAAAATGGCTGAAGGTAGTTCAGTGAGAGAGCATTGTCTTACAATGATCTCTAATCTGAATACATTGGAAGTTTTGGGTGCCGACATTGATGGAGAATCCCAAGTGGATATGATACTCCAGTCACTATCGGAATCATTCAAGGAATTCAGACTTAATTACAACATGAACAAAAAGATTTATTCTTTGTCTGAATTAATGAATGAGTTGGTAGCGGCGGAAGGCATCCTTGGTACTTCTAAAGTTGAAGTCAATGTGGGTGAAGCTTCTACTTCTCAACCTAAGTCGAAAGGCAAGGGTAAGAAGAAGAAGAAGAAGGACTTCACTAAGCAAGAGGGTAAACAAATTGTCTTAGGGGTTGCCGACAAAGGAAAGAAGCTGAAAGGAAAATGTTTCCATTGTGGTGAGAAAGGACATTGGAAGAGGAATTGTCCAAAGTTCAAGGCTGCCAATAAGGGTATTAAAATTTCATTCCTTCTTGAAATATGTTTGGTACAAAATCCCACAGATTCCTGGTGTGTGGATTCAGGTTGTACTAATCATATCTGCAATTCTTTGCAGGGGTTCCAGGAGACCAAAAGACTTAAAGAAGGAGAGTTGTTTCTGACCTTGGCTGATGGGAGTAGGATTCCAGTTGTAGCTATTGGAGTTTTTAATTTATGCTTTGAAACTAGAGTTTTAATATTGCAAGACTGTCTGTATGTACCTAATATTCGTAGGAATTTAATTTCTGCAACTTATTTAGGTAAAAATGGATATTGTGTTATCTTGAAAGACAATGTTGTAATAAAGAAGGATAAAATGTTTATCTGTTCTGGCAATATTGTGGATGGTCTTTATATTTTAACTCCTGATAAGCATGAATTATACAATTCTGAATTAGATAATAACTCGCATGTAAAATCATTAAAGAGAAAGTTTCCTTCTACTAATGATGCATATCTTTGGCACTTGTGTTTGGGTCATATTAATCCAAACAGAATTCAAAGACTGATCAAAGATGGTCTCTTAGAGCCATTGGACTTTGATGAATTTCCAGTTTGTGAATCTTGTTTGGAAGGAAAAATGACTAAACGACCTTTTAATGCAAAAGGTAGAAGAGCCCAAGAGTTGCTAGAATTAGTTCATACGGATGTTTGTGGTCCTATGTCAACCCAAGCAAAAGGAGGTTATGAGTACTTCATCACTTTCACCGATGATTACTCTAGATTTGGTTATGTGTACCTAATGAGACGGAAGTCCGAAGCTTTTGAAAAATTCAAAGAGTTTAGGGCTGAAGTTGAGAATCAATTGGGTAAATACATAAAGGCCATTCGATCTGATCGTGGTGGCGAATACCTTCTTGGGGATTTCAAGGATTACTTGACTCAAAATGGGATTGTATCCCAATTGACTGCACCTGGAACTCCCCAACAAAATGGTGTAGCAGAAAGAAGGAATATGACTCTTTTAGAAATGGTTAGGTCCATGATGAGTTACTCAACTTTACCTATTTCTTTTTGGGGTTATGCCTTAGATACAGCAATACATCTTTTGAATTTAGTTCCATCAAAATCTGTTCCCAAAACACCCATGGAATTGTGGAGTGGGCGTAAGCCTAGTATGAAATATCTCCACATTTGGGGTTGTCCAGCACATGTGTTAAAAGGGAAGTCTGATAAGTTGGAATCAAAATCAGAAGTATGTTTGCTTGTGGGTTATCCAAAAGAAACTAGGGGTTATTTATTCTATAGTCATAAAGATAACAAAGTTTTTGTTAGTACAAATGCTAAATTCTTAGAATATGACTATATGAATAATTTTACTCCTAGAAGTAGAGTTGTCTTGGCTGAAATGAATGAACCTGTAATTGAACAACCAAAAGTTGAAACTAGGGATGATGTGGCTGTATTGGATACACCACAAGATACTACTCATGAGATGTCTAGTACACAGTTGCCTCGTCGTAGTGGGAGGAATGTTAGGCCACCTATAAGATTCATAGGTCTTGGAGAGACTTATGAGGCTATCTCAGAGGAGGCCAAAACCGATCCTTACACTTATGAAGAAGCAATGAATGATATAGATGCACATCATTGGGTCCAAGCTATGAAATCAGAATTAGATTCCATGTATTCCAATCAAGTTCGGGATCTTGTAAAGGCGCCTAACGGCATTAAACCTGTTGGTTGAAAATGGGTTTACAAGAGGAAGAGAGGGATAGATGGAAAGGTTGAAACCTTTAAAGCAAGGCTAGTGGCAAAAGGGTATACTCAAAAAAAAGGTATTGATTATGAGGAAACCTTTTCACCAGTAGCAATGCTTAAATCTATCAGAATTCTCTTATCCATTGCTGCTCATTATGATTATGAGATTTGGCAAATGGATGTCAAGACTGCATTTCTCAATGGCAATCTTGAAGAGGAAATCTATATGATGCAACCAGAAGGTTTCATAGCAAAGAACCAAGAGCATATGGTATGCAAGTTGAATAGGTCCATTTATGGACTTAAGCAAGCATCTAGGTCATGGAACATCAGATTTGATCAAGCAATCAAATCATTTGGTTTTGAACAAAATCTTGATGAACCATGTGTGTACAAAAGACATCAAGACAAAGTAGTAATGTTCCTAGTGCTTTATGTTGATGATATTCTACTCATTGGAAATGATGTAGGTGTAATGTCATCAGTAAAGGTTTGGTTGTCAAGCCAATTTGATATGAAGGACTTGGGTGAGGCTAACTTTATTCTAGGGATCAAGCTTTGGCGAGATCATAAGAATAAGATGTTAGGCTTATCACAAGCTGGATATATAGATAAGGTTCTAGAACGGTTTAGCATGCAAAACTCCAAGAAAGGATTACTTCCTTTCAGACATGGAGTTCCTCTGTCTGATGACCAAAGGCCTAAGACTCAAGAGGAAGTAGATATGATGAGACAAGTTCCTTATGCTTCTGCAGTAGGAAGTCTCATGAATGCCATGCTTTGTACTAGACCGGATATCTATTTTTCAGTTGGCATGGTCAGCCGATATCAATCAAATCCAAGACCACAACATTGGCAAGCTGTAAAGCATATTCTCAAGTATCTACGGAGAACGAGAGATTATATGCTTGTTTACCGTTGTGAGGATTTGATTCCCGTTGGCTATACAGATTCAGATTTTCAATCAGATCTAGATTTCAGAAAGTCCACGTCAGGATGTGTTTTCACCTTGGGAGGTGGAGCCATAAGTTGGAGGAGTGTTAAGCAATCTTCTATTGCGGACTCCACCATGGAAGCTGAATATGTTGCTGCTTGTGAGGTGGCAAAGGAAGCTGTTTGGCTCAAGAAATTCCTTTCTGATCTTGGTGTAGTGAGAATGGAGCAAGTTCCTATCACATTGTTTTGTGACAATAGTGGAGCGGTTGCACAATCCAAAGATCCAAGGAATCATAAGAAAGGAAAGCACATTGAGAGAAAGTACCACATCATTCGAGACATTGTTGCTCGTGGAGATGTGGTGGTTGCGAAGATTGAAAGTGCAAATAATCTAGTAGATCCCTTTACCAAAGCCTTGCCTCAAAGGACCTTCGAGTCACATTTGGAGGGAATGGGAGTTAGATTAGTGCACAATAGTCTTTAGGGCAAGTGGGAGAATGTTAGGATATGTGCCCTTAAATCCTATTGTATGATGCTATGTATGATATTATGTATGACATTATGTGAGAAATGATGTATGACTTAATATTGTGTTTAATAAAGTTGTTTTATTCTTATCTAAAATAATGGTAACATGAATATTCGGACATTATCAAATAGTCCATGAGATGCATAGTATGTGATTTATGTGATTTAGTCACAGAAGATATAGATCACAAGTTCTTTGTAAACTCAGAATTTTGGTTCGTAGTCGGTGATGAAATTGGGCATTTCATTTGCGAAGACTATAACATATTAACTACGATGATTTGTCTTGATCATGGAAGTGGTGACTTCTAGTTAATATGTTGATATGTTTTAAGAGTTAAGACATATTGAACTGGACCGCTGTGAGATTTATTATTCTCCTAACGACTGTCAATTGAATAATAATCTCACGACTTGTATTCACATGAACTCTTAATCCTGAGAGAATAACGGACCTGATCATGAAATGTAGGTTGCTTTGATATATCAGGAGTGAGATCTAAAGTAACGGTCAAAACCTCAGTATGTTGGGCAGCCACATTTAGTGTTGATGGAACATATATTCTCAAGATGGAATTCATAGTCTCTTAACGGAGATATAAAATATTCCCTTGAGATAAGTTTAATGGGTACGGTTATTCAGAGAGTTAGGCCTAACCACTTTAGTAAGACTAAAGTATATATTTATGAAATTGGATTTCATAAATATATGGTGAATAACTCATAAGGATTAAACCGGGTACTCAAGGATTAAGATGTAGTAATTCACAAAGTGGCAGTCTATATTTATGACTTTGTGTTACTACGAATATTTTATGAAGGGGTTCCATGTATAATAAAGTCTTGGGATATAATTTATTAATGAGGCCTAGAGTGCAATTATATTTATATAGTGGTATTAAATATAATTAATGGTAACTTTGGACTTGTCAAGAGTTGACAGAAAAGCCCAAGGCCCATTGGAGCTAGTGTCTTATTTGTTTCCTTTTGGTCCCACTCCAAGCCACACACTAAAGCCCAATTGGGAAGGCCCAAAAGGCTAGCCCAATTAGATAATCAGTTATGTGGAGAGAAACATACAGAATTTTATATAGAATAAAATGGTTTGTATGTTTTATCATACTAATGGAAAAGAAATAAGGAAGAGAGACACTCTTTCATATTCTCTCTAGAAACATAGAACTGATTGAGAAACCACACATCTTAGGCATCAAGTGGAATTGGAGTGAAGATTGAAAGTCTTCCCGAGTACTTCTTCATTCGGTTTTTTGAATTTCACCGCATCAAGGTACACTTTCTTGTTCTTATATTCTGAAACTTACATAGTGCATGTTATCGATTGCGAATGAAGTAGATCCGTTTATTTTCCGCTGCGTATGTTTTGTATTCGATGCAAACATGATGATTTCTCAACATAAACTTCGATTCTTTAATAGTGAATTCGTTTTAGCTTGAGGATAGCTAGGTTAAATCCTCCCCAGGTTTTTTACTGGTTTGGTTTTCCTAGGTCATCATATCATGTGTTCTTTATTATTTCGCACTTTTGCATGATATGATATATTTATGTTAACCTAGATTTGTTTAATTTACCTAAGTTAATCACTTGGCTAATTATCTTGGTTAATTTGTTTGGGTTTAAGGGGTCTAAACAAACTTACATATAACAAGACATAAAATAAAATATTTTTGTCTTTTTGAAAATTTTCAATGTTTTTGGATTTTTTTTTAAACAAAACAACCTAAGAAAATAAAATAACCAAAAACTTAAAGAAAACATGTCCACAATTAATTGAAAGAATTTAATCAAGAACAAGTAAACAACACTCACCTTAGAGAATCTTTTCTCACCCATGTAGCACAAGGCTTCGGCTTTTTGTAGGTGAAAATCCATGAGAAGCAGTGTATTTGAGAGATTATAATAATCTTCTAAAAAAGACTGAAATCTTGCAAATTCCTTTCACAAGCCAACAAGCTTAAATTTTTCAAAAGAATATAAAACAGTTTGTATGGACTTATGACAGGAGAAATCTCATCACATATCCTAGATTGAAATACAGAATTTTTAAATTTTAATTTATGACAATTAGGACGAATGTGACCAGAGACACCACAAAAGTGACAAACATGAACAAATTTAGGAACATCAGTATTCCTTACAACAAATCTAGTCTCAGATTTTGGTTTTTGCCTCAACAAAGAACAATTTGGTCTAATTTGATCAACAACACCACAAAGGTGAAAAGTAGGCACAAAAATAGATTTATTATGCTCTCTAACAGTAGGTTTAGACATAGGTTTAGAAACTTCGGTGTCTACATCAAAACTTTTACCTTTGTCTAACCTAGAAAAATAAGCATTTTCTTTATCATTCCTCTTGAAAGGAGGGATATAAAATTTCTCAATTTTAGGCTTAAGAGAAATAGAAACACTTCTGTTATTAACAACAAGCTTAGTACTAGTCAAATTTTCAATTTTAGCTTTAGATTCAACTAACTCTTGTTCCAAGCTTTTCATCTTCTCATCTTGAGAGGAAATTTGATTTCTCAAAAATTCATTTTTTTTATTAGATTCATCTAATCTAACAACCAATTCATCTTTTTCAAGATTAGCCAATTTTAACTCTACCTTGAATTTCTTAGCAATTTTCAATGATTTTGATAATTTCTTACGAAGAGTTTCATAAGCATCAATAAGATTAACATAAGCAATAGTATCTTCTTTATTCAAATCATCACAAACATAAGCATAAATACATTTCAAATTATCCATGATAGCAAGGATCAAGGATCAACTTTTAGATCAAAAGATCTAACATAAGAGCTAGCTTGCTCTGATACCACTTGTACGTTTTTAGACCCCTTAACACAAGTTGTTTAACCTAGTTATTTAGCCAAATGATTACTTAAATAAATTATTCAGTTCTAGGTTAACACAATAAAATTATATTATGTAAATAATGCGGAAAAGTAAAGAACACAATGATATGAAAACCCAAGTAAACCTAACAAAAAAAAAAAAAAAAAACATGGGGAGGATTTAACCGAGCTATCCTGAAGGAAAAACAGATCCACTATGAAAGAATTGAAGTTTTTACAATAGAACTTAGACCACTAACATCCTATTCCTACCTTGAGTAGAAAACTTACTACCACGACCACGTGATAGCTCCGAGTCCATGGACTACTTCTTTCCTTAATCTACAGCAACCATAAGTTCTCCTATTTGTAACTTTAAGACTCCACTCAAAGGTTTTGGATCTTCTTGAAAATTCTTTATGCAACAACTGAAACCACCATCAAGTTCTTAATGCAAATCTTGATCTTGATAGCTTTATGTGTATGTATGAAGGTAAACACCTTTCAGATCTCACAAAAGATTCAACACACAACTCAATAAAGACCTTAGAAAGCTTTTGGGTACAAAACCCTAGATCTACAAAAGAGGCACAAGATATACTTTAATCTTTCTAAAAAGCCTTTTTGAAAACGTGCCTAGGGTTTCCTTTATATACTAGGAGAAGTAAATCTAAAACCCTAATCCTTAATGTGCTTGAACTGCTAGACTTAATTCAAAATCTGTAGATACGATTCTCAATCGATCTAGCTTTACTTTCAATCGATCGAGCTTTACAATTTTGCAGAGTAAGTTTTTGCATTCAGCTTAATTCAAACTATAACAAATAAACTTTGAGCAAGCCTAAACCTAAACTCATTGTTTTGATCATAGTTTGCCAACATATACAAAGCGAAGTTCTAATACATTTAGTTCCTAAAGTCTTAGAACTTAACACACGTCTTTCATCATTTTCTCTTTCTTATATTTGGCTTTGTTCTCTCCATTTTGTTTTGTATAAATTTGATATCATTTCTCTCATTTAATCTATTTTTTCCCACAATACTATGAGTACTCTCACTCTCTCTCTCTCTCTCTCTCTCTCTCTCTCTCTCTCTCTCTCTCTCTCTCTCTCTCTACTTTCTTTTGGTTTTGTTCTTTTTTATAACTCTAATTAAGGTTGATTTACATCCTACGAAGTTGCTATAGATTGCTAGCACAGTTTAGTCACATAGCAATTGATGTGTGGCACATTGCCTCCCAATCTTTCATTGATTTTAATTTTTCTCATGTAAGCAAGCTTTGTAATACTTTAGCACATTCACTTGCATGGGGAGCTATTTGTTCTTCCCTTATGGTCATCTGGATGGAAGATGTTCTACCTGATGTTGTTCTTGTTCTTCAAGCGGATTTCAACAGCCTCCTTTAACAATAATATGCACTCTCTTTCTTCTCAATAATTAAGATTGATGGTTTTTGTTTTATTTTATTGTGTTTTAGTCTTGTGTGTGTGTGTGTGTGTGTGTGTGTGTGTGTGTGTGTGTTTTAATTTCTCATCATAAAGTCTCCTATCTTCTTTTTATAGCTTTGATTGAATTTTGGTTTGAGTTAATGCCTAGTTTTTTTTTTTAGGAAAGAGGAATTTGAGTCTATATTAAAGGACAATCTACATGGCTATGAATGTAATATGCCTGCCAATTGTTTGGGTAATCATTCCTTTCGTTTCGTTATAAGTTTGGTTAAGATAACATTGTAATTTTATGATGTATTTTGATTATTATGATAATCTCCTTATTCCTTAAGAGATGAGAAATTTGAATAATAAATTTTGAAACTTGTAAAGTTTAATAGTATATTATACAAATATAACACACTACAATAGAGGTTAAAAGAATATGGTTTACCTTTAAAAAAAATTAATCAAACATAAAAAATATAATATAATGATATATTTGTAGAAATCTTTTTGAAAAAAATATACAACACTTGAAGTAATTATTACTTTTTATATATATCCAATTACATAATATTTATATATTCTCACACATTGCGTGGATTTACTTCTAATATATATATATATATATATATCATATCTAATACTATATATAAAAGCAGAAGCCTTTAAGGAGGTGCTACCACGTTAGGAAAAATGGCCCCTTAAGATCCTAACACGTGCGCAATTTAAAGTTACAAAACAGCGTACGTTGCACCGTTTGAACACTTTAAATTTTATCCATTTGCCGTGCACACAGTTTAAAAACAGAAATACCATTAAATTGAAAGAGACTGAGAGAGACTCTGATAAACAGAGAGCGAGAGAGGAGTCGATTAGGCGCAGAGAGAAAAACCTGAGAAAACTACACAAAGCCTATAGTTTTTGATCAAGGAAAAAAAAAACGCTTCACAGTTCCTTTCAAAAACTCTTTGTTTCCAATTACGCTAAAATGATCTATTTGCTTTTTGATTTTCCAGATAAACAAGCAGAAGAAGAAGGAAGATGAAAATCAAAATCCAAAATCCAAAATCAAAATCCAAAACTTAGATGAGAAAGAAGTAAGCGATCAGAGGTGCCATCTTCGATTCCCTCACACAATGGCCACTGATTCATCGAACCAACTCAACCTCAACCCTACTACTACTACAGAAGAAAACCCTAAACAAACCCCAGACGACGACAAACAAGCAGGAGAAGAAGGAAGATGAAAATCAAAATCCAAAACTTAGATGAGAAAGAAGTAAGCGATCAGAGGTGCCATCTCTGATTCTCTCACACCATGGCCACTGATTCATCAGACCAACTCAACCTCAACCCTACTACTACTACAGAAGAAAACCCTAAACAAACCCTAAACGACGAAACTACTACTACTTTCACGCCCATCAAATCGCCTCAAAGAAGAAGAAAAGGAAGAACCAATCGATGAGGCTTCCGATCAACCTTCTGTAACCACCGTCGATTCCGATGCGAAGTATGGAGAGGATTCAAAGAGCACTGTAGTCACTGCCTATAGTAGGGGATGTCGTTGACGTGGATTCGGCTTCCAATCGTTTCACTCCGCACTCCACGTTTATCAAGTACAAATTTTGGTTTTTTTTTTTTTTAACTCTCCCTTGGATTCAGTTGTAGATTTCATTTGTCATTGATTGATTTCAATTCTGATTTGTGTAATAAAAAAGTAATGGGTTTTTCTTTAGGGTTTTGGCTAAAGTACCTCTCAAGGATCTACAATGGAGAGGAAGAAAGTAAAGGAATTTGGAGAGTCACAAGGTTAAGATTGTGGATGAATCAATCTTGTTTTTCTCTAGGGTTTCTCTCTCAATATTCTCTCTGGAAGCTCCCTACATTTCTTGGGTATAAGGGATATATATACTGGTGGGTGTTCAGAATGCAAAGAGACAGATTTTTCATAACAGAGTTGGCTGGTGGCTTGGCCTCGCGGTTGTACTGAGTCGCGAGTTCAAGCCGCAAACAAACTGAAAGGCCAGTCTAAAATTTTTTGTCCTATAGTGTGACAGCTGGCACAATGGTTCAAATTCTGGTAGCTTTCCAGTCGCGAGCCACCCGCGAGATCCAGTCGCGAGTTCTCCTTTGCACGCTTCTCTCGTGTGCAACATCTGGCGGCTTGTCAGTCGCGAGACACCAGCGAAGTCTAGTCGTGAGTCCTTGTTCTGCAGCACAGTCTTGAGCAATTCTTCACACTCTCTCACACACTACCCTTACATGATTCCCACCTAAATACAGGGTTTCTAAATGCTGAAAATACAAGCAAATTGGCACGGAATAAAGCCAACAAAATGGTTGATAAATTTCAACCTTACATATTCTATTTACATTAACATTATTTTATATTTGTTTGTTGAATATTCAATATTTTACCATAATAGCACAAATTGTAAAAAGAAACAAAAAGGATAGACACAATTTATAAGTATCATCTTCAAGACATGTACACAATTTTACACTATCTATCATTTAAGAAGCATCGCAAGTAGCCACCAAAAAAAAAAAAAAAAGAAGAAGAAGAAGAAGAAGAAGAAGAAGAAGAAAGAGTAACAATTGTTACTTGACTTTAATTTCTGCAACTTCTGAAATGTCTAGATCGACATACAGCTTTGTTGCAAAAGTGGATGATAGTTGATAGTCACCTACAAAAATTTATAAGCATTATTGATACATAAACGTTATGTACTTGATAAATGGTTCAGTCAATCATTACCTTTGTAAGTTTTCACAATAGTTGAAGTGACATATTACAATGAATGACCCTCTATTTGTTTTGTAGAAATCATCATCAACAATGAATATTTCTTCCAACTGCATCTTGATGAATATAATTTGAAATATGGAAGAGAAAATTACACCGTCTCAAAGATTTTGGAGACGGAGATCTCACATAATGTTGAAGGACATCAGGTAATAATAAAGTTGAAGTCTATTTCCACTATTTATATAACACCTAAGTACCATAGGATTCATAACTACTCTTTATATGGTATTTCCAATGTGCTTTATATATTGTTTATTGAAATTGAAGCATACACACTTCATCTTGCTTGCTATATGATTTAAAATTTTGTATGATACCATCAAAGTCAATATAGTACAATGAAAGCACTCTAAATTTTAAGCAACATGCATATATTCTTCCATTTTTTTCAAACACCATATAATAAAAGTGTAAATTTTTGTAGGACACAATAGAGGAAATTGTAAGGAAATCAAGGAAAAAAAGTCCATTGCCAGTCAAAAAATAGGACAAACATCTGTTGAAAGACCTCAGTTAACTGCCGCTATAACTACAGAAGATGAAAAAACTAATGATAAAAGTATGCCGCTCCAAATGCTTCAAAAAAGTAAAAAGGGTACTAAGCAGATTGCATCAAAGAAGAAACAAAATTTGAAGTCTAATGTCTTAATGTTTTTTTAAAATATCATACTCTTACAAGCAAGGCAAACAAATGAATGTAATACATTACCCTATGAATTTTAATGAATTTCATTGTATTGTTAAGTTGTTGTTGTTGTTGTGGATTTTTTTTTTTTTTTTTTTTTTAAAGAAGAGTAAACTAAATGTATTGTTAAGTTATTTTATGTCATTTGCTTTGTACATATTGCCATGAATTTTCCTGGAAAATTACTTTGTAAATAAAGCTAGATTATTTCTTCAATTAGAAGTAAAAATGAATTGCTTTGCTAGGAAATTCCATTGTAAATAAAGCTAGATTGTTGGCTTTTGTAAGTTGGGTCCATCAAATTAACAAATCTGATTTATTTTTCCATTAATCCTTCTTTTGCTGATATGGATTACCTCCACTTTTGGATGATTCTGAATCACACTATGTGACTAAGATTGGTTTGAAAATGTTGCTGATAAAAGGGGTTGGTATGTTACTAGGGATAAAGTTTAAAATTTCAATGATAGTATTCCCCCTCCCCCCCTGGTATGACAAAGAACAAAAAATTCAAAAACAAAAACAAAATGATGATTATCAAATTAACATAGTCATAGACTATTATTTTGAAATAAAGCATATGGGCCAACATCAAAATGAAGATTATCTATTATGTGACTAATTAGTGAAGGTGAGAGAAGAGTACAAAAAATTAAAATGAAAACTTACTAGGAAATAAAAGAGGGGCTAATTGTTGGCATTTAAGGGCCTTGACAGCCCTTCTCTTTTTCTTATGTTCTTTGCACAACTTTTCTTTTTGTATTTCTTTCTCTTTCTCTACGTACTTTCCCATTTTTTTTATAGCTTTTTTTTTTTGACTAAATTTTAGTTGACTGTAGGTTTTATTTTTAATTCTTTTGCTAAATGTTTTCTAACTGCATTTTTTTTTTCCTGATAGGATCCAATTATAGATTGTTCATGAATAAATATGCCATTTTATTGGGTTTGGGTTGGTATATAATCCGATAGGAATTGACATGTCACATATATATCTATTTTATAGAAAGGATTTGATAATCAATATATTGGTTGGCTTTAGATTTGCAATTTATAAATGATGTCATGCTACATTATTGGATGACATTTTTCAAAAAAAAGTAGGTGAAGTATATTGAGCTAAGTGTAAATTTGTCTTTGAAAATATTTAAAAGTCAAAAAACTACATAAGTTTTGATTTTTCTTCTAACATGTAAAATGATCTCGCACATTGCATGGATTAAACTCTAGTACTATATATAATAGCAGAAGCTAAGAGAAAATGGATTCCTACAATTAAGGAGGTGCTGACAAATTGGATAACTGCCTATTTAAAATTCAGACACGTTTAAGTTAAAAAGCGATAAATTACATTGTTTAGTAACACTATAACACCGTTTAAAAGCGACAAATTATAATTTTTCACCGGGTTAAACACTATTTGGGAGCCCTTAGTATAAACGGAAACTAACTGCTAAAAAAAAAGAGAAAAAAGAAAGAAGGAAAGAAAGAAAGATTGCTATAGAGAAATAGAGAGGCGATGAGACCTGGAGAAAGAAATAGAGAAAGAGACAGAGTTAGAGACATCTCAGGCCAGTACCACCGTTGGACTTTGACCACCAAAATTCTTGCTTCCCTCAACAGGCGATGCATTTTTACAAAGTGAGTTTTCTTTTTTGGCTTTCTTTGTTTTTTTATTTTTATTTTTATAAATTTTTATAAGTAAAAACCTAAATCTTACAATAACTATGATTTATGTTTATTGCAATTTGGGTCACTCGCCAGACTTAGACCGCCGGAACTGCAAGCACACAGAAAGAAACCGTTAGGCCATACATCCGCACCCAAATCGTCGAAATTGGCTCCGGTATTTTTCATTCCATTTTTTAGATTTGGGTATGAACTATGAAATGTTACTTTAATTGAGTTTTTTTTTTTTTTTTTTTTTGAATGGGTTTAGATTTGATTCATTTTTGTTTTGGGTTTTTGGGTTTTCTATATGTAAGGTTGAATTTTATCAACCATTGTGTTGACTTTATTCCGTGCCAATTTGCTTGTATTTTCAACATTTGGAAACCCTGTATTTAGGTGGGAATCATGTAAGGGTAGTGTGTGAGAGAGTGTGAAGATTGCTCAAGACTGTGCTGCAAAACAGAGACTCGCAACTGGACCTCGCTGGTGTCTTGCGACTGTCAAGCTGCCAGATGTTGCACATGAGAGAAGCGTGCAGAGGAGAACTCGTGACTGGATCTCGCGGGTGGCTCGCGACTGGAAGCTGCCAGAATATGAACCGTCGTGCTAGCTGTCGCACTACAGGACAAAATTTCCAGTCTGGCCTTTTAGTTCCTTCGCGACTTGAACTCGCGACTCAGTCAAGCCGCGAGGACAAGCCACCAGCCTACTCTGTTGTGAAAAATCTGTCTCATCGCATTCCAAACACCCACCAGTATACCCCTTATACCCACGAAATGTAGAGAGCTTTCAGAGAGAATTTTGTGAGAGAAACCCTAGAGAAAAATAAGATTTATTCATCCACAATCTTAACCTTGTGACTTTTCAAATTCCTCTACTCTCTTCCTCTCCATTGTAGATCCTTAAGAGGTACTTTAGCCAAAACCTTTTCTCACCATACCCACAGCTGTGAGAAGGCTCTTTGGTGTTTTGGGAAGCAGTTAGGAAGGAGCCAATTTATATTGGTAGATGCTATGGACTAGTAGCGGGATCCGGGAAGCTAAAGAAGAAATAGGTTCGACGTAACCTCATTGGAGCAGGAAGCTTTGAGGGCTTAGGTACTTGGATAGATTAGGCTTGGAGGGTCTATTGCTGTCCTTGTATCCCAACTACATTCTTTAATAGATCATTTTGACCGCTTGGAGGGCGGCAGAGAGGTTTTTCACCGAAGTCTTCGGTTTCCTCTTTGATAACACGTCTCAGGTTGTCCCTGTGTTTGCATCTCTCTTCCCTTTATCTTTGTCATTTAATTTCTGTTATGGATGTGATTTTATTTGACTAAGATTGTTTATCAATTCTGTTTTTGGCTTTAATTCATTTTCTGCACGTTTATCGTTTGTGTTAAAGCTTGAATTGGTAATTTGTAAATTGGGGGTCTAAACGTTCATAGTGTTTTATAGGCTATTTGAACTTTCAATTGGTATCAAAGTGGGTGCACTTGCTGTGGTTTAACTACCTTTGTGCGATCCCTGACCCCATATTGAGATGGATCGGTCTCAATCTTTGAATGCTCCACCATATTTTGATGGTAGCAACTATGCTTTTTGGAAAGTCCGAATGAGGGCATTTTTATGTTCTATTGATGAAAGTGTGTGGGATACTATTGATATTGGATGGGTTAGGCCGGAGGCTGAAAAATCCACTTAGGATAAAGCAGCCCTTGCTGCATCTAATGCTAACAGTAAAGCTTTGAATGCTATTTTCTGTGGTGTGTCTCCAAATGAGTTTCACAGAATATCCCATGTCTCGGTGGCTAAGGAGGCGTGGAAAATATTGGAGACCACGTATGAAGGAACCAAGAAAGTGAAAGATACCAAGTTGCAGATGTTGACCACTCGTTTTGAGGAGCTTAAGATGAATGAGGATGAGTCTTTTGACTCTTTCTATAGTAAGTTGAATGAAGTGGTAATCGGCAAGTTCAACTTGGGTGAGAAAACGGAGGATTCAAAGATTGTGAGAAAGATCCTTCGATCATTGCCGGAGAGCTTCCGTGCAAAAGTTACTGCAATTGAGGAGAGCAAAGACCTGGACGATACTAAGGTTCAAGAATTGGTTGGCTCACTGGAAACTTATGAACTATCATTGCCATCGCAAAGGAGGAGCAAATCTCTTGCTCTCAAGACAATTGATGAAAGGGCGGAAGCTCATGACTCATCTGATGAAGATGTTGACGACAAAGATGTTGCATATCTTGTGAAGAACTTCAAAAAGTTCTTGAAGTTCAAGAAGAAAGGAAAGTTTTCTGAAAAAGGAAAATTTCCAAGTTTTGGAAAAGAGAAAAAGGATTTTAAAAAGAAAGACGGTAAGGAGTCCCAATCTTCTCAATGAATCACATGTTTCGAGTGTAACGGACATGGACATATTAAGAAAGAATGTCCCAATTACTTGAAATCGAAGGGTAAGGCTTATGCCACAACACTTAGTGATTCGGACTCATCCAACTCCGATTCTGAGGAAAGCTGTGACGAAGAAGGGAACTACTCCGCATTTATGACTATTGCTCATGTCGAGTCTTCGGAGGACTTGAATTTGCTTGTACAAGAACTTGGAGAGTATAGCGATAAGGAATCAATGGGAATAGTTGAAAAATTAGAAGATGAAGAGGATGAGTGTACCAAAAGTCTCCAAGAGAACTACAACTTACTCCTTGAGAAGTTTGGAGACTATACACGTGTGGCCAAGGTAGCTGTGAAAAAGATGAAAAAAAGCTGAAGAGGACTATAGAAGTCTTCTTGTTCGTCACAAGGAGGCCAAGTGTGAGATAGAGAAGTTAAATGGAGAGCTGTCGGAAGCCTATGCTAAGGTGAGGTTTCTTGAGCTTGAGGTGGTTCAAGCTAATGCCAAGATAGAAAGAGTATCCACAAAGAAACTGGATGATGTAATCTCCTCACAAAAACATTTCTCGGACAAATCTGGTTTGGGATACACTGGAGAAAGCAGTTCTACTGTCAACATCTCCAAGGAAGTGAAGTTTGTGAAGGCTAAGGAACCCATGGTGAAAACTCCAGCTATTGAGAAGATGAATACAGAAAAGAAAAAGAATGTAGCTGATCAACGAGTGTTCAACAAGCCCCGTAACCGCTCAGAGGGCATATCTGAAGTTAGAAGGAAATCACTCCCAAGACCACAAAGAAGTCCAAGAACGAACCATTTCTGTCATCACTGTGGACTTCAAGGCCACACCAGACCAAACTGTCATAAGCTGAGAGCATTGAAGAATGGAAGTGATCAAAGGCCAAGAGGACCAAGAAATGACAAGAAAATTTGGGCTGTTGAGCAACCAAGAGGTCGAAATGGTGACTCCGAAGTGATGGATGTAATGAAGATGATTAGTGCCTTCACCACTTGTTTGGAAAGCTTCACAAGAAGGTTTGAAAACTCTAACTCGCGTACCCAATCCTATAAGGATATCACCCCAAACGCACGTGACGTGTGGGTGAAAAAGTGTACTCATGCATAAGTTTTAAGACATGTCCATGCATTAATTCTTCCTATCTTTAGTGTCTTTGCTTTGGGTGTTTGTTTGTGTGCATACTTGATTGTGTTTTTACTTTAAATGTTTTTACATTTTCTTTGGATAAATTTCTTTGGTCAAAAATTCAAAAACGTATAAAAAGTATAAAATCTAAAAGGTTTGATCAACATGTTTGAGTTTATGTCCTAAACATGTTTTGCCTTGTACCTTTGTACTAATGACTTTGTGCATTCATGAGCACAGCTTGTTTTCATTGCACTCATATCAATGTGGAAAAAATATTGAAATCTATATGATTGTTGTAAATGAATGATTAGTCAATGGTTTTGTTGATCTTGAGACATGCGTAGACTTGTGTCTATATATCTTCCCACTCTTTATTTTTGTTTTTTCTTAAAGAGCTCTACCAATGTAAATCTCAAAATGAAAAGAGATAAAGAGCTGCAAAAGCCTGTCGCACAAACTAGTATTTGACTAGGAAAAAGGGAAAGCGACTCAAAATGAAGTATATGATGCCCAAAAAGCTAAAGGCTTGATCATCAAATTGAAATATCAAAAATTTTAGGCAACGATCTCAAAATGAGATGTATTGATTCAAAATGACAAAATGTTGAGAATTGTAATGAAGCCAAATGAAAAGCTTCAAAAGTTATGTAATCATTTTCTTGTGAGAGGCCATATATACATATTTCTATAATTGAGATGGATCTCATTATCTAGTGCTAATTGTGTATGACTTGGTTGAATTGATCATTGAAGGTTCATATTAGACTATGGACTATCTCATTGTTGATATCCACACACGTCACACTTGCTTATGTTCATTGAATGCCTTATTCATTTGTGTGATTGTACTTGATAAAATGTGTTTCACATGCTCAAGTTTTGTTGATCAAGCACAAAAAGATTTTTGAGCATTTGTGTGTTTTTGAAAAAGTCTCTTTGTTTTTAGCAAAATGTCAAAAATTTCAAAAATTGTTGTGTCCTATTTTGGCAACTCATTCGCGTGTCTGTCCAATCGCATGCCCCAGTCGCGAGCTCAATACAGATTGTTTTCGCGTCTCTCTGGTGGGTCAATACTTAAGTCGTGAAAAAGACTTAGAAAATTTTTCAAAAATCTGGATTTTTATACTTCTCGCAGCTTGAAGTGGCGACCATGTCGCGAGTGGAGGTACAGTCGTGAGATTTACACAAAATGTTTTGCGGCTTAGCTCGTGATTATCTCGTGGTTTGAACCTCCAGTCGCGAAAAACACTTAGAACATTTTTCAAAATTTTTTTTTAAAGTGTTCTGGCGGCTGGACCTGGCGACTCTATCGCAACTTGATTTAGTCGCGAAAAACGCGTGTTTTGCGCCTTTAAAGTCAGTTTTTGAAAAACTTTTCAGTTTTCCCTCGAATATTTGTGACTATTCATTGTCCCAACCGTGTTCTTTCTCAAACTCACCGTGTTCTTCTCAAAGATTTCTTTGTTCTTCATCATTTCTTCACCAATCTTCAAGAAAAAGGTATGGGTTTTCATATTTTCATTATCTATTTCATGATTTTGAGCTATTTCCTTTGGATTTTGGGTTGTTTTGATTAGTAGAGATATTTTGAGTTTCGGGTATGGATATGATTCTTTTTGTTGGGTTTGCTTGAATGGGTTTTGTTCATTTCACTGATTTAATGCATATTATGTCCCTTTATCATGCTTGTCTTCCTTCATTGTGCTCTTAAGCCGTTTTGACCCTTGTTGTGCATTCTTCACTCATTGTGCTATGTCCTGTCATCATGTGTCTGAGTTTTTGACTATGTGGTGTCTCTGTGTTTGTTATGGTGCTTATGGAAATTCACATTTGAATCTTGACTTGTATCATTGATATATGCCATACCTTTTAACATATTGCACTTATGTTTCTTCTATTTACTTGGTCCGGGCTTAGTTCATACTATGAGTTAACTGTTATATCATTTTTCTTAATACCTAGTATCTAATCAAGTTGATGTTTGTGTCTGGTGTTTGTTCTTGGTACTCTGCTGTGTGTCTAATCTTTTGCAAATGTCACACCATTCATCTAAAGGAAAGGAGATAGTGAGTGATATTCCTACTCCTGTTGCTAAGCGAACTCATCAATCAACCCGATCATTTCAAGTCCCAAAAATTAAGAGATTTAGAACACCCGTTGATTCACAAACATACTCAGACATCTTTGTCGATGCTACCATTATCGTGGAAAGGATAGTGCATTTTGATACCTTGGGAACTACATTTATCCCTGGGATTTTTGAAAGAAGAGATTGGGATGCTCTATTTGGGAACTTTGAGGATCCATATGATGAGTTAGTGAGGGAGTTCTACTCAAATGCACGATTCATCGGGATTGAAATACAATGCTGGGTAAGAGGAAAAGAATTTGTTATTACTCCAGATTATCTTGCACAAGTTCTTCGCATTACCCGACCAGAAAATGTAGACAAGACTCTATATGATGACAGAGTTCCTCAGGTGCAAAACATTCTTCAAGTTCTTGGATCTAATCATGAAGTTAGAAGCAAAGGAATGTCTATAGGCACAACAAAATTTTCATCGGAACTGACTACTCTGAAACTGATCATGTTCTCAAATCTTTACCCATTGACAAATACTGGTTACATAAATTTTGGAAGAGCCCAGTTTTTGTGTGATCTTATTACTGGTGCCCCAATTGACATCTGTGCCCATATTTTTCAAACAATTGGGAAAACTGCGGCTCGATCAGTAGCAAGAGCTTGTCTTCCTTCCAGTAGTCTTCTTATGAAAATCATGATCCAAGAAGGTATACATCCAATATTAGATGGAAGAATTGTGCCGCGTCCTCAACCGATTTCTATGTTCACTCTTCAAGCAAGCAAGAGTCACTCTTCTATGGCAACAAAGACTGAATCATTCGCTCCTGGCAGTCCATCTGGTCAAGCTATTCCTATGCATACAGAGACACCTTCTACACCCACTCCAGAAATAAGGACGCCGAGGACTCAACCTAGTGATCCTGCTGACAGGCTGAGCAATCTCGTTGACGGTGTCAATCAGTGTATTTTTGGTCTAGAGAAACTTCTTGTCCAACACAACAACTCTGTTCCTATGCGCTTCACCGGCATCGAGGCACAATTAGATGCTATCCAACAGAAGATTGAGGACAGTCTTTAGCTATTCATGACAAAAGGGGGGAGGACAATGAAAGGGGGAATACATTGAAAGGGGAAGTGATCACTATAGAGTAAAAGAAAAAGGGAAGTTGCACAGGGGTGTTATTTACATATTTATCTTTCTGCTAAACTCATTTGGTATAATCTGTTGGATATGGTACTTTGTTTTGGTACTTTGGTTTTTATATATGTTAGATGTTACCCAGTTTTAGTTTATTTGTACCTATGCTTACGTAGCCCTTTGATTTGTACCTTTTGCTTTTGTGGCATGCTGGTTATCTTTTGTATCTAGCTTTGTGTAAGCACTTTGTCTTCTTGCCTTGTGGCTTTCGTACTTTATGTTTTAATGCCATGCCTTTATCCTTTAGTACTTCACTCTTGTGCCCTGTGTTGGATTTTTATCCTTAATGCAATTACGTAATGTTGTTGCATTGGTTGAGTGTTGGACATGCAAATGATACTTGTCATTGAGCTTATTAGATTGCATATTCGGATGTTCATTCCTTGTGAGAATGAGCATTGTGATCACTATTTATAGTGATTGTTTGTTTTTGGTCAAGCCATGCTCTATTGCTTTGATTCTTTTTGCTTGATCGCATTGTGCTTGCTTCATATGCAATACAAGTTTTTCTACATACAATGAACTTATTGTGTGGTTGTTTTTCAGGAGATACTTGTACTTATGATTCAAGAGCTTCATAGATCCTAGAGTTAGGTGTGAGTGAGTTTTGTTCAACTGTTCTCAACTCATGCATTAAGTCTAGAGTTTGTTGTAGGGTTTTGTCACGGAATAGCCAAAGGGGGAGATTGTAAAGTTGAATTTTATCAACCATTGTGTTGGCTTTATTCCGTGCCAATTTGCTTGTATTTTCAGCATTTAGAAACCCTGTATTTAGGTGGGAATCATGTAAGGGTAGTGTGTGAGAGAGTGTGAAGATTTGCTCAAGACTGTGCTGCAAAATAGAGACTCGCGACTGGACCTCTCTGGTGTTTCGCAACTGTCAAGCCACCAGATGTCGCACATGAGAGAAGCGTGCAGAGGTGAACTCGCGACTGGATCTCGCGGGTGGCTCACGACTGGAAGCTGCCAGAATATGAACCGTCGTGCCAGCTGTCGCACTACAGGACAAAATTTCCAGTCAGGCCTTTCAGTTCCTTTGCGACTTGAACTCGCGACTCAGTCAAGTTGCGAGGACAAGCCGCCAGCCTACTCTGTTGTGAAAAATCTGTCTCTTCGCATTCCAAACACCCACCAGTATATATACCCCTTATACCCATGAAATGTAGAGAGCTTCCAGAGAGAATTTTGTGAGAGAAACCCTAGAGAAAAACAAGATTTATTCATCCACAATCTTAACCTTGTGACTCTTCAAATTCCTCTACTCTCTTCCTCTCCATTGTAGATCCTTGAGAGGTAGTTTAGCCAAAACCTTTTCTCACCATACCCACAGCTGTGAGAAGGCTCTTTGGTGTTTTGGGAAGCAGTTAGGAAGGAGCCAATTTATATTGGTAGATGCTATGGACTAGTAGCGGGATCCGGGAAGCTAAAGAAGAAATAGGTTCGACGTAACCTCGTTGGAGCAGGAAGCTTGAAGGGCTTAGGTACTTGGATAGATTAGGCTTGGAGGGTCTATTGCTGTCCTTGTATCCCAACTACATTCTTTAGTGGATCATTTTGACCGCTTGGAGGGCAGCGGAGAGGTTTTTCACCGAGGTCTTCGGTTTCCTCTTCGATAACACGTCTCGTGTTGTCCTTGTGTTTGCATCTCTCTTCCCTTTATCTTTGTCATTTAATTTCTGTTATGGATGTGATTTTATTTGACTGAAATTGTTTATCAATTCTGTTTTTGGCTTTAATTCATTTTCCACACGTTTATTGTTTGTGTTAAAGCTTGAATTGGTAATTTTTAAATTGGTGATCTAAATGTTCATAGTGTTTTATACGCTATTTGAACTTTCACTATCAAAATGTTTGTTTCCTCAATTTTAGATATTTGCTTTTGTTTTGTTTTTTTTTTTTTTAAAGATTACTGAAATCACTAAATCATTGAGATTAAATAAGTGTAAGATTGAAATCACTCAATTTCAGTGATATTTTTAGTTTTCAGTTCCATTGTGTTCCATGGCTTATATTAAATTAGACACAACGTTGTCCTACAAAAAACTATGAAAACTTCAAACAATCAAGTGTTGCACTCACTATGAAAATGAAACACTGTACTGTCCGCTTAAATTACGTTACCATCCATTATTTCCATTCATTCAACAAAAACAGGCAAAAGAAAAGGAAACTGTTCCCCTGTTCATTCTCTGTTAGTTTTGTTTTTGCAACTCCATACACACAAGGTCAGTATAGCATTATTAATTGTACTGTTTCAGATACTAAATCTGTGTAGTTTACCAAATTTGGTCCACTTTCGTTCCATTTGTGTTTTCCGTTTCAAACTACAGACATAAGGAATAGAAAATCCAAAATCGCAAACCAATTTTGCCTCTTTAGAAATTGAAAAGAACCCTTTTCTTTTATCAAGAAACAATAGCATCTCTTACAATCTGATCCATTTTGCAACTGTCAAATTCTCCTATTCAATCAGACATACATGGATAAACCCTTTCCTCAATCAAATTCCTTACGCATATTTATTCCATATTAATTGTTGTTGCTCTCTATCAATTGGTAAGCCCTATATCTTCTCTAAATTTCATTGACTTCTTATGCAGTTCATGCATCAAAGTAAGGTATTTCCATGCTCATGCATAATGATTAATTTAGCATTAGTCGAGAACTTGGGTTAGCAAATTTTCATATGAAAGTTTGGATTGTGAAAGGGAAGTTAGTCCTACCCATTGCACTTGGGTGTAAAAATTTAACAGAATTAAAATATGCTGTTGTTCTTAACAGTAACAGGTTTAATTATGCACTTGAAGTGTTCAATAAAATGCCTAGAAGATGAGAGGTTGGTTTTTATTAGGATGTTTTGGTCTCAAATTAACGTCTCTACTTTTTTGTTTTGAGAATTTTTCCTGAGTGAAATTTGGAGTAGAAATAAACAAATAAATAGCAAATAGTTTGTTAAAAAAATATGTTACTGCATATTAAGGGATTATTTACTTAATATGGTTGTGTGATTATTTACTTATTGATAATTTGTTTGGTGTGTGTCTATCTTTCATCTTTCTCTTCTGTCATTTTAAAAAACCTTCTTACCCTTTCATTTTTTGTTGAAATTCAGATTTGCTGAGTTTTTCCAGTCGCTTATCGGTAATTTTGTATTTTCAACGACATTTTTTCCTCACGTGCTAATGTAGATCTATAATCTCTGCTCTAGCTTATAAGACAGTTGGTAGCTATTCAAGAAGAGCTACTTGACTAAATAAAAAGGTCAAGACAGCCTAATTTTCCTTTGTTGCTTTTATTTAAATTTGTATCTCTCTATCATTTGTTAATGTTTGATTAAAAAAACTTTAAACAAAAACAGTTTAAAAAAAGATGGGTTTAGTATTTTTCTTTGAATTCTTAGGTTTCATAATATCATCATTACTTTTTCTTTTTTTCTTTTTTAATAGCATGGGAGTATCGCCCTATTGAAAATAGATGTGTTTAGGAAAGGCCTAGGAGAAGATAGAACTATGAGAAATTTAGAAAATACAGCTACTGATTGGATAATCAAGTTTCAAGAAAGAATAATATCATCAAAAAAAAATTAGTGTAAGTGTGTGCTCAATACTTGATTTTTTTTTTCTTAACATTTAGTGTTATGTTTGGGTGTGCTTTTGTTTTAAATGTTTAGTAGAGATTGATGGAGTAGATGGCAATGGCAAGGCCAACATTAGATTTTTTTTTTTTTTTGAATCGTTTTAACTTTTATTCAGTTTTAAAGTCAATTTGCCTTCTAAATTAAATTTGTAAAGTCAATTCAGCACTAGATATTTGGCTTTTAGTTTGAGTATTATTGGTTTCTAAAGTCAATTTGTATTTTAAGAGTGTGATATGCACCCAAGAATTTGTAAATTTGATTGCGTATGTTTGTCAATATAATTCATAGTTGATAAAACACGTCCTCCCCATTCTTTCTTTTCTCTAATTTAGATTTCTCTCTCTACACTGCTAAAACAATTCTTATGGTCCCTAAAAATCAAAATTTTGGGTATGGGATTTGGGTTGTGAGTTTTGTATCATAGTAGTTTTTATAGGTTGGTTGAATTATGGGTTACTTTGCAAAGCCAGCCATTTCAAAGTGAACAATTTGCAATCCTAACGGCAATTCTGGCATTCTGCAGAACAGGGGGTGTAGAAATAAGTATGTAACATGTTGTTTCCTTTATCTAATTCTTTATTGTTAGCTGACCAAAAACGTTAATATACTTTCAAACCATTAATATTGAACCGTCTCATGCTTTTATTTTGTTTTTTTGTTGAGAAACTTTAATAGGCAGAATAGTCATAATTATACTTCAAGTTGAACATTTATATGTCTACAAATCACATTTACAAATACACAAAGAGAGCAATGTGTGTGGCTGTGTGCAACTGAACTATCTATCTTAATTAATTCTCTTATTCCCTATAGAAATATCTTCTATGAGTGGGCCACAACTTTACTTGCAATGTTAAGGCTGATTAGTGTCTGAGTGTCTTAGTTATGTCCGAGTCGTAGAGAGACAGAGAAATAGAAAGGCAGAGAACGGAGAAGGAGAGAGAGAGATCGAGATATCAAAAACTGCACTTTGCAATCAAGAATGAAAAGATGTCTCTCACTTCCTGTCAGATTTTCTACCGTCACCGTAAGCCTCCACTCGCTACCCGACCATTGGAATTGCTACTGGTAAGTTCTGTTTTAAATTTAAAAATCTAGGGTTTTGGGTTTTTATTTAGAGAATCAATTGGGTTTTTATTTAGAGAATCAATTGGGTTTTAATTATGATTTAGATTGGTAATTTGGGTTAGATTTGGTTTTGATTAAGGGATACGAAGATAGAGGAACCAAGCAGAGTTCGTAGTGATACTGTGATACAGAGAAAGGGAAGGAGAAAAAAAAAATTTGTGACACAGTGGAGATTCGACTGAAACTAAAAGGTCAAGAAGGATTGACCCAATTTTCTTTTGTTGGATTTATATTTTGGGTTAGAATTTGTCAATAAATGTATTTAGGTAAAGGTATTGCCGAGAAACAAGAAATTTTCTTTTGCTAAAACGTTGTTTGGTTGTCATCCTATGTGAAGTTGTTCTTTTCTTCTCCTTCTTCTTATTTCAATTTCATTCTTTGAATTGTATTTTTTTTTTTGATCATTTGTCTATTAATTCCTTTTGATTTTGGTATCATTTTTTTTCTTCAAATTTTCGTATCTACTAGTTTGGGTGTCAATGTTAACTTTCTAGGTTGACGAATATTCCAAATTGGGTTGAGTGTTGCACGCCAACTGTTTGATTTGTATTGCCTTTTCTATTCTAATTGTTGTTTGGGATGTACAATTGTATTCTTTTGTTTTTCTATTTCTCTCTAGGAGACAAGAACGGGGCACCCCAAAACTCTATTAAAGGTCTATTTCTACCTTCCATTAAATTTGTCTTTCTACATACAAAAATCATAACATGTGTTTTGGGTTATTATTTAAATATTCGGAAATCTATGTCCCATTCAATGTTCATATAAACGAAAATGAAAGCATGAATGCCCAATGAGTATTATCTCCCCTTTCCCTTTCTTTCAGTTTAGCCTTTTCATCACCCCTGTCAACTTCTATTGCCGTTCTAACACTCCTTCAAGTTCCGTGGCAACCCTTCAGTTCAACTCATTCAATTATGGGCTATTTATATATATATATATATATATATATTTTTTTTTTTTCATATTATTTTTGGTACTTTATTATGTTTGTTTGCCTGATTCATACTCTATAAGACCACCATATTTCTAAAGCAGTGAAACTAATATTAATGGCATCTTGAGGCAAAGAGCGTTTGGGATTAGAGGATGACTTCATCAATTTGAGATACTAAAACATATGTTTGATGACCCACTTCAGGTGTTCGATGGCAGTGTGTTATGCACACAAGGGAGAAAACAACTTGGATGTTGGGTACAATCACTTTCTCTTTACATCTACTTAACTAATTAGATAGAGTAGTTATGAAAATCACAATTTCCTCTTATTCCATTGTCTAATTCTGTTGTGCATTTAATTCTTGGTATTTTTTTGAATAATCCTTAATAGGTTGCTGCTGTGTCACTCTAAAGTGTGAAACAATGTAGGGACAATTTGATGACATGGCCACCAAGTGATGCCTTGGGCCATGCAATATCTAATATTATCCTTTTTGTCATTTGCTCTTTCCTCTATAATAGTGAATTGAAAAATTAATTGAGTTCTTCCTTTGTCTTCTTTGGCTCCCCCATCTTCTCAGTTGGCAAAAGATAATGGTTCTACATTTATTAGAATATTACATCTACACTTTTAAATTTAGCTTTCTATTAAGCATTGCTCACCTACCATTTGGATGTTATACGTATTTCTTAATTTCCTCAATGTCCTTGCAGTGAAGTAATTATTGCTCATCTTTTCTCCTCTAATATAGGTGCTCCTATAACTCTTTTTGGTCTAAATTTCTACACAAATCTGCCAATTAGGTATGTCAAGACTTCATTTGCATGTTCTTTCTTTTTGGTCTAACTTTTTATAACTATTACTTGAACCATGTATGAGATGGAAAATGTTTTGCTCAACTGTGAAGCTTGGGTGATTTAGATATTGTCAAAAAGGAAATTGAAAGGCTTGAGTTGTTTGTTATGAAGCTAACAAACAATCCAAATGCCATCTAGAGTCACAAAACTAACAAACCAGATAACACTGACCTTCAAACATCTTTATGTTTTTTTTTTATCAATTTAAGAATAAAAAAATCTGATGACAAGCCTAGGAAATTAAATTATGAGAATAAGCTATAAAAAAAACACAACATGCTGTTTAGGCAGCACCCTTTCCTACACCAGAAGGATCTCAATAATAAACTTTTCAATTGTACGCCACCTTAATTTTGACAATTTAACCTTCCATTATTGTATTGATAATTGCAATTGGGCTAGCCAATTTTTGATCAGTAATATAATTTACGTGAATTGTTGCATTGTAGATCTAGAAGGTATCCCAAATGCCTAAATGTCGCTTGGTATGGGATAAAGAGAAAGCTCATGGTGTTCAGTAAAAAAGGAAACATTATTGGGAATGTTTTGTTTAACTTATTTGGTTTATGACATTGTCTATTACTATTTAATGTGGTTTATTACATTGTCAAGAACTATTTTATGTGTTTTATGATATTTGAATATTGAAAAGGTAATTTGTACAATCAGTATATTTAGATCAGTTTATTAGAATTTAAGACTTCTGTTAATGGATTTTTCATATGACCAATGAGCAAAGTTTCAGTAAGTTCACTAATGAGTTTGTGTAATATTTGATAGTGTGCATCCTCTATTATTGGGTCTGGTTTACTAAACTTTGGCTAAAACAAAAGGACTTAGGCTATGCAACACAACAGAGGTTCATTATTATATGCTTGAAAATAATTTTGTTTCCCATAAAAAAATCTTGGAAAGGCTTTTCTGTTTGGTATATGAGCATTATTTGAGGACCGCCAGATTTGTTGGATATCAGTAATGATTGATTGGAAGTGCTAACTGTGGGGATGTGTAAAGCCTTGGAATTGGCCAAGCATTCGTCAATATGAGACCTAGAGGTAGAGTATGAAGATAGCTCCATCATTCAAGAACTTAATACACTTTAAGATTGAAAACTTTCTACACGACCTGCTAACTCTTCGTCATGCTTTTAGGTGCATTGCATTCTTTTGAGGTGACACAACATACTTAACTCATGTACTTGCTAAGGTATTCTGGAATGTATTTCAGATTCAATAGTTACTGATCTACAAGTTTTGTAAGTTCTCAATAAATACCACTATTGTTTTGTTAGAAAAAAAGCTTTGTGAAGGCCTTTTAATATATTTATTTTTAAGTATCAACTATCAAAATATATTCAGGGGAGAAGGTGGAAGCAAATGGGACTGGGAAGAAGGAGGCCAAGGTGAACTAAGGTGAAAGGTATTGAATTTTTAGGGAGTTTAGGAAGCTGGTACTGCTATTTGGTTTTTTTTTTTTTTTTTTTTTTTTTGTATTTTCTTAGGTTTGTTTATGTGAGGAATAATGATTAATGGGTATTGTTTAATTATACATTGAACTAAATTTACAATGATGGGCATGGATATCTTATTTGCACTTTTTTGTGTTGATTGTATTAGATTTAGTTGCCAAGGTTAGATCTTTTTGGATCCTATTTATTATGGTTGTTTTAGTGAGGAATAATGGTTAATTTTGTATTGAACTTAATTCACAATGATCTATACTACTAGATATTGAGTGTTGGGGTTTATGTCCTAAAATCCAATTTATTGGCATGTCATAAATAATTAAATTGTTTAATTGTATGAGACTATTTATAAATGAACTAATGGGACATTATCATAGTCCATGAGATGCATAGTATGCGATTTATGTGAAAAGTCACAGAAGATGTAAATTGCAAGTTCTTTGTAAACTCAGAATTTAGTTCGTAGTCGGTGATGAAATTAGGCGTTTCATCTGCGAAGGCTATAACATATCAACTAAGATGATTTGTCTTGATCATGGAAATGGAAGATTTCTAGTTGGTATGTTGATATGTTTTAAGAGTTAAGACATATTGAACTGGACTGCTGTGAGATTTATTATTCTCCTAACGACTGTCAATTGAATAATAAATCTCACGACTTCTATTTACATCAACTCTAAATCTTGAGAGAATAATGGACCTTATCACGAGATGTAGGTTGCTTTGATATATCAGAAGTGAGATCTATATGTTACGGTCAAAACCTCAGTATGTTGGGCAGCCGCATTTAGTGTTGATGGAACATATATTCTCAAGATGGAATTCATAATCTCTTAATGGAGATATAAAATATTCCCTTGAGATAATTTTAATGGGTTTGGTTATTCAGAGAGTTGGGCCCAACCACTTTAGTAAGGAGTTATTAAAGTATATACTTATGGAATTGGATTTCATAAATATATGATGAATAACATTAAGGATTAAACTGGATACTCAAGGATTAAGATGTAGTAATCTTCAAAGTGGCAGTCTATATTCATGACTTTGTATTACTACCAATATTTTAATGAAGGGGTTGCATGTATAATAAAGTCTTGGGATGTAATTTATTAATTAGGCCTAGAGTGCAATTATATTCATATAGTGGTATTGAATATAATTAATGGTAACTTTGGACTTGTCAAGAGTTGACAGAAAAGCCCAAGGCCCATTGGAGCTAGAGTCTTATTTGTTCCCTTTTGGTCCCACTCCAAGCCACACACTAGAACCCAATTGGAATGGCCTAAAAGGCTAGCCTAATTAGATAATCAATTGTATATAAAGAGAGAAACATATAGAATTTCATAAAAGTCTTTTGATGAGTCTTTTCATAAGTGTTTTTCATCAAGATTACACAAGGAATGAAATGGTTTGTATGTGAGTGTTGGACACTCCCTTGTTCTCTCCTTGGAAACTGATTGAGAGACCACACATCTTGAGTTTAAGTGGAATTGGAGTGAAGATTAAAAGTCTTCCCAAGAACTTTTGATCTTTGGTTTTGAATTTCGCCGCACCAAGGTACGCTTTCTTGTTCTTAAATTCTGAAACTTTCATAGTGCATGTTATCAATTGCGAAATGAAGTAGATCCGTTAATTTTCCGCTGCGTATGTTTTGTATGTGATACGAACATGTATTTTTCCCAACAATTGGTATCGGAGCCAGGTTTTCATTTCGAATTGTATAACATGTTTTGTGAGTTTTGGAATTAGAGATAATAGTTTCATGATGTTAGAAGATTATATTTGCATTTAATTTTCTGTATGGTTGTTGAAACTATAATTTGATAAAAACTGATATTGATGTTATAATGTTGTTTAAATATGAATTTAAGTATGTTAAATTCATCTTTAATGCTATAGCATCAATGGAATTCAGTTTTGATATCAAATTCTGCATATTATGTTCATATGGTAGTTGTTTGTTCATGAAAAATCGTTTAAAACTATTTGCAACTGCTATGGAAAAACTGAAAACATGGGTTTTTCACGGGTTAGCTTCCCGCGAAGTTACTAGCGAAAAATGATTCTGAAGACAAAAACTTTTCATGGGTAAGCTTTACTTGCGATACAGTCGCGAGACAGTAGCGAAAGTTTCTGTTTGATTTTTGGTGTTTTCAATTTTTCGCTTAAATCATTTTCGTGGGAAGTGCTTAGTCACAAGATACCCGCGAGACAGTAGCGAAAGTTTCTGTCTGAATTTTGTGTTTTCATTATTTTTCTTTACGCCTTTTTCGCGGGAAGAGCTTATTCGCGAGATTCTCTCGAAAATACATTTGAAGGGAATTTTGAATATTTTCTAAATGTTTTCAAATGTATAAAGTGTAAGGAAATGTGTGATGGATTACACATGGTTCTAACTAAAAGACTTAATGAGATCAAAGATATTGGTTAAATAGAACTCTTAGTTCTAAATAGTTTAGGACTTGTCTTTTAAGAAACATTCTAATGAGATTGGAATTGTTGTATAATTAAAAGTCATTAATTTATTTTAATTAGAAGTTTTAATGCGATTAAAGCTTAATTAAAATATATATATATATATATATATTTCCTAATGAGATTAGAATTCTTAATCAAATAAGTTAAGGATAGAGTTCTTTATAACTAATTTTTGATCCATTAGTGTTTACGGAATCCTAAATAGTTTAGGACTTCCATTTTAGTTATTGATTCTAATAAGATTAGAGTCTTCAACAAGTGCAAGGTTATAAGTTGTGATTGGATCACAATTATTTAAGAAAAACCCAAACAACGAGTGGGAGTGCTGAAATAACCCTTTTGTTAAGTTTATTGTAATGTGAATAGATACCTTGTCTTGACTTTGAGTCTTGCATTCCATGCAGAGGGTATTTATTTCACGGATTACAAGGTTAAACTTCTTTGTGATTGCGCGACTTTTCGTTATGCTATTGTGACGTGACTTAGTAACATCACATCGAATTTAAACAATTAAACACATTTGATGTGTATGGTTAAAATTGTGATTAGATCACAATGATTTCATGATAATCCACTTGTTTTAAAATTTCTAGTGGGAGAGAGATACAAGGGTTGGATCTCATGGCCTCCATTGTCGGTTCATAGTGGTGTGGGGTAAACATCTCGTCTTGGCCTCGAGCCTTGCGTTCCATGCGGAGGATGTTTATTTCATAGTACTACAAGATTGAATTTCTTGGTTTATAGTGGTTTAATCAAACACCTTGTCTTAGCTTCGAGCTTTACATTCCATGCGGAGGGTGTTTTTATCATGGTACTACAAAATAAGCCTGTTAAAGGGATGAAATGTGGCTACACATGATTCTAGACAATGGTGTACACTAGACTAAGTTTAATAGTATCCTCTATGCTGAGTTCTTGCTATTATTACTTAGAGGCCAAAGGAAGAGCGGCAAATTATTTTTGTTTGGTAAGAGTTACCATGATAGCATTAATAATGAGAATATTTCTCGCCTGATCATAGTGATTGGTATGACCTCGCTTCTAAGGAATATTAATTGCGGGATTAGGTTGTCGTTGCACCTAGTATAGTATGTTTTTCGGGTTCCATACTATATGGCTATGGATGCAAAATATAATGTCCCTGTAATTATGTTCATAGTCTCAAAATAAAGTTGTCATTAATTTTGTTCTCTAGCTACTATTTTAAGTGAATCACATTAACTAAGAAATAATTTTGGACATGGTGGTTAAAAGAGCTGAAGTACATAAATATGTTTCGATTCAGCATTGTCATAATTTCCTATACATGATGCATTGATGGAAGTTAGATTATGAATTGATCATAGTTTCAATTGAAATGCTAAAATGTTACATTGGCTTCTATCTCAAGTGTACTACAGCATGAAATGCAAGAGTTAGTACTAGACTTAGACTTTATATAAAGTCTAAATGAGATGTTTGGTATGAATTATATTGAATGCTAAGAAAGGCTTGAGGAGTTCCAATTCTATATCATTTTATGAAAATATTTTATTTTTAAAATTAATTGGAATTCTTGGATGTAGAGATTAAATGTTAATCTCATATGGATATGATCCACAAGTCCTTGTTAGAAATATTTGATCAATTCAGATTGTTTTCAAAATTAATTATTTTTATGTTATCTGAATTGATGAGTGAGTTCTACGCAACGGAAGACATCCTAAAAGATAAGGCTAGGATCAATATGATTTAATTCAAATTCTTAGCCTAAACTGAAAGGTAAGGGTGGCAAGAAGATGAATTATAATACCAAACAGTTGGACAAGCAAGTTATCCTAGTAGTTGCCAAAAGGAAATTAGACTCAAAAGCATGACCAAAAGGAAAGTGTTTCTGTTTTGGTAAAGCTAAGCATTGTCCATGATTATTTTCTAGATGAAAATTTACATGTTTTACTTTTTAAAGAGAGAGTTTCCATCCTTTGGTATTGTATGTATTTAACACTTATGCCTAGATCTTATTAATCTAAATGATATTCAAGATTGGTGAAAGATGGGCTTTTAGAACCATTATTTTGTTATATTCCCAGTCTATAAATTCTGTTTAGAGGATAATAAGATCTAGGGCTCCTTTATTGTAAAGGAATAAAGTTTCAATGACTTCTTTAAGTCAGTGCATACATGAAGGAGGAGTAAGACTCTTTTAGAAAGAGTAAAGTACATGATAAGTATTTCCATTTTCTTATTTCTTTTGGAGATATACTCTAATAATTACTATACATTTTCTAAAGTTGATTTCAAAAGTTTGTTCCTAAGACATTTGTCAAATCGTGGATTAGGTGAAAACCTAGTATATGATACTTCCACTTTTAAAGATGTTCAGCACTTGTGCTAGAAAGGAAGTCTAACAAATTGAAATCAAAAGGTAGAAAAATGTGTGTTTATGATGGGTATCCAAAAGGAGTTGCAAAAGATTATTTTGGTAGTCATAAAGAAAACAAGATGTTTGTATAGTACAAATACAAAGTTCTTAATGATGACTATATGAATAATCTTAAAGCAAAACGTATAATTGTTCTAGAAGAAAAATGTCAGAATTTGTTGAAAGACAACTATAAAATACATTTAGAAATGAGATCGTTGTATTGGATACACCACAAGGTATTATTCTAGATATATAGCTAGTACACCGGTACAATATCGTAATGGGAGAATTATTAATTACCAAGTAAGTTCATACTTTTAGGATAAACTTTTAAAGTTATTCCACAAGGATATGAATTTAATCCTCGGTCCTACGTAAAGGCAATACATGATATGAATATGGATTACTGGATCAAGGTTATGTGAATAGAATTGGATTCTATTTAAAGTCTAGAACTTGTAGAGGCGCCTAATGGCATTAAGCCTATTGTTCTTAAATAGGTCTACAAGGAATTGAGATTGATAGATTAGAAGGTATAAACTTCAAAATCAAGACTAGTGGCGAAAAGATTTATTCAGAAAGAAATGGTTCGATTATGAAAAGATTTTTTCACCAATAGTCAAGTTTGACTCTATCTAGACTCTCTTATCCATTATATTTCATTTGGATGGAATATGGTAATGGATATCAAGAAAGTTTCTTTTAGTTGCAATCTTGAGGAAGACATCTATATGATGTAACTAGACTTGTACATCGTAATGAAACAGTAGTGTTTAGTATGCAAGTTGCTTAAATTCCATTTATGGACTAAAGCAAACATCTGGGTCATAAAATAGCATCATTGATCGAGCAATCAATTTGTTTGATTTTGATCAAGTATTAAAAGGCCTTATGTGTGTAAAAGCTATATAGAATAATAAATTTCTTAATGTATGTTGATGACATTCTAATCATTTAGAATGATGTAGAGATATTGTCATCAATAGAGTTTTTGTTGTCTAATCTAGTTTGATATAAAGTACTTGGGAAAGACTAGTCATATCCTAAGAATTTAAACTTTGTTACAATTCAGAAATTAGGATATTGAGTTTATCTCAAACTGCTTAAATAGATTAGATTCTAGCCAAGTACAGCATGTAATACTTCAAGAAAGGATTCTTTCCTTTTAAGTTTGAAGTTCCTTTATATAGGACTATAGTCCTAAGACATATAAAAGGAAGAGCATATTAAGACTGTTCCTTATATCAAATCGATAGGAAGTCTTTATGCTATGCTATATACTAGGCTAAATATCTATTTTACGGTGGGCATAGTAAGCAAATATCAATTGAATCAAAGATCACTTAATTTAGTGGGAGTAAAGCATATACTCAAATATCTTAGGAGAATGAGGGATTATATGCTTGTCCACAAAAGTAAGGTTTTGATGGTTACTGGATGTACAAATGCTGACTTGTAGTTTGATTGTGATTCATAAAGTTGGACTTCAAGATATGTGTTCATCCTAGTGGTGAAGATACACATTAAGCATAAGTATTATCTCACTAGAGAGATATGAGTACTTGAAAAGTAGTGGTAGAAAAGATAATTTATGCAATAAATTTGACTGAAGCTTGTTTCCAAACCTTGCCTTAGAGTGACTATGAATTACTCTAAAGGGAAATAAGTGTCAGATACATGATAAATTGTCTTTGAGGGCAAGTGGGAGATTGTTGGGGTTTATGCCATAAAATCCAATTTATTGGCATGTCATAAATAATTCAATTGTTTAATTACATGAGACTATTTATAAATGAACTAATGGGACATTATCATAGTCCCTGAGATGCATAATATGCGATTTATGTGAAAAGTCACAGAAGATATAAATTGCAAGTTCTTTTTAAACTCAGATTTTAGTTCGTAGTGGGTGATGAAATTGGGCATTTCATCTGCGAAGGTTATAACATATCAACTAAGATGATTTGTCTTGATCATGGAAATGGAAGATTTCTAGTTGGTACGTTGATATGTTTTAAGAGTTAAGACATATTGAATTGGACCGTTGTGAGATTTATTATTCTCCTAACGACTGTCAATTGAATAATAAATCTCACGACTTCTATTTACATTAACTCTAAATTCTGAGAGAATAATAGACCTGATCATTAGATGTAGGTTGCTTTGATATATCAGGAGTGAGATCTATATGTTACGGTCAAAATCTCAGTATGTTGGGCAGCCGCATTTAGTGTTGATGGAACATATATTCTCAAGATAGAATTCATAATCTCTTAACGGTGATATAAAATATTCCCTTGAGATAAGTTTAATGGATTTGGTTATTCAGAGAGTTGGGCCCAACCACTTTAGTAAGGAGTTACTAAAGTATATATTTATGGAATTGGATTTCAAAAATATATGATAAATAACATTAAGGATTAAACTGGGTACTCAAGGATTAAGATATAGTAATCTTCAAAGTGGTAGTCTATATTCATGACTTTGTATTACTACGAATATTTTAATGAAGGGATTGCATGTATAATAAAGTCTTGGGATGTAATTTATTAATAAGGCCTAGAGTGCAATTATATTCATATAGTGGTATTGAATATAATTAATGGTAACTTTGGACTTGTTAAGAGTTAACAAAAATGCCCAAGGCCCATTGGAGCTAGAGTCTTATTTGTTCCCTTTTGGTCCCACTCCAAGCCACACACTAGAGCCCAATTGGAATGGCCCAAAAGGCTAGCCCAATTAGATAATCAGTTGTATATAAGGAGATAAACATACAGAATTTCATAAAAGTCTTTTGATGAGTCTTTTCATAAGTGTTTTTCATCAAGAGTACACAAGGAATGAAATGGTTTGTATGTGAGTGTTGGACACTCCCTTGTTCTCTCCTTGGAAACTGATTGAGAGACCACACATCTTGGGCATTAAGTGGAATTGGAGTGAAGATTAAAAGTCTTCCTAAAAACTTCTAATCTTTGGTTTTGAATTTCACAGCACCAAGGTACGCTTTCTTGTTCTTAAATTCTGAAACTTTCATAGTGCATGTTATCAATTGTGAATGAAGTAGATCCATTAATTTTCGCTGCATATATTTTGTATTTGATACGAACATGTATTTTTTCCAACATTGAGGACATTTTTGTTGTGAATTGATGTGGACATGCCGATCAATTATGCATGGCATCATAATTTAGCTTCCAAATCGGTTTGTAACAAAATTGCAGTAGAACTTATAATACCTAGAGCAATTTTCATGTGAATTGGAATTATAAGAGAGGACACATTATATAAGTTTGTGATGATACTATTAATACTAAATAAAGATGAGTCCAAAGGGACTATTCTTTATAAAGGTTGCCTTTTAATATATTTTCTTGATGGTCTATATATTATCTAAATTACAGACCTATTAGCTTGCCATTATGTAATTATTGTGTTCATTTTTTGTGTTAGGTTTCATAAAACTCCTGACAAATTTGGTGCTATATTTGTTTCTTACAGTGATATGTTGAATTCACTTAATTTTTAGATGGCTTATTAGAAATAGGTGCCCAGAGATTAAGAACAAATGTCCCATCAAATTATCATTTACAACAAACCCTTGATGAATATCCTCCGCAATGTACTGACTCGACTTCAAAGATTAGTCCCAAAATGTTTAGACAACGATGTTATACCAATTCATTGGATATATTTGCATTTTTTTTCTAAATTATTTCCATTGTAATAAATTGTTATTATTTTTTTCCCCTTATTTTAAAGTAAGTTATGATGTCTGTTAGTTGATGACAAGTACACCAAGTTTACGACAAGTACACCAAGTTTAGATTTTTATGTCAATCTTCTTGTTCAAAGTAAGTCAATTTTTAATTGCTTTGAAGAAATTGGATGGTTTTGAAGATATTGATTTTTGCAGGCAAAATAGAGAAGCATTCTAGAGAATTCCCTTCATTCAAACTCATTTGAACGCAATGAAAGTAATACGAGTGGTGGTTGCTCATTTCATATGTTCCTCTAAGTGGTCTATTGGAGAATGGAAGTACATACATGATGTGATTTGAGAGAGTAATGTTTAAAATTTTTAGCAGATATTGGATACTATATGCTTAAATATACTAAATTATGAGAACTAAGTTTATGTTGGATGCAAAGATCATTGATATGTAAAATGATCCCGCACATTGCGTGGGCTAAACACTAGTACAATATATAAAAGCAGAAGTCTTTTTAGTAATTCAAGAGGGGCTGCCACGTTAGGAAAAAAGGCCCCTTTAAAACTAACACGTATAGAGTTAATTCTTTCAAACACCCACCCACTTATCCAAAAAAAAAAAAAAAAGAAAAAGAAAAATGCAACCCTTATAAAAACACCAAGCCGCTTATACACAAAAACAAAAAAAGCAAAAAAAAAAAAAAAAACGCTCGAAACAGAGAGAGAAGTAGAGAGTTCTCCATTCCCCTTCAAACGTAGAGCACCGCGGCAAGTGCATAAAGAAAGAAAAATCTATGGGCATCAACACTGTTAGGCTACATATCTACCACCATCAAATCGTTGGAACCGGCTCTAGTACATTTTCCTCCATTTTTTTTTAGATTTGGATATGAAATATATCTTTTTATTGAGTTTTTTTGTTGGAACGGGCACTGGTACATTTTTTTTTTTTTTTTTAGATTTGGGTATGGAATGTTACTTTTTATTGACTTTTTTTGTTGTATAGATTTATATTTGATTTTGGCTTTGATTTGTTTTTGTTTTGGGTTTTTGGGTTCTCCATGAAATTTTTTTTTTCTCAATTTCACGCTATTCTCTTAGTTGCACCGTTTTATAGTTTCTACATGAAATTTCGGATTTACTTTTGTACTTCCATTTCTAATCTTAACAAAATCATTGGGATAAGTATAGAATTTAATGTTATGCTGATATTTCTTAAATCTTCCCAGCTAATTTGCTTTACGCTCTATTCTGTTTCTTCTCTACAAACCTGCCCACTTAGATTTTGGCCACTAAGACAGTTTAGAGTCACAACCGAAAGAGTTCGCAAGGGTTAGGGTTTTGAGGTTTTGAGAGAGAGGTAGAGAGGGAGAACAACTTACGGGTAGGATTTGGGGATGCGATTGTGAACAGTTTGATCAGTTAGTTTCTAGATTTGGGTATGAAAGGTTACTTTTAATTATTTTTTTTGTTGGATAGGTTTAGAGTTGATTCATTTTTGTTTTGCGTTTTTGGATTCTCTATCAAAATTTTTTTTTTCTCAATTTTAAATATGGTTTAGGCTTTTGAAAGACTTGATTTTGATTTAGGGTTACATTTTTGGTCCAGCACCACCCATCTCCGATTCCATTCAGTTACAGCCTCAACGGTGATTTTGGTTTAGGGTTATGTTTCTCTGCTCTGTTAGTTGTTAGCCCTTATCACTTCTCTTCAAAGGTGAATTCGGAAGGTATGCATGATTTTCTTAGAACTTCTCACCTGCACTTTTTCTATATATGTTTTCTTAAATTTTAAGTTAATTAGTTTATTTAGTCACTCAAGTACAGAATAAATTTTTATTTATTTATTTATTGTTATTGTTACAAGGATAGATTTTGTAGCTATCTGAATTCTGGGTTGTACATGAACCACTAACAAATGCAGAATCAAGGTTTGATTCGTTTTGGTCCAAACCTTTATTTTTCAGTTTTAAATTTTCACTAAATTGTTGCATTACTTTTTACACAATTCAACCCATATTTTCAATGTTTTCTTAGGCTTCGTTTGCGGTATTTCTTTCATCTTTCTCTGCTGCAATTTAAAATTACTAGGCTTGTTTTTTTTTTTTTTTTTTGAGCAATCAAAAATAATGGTTGCAATTATATGAATTGTTCTCTTTGCAATTTCACTAAGAATAGTTAGGTATACAAAAGTGCTCATCACAGCCAAGAAAAAAAACCAAAAATACATAAACTAATACCAAAATAGTAGTAAAAGTGTTAAACTTGAAACTAAAATCTTATGAATAGTGGAGCTAAGGAAGATGTTTTGCATAGACCGTGCTCCTGTAGAGCAGTAAAAGATAGAGCACACCAGTTACACATCACACGCATGATACAATGCACTTGAAATTCCATTAGACATGAATTGGATCTTACCTTCTGTTGTAGGACTTTAACAGTAGGAAGTAAGGCTACAGTATTTGATGCAGCAAGAAAAATAGTTTGCAATCTCTGCTCTAATGGTTAAGAGATGTCATTTTTTAGTTTCACATGCTATGCAAACCAAAAACCAGGTCAGTTAGATGATTTCATTATTTGGTTTCAACTAAAATCTTTGAACAATGGAAGGACATTCTTAAGTATGTAAAAAAAAAAGTTGTTCCAATAAATCATTGAGGATGATTTTGAGATGAGAAAATTTGCATAGATCACTATTATCCATAGAAACATCATTCGAAGTTAAATTAAACTAAAGGGAGTAGATATATCATAGTCTCTAAAGAGAATAATTGCACAGATCACTATTACCCACAGAAATCCTTGGCATGTTAAATCAAATTAAAAGGACAAGAAATATCATAAAACCAAAAGGAACCCCTTCCAACAAAAAGATGACTCAATTTTACATTTCTCTGGAGAATGTGAGAAGGGCTACAATATTTCTAATTGTAATATCGTTACTGGATGGACAATCCCCATCTCTTCTTCTGCCTAAAGAAAGAAAGAACTTACATAGATATACAACATTTTCACTACTGTTTCATCTTAGAGGCACCATATCACAATTCATGTAAGCAAGAAGTGAGATCAATGAAGATGTCTTCACTACAAGGAATTGTGAGACCACCCATTGGATGATCATAGCTGAATGCTTCCTCAGCCTTACTTAGCAATTCCTTCTAATTGCTTTCTAAATGAGTAGGAGCGTCAAAGAATGTGCTTATTGCAACAAATTAGGCAATCTGATTAGAAAGCATAGTTAAAAAAAAAAAAAAAACACAAACAAAAAGGAGAGAATCCTAACAGTATATTTTATTACTGTAAACTAAGATATTAAATGATGGAAAATTGGATTTTGTATCGCATACAAAACATATGCAGCGGAAAGTTAACAGATCTACTTCATTCACAATTGATGATATGCGCTATGTAAGTTTTAGAATATAGAATCAAGAGAGTGTACCTTGATGCCCAAGATGTGTGGTCTCTCAATCAGTTATATGTCTTTTTTCTAGGGAGAATGAGAAAGTGTCCAACACTCACATACATAACCATTTCATGAAGAAGTCTCTCTCTCTCTCTCTCTCTTTTAATTAAAATCAGTATGTTTCTCCCTAAATAATTGATTATCTAATTAGGCTAGCCTTTTAGGTTTTTCCAATTGAGTTTTAGTATGTGGCTTAGAGTAGGACCAAAAGGGAACAAAAAAGACACTAGCTCCAATGGGCATTGGGCTTTTCTGTCAACTCTTGACAAGTCCAAAGTTACCATTAATTATATTTAATACCACTATATAAAAATAATTGCACTCTAGGCCTTATCGATAAATTATTTCCCAAGACTTTATGCACATGCAACCCCTTCAGAAAATATTCGTAGTAATACAAAGTCATGAATGTAGACTGTCACTTTGTAAATTACTACATCTTAATACTTGAGTACCCAGTTTAATCATTTTAAAGTTATTCATCAATATCGGCCCCTAAAACCTCTAATGTATTCAGATTAGAGATCATTGTAAGACAATGTTCCCTTACTGAACTACCTTCAACCATTTTGGTATTATAAATTTTCCTCATGGTTTCTTGCCTTGCAGAACGACCTTGCTTACCAAACATCTCCTTCAGAATTAGCATAATGTCCGAAACTAGTTCTACATCCTGCATTTGATGCTGTAGAACATTTGAGATGGACACTAGGATGTAGCACTTGACCATTTCATTAGATTTCTGCCAACGATCATATCGCTATTTTTCCTCAGGAGGAGCATCTAATAAAGGAAAGCTAGGACAAGGTTGAGTAAGCACATATTTGTGCTCTTCAGCTGTAAAAGCTATGTCCAAATTTCTTTTTCAGTCAACATAATTGGATCCAGTCAGTTTGTTTTGATTAAGAATGGTAACAAGTGGGCTAAATGATGCCATGTTCAAATCTGAAAATAATAAACATAAATATAATAAGTAAACTGGACATTATCAATTTAGCATATAAACATATGGTATGGAACCTTAATAAAACCATAATATAATATATGCAATGACAACTCAATCCCGCAATCAATATTCCTCGGAAGCGAGGTCATACCATTCACTATGATCAAGCGAGAATTATTCTCATTATTAATGCTATCATGGTAACTCTTACCAAACAAAAATAATTTCCCGCTTTTCCTTTAGCCTCTAAGTAATAATGACATAGCTCCGAAGGGAGGTTAACATCATACTTAGTCTAGTGTATACCATTTCCTAGAATCAATGTGAGTCACCAAGTAACTCCATGGAAGCGTGGTCATTCTTGATGTAAAAACACACTTCATCTATCTTTAAGAAGTTTAACCTGTAGTACCATGAATTAAACACCTCCGAAAGGAGCAAGGCATATACGCCAAGGCGAGGTGCTTAATCATACTACTATAAACTGACAATGGTGAGATCCAACCCTTGTATCTCTCTCCCACTAGATGTTTTAAAATAAAGGTTTTCAAATTATAAAACATGCATAATCTGATTAAACATAGCCTTGCACTTTTAAGTTTGAAAACACTTAGAAAAAATTCAGATTTTCCTTCTTTCGATCAATCGAATGTGCCCCTCGATCGGTTGAAAAAAATTAAAAAATTTGAACTTGACCATCTGCCTGGTTTGATTGATACTCGATCACCTCTCGATCGATTGAAAAGAAAATTCGATCAATCGACTAGCAATCGAATATCAATCGATTCAAAAAGATTGGTCACTATTTTACTCAATCAATCGAAAGTAAATTTCGATCAATCGAAACTCGTAAAACTCAAATTTCTAGAAATTTTCTAAGGCAGTTTTCAACGATTTTGCATGAATAAACAACCATCATATGAAAATGATAGACAGAGATTGATATTAAAACTGAATTCCATTGATGCTATAGCCTTAAAGATCAATTTAACATACTTAAATTCAAATTTAAACAACATCATAACATCAATATCAGTTTTCATCAAAAACATAGTTTCTACAACCATGCAGAAAATTAAATGTATAATCTTCTAACAACATGAAACTATTATCTCTAATTCCAAAACGCACAAAACATGTTATACAAATTCTAAGTTGAAGACCGCTCTGATACCATTTGATGGAAAATCAGATTTTGTATCGCATACAAAACATACGCACCGGAAAGTTAACGGATCTACTTCATTTGCAATTGATGACATACGCTATGTAAGTTTTAGAATATAGAATCAAGAGAGTGTACCTTGGTATGGTGAATTTCAAAACCAAATATGAAAAGCACTTGGGAAAACTTTTAATCTTCACTCCAATTCCACTTGATGCCCAAAATGTGTGGTCTCTTAATCAGTTATATGTTTTTTTTCTAGGGAGAATGAGAAAGTGTCCAACACTCATATACATAACCATTTCATGAAGAAGTCTCTCACTCTCTTTTAATTAAAATCTGTATGTTTCTTCCTAAATAACTGATTATTTAATTGGGCTAGCATTTTGGACTTTTCCAATTGGGCTTTAGTATGTGGCCTGGAGTGGGACCAAAAGAGAACAAATAAGACACTAGCTCCAATGGGCCTTGGGCTTTTCTGTCAACTCATGACAAGTCCAAAGTTACCATTAATTATATTTATTATCATTATATAAATATAATTGTACTCTAGGCCTTATCAATAAATTATTTCCCAAGACTTTATTGCATATGCAACCCCTTCATAAAATATTCGTAGTAATACAAAGTCATGAATGTAGACTGCCACTTTGTGAATTACTACATCTTAATCCTTGAGTACCTGGTTTAATCATTTTAAAGTTATACATCATATATTTATGAAATCTAATTTCATAAATATATATTTTAGTCTTACTAAAGTGGTTAGGCCTAACTCTCTGAATAACTGAACCCATTAAACTTATCTCAAGGGAATATTTTATATCTCCGTTAAGAGACTATGAATTACATCTTGAGAATATATGTTCCATCAACACTAAATGTGACTGCCCAACATACTGAGATTTTGACCGACACTTTAGATCTCACTCCTGATATATCAAAGAAACTTACACTTCATGATCAGGTCCATTATTCTCCCAGGATTAAGAGTTCATATAAATATAAATCGTGAGATTTATTATTCATTTGGCAGTCGTTAGGAGAATAATAAATCTCACGGCGGTCTAGTTCAATATGTCTTAACTCTTAAAACATATCAACATATCAACTAGAAGTCTCCACTTCCATGATCAAGACAAATCATCTTAGTTAATATGTTATAATTTTTGAAGATGAAATGCCTAATTTCATCACCGACTACGAACCAAAATTCTTAGTTTACAAAGAACTTGTGATCTATATCTTCTGTGACTAAATCACATACTATGCATCTCATGGACTATATGATAATGTCTAATTATTCATGTTTCCATCGTTTTAGATAAGAATAAAGCAACTTTATTAATCACAATATTAAGTCATACATCATTTAATACATAATGGCATACATAATATCATATATGGCATATTACAATAGGATTTAAGGGCACTAATCCTAACAATAAATTGCTTTAGATAGTGTAGAAATTGACCAAAAACCAAAAGTAGAATCATTATATACAAAATAGAGCATAAAATATTATTTTATGTTGTTAAATTTGAGTTTGGTATTGATTCAAATTTTGTAATGTTTCATTCATATAAAACTGCCATGTTTTCTGAATTTTAGATAATTATAATTAATTATATGACACACAATCACATGTTTTATAAGATCTTAGTTTCTAGCACCTCATTTATATTGACTCTTATTAGGAATTCTATATTTATAATGACATATTTTCCCTCACATGTTAATTCAGATTAAACATCCCTGACATATAAGACTTTTGGCTACTATTCGAGAAGAACTACTAAATTAAATTGAAAGGTTAGGAAAGCCTAATTTTCCTTTGTAGCTATTATTTAGTTTATAATTCTTTGTCCTTTGTTAATGCTTGATTAAAAAAAGTAAAACTAAAATAGTATTAAAGATTATCAAATATGGAATCTTTGATTCTAAAAATAAATGCTAAAACTTATTTCTTTCCTTTACCATGATATGGTAGCAAGAAAAAGAAAAAGGAAAATGCAAGAGAAGCACACCTATAAAGGCAAATGCTAATGTTTGAGAAATGATCCAAAAGAAAGTGGCATGAAAGAAAAAATAGTTTACAAAATAAACTTACCTAGGCTAGGAAATTCAGGGGAATGGTCATTGCTGAAGAAAAAAAAAAAGGAGGGATAGAATGGCATTAACTCATGACTGTTCTTTGTTGCATTCACTTGGTACAAGTATGAACTTTTATGCGTCAAGAGGTTCGCTTCTCTTTTTGCCACTCTGTACTTATTAGTTCTTTAAACATTCTTATTAAAAAATTAGAAAATAAAACTTTCAATTCACATTTGATTATCAAATATCAATGTTGACATGGGTCATTTCTTTGGAGAAACTATGTTGAACGTAAGTAGATGATACTTTGGTAGAAGACGGGTCCAATTGTTGTGTTGCTGCTTAAGGAATCCATGGATCAGAAAATGAGTGGTTGTGAAGAATTTCCAAGTAAATGACTTGACTTAAATTTACAAGGAAAAAAAAAAAAAACTTGACTTCCATTTTTGTTCATGTTATTAATGTTCCCATATCTAAAAATTCATATTGGAAAATTTACCGAACCTTGGAATTTTGGCCGACCATATGTATGTGTGTATTGTGGTTCAATTTTATGGTATGAAGAGAGAGTAGTAAAATCTAAGAGGCCTAGGAACTCAAAATTCTCTCTCTATTGTATCAATTTAATTGTTAGTCTCTATCTTTCATACTATTGAATACTTTGTTTTGTAGAGTTATTTTGGAACTCTGTGCATCCATCTTAATTTCATTAATTTTTGAATATAGGCTCAGATTGTTGTTTTTCCTATTGAATAAGTAGTGTTGTACTCAAAGTTGTTGGTTTGTAAGTGAATGGTTTGATTCAAGTTCTAATTTGAATATTTTATTGATTAAGGTAGATCAAGTTCTTTTTTTCATATTTAGGTGTGGGTAGACTCATTACATGAATTTGAGTGTCTATGTGCTGAATTAGCAACATGTGGAGGATTTTTTATATTATTTTTAAAATGTATTTAAACAATGGTAATTTACACAATCTGTTTAGTGCACATTTTTTATAACCTGGATTTTTTGCTTTGCTTTTCTTACATGCTTGCTTTTTGTTTCCTTTAAAAGGTTGGATGGAATGCCATGTTGCCTTTTTTTTTTTTTTTTTTTTCCCTCTCCTTTGATGGAATTCCATGTTGTCTTCAGCAAGATGCTATATGGGATGGATGTCGTCTACAATAGTTCTGTAGAAGGTTATATTTAGTTATTATTTTCGGATGTTATTCTATTTGGTCAAAGAGAACTTTTAAATCCTCTATTATTGTTGAGATTTACAGATTGTACATATTTGTTTTATTGTGGTTAAGAAAAGGTTAATTTATGCATTTTCTTAGAGATTATTATTATTGTAATGTTTAAATGAAGCAGTGCATAAACACTGACTGAACCCTACTGAATTGTCATAGTAATGTTAACTATTGTCTATCCAATTTTATACATAGTCTCTAATTTCAATGTTTTCTCTATTGTACATTTTTCCTTATATGTGGATCAAATATGCCAATTGAAGAGTGGTTAATAGTATTGCTAACATGTAATTTATAAGATTTCCAATTTAAAATCAACATTTGATGAGAACTATTTTGGTACTTATTTTTTCTAGCTATGATCACACATGTTTGGATTGTGGGTCATCTTTGTTTACGATAGGTTTCATTCCTCCGCAACGCATGTTAGTACCATGTAAAATATTTTTTTACATCATTTTACAATTGTGAGCAAATTTAAGACTCAAACAAATTCTTAAGATATCCTATAATGCCAAAGTAGGTATCTTAATTCTTTAATTTTTAGGTGGAAGTTCTAAATAAGTTGGCTTCCTATCAAAATGATTGGTTATGGAATTTTATGGTTCTGTTTTTTCTTTAATTCCTTCATCAAGATAATGTTCAGTTTTATTTTCATTGTCCAAGCATATATACTCTATTTTGTGACTTCATTATTCCACTCTAATATGAATGGGAATATTAAATTAAATAGTTAAAATTGAGTTTGGTGTTAAACAAAGTTCGAAAGTATTTTTACGGTTCATTTGTTTAAACACAACAAGCTTTTTTCGATTTTAGATAATTATAATTGTTAAGCTGGTATACATACAGCAAATGAAATTTAGTTTCTAGAGCCTCGTCCATTCTAAATACCTTTTTTTTTTCCCAAATGTTTTTGTAAAAGCAATAAAGGCAGATAAGAAAGATTATGATTTCTACAAAACATATAAAGGGTCATTCATTGTTATAGTCATTTAAGCTATTTTGAACATTTATAAAGGTAACATTTCACTGAAATAGAAGACTTGGAATGGAACTTAGAGACAAAGGTATCAATTGCACCTATACAACTTAAAAAATTTATAATAACCTTTATGTTTCTTTAAAAAATTATTTTATATTGCAACACATATTGATGACATGCAAAGTCAAAATTTTGAATGACAACAACATAAATATAGGGTATTTTATTGCATGTCTTATATGAAAGACAAAGGCCAAACATATCAAAGGATTTTTGTGGTGAGTGTTGTAAAGCTGACCCTAAATCATAAAATGACCCCGCGCATTGTGTGGGTTAAACACTAGTATCTACATAATAGCAGAAGCTGAGAGAAAGTGGATTCCTACAATTAAAGAGGCGCTGACAAATAAGATAACTGCCTGTCTAAAACACCGTTTAATAGCCTCTTTATAAATAAATAAAATTAACTGGTTACAATGCTATGCACAGAGAGAGAGAGAGAGAGAGAGAGAGAGAGAGAGAGAGAGAGAGAGAGAGAGAGAGAGAGAGAGGGAGAGATGCGATGAGGCCTAGGACATGAGAAGAAACAGAAAGAGGCAGAACGATAAAGACTACATTGATTGGGCATAAGAAATCAAAAAGTTTCAAAACAAGATTTTGCAGACGCCGTCTCTTAAATTCCTTTCTTAGTTTCCGCTAAATCTAAGATCAGAATTTAGAGACGTTTTTCATTCTATTTTCTCCCGAAATAAGGAGGAAAGAAGATGAAGCAGCCTTCAACATAAGCACAAAAAAAAAACCTTTCCCAGGAACTCTTGATATCAGACCATTCTTTCGCAGTAATTTTCAACTAATCTCTTACCCTATTGTCTTCAATTATGTTTGCTGTCAATTTAGGGATTTCATTGAAATCAGGGAAACAACCTAGAAGATCAAATTCAAACTGAATTGTTATTAGGAATTTTCTATTCTTGGGTTTTGTATCAAATTTTAACTGAATTGTTATTAGGAATTTTCAGTTTCTAGGTTTTGTTCCTTTGCTTTCAAGAATTTCAATTTCATATTTTGTTTTTTTTTTTTTTTTTGGCTTGCTATCTAGGTTAATAGAGAAGAAGGAGAACCTTTTTGGTACAACCCAAAAAACCAACCCAAAAAAAAAAAGATAGAGTTCGCAAGAGGGACAAAGACAGAGTTCACAAGAGGGAGAACCGTTTTGGTACAACCAAATAAAAAAGAAAAAAAGAAAACAAGGATAGAGACGGGGAGTTCACTGGTCATATGCCTGCCAAAGTAAAGTCCGATCTTCCACCACTATCAGACTCATGTGACCCCATGGTAAAGGTTTTTTTTTTTTCATTATTAAAATTAATGGATTTGGTTATATACTTATATTTGGTTTGATTGATATCGATTTAGATGTTTGGGTTAAATTTGATTTCATTCTTATCCTTACACATGTTCACCAAAAATTTACTTTTAACTTTTTGTAAGGTTGAATTTTATCAACCATTGTGTTGGCTTTATTCCGTGCCGATTTGTTTGTATTTTCAGCATTTAGAAACCCTGTATTTAGGTGGAAATCATGTAAGGGTAGTGTATGAGAGAGTGTGAAGATTTGCTCAAGACTATGCTGCAAAACAGAGACTTGCGACTGGACCTCGCTGGTGTCTCGCGACTGTCAAGCCGCCAGATGTTGCACATGAGAGAAGAGTGCATAGGAGAACTCGCGACTAGATCTCGCGGGTGGCTTGTGACTGGAAGCTGCCAGAATATGAACCGTCGTGCCAGCTATCGCACTACAGGACAAAATTTCTAGCCTGGCCTTTCAGTTCCTTCGCGACTTGAACTCACGACTCAGTCAAGTTGCAAGGACAAGCTGCCAGCCTACTCTTTTGTGAAAAATCTGTCTCTTCGCATTCCAAACACCCACCAGTATATATACCCATTATACCCACGAAATGTAGAGAGCTTCTAGAGAGAATTTTGAGAGAGAAACCCTAGAGAAAAAGCAAGAATGATTCATCCACAATCTTAACCTTGTGACTCTTCAAATTCCTCTACTCTCTTCCTCTCCATTGTAGATCCTTGAGAGGTACTTTAGCCAAAACCTTTTCTCACCATACCCACAGCTGTGAGAAGGCTCTTTGGTGTTTTGGGAAGCAGTTAGGAAGGAGCCAATTTATATTGGTAGATGCTATGGGCTAGTAGCGGGATCCAGGAAGCTAAAGAAGAAATAGGTTCGGCGTAACCTCGTTGGAGCAGGAAGCTTGGAGGGCTTAGGTACTTGGGTAGATTAGGCTTGGAGGGTCTATTGCTGTCCTTGTATCCCAACTACATTCTTTAGTAGATCATTTTGACTGCTTGGAGGGCGGCGGAGAGGTTTTTCGCTGAGGTCTTCGGTTTCCTATTCGATAATATGTCTTGTATTGTCCTTGTGTTTGCATCTCTCTTCCCTTTATCTTTGTCATTTAATTTTTGTTATGGATGTGATTTTATTTGACTAAGATTGTTTATCAATTCTGTTTTAGGCTTTAATTCATTTTTCGCACGTTTATCGTTTGTGTTAAAGCTTGAATTGGTAATTTGTAAATTGGGGGTCTAAACGTTCATAATGTTTTATACGCTATTTAAACTTTCAATTGGTATTAGAGCAGGTGCACTTGCTGTGGTTTAACTACCTTTATGCGATCCCTGACCCCATATTGAGATGGATCGGTCTCAATCTTTGAATGCTCCACCATATTTTGATGGTAGCAACTATGCTTTTTGGAAAGTCCGAATGAGGGCATTTCTATGTTCTATTGATGAAATTGTGTGGGATGCTGTTGATATTGGATGGGTTAGGCCGGAGGCCGAAAAATCCACTTGGGATAAAGCAGCCCTTGTTGCATCTAATGCTAACAGTAAAGCTTTGGTTGGCTCACTGCAAACTTATGAGTTATCATTACCATCGCAAAAGAGGAGCAAATCTCTTGCTCTCAAGACAATTGATGAAAGGGTGGAAGCTCATGACTCATCTGATAAAGATGTTGATGATAAAGATGTTGCATATCTTGTGAAGAACTTCAGAAAGTTCTTGAAGTTCAAGAAGAAAGGAAAGTTTGCTGAAAAAGGAAAATTTCCAAGTTTTGGAAAAGAGAAAAAGGACTTTAAAAAGAAAGATGGTAAGGAGTCCCAATACTCTCAAGGAATCACATGTTTCGAGTGTAATGGACATGGACATATTAAGAAAGAATGTCCCAATTACTTGAAATCGAAGGGCAAGGCTTATGCCGCAACTCTTAGTGATTCAGACTCATCCAACTCCGATTCTGAGGAAAGCTATGATGAAGAAGGGAACTACTCCACATTTATGACTATTGCTCATGTTGAGTCTTCGGAGGACTTGAATTTGCTTGTACAAGAACTTGGAGAGTATAGCGATGAGGAATCAATGGGAATAGTTGAAGAATCAGAAGATGAAGAGGATGAGTGTACCAAAAGTCTTCAAGAGAACTACAACTTACTTCTTGAGAAGTCTGGAGACTATACACGTGTGGCCAAGGTTACTCTGAAAAAGATGAAGAAAGCTGAAGAGGACTATAGAAGTCTTCTTGTTCGTCATAAGGAGGCCCAGTGTGAGATAGAGAAGTTAAATGGAGAGTTGTCGGAAGCCTATGCTAAGGTGAGGTGTCTTGAGCTTGAGGTGGTTCAAGCTAATGCCAAGATAGAAAGAGTCTCCACAAAGAAACTGGATGATGTAATCTCCTCACAAAAACACTTCTCGGACAAATCTGGTTTGGGACACACTGGAGAAAGCAGTTCTGCTGTCAACATCTCCAAGGAAGTGAAGTTTGTGAAGGATAAGGAATCCATGGTGAAAACTCCAGCTGTTGAGAAGGTGAATACAGAAAAGAAGAAGAATGTAGCTGATCAACAGGTGTTCAACAGGCCCCGTAACCGCTCAGAGGTCATACCTAAAGTTAGAAGGAAATCACTCCCAAGACCACAAAGAGGTCTAAGAACGAACCATTTCTGTCATCACTGTGGACTTCAAGGCCACACCAGACCAAACTGTCATAAGCTGAAAGCATTGAAGAATGGAAGTGATCAAAGGCCAAGAGGACCAAGAAATGACAAGAAAATTTGGGCTGTTGAGCAACCAAGAGGTCGAAATGGTGACTCCGGAGTGATGGATGTGATGAAGATGATTGGTGCCTTCACCACTTGTTTGGAAAGCTTCACAAAAAGGTTTGAAAACTCTAACTCGCATAATCAATCCTATAAGGATATCACCCCAAACGCACGTGACGTGTGGGTGAAAAAGGGTACTCATGCATAAGCTTTAAGACATGTCCATGCATTAATTCTTCCTATTTTTAATGTCTTTGCTTGGGTGTTTGTTTGTGTGCATGATTGTGTTTTTGCTTTAAATGTTTTTACATTTTCTTTGGATAAATTTCTTTGGTCAAAAATTCAAAAACATATAAAAAGTATAAAATCTAAAAGGTTTGATCAACATTTTTAAGTTTATGTCCTAAACTTGTTTTGCCTTGTACCTTTGTACTAATGGTTTTTGTGCATTTATGAGCACAGCTTGTTTTCATTGCACTCATATCATTGTGGGAAAAATCTTGAAATCTATATGATTGTTGTAAATCGATCTTCAAACTTGTCATGAATGATTAGTCAATGATTTTGTTGATCTTGAGACATGCATAGACTTGTGTCTATATATCTTCCCACTCTTTATTTTTGTTTTTGCTTAAAGAGCTCAACCAATGTAAATCTCAAAATGAAAAGAGATAAAGAGCTGCAAAAGCCCGTCGCACAAACTAGTATTTGACTAGGAAAAAGGGAAAGCGACTCAAATCATAATGTATGGTGCCCAAAAAGCCAAAGGCTTGTTCATCAAAGTGAAATATCAAAATTTCTGGCATCAATCTCCAAAATGAGATATTTTGTTTCAAAAAAAAAAAAAATTAAACAACATGTGGAGAATTATAATGAAGCCAAATGAATAGCTTCAAAAGTTATGTAATCATTTTCTTGTGGGAGGTCATATATACATATTTCTATAATTGAGATGGATCTCATTATCTAGTGCTAATTGTATATGCCTTAGGTGAATTGATCATTGAAACTTCATATTAGACTAAGAACTATCTCATTATTGATATCCACACAAATCACAATTGCATATGTTCATTGAATGTCTTATTTATTTGTGTGATTGTACTTGATAAAATGTGGTTCACATGCTCAAGTTTTGTTGATCAAGCACAAAAAGATTTTTGAGCATTTGTGTGTTTTTGAAAAAGTCTCTTTGTTTTTAGCAAAATGTCAAAAATTGTTGTGTCCTGTTTTGGCGACTCATTCGCGTGTCTATCCAGTCGCATGCCCCAGTCACGAGCTCAATGCAGATTGTTTTCGCTTCTCTCTGGCGGGTCAATACTCAAGTCGCAAAAAAGACTTAGAAAATTTTTCAAAAATCTGGATTTTTATGCTTCTCGCGGCTTGAAGTGGCGACTATGTCGCGAGTGGAGGTACAGTCGCGAGATTTACATAGAATGTTTCGCGGCTCAGCTCGCAGTTTGAACCTCCAGTCGCGAAAAACACTTAGAAAATTTTTCAAAATTTTTCCTTAAAGTGTTCTGGCGGCTGGACCTGGCAACTCTATTGCGACTTGTTTCAGTCGTGAAAAACGCGTGTGTTGTGCCCTTAAAGTCAGTTTTTGAAAAACTTTTCAGTTTTCCCTCGAATATTTGTGACTGTTCATTGTCCCAACCGTGTTCTTTCTCAAACTCACTGTGTTCTTCTCAAAGATTTCTTTGTTCTTCGTCATTTCTTCACCAATCTTCAAGAAAAAGGTATGGGTTTTCATATTTTCATTATCTATTTCATGATTTTGAACCTTTTCCTTTGGATTTTGGGTTGTTTTGATTAGTAGAGATATTTTGTGTTTCTGCTATAAGTATGAATCATTTTGTTGGGATTACTTGTATGGGTTTTGTTGATTCCACTTATCTATTGCAAGTTATGACCCTTTATCATGCTTGTCTACCCTCATTGTGCTTTTGTGCCGTTTTGAACCTTGTTGTGCATTCTTCACTCATTGTGCTATGTCCAGTCATCATGTGTCTGAGTTTTTGTGACTATGTGGTGTCTCTGTGTTTGTTATGGTGCTTATGGAAATTCACATTTGAGTCTTGACTTGTATCTTTGATCTATGCCATACCTTTTAACATATTGCACTTGTGTTTCTTCTATTTACTTGGTCCGGGCTTGGTTAATACTATGGGTTAACTGTTATATCATTTTTCTAAATACCTAGTATCTAATCAAGTTGATGTTTGTGTCTGGTGTTTGATCTTGGAACTCTGCTGTGTGTCTAATCTTTTGCAGATGTCACGCCATTCATCTAAAGGAAAGGAGATAGTGAGTGATATTCCTACTCCTGTTGCTAAGCGAACTCGTCAATCAACCCGGTCATCTCAAGTCCCGAAAAGTAAGAGATTCAGGACACCCGTTGATTCACAAACATACTCAGACATCTTTGTCGATGCTACCATTATCGTGGAAAGGATAGTGTATTTTGATACCTTGGGAACTACATTTATCCCTGGGATTTTTGAAAGAAGAGATTGGGATGCTCTATTTGGGAACTTTGAGGATCCATTTAATGAGTTAGTGAGGGAAGAGGTTAGGAGAAGTTGCTGAGTGATCTCCCTGGAATATGTGAACCTTTGATTAGGGAGTTTTATGCTAATGATGTGCTGAGAGAGAATGAGATCAACTGTTGGGTAAGGATATGAATTTATACTAGATGTGGATGACATTGATGAGGTGCTGGGTTTTGAAGGAATGGATGATCACACCGTGATGGTTGTGCACACAATATAGCATGAATATGCACCTATAGCAATTGCCTTGGGCACATACCCACACTACATGGTCAAGAATACTCATGGCTAGAGAAGGTCGCTCATGTAGCCATGAGGGTCCATCATACAAAGTGAATAGTCACCCATATACAAGCATATATAGATATACATACATCATACGCAATGCAATCACACAAAGCGATGATTATGCACACAATATAGCATGAATATGCACCTACGGCAATTGCCTTGGGCACATACGCACACTACAAGGTCAAGAGTACTCATGGCTAGAGAGGGTCGCTCACGTAGCCATGAGGGTCCATCATACAAAGTGAATAGTCAGCCATATACAAGCATATATAGATATACATACATCATGCACAATGCTATCACACAATGCAGGAAAGTAAAATAGACATTGCCAACGTCCCAAGGGTATGGCCAAGCAAGGTACAGGAAATGTAAAACAGACATTGCCATACCTAGGGAATGCGGCCCAAGCAAAGAGTAAGAAAGAAAAAGGGTACAAGGAGAAGGGGAAGCCTAATACATTGCTCTAGAGAAAAGGCTAATAGATGAGGAGAAAGATGTAACCACTCGGGAAGGCTAGGCCTCCCAATCCACTGAACATTGCCCCTTGTGGGTTTGCGTCTTCTTGCTTGCATCCTTGCCCTTTTTGCTTGAGCCTAGGAGATCGCACCCTTGCTCCAAATGTCCATGCTCTAAGCATGTACATGCAACGACAAAAGAAACAAGCCAGTAGACAAGAAAAGAAACAACTAGAAGGAAAGCATGCTAAAAGAAAAGCTATCAAAGGAGCCAAACGGGGGCAAACAAACATGTTATCAAACAAAAGGAAGTGTCCTAGGTGGAAAATGTAGGTTTGGATCAAGAGTCCATAATTCCATTGGATTGGAGTATGGACAACACACAAACTCAAGCATGAACATGTAGGCAAGCGTGCAAAAATGCAATAAAGCAATGAAAGCCAAACGGGTGGCACAAAACAAGCAAGGCAAGCATATCAACATCACACAGAGCAGAGAATGGTGTGTAACAAGCACACCAACATCACAGACATGTGTCTCACAAGCGGTCACATCCAAACAAACCACAAGAGGGACAGATGCAACCACACAAGCAAGTGGCCCTAAAGACTGACAAGCACAAGCCTACGGCACAAAGCATGGCAAAGCCTAGATCTAGATAGACAAACATGGAAAAGAAGCATAGAAGCAAGCAAGCATAGACATGCATAATAGATTTGATCCAAACCGTTTAATATAGGCCTAGACTGCAAGATCTAGATCTACATCCTACCAAAAGGGCCAAAACACAAGAAAAATAGATAGCAAAAGATTTATAAAAAAAAAAAAAAAAGTGCACTTTTTGTGAGCCGGGTTAGTGCTGACATCAACAACTTTAACATTTCCAGTTCTGACTTTGACCACATATTTGAATGTCTTACCGGACTCCAATTGAGATGATCTTGGTGTCTATGGAAATCTATGAATGTCTAATTTCTAGAACACTTAATAAAATGAAATTCCAACGGTTGGATCAAATTTTATGGCATCAAGAAGCAAGCTAACACGCTTTGCACGGTTTTCAAAATATCTCAACCTTTTTAACTCCGATTTTGACCCATTAATAGTCGTTGGAAAAAGAATTCAATAATCTTCGCAATGACACTGGTCTCAATTCATTCTGATGCTTTGATGCTAGAACGGATTGCGTCACGTCAATCTAGATGTTTCCACAACCCCATGGAAGAAAGTTAATTTTTTGGCTCTAGCACGAAAATCAAAGGCAGGCAAAATACAGTATCTACAACCACCAGAATTTGTCCTATTTGAAAATGTACCTTTTACGGCTTTATATAGTTGAAAAATAAAGGTTGTCGGCTCCCAAAAGATGTGGGATTCGTCCCAAATCTAGTTTAAATGAAAAAAACTTGTCTTATATAGTTTATGGAATCCTAGCAGGAGCACGCATGCACATGTATACATACGCATGCATGAAGCATGTGCACACAAATCTTGAGCATGCATGAGTATATGCGTGTATGCATACGCATGCCCTAGGGTTTCCATGACCTTTCTTTTCCAAAAATAATTTATTTGGTCCAAAAATAAGTTATATTTTCCATAAACACTCTCTTCAAGTCAATTTTCTTCTGATCAGGCCCTAAACCAACACTGGGCTTTAGAATTCTTACATTAATGGGGAGCGGGGGCCCGAGTCGTAAGGAGTACAAAATGCGGCGTCTACAGATACCCATTGGGAGTTTGGTCCCCCACCATGCAGCAAACATATAGCCTATGACCTTTGCATTTGCCGTCTTTATACTTCACAACTGTAAGCCATGAATCTGGACCTAGGAAAAAGCCTTGTCAAACGTGGCATCATCAATCTTTGCTATTTTGCTAGGTCTATATGTTGGGGTTTATGCCACAAATTCCAATTTATTGGCATGTCATAAATAATTAAATTGTTTAATTATATGAGACTATTTATAAATGAACTAATAGGACATTATCATAGTACATGAGATGCATTGTATGTGATTTAGTTACTGAAGATGTAAATCACAAGTTCCTTGTAAACTCAAAATGTAGTTCGTAGTCGGTGATGAAATTGGACGTTTCATCTGTGAAGACTATAGCAAATCAACTAAGATGATTTGTCTTGATTATGGAAGTGGAAACTTCTAGTTGATGTGTTGATGTGTCTTAAGAGTTAAGACATATTGAACTAGACTACTGTGAAATTAATTATTCAATCAACAACTATCACCTGAATAATTAGTTTCACGACTTCTAATTTCATAGACTCTTAATCCTGAGAGGGTAGTGAACCCGATCATGAAATGTAGGTTACTTTGATATATCAAGAGTGAGATATAATATTCACTATCAAAACCTCAGTATGTTGGGTAACTACACGTAGTGTTGAGGGAACACATATTCTCAAGATGGAATCCATAATCTCTTTTTATAGAGACACGAAATATCCTCTCGAGATAAGTTTAATGAGAACTAGTTATTTAGGGCGCCCACTTTAGTAAGGAGTTACTAAAGCTTATATTTATTGAAATTGAATTTCAATAAATGTGAATAACTAAAAGATTAAACCGAGTACTCAAGGATAAAATAGTTGTTTACAAAGTGATAGTTTATTATGACTTTATTCACTATGGATATTTCATGGAGGGGTTAAATGATATCATTAGAGCCTTGGGATATAATTTATTAATAAGGCTTAGAGTGCAATTATATTTATATAATGGTATTAATTATAATTAATGACAACTCTAGACTTGTCAAGAGTTGACAGAAAAGCCCAAGGCCCATTGGAGCTAGAATCTTATTTATTCCCTTTGATCCCATCTTAAGCCACAAACTAAAGCTCAATTGGGTAGGCTTAAAAGGCTAACCCAATTAGATAATCAATTTTTATATAATAAGGGTTAATAAATAAATTAACTACCAAGATCATTAGAATGTACGTATGATGAAAAGAAAAGAAAACAATTTTTCTCTATAAGGAGAAGAAAAAATATTTTCTTTGAGAACCAACGTACATAAAGACTGATTGAGAGACCACACTTCTTTGGTGCCATGTAGAATTGAGATGAAAATTAATGGTATTCTCAAGTTCTGGTTTTGAATTTCATAGCATCAAGGTACGCTTTCTATTCTTTTTTCTAAAATTCAAGGTTACATGTTATCTATCATGAATGAAGTAGATCCTTGATTGTTGCTTCTGCTGTGTGTTTTGTATGAGATGCAAAACCAGATTTTCCAACACTATATAGTTCTATTAAGTACTTATCAAAAGACCAAGGACCTTGCATAAGTATTCGGTTTACATCAGCCTCATCTTCAAAAAAAATTAGCATTGTATTATTCCCAAGATCTTGGATTTCAAAGGAACTACCAACTCTCCACATGCTTCATAAGGTACAGTTTATGGCCTCTATGTTTGTTTTCCCCTTAGTGAAGAACTTCGCCACCAACTTTTTGGAATTATCAACATCATCTAGCGCTAGGCCTACTACTTGGCTTTCCTTTGCGTTAGGAGAAAGTTTCACCCATCAACCTATAAGATCCTCCATGATAAAATCGAAGTGCTGGAACCAGAGTTTCACCCAAAGGGAAAAGAACGGTCTATCGCTAGATAGATGAGAGAGTTTCACCTTTTGTTGTTGTTGTTATTGTTGTTGAATTTGAATGCGTAATATATAATATGCTTATAGAAACACAACAAAAATCCACAATAATATGACAACATTCATAAATTGGCATGTCACGTCAATTTAAATTGGAGATTGTAGTTGATTCATGTGTGAGCTGGTATATTAGTTTAGGAATGTTGTGAAATTATTGTAGCTTTTTATCATGTTCATAGCATTAATTAATTTATATCTCAGTAGGAGTTTTGGATAAAACAAGGGATGATCGTAAAAGAAAATGATGCCGAAAAAGCATGATTAATCAGAATAGCAATTAAAAGTAAAATAGCAATTAGATACAATCGAGCGGGATCTCTTTTTGTATTGTTCTTACTAAAGTTGGATTCATCCAAGTTTTCATTCATTTGAGTGTGTACTTCCTTGTGTTATATTATTTTATTGTATTCTTGTGTTTTATAATTTTCTTACTTGAGTCCATTAGAACCCATAAAAAAAATTACAAAAAAAAATTAAATTTGGTAAACAATAGGATATACTAATGAGTAACTATGAGATACTTCTGGAATATGGTAATATGGTGCTCCCTCCTCTTACATTCTTAGTGAGTCCCGCTAATGAACACTATGTCACTGTACTAATATCTCTAAAACTAATAAAGTAGTTCCTATTATTGTGTAATGTTTATATTAATCATATTAGGTTCTAAAAGTTTAGAACAATTGGCAAATCAAGAACACAAACTTGTCTAGATATAGATCCTAGAGTTTATAGGTATTATTAGACAATGCTCAAGGTGATTCAAGTCAAGATTCAAAAACATACAAGTTGTAGAAAGAAGAATTCGAAATCTTCCTGGTTCGATCAATTGAAGAACAGGCTAGATCAATCGAAACACGGCCAAAATTGGGAATTAAGCCCAATTTCTAAACTATTTAGTTAGTAGGCCCTTTTTCTAAACTATATAATTTACTAACATCTCGAGTTTAAGAGGCTTGATTTTAGGCTTAAAAACTGAGTCTTTGAGGCTCAGTTTTCTTGTTTGGACTAGATCTGAGCTGGCATGAGGTCTACCTGGAAATCGAGTCTTAGAGACTCAATTTCTATCTTGACCCTCAAATGCTCGAATTACGTGTAGACAGCATCTGATGTGGATTCCAACTGGAAATTGAGTCTCTAAGACTCATTTTTTAAACCTAGTTTTAGAGACTCAATTTTTAATCTTGGTTCATAGGCTACCACGTGGTTAGGGCTACTGACCTTAGTCCTCATAAGTCCTAGTGTCATTTTTTCTTCCTCCAAAACCCAACAGCTCTCTTCTCTCTTCCTCTCTCACACTCTCTCTCTCTCTCTCTTACTCTCATACAAAACTCACCCCATTACAATGTTGGGAAATCATCATGTTTGCATCGAATACAAAACACACACGCAGCGGAAAATAAACGGATCTACTTCATTCAAAAACGATAACATGCACTATGTAAGTTTCAGAATATAAGAACAAGAGAGTGTACCTTGATGCGGTGAATTTCAAAACCGAATGAAGAAGTACTCGGGAATACTTTCAATCTTCACTCCAATTCCACTCGATGCCCAAGATGTGTGGTCTCTCAATCAGTTCTTTGTTTCTAGAGAGAATATCTTATTATTCTTATTCTTATTAAACATACAAAACCATTTTATTCTATATAAAATTCTGTATGTTTCTCTCCACATAACTGATTATCTAATTGGGCTAGCCTTTTGGGCCTTCCCAATTGGGCTTTAGTGTGTGGCTTGGAGTGGGACCAAAAGGGAACAAATAAGACACTAGCTCCAATGGGCCTTGGGCTTTTCCGTCAACTCTTGACAAGTCCAAAGTTACCATTAATTATATTTAATACCACTATATAAATATAATTGCACTCTAGGCCTCATTAATAAATTATATCCCAAGACTTTATTATACATGCAACCCCTTCATAAAATATTCATAGTAATACAAAGTCATGAAAATAGACTGCCACTTTGTAAATTACTACATCTTAATCCTTGAGTACCCGGTTTAATCCTTATGAGTTATTCACCATATATTTATGAAATCCAATTTCATAAATATATACTTCAGTCTTACTAAAGTGGTTAGGCCTAACTCTCTGAATAACTGTACCCGTTAAACTTATCTCAAGGGAATATTTTATATCTCCGTTAAGAGACTATGAATTCCATCTTGAGAATATATGTTCCATCAACACTAAATGTGGCTGCCCAACATACTGAGGTTTTGACCGTTACTTTAGATCTCACTCCTGATATATCAAAGCAACCTACATTTCATGATCAGGTCCATTATTCTCTCAGGATTAAGAGTTCATGTGAATACAAGTCGTGAGATTTATTATTCAATTGACAGTCGTTAGGAGAATAATAAATCTCACAGCGGTCCAGTTCAATATGTCTTAACTCTTAAAACATATCAACATATTAACTAGAAGTCACCACTTCCATGATCAAGACAAATCATCGTAGTTAATATGTTATAGTCTTCGCAGATGAAATGCCCAATTTCATCACCGACTACGAACCAAAATTCTGAGTTTACAAAGAACTTGTGATCTATATCTTCTGTGACTAAATCACATAAATCACATACTATGCATCTCATGGACTATTTGATAATGTCCGAATATTCATGTTACCATTATTTTAGATAAGAATAAATCAACTTTATTAAACATAATATTAAGTCATACATCATTTCTCAAATAATGTCATACATAATATTATACATAGCATCATACAATAGGATTTAAGGGCACATATCCTAACATACAAAACTTCAAATCAAACTCACCCTCCATATTTTCACATCCTCATGTCAGGTAAGGTTTCTCACTCTCTAGTTGTTAGTTACATATAAGGTTTTTTTATGGGTGTATATAATGACTATTTTTTTTTTTTTAGTTTGATATTGTTCTTTATATTTTTGATAGAATGATTCGAAGGTTTGTAATGGGGTGAGTTGTGTGTTTAGTTTTTTTTTTTTATTAGTATGATTAATGATTTTTTATTTTTTTATTTTAGAAACAAATGATAATGATTGGGTTTGTTTGTATGTGATAGGGTGAGTATGTGCAAATGTGGGGTTTGTATATGCATATGATTTAACAAGTTAGTGTGTTTGTATGTGATAGGGTGAGTATATGCAAATGTGGGGTTTGTATATGCATATGATTTAACAAAGTAGTGTACGTATTTGTTAGGCTTTTATAAAAAGTACAAAATATTGTAGATATATGTATTGTTAGGCTTTTTATCATGACTATTTTTTTTTTTTAGTTTAATATTTTTCTTTATTTTTTTGTTAGAATGAGTTGAAATTTTATAATGGGAGTGAGTTTTGTCTTTAGTTTTTTTATTTGTTTGAGTAAGAAATGATAATGATTGAGTGTGTTTGTATGTGATGTGGGGTGAGTATATGCAAATATGGGGTGACAAGTTGCAATTTTTGTACTTTGAGTAGATAGAAAAGGTTTTGCAATTGATGTTAAATGAAAGAGATAAAATATGTCGCTAACATATTACACTTGATTCTAATAGGTTCACAACCTCTAAAGAATATTGATATAAATGTATACTACGATGGACCCCTTCTCAATCCTGAACAGATTAACGGATTCCCATTTATAAAGCCGGGTATCGAATGCTACTACATGATAATACGTCGTAAGTTGAAGACATTGAATGATTTGAAAAGGAAAATAATGGAAGAATTGAATTTGAATACTGCTTGTTATGGCATAAAGATTATTTATTGTTACCCACAAGAAGTCTTTCATGAACGGATAAATTACGGGTATATGGCAATCAAAGAAGACAAACATGTAAAGATCATGTTTAATAGGATCCATAAAATACCCCAAGTAAATACTGCTGAGTTGTACGTAAGTTCAAAGCCGCTTGCAGAAGTTGATACTGAGGAGGTGCAATAAACAATTACATCTTTACAATTTACAGCCCTAGATGATGGATGCACTACAGTGGGAGGCTATACAATGGGAAGTTATATGCTCCCATCTCAAGATCATGCTGCTAATACTGGTGAAACACTCCAACCTAAATAATTCATTCAGGGGAGGAAGACGAAGACGAAGACGAAGATCATGCTGCGAATAATGGTGAAAATCTTGATGATATGGATGAGTACGAAGAGAGGATTGAGCAAGGGGACTTTGACAGTGATATGGATGACCATGAAATCATTCCCAATTTTTAAGAAGAAAATATGGAGTACCATGATAAAGGTGATGTAGAAGATAATATTGGCGTCTAGCATGAAACAAATATGACCACTGCCTACACACCTCCTGCCAAGTCATTCTACGCAAATACTTGGGAAAATATGGTTGATCCTTCACGTCTTCAGATACCATTTGTTTCTATTTGGGAAGATGGGATGCATTTTAGTAAAGGGTTGACTTTTGCAAATAAAGAGGCGGTGAAGCGTGCACTGATAATATACACAGCAAAAGATAATAAAAATTTTATTATCCGGAGTTCAACCAAAACTAAATTGTGCATCGCATGCATTAACACCAACTGCAAGTGGTACGTTGGGGCATTCATGAAGGCTAAACTTAATGATTTGTGAATGGTCACGTCTTTTGTAGGTCCACACAGTTGTATACCCTTTGGCATGTGAAGAGACGGTAAAATGATGGATTCTAATTTTGTTGCATCAGAAATTGTGGGAAAATTGCGACAAAGTCACACTACTCGTATTGATGAGCTCTAGGAGATTATACATACTAAGTATAATCATGAGCTTTCTTACTATAAGGCATGAGACGCAAAACAAAAGGCAATTGCTAAGATATTTGGGGATTGGGAAGAGTCTAACTAAAGGTTGCAAAAGTTGTTGTTGGCATACTTGGATCAGGATTCGGGTACCCAGTACAACTATTACACTATACCTAGGGGCATAGATGGTACTGCGTTATTGCGCTACGTATTTTAGGCATTCGCTCCATGCATTACTGCATTCAGATATTGCAGGCCAGTGATCATTATTAATGGAACTCATTTGTATGGTAAATATCAAGGGGTGTTGATTGCAATGGCAACCGATGCTAACCAAAAAGTTTTGCCTCTCGCCTTTGCTGTTGTGGACAAGGAGTCAAAGGCTAGTTGGAGATGGTTTTTAGAGTGTCTCAGGATTTCAATAAAGCATGTGATACCTAACGAGGGCATTTGCATTATTTCTGACTGACATAAAGGTATCAAATGCGCCATTGCAGAGTGGCCTAGAGGTGAAGACGAAAGCTTACAGGTATTTCACCGATATTGCCTTTGACATGTTGCTAGCAACTTCCACATACACTTTGATGACCCGAGTCTAAAGGCATTGGTCTTGAAAGCTATATATGACTCATGAAGCTAAATTTGAGTCCATAATGCAAACCATTAAGGATGTCAAGATTAATGCACTGAGGAGTGTAGAACCTGATGATCCCTATATTGCACGCTATATGCCATACACATATCTAATGAGTGAGGATCTAGACAAATGGACCCAGTTACATGATGGTGGAAGACATTATTGGGAAATGACAACTAATATCTCTGAGTGCTTTAATGGGGTGCTTAAAGGTACCCGCAATTTGCCCATTGCTACAATGGTTGAGTTCACTTGGTGCTATTAGGATATATGCCCTTAAATCCTATTGTATGATGCTATGTATAACATTATATATGACTTAATGTTATGAGTAATAAAGTTGTTTTATTATTATCTAATATAATGGCAACATGAATATTGGACATTATCATATAGTCCATAAGATGCATAGTATGTAATTTATGTGATTTAGTCACGGAAGATACAGATCACAAGTTCTTTGTAAACTCAAAATTATAGTTCATAGTCGGTGATGAAATTGGGCATTTCATCTGTGAAGACTATAACATGTCACCTAAGATGATTTGTCTTGATCATGGAAGTGGAGACTTCTAGTTGATATGTTGATATGTTTTAAGAGTTGAGATATCTTGAACTAGACCGCTGTGAGATTTAGTATTCTCCTAACGACTGTCAAATGAATAATAAATCTCATGACTTCTATTTGCATGAACTCTTAATCCTAAGAGAATAATAGACCTGATCATGAGATGTAGATTGTTTTAATATATCAGGAGTGAGATCTAAAGTCACGATCAAAACCTCAGTATGTTGGGCAGCCACATTTAGTGTTGATGAAACATATATTCTCAAGATGGAATTCATAATCTCTTAACGGAGATATAAAATATTCCCTTGAGATAAGTTTAATGGGTTTGGTTATTCAGAGTGTTAGGCCTAACCACTTTAGTAAGGATATACTAAAGTATATATTTATGAAATTAGATTTCATAAATATATGATGAATAACTTAAAGGATTAAACTGAGTACTCAAGGATTAAGATGTAGTAATTTCAAAGTGGCAGTCTATATTCATAACTTTGTATTACTACGAATATTTAATGAAGGGGTTGCATACATAATAAAGCCCTGAGATATAATTTATTAATAAGGCCTAGAGTGCAATTATATTTATATAGTGGTATTAAATATAATTAATAGTAACTTTGGGCTCGTCAAGAGTTGATAAAAAAGCCTAAGGCCCATTGGAGCTAGTGTCTTATTGGTCCCTTTTGATCCCATTCCAAGCCACACACTAAAACTTAATTGGAAAGGCTCAATAGGCCAGCCTAATTAGATAATCAGTTGGTTATAAAGGGAGAAACATACAGAATTTTTTATAAGAGAAAAAGAGACATCATTGTGAAGTGGTGTATGTGTGAGGGAAGCCACTCAATTATTCTCCCTTGGAAACTGATTGAGAGACCACACTTCTTGGGCGTAAAGTGGAATTAGAGTGAAGATTAAAAGTGTTCTCGAGTACTTCTAATCTTTTTTTTTTGAATTTCACCGCACCAAGGTACGCTATTTCGTTTTTAAATTCTGAAATTTACATAGTGCATGTTATTAATTATGAATAAAATAGATTCATGTTTGTTGCTTCTGCTGTGTGTTTTGTATGAGATACAAAACCAGATTTTCCAACAAGTGCAAACTTGTTGCATATTTCCACGATCGACATAAAGAAATTACTTCTGATCTCTCTCAAGGTAAGGTGTTGCATATTTCCATGAAATTAGTGTATATCTAGTGTAAAATAATAAAATATAATAATACTAAGTGCTCCCCCTCAATAAATGCTCCCCCGCAAGAGCTATCTCCCCCAGCTGTCCTCTATTCAAAAATCTCTCCTTTTTTGACCAGAATGGCCAAAGGGTCACTACTGTGTAGAGAAACTGTCAAGTTTTGCTGAGAGAATGTTCATTTGATCCTGAAGTGCAGGTAGTTTGTCATTTTGTTCATTCTGCATATCTCTGAGCCCATCAATCTTCTCAAGGATGATTTGGAATGCATCTGGAGGAACTTCTGATGAAGATTATGCTCTGCTTCTCTTACTGCGACCTCTTGAGCTTGACGGTTGACCAGCAGCTTCTGTTTCAGTTTCCATACCTTCACCTCCTTCTTGATCACCTCCTTCTTCTTCACCCGGAAGACGCACCCGTATCCTTGAGGTGGTCAGGTTATTGATTGCTGATGGAGTAGACATGAGTCCCATATCTTGAGGAATTTCCACTCCTTTTAGTCTAAAAATTCTCATGAGAAGACTTGGCAAAATCAGTTTGGCTCTGGAGGTTGTTCTGGTCTCATCAATAATTGTATGATATATATGAGCACTGATATCTATGAAAGTCTTTTTCTTGAGCTCCATTAGAAAAATTGCCCTAGCATTGTTGATTGTAGTCAACTTCCTCACAAGGTAAAGGTTGAACATCATTATCACAGTTAGACATCTCATGTCTGCTGGAAATGCATTTGTGTTGAGACATTTCCCTTCTCTAACTCCCCCAATATGTGCCTGAGCAGTTTCTATGGACAACATTCTATCCTTGTAATTTGTAAAATCATGATCATCCATTCCTTCGAAGCCCAGCACCTCATCAATGTCATCCATATCTAGTTGAAATTCATGTCCTCTAACCCAACAATTGATCTCATTCTCTCTCAGCATAGCATTGGCATAAAACTCTCTAATCAGAGGTTCACATACTCTGGGGAGATTACTCAACAACTTCTCCCAACCTCTTCCTTCAAAGCAACCAGGAATGAAGGTATCTTTTAGGTCAACCAAGTCTACAAATCTCTCTTGAATAATGGGTGCCTTCAAGTAAAATTGAGTATATCTCTCAAAGTGCTGAAGAGATCTGAACTTAGAGTTGTCCATCTTCAATCTTCTGTCACCTTTCTTGGCAACAGTTTTCTTCTTTGTAGGAGTCATCTGAGAAGTCAATGACAACACCAACCACAAAGACATAACATAATAGATGAAACATTCAAAACATTAGATCCAGATTAGATGAAAATAAAAAGACTAGACCAGAAGATCATATCACATAGAGAAGAAATATCTAAGGATATGTAACACAATATATAGTATGAAACTACTGTCAGATAGAGAGTCAATCCTTAGAATTATATGATGCAAACACAGGGCAAATACCCATATGGTTCAGAAAACCAAAATAAATCAATAGAGACTCCTATGACACAAACAAATTTCAACAGAACATGTCATGATGGGAAGGGTAAGCACAATAAGGGTCAAATCGGCACAAGAACACAATGAGGGAAGACAAGCATGATAAAGGGACATAATATGCATAAGATCAGTGAAATAAACACAAACCAATCAAGCAAACCCAACAAACAGAACAAACCAATACCCGAAACACAAAATATCTCTACTAATCAAAACAACCCAAAATCCAGGAGAAAAAGGCTCAAAATCATGAAATACATAATGAAAATATGAAAACCCATTCCTTTTTCTTAAAGATTGGTGAATAAATGATGAAGAACAAAGGGATCTTTGAGAAAAACACGGTGGGTTTGAGAAAGAACACGGTTGGGACAATGAACAGTCACAAATATTCGAGGGAAAACTGAAAAGTTTTGAAAAAAACTGACTTTAAGTGAGCAAAAACACTCGATTTTCGCGACTGAGACAAGTCGCCAGGATCAGCAGCCAGAACACTATAGAGAAAAATTTTGAAAAATTTTCTAAGTGTTTTTCGCGACTGGAGGTTCAAATCGCGAGATAATTGCGAGCTAAGCCGCGAAACATTCTGTGTAAATCTCGCGACTTTACTTCCAATCGCGACATAGTCGCCACATCAAGCCGCGAGAATAAAAAATTCCAGATTTTTGAAAAAATTTTCTAAGTCTTTTTCGCGACTTGAGTATTTACCCGCCACAGAGACACGAAAACATTCTGTATTGAGTTCGCGACTGGGGCATGCGACTGGACTGACCCGCGAATTAGTCACCAAAACAGAACACAACAAATTTTTTGAAATTTTTGACATTTTGCTAGAAATAAAGAGACTTTTTCAAAAACACACAAATGCTCAAAAATCTTGTTGTGTTCGATCAACAAAACTTGAGCATGTGAAACACATTTTGTCAAGTACAATCACACAAATGAATAAGGCATTCACTAAACATAAGCATGTGTGATGTGTGTGGATATCAACAATGAGATAGTCCTTAGTCTAATATGAAACTTCAATGATCAATTCAACCAAGGCATACACAATTAGCACGAGATAATGAGATCCATCTCAATTATAGAAATATGCATATATGACCTCCCACATGAAAAAGATTACATAAATTTTGAAGCTTTTCATTTGGCTTCATTACAATTCTCAACATTTTGACATTTTTGAATCAATACATCTCATTTAAAGATCGATGCCTGAAATTTTTGATATTTCAATTTGATGATCAAGCCTTTGGCTTTTTGGGCATCATATACTTTATTTTAAGTCGCTTTCCCTTTTTCCTAGTCAAATACTAGTTTGTGCGACAGGCTTTTGTAGCTCATTATCTACTTTCATTTTGAGATTTACATTGGTTGAGCTCTTTAAGAAAAAACAAAAATAAAGAGTGGGAAGATATATAGACAAGTCTATGCATGTTTCAAGATCAACAAAACCATTGACTAATTATTCATGACAAGTTTGAAGATCGATTTACAACAATCATATAGATTTCAAGATTTTTCTCACATTGATATGAGTGCAATGAAAACATGCTGTGCTCAAGAATGCACTAAGCCATTAGTACAAAGGTACAAGGCAAAACAAGATTAGGACATAAACTCAATAATGTTGATCAAACCTTTTGGATTTTGTACTTTTTATATGTTTTTGAAATTTTTGACCAAAGAAATTTAACCCAAAAAAAAAATGTAAAAACAATTAAGGCATTGATAAAGAAACAAGACAGGCCATAAAAATAGCCAACAGGTGAGTGTGTGTCCAACAACAGTGAAGAAAAGGTGCTATAAATAGAGGACACACAACACACAAGAGAGTTAAGGAATTGTACCAACTCCAATGGTCTTACGGAGAGATTCAAACCGTGGACCATCGAGTGGCTTGGTGAAGATGTCTGCCTTCTGATTGTCTGTGTGTATGAATTCAAGACACACCACTTTATCCTCCACAAGGTCTCGGATGAAGTGATAGCGAATCTCTATGTGTTTTGATTTTGAATGCTGTACTGGATTCTTTGAAATATTTATGGCACTGGTGTTGTCACAAAATACACATATAGTATCTTGAGGAATTCCATAGTCATGAAGTAACTTCTTCATCCAAAGAAGTTGTGTGTAGCAACTTCCAGCAACTATGTATTCGGCTTCAGCTGTAGAAAGAGAAACGAAGTTTTGTTTCTTGCTCATCCAAGAGACTAGGTTGTTGCCAAGCTAGAAACATCCCCCTGACGTACTCTTTCGATCATCAACACTGCTAGCCCAGTCTGCATCGGAGTATCCAGCAAGACAAGCATTTGAATCTTTTGAATACCATAGCCCATAATCCAGAGTTCCATTCACATACCGAATGATTCGCTTTACTGCAGTCAAATGGGATTCCTTTGGAGCAGCCTGATACCTAGCACAAACACCAACACTAAATGCAATATTAGGTCTACTGGTGGTGAGATAGAGTAGACTCCCAATAATGCTCCTGTACAATGTTGGACTCACCTCTATTCCAGAAGAATCAACGCTCAGCTTTGTAGATGAACTCATTGGGGTAGAGGCATGCCTTGTTGATTCAAGACCAAACTTCTTGACAATGTTTATAGCATACTTTTCTTGTGAAATGAGTATGCCTTCCTTCTTTTGTTTGACTTGAAGGCCTAAGAAAAATGTAAGTTCCCCCACCATACTCATTTCAAACTCTTTCTTCAGAGAATTCTATGGCTCGATCATCAATAGTTGCACCAAAAACTATGTCATCAACATACACTTGAGCCACAAGAAGATAATCTTCATCATTCTTGACGAATAGAGTCCGATCAGCATATCCCTGTTTGAACCCTCTCTCTAGGAGATAATGAGTAAGACGATCATACCAAGCTCTAGGAGCTTGTTTCAGGCCATAAAGAGCTTTCTTCAATCTCAACACATGATTAGGAAAGTGAGGATCCTCAAATCCTTTGGGTTGTTCAACAAACACTTCTTCATTTAGATATCTATTCAGAAATGAACACTTCACATCCATTTGATAGAGTTTGAAGTTCATAGTACAAGCAATCGACATAAGGATTCGAATAGACTCAAGTCTTGCCACCGGGGCGAAAGATTCATCAAAATCCACTCCTTCTACCTGAGTGTATCCTTGAGCTACTAATTGAGATTTATTCTGGATAATCTCACCATCTTCATCTGTCTTGTTCTTGATATCCACTTAGTGCCAATGACATGAACATTTTCAAGTCTGGGAGCAAGTTCCCATACATCATTTCTTTTAAATTGATTCAGCTTTTCATGCATGGACTTAATCCAATTTTCATCTTGGAGAGCTTCTTCTACCTTTTTCAGCTCAAATTGGGCAAGGTAACAATGGTATGTAACATGATTGGCTAAAATTTTGTGGCCCTTTCTAAGGCGGAGGTCTTCCTCTAAAGACCCGATGATGTTGCTCTCAGGATGATTCTTAGACACTCTTGAGGATGGCTTCTTTGATGAGGATTCTTCATCATTTCGAGAAATGGGAGGTTGAACTTTCGGAGGAGTAAAAGGACTTGATGTCATTGATCTTGTGTTTACTCTAGAACCCTTGAGGATTGATTCCTTTTCTGGTGTAGTTCCTTCAACTTCTATATCAAGTGCTTCAACTTCTATATCAAGTGCTTCAACTTCATCAGTGGAAGTTTTTATGCTTGGCTCTTCTCCATCATCTACCATCTCTACCTTGGTTATGGCATCATCAATTTCTACATTGATGGATTCCATTACGGTTTTGGTTCTTTTGTTGTAAACTCTATATGCCCGGCTTGTAGATGAATACCCAAGGAAAATGCTTTCGTCACTATTAGCATCAAACTTCCCTAGCTTCTCTCTATCATTTAGAATGTAGCACTTGCTTCCAAACACTCGAAAGTACTTTACTCTTGGTTTCTTTCCTTTCCAGATTTCGTAGGCCGTCTTCTTTGTTCCCACTCGGAAAAATATTCTATTACCAATGTGACATGAGGTGTTCACGGCTTCTGCCCAAAACTTTTGAGAAATTTGCTTATTTAAAAGCATAACTCTTGCCATTTCTTGAATTACCCGATTCTTCCTTTCAACCACCCCATTTTGTTGGGGGCTTTTTGGGGCTGAAAATTCCCTTTTATACCATACTTTTCACAAAAAGATTCAAATCGTGAATTTTCAAACTCCTTCCCATGACCACTCCTTATTTTGACGATAGGAACTCCTTTCTTGTTTTGAAGTCTTTTGCACAGAATTCCCAATTTCTCACATTCTTCTGATTTTTCTCTGAGGAATTCAACCCAAGTGTATCTTGAGAAGTCATCAACCATAACCATTATATACCTCTTTCCTCATAAACTTTCAGTTCTTGTAGGTCCCATCAGATCAACATGAAGGAGTTCTAGACAACGAGAAGTAGCGATCACATTTACTTTATGATGACTAGCCTTTATCTGCTTTCCCTTTTGGCATGCACCACAAATAGTCTTCTCCATCTTTCCAAACTTTGGAAGACTTTCAACTGCTTCAAGTTTAAATACCTTGGCTACTTGTTTAAAATTTGCATGCCCAAATCTGTGATGCCAAAGCTCCAGCATGTTGACACGAGCACTCCTACACGAAATGGGTGCCGTAGGAACTACTCCATAGCGATTATCTGTAGTTCTATTTCCCTTCAAGACCTGAATCCCTTCTTCATTAATGATTAAACATCCCTTCTTTGAAAATTGAACAAGGAAGTCCTCATCACATATTTGAGTGATGCTTAAGAGATTTGCCTTTAGTCCTTTGTTTTTCTCTAGGGTTTCTCTCTCAATATTCTCTCAGGAAGCTCTCTACATTTCGTGGGTATAAGGGGTATATATACTGGTGGGTGTTTGGAATACGAAGAGACAGATTTTTCACAACAGAGTAGGCTGGCGGCTTGTCCTCGCAGCTTGACTGAGTCGCGAGTTCAAGTCGCAAAGAAACTGAAAGGCCAGATTGGAAATTCTGTCCTGTAGTGCGACAGTTGGCACGACGGTTCATATTCTTGCAGCTTCCAGTCGCGAGCCACCCGCGAGATCCAGTCGCAAGTTCTCCACTACACGTTTCTCTCGTGTGCAACATCTGGTGGCTTGCCAATGGCGAGACACCAGCGAAGTCCAGTCGCGAGTCTCTGTTTTGCAGCACAGTCTTGATCAAATCTTCACACTCTCACACACACTACCCTTACATGATTCTCACCTAAATACAGGGTTTCTAAATGCTGAAAATACAAGCAAATTGGCACGGAATAAAGCCAACACAACGGTTGATAAAATTCAACCTTACAATCCTTAATGTTATTCATCATATATTTATGAAATCCAATTCCATAAATATATACTTTAGTAACTCCTTACTAAAGTGGTTGGGCCCAACTCTCTGAATAACCAAACCCATTAAACTTATCTCAAGGGAATATTTTATATCTCCGTTAAGAGATTATGAATTCTATCTTGAGAATATATATTCCATTAACACTAAATGCGGCAGCCCAACATACTGAGGTTTTGACCGTAACTTATAGATCTCACTCCTGATATATCAAAGCAACCTACATCTCATGATCAGGTCCATTATTCTCTCAGGATTTAGAGTTGATGTAAATAGAAGTCGTGAGATTTATTATTCAATTGACAGTCGTTAGGAGAATAATAAATCTCACAGCGGTCCAGTTCAATATGTCTTAACTCTTAAAACATATCAACATACCAACTAGAAATCTTCCATTTCCATGATCAAGACAAATCATCTTAGTTGATATGTTATAGTCTTCGCAGATGAAACGCCCAATTTCATGACCGACTACGAACTACATTCTGAGTTTACAAAGAACTTGCAATTTATATCTTCTGTGACTAAATCACATAAATCGCATACTATGCATCTCATGGACTAAGATAATGTCCCATTAGTTCATTTATAGATAGTCTCATATAATTAAACAATTTAATTATTTATGACATGTCAATAAATTAGATTTTAGGGCATAAACCCCAACATTAAATACTTAAGTGTGATCCTTGACCCCTTGTGTTTATTTGCCGTGGATTGTGATTTGTATGCTTCCTTGGTTGTTGATGATTGTAGCATGCCACGTGTTTGTGAAAATGCCTCTATGAGTGATAATCCTTATGATTGTGATGCTATGTTACATGAGTCTTTGGATGTTATTGATGTTTCTAACATCAAACTCTTTAAGAAAAAGGCTAAGAAGTTTCAAAAGGATTTGAGCAAGTTTGTTTGTATAAAGGGTGATTTGAATGCTAAGCTCAATGAATCCAATAAAATTGGTTGAGAAATATAAGAAACTTGCTGAAAATTCTCTTGAGAAGTTGAAAGAGTTAGAATGTTTGAATATAGACTTGGCTGCTAAACTTGTTTTGTTTAACAAATTAGTTGATGATCTTAATTATGAAAATGAATCTCTTAAGATGATGCATGCCAAGTGGTTGATTGCTAAACCTACTGCTAAGAATGATGAAAATATTTGTTGCAATCATGTTGTGGTACCCAATTTCGTGCCTAGTGTGTGTTCAACCTCAAAGGACAAATCGGTGTACATTCCTCCACACAAAAGAAATCAAAAGGTGGAGAGAAAGGCTATTAAGTCAAAGCCTCCGTTTAGGTCTCAAACTAAGGTTTTGGATGGATCTAAGTTTGTTCCAATTTGCCACCATTTTGGTGTGATTGGTCATATAAGACCTCAATGTCGTAAGTTGAAGAGTGAACAAAATCATATGGCTAGATCCTTTCCCAAAAAGCCTAGTAGACCTAAACACATTGTTTGTCATCATTGTGGTGCTTTTGGTCATCTGAGACCTCACTGCTCTAAGTTTCATGCTCTTAAAAGAATCAAAAGAAAAGAGAAACTTGAGCTTTTTGGAGGATGTGCTAAAAAGGGTAAACCGGATTTGAGTGAAGATAGCATGTTGTTAAAGAAAGTGTTTAAAGCTCTTAACTCCTTGACTATGTGCATCTCCGGTTCTCATTCTTGCAACCCTCATCTCACTTCTCATGAGATACTCATTCCAAACAATCGATCCGTTTGGATGAGGAAGGGTTCCTATGGTTGAGCTTATGTTCTTTCGGTCCTTGATCTAATTCTTTCGATCTTTGTAGGACCCTTCATGCATTAAATGCTTCATTGTCATGCATTTGTGCATCATGCATCTCTTCATATGCATTTTTTTCATTTTGATCTTACTTTTATGTTTTAGTTTTGTGTGAGTAAAAATCCAAAACCACATAAAAAGTGAAAAATTCAAAAATTTTGATCGTATATGTTTGAGCACATATTTCATGTGAGTTTTGCCTTGTACCTTCGTACTTATGGCTTTGTGCATTTACGAGCTTAGCTTGTTCTTTATGCACTCATATCATTGTGGGAAAAATCTTGACATCTATGTGTGATTGTTGCAAATCGATCTTCAAGCTTGTCATGAATGATAAGTCAATAGTCATGTTGGTTTTGATACATGCGTAGACTTGTGCCTATATCTCTTCCCACTCATTTTTTTGTTTTTGCTTAAAGAGCTCAACCAATGTAAATCTCAAAATGAAAAGAGATAATGAGCTGCAAAAGCCATCGCACATACTAGTATTTGACTAGGAAAAAGGGAAAGCGACTTTTATGAAAATGTATGGTGCCCAAAAAGCCTAAGGCTTGTTCATCAAATTAAAATATTAAAAATTTCAGGCATCGATCTCAAAATGAGATGTATTGATTCAAAATGATCAAATGTTGATAATTGTAATGAAGCCAAATGAAAAGCTTCAAAAGTTATGTAATCATTTTCTTGTGGGAGGTCATATATGCATGTTTCTACAATTGAGATAGACCACTTGTCTTAGCGCTAGTTGTGTATGACTTGATTGAATTGATCATTGAAGCTTCACTCTAGACTAAGGACTTTTCCACATTTGATACACACACACAACACACATGCCTAATGTTCAATGAATGCTTTATTCATTTGTTCGATTGTACTTGTTTAAATGTGATATGTGTGTGCTCAACTATATATGGATCAATCCAAAAAGATTTTTGATCATTTTATATGTTTTTGGAAGTGATTTTTATCACTCTTTGTGTTCATGTTTAGTGATTACTTTGCTTTTCACTGTTTAAACATGTTCTGAGTTGAAAAACTAGTGTCAAAGTTTTTGGCGACTCACTCATGACTGACTCTCCAGTCACCAAATTTTTGGCTACTCATTCTGGCGACTTGCGAGTCGCGAGATCAAGCTACGAGTTTTGGCGACTCGTTTTGGCTACTCGCCCAGTCGCGAAACCAAGTCGCGAGGATTACACAGAATGTTTCGCGGGTCATTCGCGACTCACCTGGCGGCTCGCCCAGTCACCAAACTCCCAGAAACAGCTTTTTAAAGGGCTTTTCGTGGGAAACCTGTTTTAACCTCTCTCATCCTCTTTCAAACCCCTCTTTCAATATTCTTACATAAAAAACTCAACCAATTTGAATGGTTTTTCATTCCTTTAACATCTTTAAGGTAATTTTTAAACTCTTTTCATTATTTTGGATCCTTAGATTATGTTTTAGAGAGTTTTGTGCTCTTGGTTGGGATTTTCATCATAGGGGTTGGGAAAACTTATTTCTTGTCAAAATTTTTGTATGGGATTGGTTTCTTTTGGTGATTTGCTTTGGATGTTGGCCCATTGTGGCAAAAAGATCATGTATTAAGGGTGGATTTTATGATGTTCATGCATTGTTTCACATTGTTGTTCATAGTTTGCACGCTAGGTGTTTGATAAAATGCCTATTAGGCATTTTCTCGCTTGTTTGGACTCCGATGAGTACCAGATTTTGGGGTTTCTCATGTTTCCTCACTAGGATCATGTTTGGTTCATTGGTTGTGTATTTTACACACCTTGCCTCTCATGTGCATTTTCCATGCATTGGTCATGCATTGCATATAGCCACCTCTTGCACACACCTTTGCTACCCTTGTCATGCATTGGTCTATACCTTATTGCTTCATCCTAGCATGTCATGTTTACCTTATAATTTGTAGCATCTTGTTTTGTCTTAGGTTTGAGCTTTATTTCTCATTCATCTTGATCCCCTCATGCATCATGCATCATTGTTCGTTCCTTCATCTCTTACCCTCGTTTCTCCTTGACCCTTTGTCTATTCCTTAAAAAAAGGGGGAAAGTGTACTCTAGAGAGTATACTAGAGAGTTTTTGTCATTTCCATATGACCCTTGTGCACATTCTTAGGGGAGAAATTCTATTTCTCGTGCACATATGTAGGGGGAGAGATATTCCATAGGGGAGATGCATATACCAAGGGGGAGAAGACATTGTGTTAATAAGAAAACTTTGTTTTGATTGTGTTTCTTCATGATTGTTTTCTTGGTTGTTTATGGTGCTTTGAGTTATGATTAGTATCTATGCTTTGTTGTTCTCATTGCATTGTGTTTGTGTTTTGGACATGCAAACATCCTTATGCTATTGTGCTTAATTGAATGCATGTTCGGATGATCATTTGCTTTGCTTTGTGATCATTGTTGTCATATCTTTATGACTATTCTATTGCATGATCAAGTTGCTCACATATTTCACATCATGTTTACTTGATCGCAATTTACTTGTTTCATTATACTTGTCCTTTTATTACTTGCTTTACCTTGACGGTCTAATGTGTTTTGTGCAAGTGTTTCAGGTTACAGGTATATATGTTCCAAGTTCATCACAGCTCCTATGATTCTTGATAGGGGAGAATTTTGTACCTAAGCTTTTGTAGCCTTTTATTTTGTACCTTTGCTTATGTGGCATTTTGGTTATGTTTTGTACTTAGCTTTTGTAAGCACTTTGTCTTCTTGCCTTATGACTTTCGCTCTTTATGTTTAAATGTCATGCTTTTATCTTTAAGTACATCACTCTTGTGCCCTGTGTTGGATTTTTATCCTTAATGCAATTACGTAGTGTTGTTGCATTGGTTGAGTGTTGGACATGCAAATGATACTTGTTATTGAGCTTATTAGATTGCATGTCCGGATGTTCATTTCTTGTGAGAATGAACATTGTGATCACTATTTATAGTGATTGTTTGTTTTTGGTCAAGCCATGCTTTATTGCTTTAATCTGTTTTTCTTGATCGCATTGTGCTTGCTTCATATGCAATACAAGTTTTTTGCATACAATGAACTTATTGTGTGGTTGCTTTTCAGGAGATACTTGTACTTATGATTCAAGAGCTTCACAGATTCTAGAGTTAGGTGTGAGTGAGTTTTGTTCAACTGTTTCCAACTCACGCGTTAAGTCTAGAGTTTGTTGTAGGGTTTTGTCACGGAATAGCCAAAGGGGGAGATTGTAAGGTTGAAATTTATCAACCATTTTGTTGGCTTTATTCCGTGCCAATTTGCTCGTATTTTCAGCATTTAGAAACCCTGTATTTAAGTGGGAATCATGTAAGGGTAGTGTGTGAGAGAGTGTGAAGAATTGCTTAAGACTGTGCTGCAGAACAGGGACTCGCGACTGGACTTCACTAGTGTCTCGCGACTAGCAAGCCGCCAGATGTTGCACACGAGAGAAGCATGCAGAGGAGAACTCGCGATCTCGCAGGTGGCTCGCGACTGGAAAGCTGCCAGAATTTGAACCGTCGCGCCAACTGTTGCACTATAGGACAAAAAATTCCAGACTGGCCTTTCAGTTTGTTCGCGGCTTGAACTCGCGACTTAGTACAGCCGTGAGGCCAAGCCGCCAGCTAACTCTGTTATGAAAAATCTATCTCTTCGCATTCCAAACACCCACCAGTATATATACCGCTTATAGCCACGAAATATAGAGAGCTTCCAAAGAGAATTTTGAGAGAGAAATCCTAGAGAAAAACAAGATTGACTCATTCACAATCTTTGTCTTGTGACTCTTCAAATTCCTCTACTCTCTTCCTCTCCATTGTAGATCCTTGAGAGGTATTTTAGCCAAAACCTTTTCTCATCTCACCCATACCTGTGAGAAGACTCTTTGGTACTTTGGGAAGCAATTAGGAAGGAGCCAATTTATATTGGTAGATGCTATGGACTAGTAGCGGGATCCGGGAAGCTAAAGAAGAAATAGGTTCGGCGTAACCTCATTGGAGCAAGAAGCTTGGAGGGCTTAGGTACCTGGGTAGATTAGGCTTGGAGGGTCTATTGCTGTCCTTGTATCCCAACTACATTCTTTAGTGGATCATTTTGACCGCTTGGAGGGCAGCAGAGAGGTTTTTCGCTGAGATCTTCGGTTTCCTCTTCGATAACACATCGAGTGTTGTCCTTGTGTTTGCATCTCTCTTCCCTTTATCTTTGTCATTTAATTTCTGTCATGGATGTGATTTTATTTGACTTAGATTGTTTATCAATTCGGTTTTAAGCTTTTGTTCATTTTCCGCACGTTCATCATTTGATATAAAGCTTGAATTGATAATTTGTAAATTGGGGGTCTAAACGTTCATAGTGTTTTACACACTATTTGAACTTTCACACTTGTATCAAGAAGCTATATACTATTAAATTGCAGGGAGCTGGTCAACACTTCTTAATGCTCCAAATTTAGAATAGGCAAAATCATTACATGCAATAAGAGAGGAAGACAAGGCCCCCAAAAAAAGGTAATAAGACACATACCAATAGAAGCATAAGAGGGAAAAGTACTAAGAACATGCTGAATTAATTTCACCGCTGCCAATCCATGCAAAAGCACCCACAATAACTTCTATAATGCGTGAAATCCTGTAAAAAAAAGTTTATATATATGTAACAATCATAATAGAAAAGGTGGTAATTGTTTACCTGACAGAGTTCTCTTTTTCTTATTTTTTTCCCCCCTGAACTGAATTAAAAGAAATGTTAATTGTAATTCATTTTCTCATATTTATCTTCTTATTATAAACACTGGAAGACATCACAGAAAGTTATTAGAGAGAGAAATAGCAGCCAACGATGCAATTCATATTGCATACTGATCAACTAAAAACAAGTATAAATTAACTGAATAGTCTAGTGCATATAATCCTGTTTTTATAGCAAATAATGTAAACACCAATTATGTGAACGCAATTTCCTTCGACATTACAGGATGAATTATTATGTGATAGCTTGAATGAGTCTTTAAAAGTTCAAAAGCTATTATATTGAGCTCCAATTCTCTATAGAAAGCCAGTGTTTTATTTTTCTAGGACCTTGCAAAGGTCTCAAAAAGATTTATAGACTGAACCTTTAGAGAATGACTTAGCTTTCCTGACGGAGCCAACAATAGTGTAGTTTTGCCACATCCTGGAGGGCCAAGCAATAAAGTCATCCTGCAGCAAAGACAAGCCAAAGTTAGTCAACTTTCACCTTTCTTAAACTTCTATTCTTTCCTTCTTAAGAAGCACCAAAAAAGTGATAATATGAAACTCTTCCATTTTTCACTCCATAGGAATTTTTTAGAAGGTATGTTAACCGATTGGAGGAAGATATCAGTCAGAGATGGGAATATAAGAAATCAGCTGATCTCTCTAAGGACAGATAGTAAAATGTGTGATACATGCAATAGGTACAACTGATTAATTCTGCAATCAGTAGCTTTGTACTGAGGTCTCGAGAACGTGGGTCAATTACAATCTCAAAAAGTGAAAGCATCCCTCCAGATAGTGACTTCCATTAACTTTGGAAATTTACATAATAAAATCTATAAATAAACCAAAAATCATTGGCTACAATAAAATAAGCCAAAGATATCATATGGACTAACTAAGTTGGAGAAGTACCTATATGTTTCTTTTCATGAAGAGTAGAACTCATGGTTTTGTTCATCACCTTTTTGAGTGTATTATCAGCCTACCAAATTGGACAAAATCTAATTTGAAAGAATATTTGACCCAAACTAAATCATGTCATGTTTAAATCTGAAGGAGTCATATATATATCCATATTTTCAAACTTACTGCAACAAACAGAGCTGAGCAGTAATTCATTATTGATACTTACCATTATATCCCGAATTCTGCTTACCCCAATTATTGAAGCTAGCAAATAATCAAGATCTGCACATACACAAAACACACACATATGAAACAAACAAACAAATAAACAAATGAATAGCACAAAGATGAAAAAGTAAAGGAGAGATACCATCGTGGTTATCATCCGCGAGTTCTTCGCCATAATATGTTAAACCCACAACCTCACCATCCACTTCACTCTTACAAAGGAATAAGGTATTGGATGAGTTACCTTTTTTGAACCTTACGCTGTCTTCTATAATGAGGAGGAGGTCTTGCATGTCCTTCGTCAAATGCCTCAGGCTCAGCTTTGTGTCCATGTTTGTGCCCCCGTATCCCACAAGGAGGTGCCCTTGATATGCTTTTTGGTCAACCTACTGGCTCTGCTAGTAACCTAACAGCCTGCTCAGCTTGCTCAGCCTGAACATGGGGTGGGTCGATGCCCGAAGAAGGGCCAGTGGACGTATAGTTGGAGGGTGGCTCCGTGTGCATGTTAGGAGGGGTTGGATCAATATCCAGGTCAAAGGATGGAATGGGTGACAGCTCAAGAAATGACCGTGGGGTGGGTGGATGGATGTCAGACCCAGGACATGGATGTGGGGTGGGTGAAAGGATGGTGGGTGGAGGGGATGGATGTGGGGTAGGTGAAGGGATGGTGGGGCTAAGGGATGGATGTGGGGTGGATGGAAAGGGATCGAGGGTAAGGACAACCCTAGGGGTAGCAACAGGCGGATTAGAGTGACTTCTGGCAGGAGCTATGCTCGTGCTTGGGTTCTTAGTAGTGCTTGGCCTCTGAGTAGGCACTGCCGCAGGAGTAGCTACCTCTTTATTCGGGGCTCCAAGGATAGGAGGTTGTACACGGCCAATCTCATGCACTGCCTTCAGCATGTCAGCAATGTCCTTGTGGTCCTCCGTGCCCATTGGGTGACGCCTCAACAATCAGACGTATCCTTCAATCTGCAAATGGAAAAACCAAGTATATTAGTAATGCAATACCAAATCAACAATGCCAATCGATAATAAACTAAATGTAGGTTCTGAATTGGTTTTGCTAGTAATAATTGCAAATTATAGGGAGACTAAGTGTCACCTTTGACTAAATTTAAATTATCTTTTCTATTAAAGATGTAGCTAGCAGATAGCGTAGACGAAAATGCAAATTAAAAATTCTTATGAGCAGAAAATTAAAAATAATAAAAATGGAAAGAACAATGTATACCATAACTGTAAAGCCTAAAAATGGAAATATAACGCTATATGCATCTCAAATTAGATTTTTAAATCAAAAAAGTTCTCTATAAGCAGACAACAGCTTTAAAAGGGAGGTCTGATGCTAAGCAGACATTGGACCACATATATCATGTTCTCTAGACAGTGGCTTCATGCTATGTGATACAGTATGATGTAGAAAACATAGAGAAGTTACCATTAGAATCAATTTAGTGTTAGGATATGTGCCCTTAAATCCTATTGTATGATGCTATGTATGATATTATGTATGACATTATGTGAGAAATGATGTATGACTTAATATTGTCTTTAATAAAGTTGTTTTATTCTTATCTAAAGTAATGGTAACATGAATATTCGGACATTATCAAATAGTCCATGAGATGCATAGTATGTGATTTATGTGATTTAGTCACAGAAGATATAGATCACAAGTTCTTTGTAAACTCAGAATTTTGTTTCGTAGTCGGTGATGAAATTGGGCATTTCATCTGCGAAGACTATAACATATTAACTACGATGATTTGTCTTGATCATGGAAGTGGTGACTTCTAGTTAATATGTTGGTATGTTTTAAGAGTTAAGACATATTGAACTGGACCGCTGTGAGATTTATTATTCTCCTAACAACTGTCAATTGAATAATAAATCTCACGACTTGTATTCACATGAACTCTTAATCCTGAGAGAATAATGGACCTGATCATGAAATGTAGGTTACTTTGATATATCAGGAGTGAGATCTAAAGTAACGGTCAAAACCTCAGTATGTTGGGCAGCCACATTTAGTGTTGATAGAACATATATTCTCAAGATGGAATTCATCGTCTCTTAACGGAGATATAAAATGTTCCCTTGAGATAAGTTTAATGGGTACAGTTATTCAGAGAGTTAGGCCTAACCTCATTAGTAAGACTAAAATATATATTTATGAAATTGGATTTTATAAATATATGGTGAATAACTTAAAAGGATTAAACCGGGTACTCAAGGACTAAGATGTAGTAATTTACAAAGTAGCAGTCTATATTCATGACTTTGTATTACTACGAATATTTTATGAAGGGGTTGCATGTATAATAAAGTCTTGGGATATAATTTATTAATGAGGCCTAGAGTGCAATTATATTTATATAGTGGTATTAAATATAATTAATGGTAACTTTGGACTTGTCAAGAGTTGACAGAAAAGCCCAAGGCCCATTGGAGCTAGTGTCTTATTTGTTCCCTTTTGGTCCCACTCCAAGCCACACACTAAAGCCCAATTGGGAAGGCCCAAAATGCTAGCCCAATTAGATAATCAATTATGTGTAAAGAAACATACAGAATTTTATATAGAATAAAATGGTTTGTATGTTTAATAAGAATAAGAATAATAAAATATTCTCTCTAGAAACATAGAACTGATTGAGAGACCACACATCTTGGGCATCAAGTGGAATTGGAGTGAAGATTGAAAGTCTTCCCGAGTACTTCTTCATTCGGTTTTGAATTTCACCGCATCAAGGTACACTCTCTTGTTCTTATATTCTGAAACCTACATAGTGCATGTTATCAATTGCGAATGAAGTAGATCCGTTTATTTTCCGCTGCGTATGTTTTGTATTCGATGCAAACATGTATATTTCCCAACATTGGTATCAGAGCGGTCTTCATTTCGAATCTGTATAACATGTTTTGTACGTTTTTGGAATTAGAGATAATAGTTTCAAGTTGATAGAGGATTATACATTTAATTTTCTGCATGGTTGTTGAAACTATGATTTGATAAAAACTGATATTGATGTTATGATGTTGTTTAAATATGAATTTAAGAATGTTATATTGATCTTTAAGGCTATAGCATCAATAGATTTCAGTTTTGGTATCAATTTCTGTCTTTCATTTTCGTATGATGGTTGTTTGTTCATGCAAAACGGTTGAAAACTGCCTTAGAGGAATTTCTGGAATTCGAGTTTTACGAGTTTCGATCGATCGAAATTTACTTTCGATCGATCGAGTAAAACAGAGACTAATCCTTTTGAATCGATTAATTTTCGATTGCTAGTCGATCGATCGAATTTTATTTTCGATCGATCGAGAGGCGATCGAGTATCAATCGAATCAGACAGAAGGTTTAGTTCGAATTGTTTAATTTTTTCGATCGATCGAGGGGCACATTCGATCGCTCGAAAGAAAGAAAATTTGAAATTTTTCTAAGTGTTTTCAAAATGCAAGGTTGTGTATAATTAGTTTATGCATGTTTAAAAGATAAAAACCTTTATTTTAAAATATCTAGTGGGAGAGATACAAGGGTTGGATCTCACAGCCTCCATTATCGGTTCATAGTAGTGTGGGCTAAGCACCTCGTCTTGGCGTATATGCCTCGCGATCCCAAAGGAGTGTGTTTACTTCATAGTACTACAAGATTGAACTTACCTGTTTAAAGTAGTGTAGACAAGCACCTCGTCTTGGCGTATATGCCTCGCGATCCCAAAGGAGGGTGTTTTGTTCTATGGTACTACAAGTTTAAACACCATAAAGGAAGATGAAATGTGGCTACACATGATTCTAGATAATGGTATACACTAGACTAAGTTTAATGTTAACCTCCCAAAGGAGCTATGTCATTATTATTTAGAGGCTAAAGATAATATGGCATATTATTAGTGTTTGATAAGAGTTATCATGATAGCACTAATAATGAGAATAGTTCTCAACTGATTGATGTGTTTATAATAAACTTGCTACCAAGGAATTATAGACATGGATTGGGTTGTCGTTGCATATATTATTTTATGGTTTCATTAAGGTTCCATATTATATGCTTATATGCTAAATTGATAATGTCCAGTTTACTTATTATATTCATGTTTATTATTTCAGATTTGAACATGGCATCATTTAGCCCACTTGTTAGTATTCTTAATCAAAACAAACTAACTGGAACCAATTATGTTGACTGGAAAAGAAACTTGGACATAGTTCTCACAGCTGAAGAGCACAAATATGTGCTTACTCAACCATGTCCTAGCTTTCCTTCATTAGATGCTCCTCCTGAGGAAAAACAACGATATGATCGTTGGCAGAAATCTAATGAAATGGCCAAGTGCTACATCCTAGCGTCCATCTCAAATGTTCTACAGCATCAAATGCAGGATGTAGAACTAGCTTCGGACATTATGCAAAGTCTGAAGGAGATGTTTGGTGAGCAAGGCCGTTCTGCAAGGCAAGAAACCATGAGACAAATTTATAATACCAAAATGGCTGAAGGTAGTTCAGTGAGAGAACATTGTCTTACAATGATCTCTAATCTGAATACATTGGAAGTTTTGGGTGCCGACATTGATGGAGAATCCCAAGTGGATATGATACTCCAGTCACTACCGGAGTCATTCAAGGAATTCAGACTTAATTATAACATGAACAAAAAGATTTATTCTTTGTCTGAATTAATGAATGAGTTGGTAGCGGCGGAAGGCATCCTTGGTACTTCTAATGTTGAAGCCAATGTAGGTGAAGCTTCTACTTCTCAACCTAAGTCGAAAGGCAAGGGTAAGAAGAAGAAGAAGAAGAAGGACTTCACTAAGTAGGAGGGTAAACAAATTGTCTTAGGGGTTGCCGACAAAGGAAAGAAGCTGAAAGGAAAATGTTTCCATTGTGGTGAGAAAGGACATTGGAAGAGGAATTGTCCAAAGTTCAAGGCTGCCAATAAGGGTATGAAAATTTCATTCCTTCTTGAAATATGTTTGGTACAAAATCCCACGGATTCCTGGTGTGTGGATTCAGGTTATACTAATCATATCTGCAATTCTTTGCAGGGGTTCTAGGAGACCAAAAGACTTAAAAAAAGAGAGTTGTTTCTGACCTTGGCTGATGGGAGTAGGATTCCAGTTGTAGCTATTGGAGTGTTTAATTTATACTTTGAAACTAGAGTTTTAATATTGCAAGACTGTCTGTATGTACCTAATGTTCGTAGGAATTTAATTTCTGCAACTTATTTAGGTAAAAGTGGATATTGTGTTATCCTTAAATACAATGTTGTAATAAAGAAGGGTAAATCATTTATCTGTTCTGGCAATATTGTGGATGGTCTTTATATTTTAACTCCTGATAAGCATGAATTATATAATTCTGAATTAGATAATAACTCTCATGTAAAATCATTAAAGAGAAAGTTTCCTTCTACTAATGATGCATATCTTTGGCACTTGCGTTTGGGTCATATTAATCCAAACAGAATTCAAAGGCTGATCAAAGATGGTCTCTTAGAGCCATTGGACTTTGATGAATTTCCAGTTTGTGAATCTTGTTTGGAAGGCAAAATGACCAAACGACCTTTTAATGCAAAAGGTAGAAGAGCCCAAGAGTTGCTAGAATTAGTTCATATGGATGTTTGTGGTCCTATGTCAACCCAAGCAAAAGAAGGTTATGAGTATTTCATCACTTTCACCGATGACTACTCTAGATTTGGTTATGTGTACCTAATGAGACGGAAGTCCGAAGCTGTTGAAAAATTCAAAGAGTTTAGGGCTGAAGTTGAGAATCAATTAGGTAAACACATAAAGGCCATTCGATCTGATCGTGGTGGCGAATACCTTCTTGGGGATTTCAAGGATTACTTAACTCAAAATGGGATTGTATTCCAATTGACTGCACCTGGAAGTCCCCAACAAAATGGTGTAGCAGAAAGAAGGAATAGGACTCTTTTAGAAATGGTTAGGTCCATGATGAGTTACTCAACTTTACCAGTTTCCTTTTGGGGATATGCACTACAAACTACAATGCATATTTTGAATTTAGTTCCATCAAAATCTGTTCCCAACACACCTATGGAATTGTGGAGTGGGCGCAAGCCTAGTATGAAATATCTCCACATTTGGGGATGTCCAGCACATGTGTTGAAAGGGAAGTCTGATAAATTGGAAGCTAAAACGGACGTATGCATGTTTTTAGGGTATTCAAAGGAAACCAAGGGTTATTTATTCTATAATCATAAGGATAACAAAGTGTTTGTTAGCACTCATACCAAATTTTTGGAAGATGATTATGTGAATAATTTTAACCCTAGAAGTAGAGTTGTCTTGGCTGAAATGAATGAACTTGTAATTGAACAACCAATGGTTGAAATTAGGGATGATGTGGTTGTATTGGATACACCACAAGATACTACTCATGAGATGTCTAGTACATAGTTGCCTTGTCGTAGTGGGAGGAATGTTAGGCCACCTATAAGATTCATAGGTCTTGGAGAGACTTATGAGGCTATCTCAGAGGAGGCCGAAACTGATCCTTACACTTATGAAGAAGCAATGAATGATATAGATGCACATCATTGGGTCCAAGCTATGAAATCAGAATTAGATTCCATGTATTCCAATCAAGTTTGGGATCTTGTAAAGGCGCCTAACGGCATGAAACCTGTTGGTTGCAAATGGGTTTACAAGAGGAAGAGAGGGATAGATGGAAAGGTTGAAACCTTTAAAGCAAGGCTAGTGGCAAAAGGGTATACTCAAAAAGAAGGTATTGATTATGAGGAAACATTTTCACCATTAGCAATGCTTAAATCTATCAGAATTCTCCTATCCATTGCTGCTCATTATGATTATGAGATTTTGCAAATGGATGTCAAGACTGCATTTCTTAATGGCAATCTTGAAGAGGAAATCTATATGAAGCAACCAGAAGGTTTCATAGCAAAGATCCAAGAGCATATGGTATGCAAGTTGAATAGGTCCATTTATGGACTTAAGCAAGCATCTAGGTTATGGAACATCAGATTTGATCAAGCAATCAAATCATTTGGTTTTGAACAAAATCTTGATGAACTATGTGTGTATAAAAGACATCAAGACAAAGTAGTAATGTTCCTAGTGCTTTATGTTGATGATATTTTACTCATTGGAAATGATGTAGGTGTAATGTCATCAGTAAAAGTTTTGGTTGTCAAGCCAATTTGATATGAAGGACTTGGGTGAGGCTAACTTTATTCTAGGGATCAAGCTTTGGCTAGATCGTAAGAATAAGATGTTAGGCTTATCACAAGCTGGATATATAGATAAGGTTCTAGAACAGTTTAGCATGCAAAACTCCAAGAAAGGATTACTTCCTTTCAGACATGGAGTTCCTCTGTCTGATGACCAAAGGCCTAAGACTCAAGAGGAAGTAGATATGATGAGACAAGTTCCTTATGCTTCTGTAGTGGGAAGTCTCATGTATGCCATGCTTTGTACTAGACCGGATATCTGTTTTTCAGTTGGCATGGTCAGCCGATACCAATCAAATCCAGGACCACAACATTGGCAAGATGTAAAGCATATTCTCAAGTATCTACGGAGAACGAGAGATTATATGCTTGTTTACCGTTGTGAGGATTTGATTCCCATTGGCTATACAGATTCAGACTTTTAATCGGATCTAGATTTCAGAAAGTCCACGTCAGGATGTGTTTTCACCTTGGAAGGTGGAGCCATAAGTTGGAGGAGTGTTAAGCAATCTTGTATTGCGGACTCCACCATGGAAGCTGAATATGTTGCTGCTTGTGAGGCGGCAAAGGAAGCTGTTTGGCTCAAGAAATTCCTTTCTGATCTTGGTGTAGTGAGAATGGAGCAAGTTCCTATCACATTGTTTTGTGACAATAGTGCAGCGGTTGCACAATCCAAAGATCCAAGGAATCACAAGAAAGGAAAGCACATTGAGAGAAAGTACCACATCATTCGAGACATTGTTGCTCGTGGAGATGTGGTGGTTGTAAAGATTGAAAGTGCAAATAATCTAGCAGATCCCTTTACCAAAGCCTTGCCTCAAAGGATCATCGAGTCACATTTGGAGGGAATGAGAGTTAGATTAGTGCACAATAGTCTTTAGGGCAAGTGGGAGATTGTTAGGATATGTGCCCTTAAATCCTATTGTATGATGCTATGTATGATATTATGTATGACATTATGTGAGAAATGATGTATGACTTAATATTGTCTTTAATAAAGTTGTTTTATTCTTATCTAAAGTAATGGTAACATGAATATTCAGACATTATCAAATAGTCCATGAGATGCATAGTATGTGATTTATGTGATTTAGTCATAGAAGATATAGATCACAAGTTCTTTGTAAACTCAGAATTTTGGTTCGTAGTCGGTGATGAAATTGGGCATTTCATCTGCGAAGACTATAACATATTAACTACGATGATTTGTCTTGATCATGGAAGTGGTGACTTCTAGTTAATATGTTGGTATGTTTTAAGAGTTAAGACATATTGAACTGGACCGCTGTGAGATTTATTATTCTCCTAACAACTGTCAATTGAATAATAAATCTCACGACTTGTATTCACATGAACTCTTAATCCTGATAGAATAATGGACCTGATCATGAAATGTAGGTTACTTTGATATATCAGGAGTGAGATCTAAAGTAACGGTCAAAACCTCAGTATGTTGGGCAGCCACATTTAGTGTTGATGGAACATATATTCTCAAGATGGAATTCATAGTCTCTTAACGGAGATATAAAATGTTCCCTTGAGATAAGTTTAATGGGTACAGTTATTCAGAGAGTTAGGCCTAACCACTTTAGTAAGACTAAAGTATATATTTATGAAATTGGATTTTATAAATATATGGTGAATAACTTAAAAGGATTAAACCGGGTACTCAAGGACTAAGATGTAGTAATTTACAAAGTGGCAATCTATATTCATGACTTTGTATTACTACGAATATTTTATGAAGGGGTTGCATGTATAATAAAGTCTTGGGATATAATTTATTAATGAGGCCTAGAGTGTAATTATATTTATATAGTGGTATTAAATATAATTAATGGTAACTTTGGACTTGTCAAGAGTTGACAGAAAAGCCCAAAGCCCAAGCCCAATGCTTAGCTTTACCAAAACAGAAACACTTTCCTTTTGGTCATGCTTTTGAGTCTAATTTCCTTTTGGCAACTACTAGGAGAACTTGCTTGTCCAACTGTTTGGTATTATAATTCATCTTCTTATCACCCTTACCTTTCAGTTCAGGCTAACAATTTGAATTAAATCATATTGATCCTAGCTTTAGCTTCTAGGATGTCTTCTGTTGCGTAGAACTCACTCATCAATTCAGATAACATAAAAATAATATATTTTGAAAACAATCTGAATTGATCAAATGTTTCTAACAAGGACTTGTGGATCATATCCAAATGAGATTAACATTTAATCTCTACATCTAAGAATTCCAATTAATTTTTAAAATTAAAATATTTTCATAAAATGATATAGAATTGGAACTCCTTAAGCCTATCTTAGCACTCAATATGATTCATACCAAACATCTCATTTAAACTTAATATAAAGTCTAAGTCTAGTACTAACTCTTGCATCTCATGCTGTAGCACACTTGAGATAGAAGCCAATGTAACATTTTAGCATTTCAATAGAGACTATGATCAAGTCATAAGCAATCTTCCATCAATGCATCACGCATAGGAAATTATGACAATGCTGAATCAAAACATATTTATGTACTTCAACTCCTTTAAACATCATGTCCAAAATTATTTCTTAGTTAATGTGATTCACTTAAAATAGTAGCTAGAGAACAATATTATGACAACTTTATTTTGAGACTATGAACATAATTACAGGGACATTATATTTTGCATCCATAACCATATAGTATGAAACCCAAAAATACTATACTAGGTGCAACGACAACCTAATCTGGCAATTAATATTCCTTGGAAGCAAGGTCATACCAAACACTATGATCAGGTGAGAATTATTTTCATTATAAATGCTATCATGGTAACTCTTACCAAACAAAAATAATGTGCCGCTTTTCCTTTGGCCTCTAAGTAATAATAGCAAGAACTCAGCATAGAGGATACTATTAAACTTAGTCTAGTGTACACCATTGTCTAGAATCATGTGTAGCCACATTTCATCCCTTGAACAGGCTTATTTTGTAGTACCACGATAAAAACACCCTCCGCATGGAATGCAAAGCTCGAAGCTAAGACAAGGTGTTTGATTAAACCACTATAAACTAGGAAATTCAATCTTGTAGTACCATGAAATAAACATCTTCTGCATGGAACGCAAGGCTCGAGGCCAAGACGAGATATTTACCCCACACCATTATGAACCGACAATGGAGGCCGTGAAATCCAACCCTTGTATCTCTCTCCCACTAGAAATTTTAAAACAAGTGAATTGTCATGAAATCATTATGATCTCATCACAATTTTAATCCTACACATCAAATGTGTTTAATTGTTTAAATTCAATGTGATGTAACTAAGTCACGTCACAATAGCGTAACGAACATTCGCGTAATTACAAAGAAGTTTAACCTTGTAATCCGTAAAGTAAATACTCTCCGCATAGAATGCAAGACTCGAAGTCAAGACAAGGTATCTATTCACATTACAATAAACTTAACAAAAGGGTTATTTCAGTACTCCCACTCATTATTTGTATTTTTCTTTAAATAATTGTGATCCCATCACAACTAATAACCTTGCACTTGATAAAGACTCTAATCTTATTAGAATCACTAACTAAAATGGAAGTCCTAAACTATTTAGGATTCCTTAAACTCTAATGGATCAAAAATTAGTTATAAAGAACTCTATCCTTAATTTACTAAATAAAAATTTCTAATCTCATTAGAAAATATATATACCTTTTAATTAAGCTTTAATCTCATTAAAACTTCTAATTAAAATAAATTAAGGATTTTAAATCATACAACAATTCTAATCTCATTAGAATGTTTCTTAAAAGACAAGTCCTAAACTATTTAGGACAAAGAGTTCTATTTAACTAATATCTTTGATCTCATTAGGTCTTTTAGTTAGAATCATGTGTAATCTCATCACACATTTTCTTACACTTTATACATTTGAAAACATTTAGAAAATATTCAAAATTCACTTCAAATGTATTTTTCGCAAGAATCTCGCGATTAAGCTCTTCCCGTGAAAAAGGCGTTCAAATGTATTCAGACAGAAAATTTTGCTACTGTCTCGCGGGTATCTCACAACTAAGCACTTCCTGCGAAAACGAGTTAAAGCAAAAAATTGAAAACACAAAAAATCAGACAGAAACTTTTGCTACTATCTCGCGACTGTTTCGCTAGTAAAGCTTACCTGCAAAAAACCTGTGTTTTCAGTTTTTCCAAAGCAGTTGCAAACAGTTTTCAATAATTTTTCATGAACAAACAACCATCATATGAACATGATATGCAGAGTTTGATATCAAAACTGAATTTCATTGATGCTATAGCCTTAAAGATGAATTTAACATACTTAAAATCAGATTTAAACAACATCATAACATTAATATCAGTTTTTATCAAATCATAGTTTCAACACCCATGCAGAAAATTAAATGCATATATAACTTTCTAACATCATAAAACTATTATCTCTAATTCTAAAACTCACAAAACATGTCATTTAGATTCGAATTGAAGACTGCTCTGATACCAATTGATGGATTAAAAATACATGTTCGTATCACATACAAAACATATGTAGCAGAAAATTAACGGATCTATTTCATTCGCAATTGATAACATGCACTATGAAAGTTTCAGAATTTAAGAACAAGAAAGCGTACCTTGGTCCGGTGAAATTCAAAACCAAAAATCAGAAGTTCTTGGGAAGACTTTTAATCTTCACTCCAATTCCACTTAATGCCTAAGATGTGTGGTCTCTCAATCAGTTTCCAAGAAGAGAACAAGGGAGTGTCCAACACTCACATACAAACCATTTCATTCCTTGTGTAATCTTGATGAAAAAAACTTATGAAAAGACTCATAAAAGAACTTATGAAATTTTGTATGTTTCTCTCCTTATATACAACTAATTATCTAATTGGACTAGTCTTTTAGGCCATTCCAATTGGACTCTAGTTGTGTGGCTTGGAGTGGGATCAAAAGGAAACAAATAAGACTCTAGCTCCAATGAGCCTTAGGCTTTTTTGTTAACTCTTAACAAGTCCAAAGTTACCATTAATTATATTCAATACCACTATATGAATATAATTGCACTCTAGGCCTTATTAATAAATTATATCCCAAGACTTCATTATACATGCAACCCCTTCATTAAAATATTCGTAGTAATACAAAGTCATGAATATAGACTGCCACTTTGAAGATTACTACATCTTAATCCTTGAGTACCTGGGTTAATCCTTAATGTTATTCATCATATATTTATGAAATCCAATTCCATAAATATATACTTTAGTAACTCCTTACTAAAGTAGTTGGGCCCAACTCTCTAAATAACCAAACCCATTAAACTTATCTCAAGGGAATATTTTATATCTCCGTTAAGAGATTATGAATTCCATCTTGAGAATATACGTTCCATCAACACTAAATGCGGCTGCCGAACACACTGAGGTTTTGACCATAACTTATAGATCTCACTCCTAATATATCACAGCAACCTACATCTCATGATCAGGTCCATTATTCTCTCAGGATTTAGAGTTGATGTAAATAGAAGTCGTGAGATTTATTATTCAATTGAAAGTCGTTAGGAGAATAATAAATCTCACAGCGGTCCAGTTCAATATGTTTTAACTCTTAAAACATATCAACATACCAACTAGAAATCTTCCATTTCCATGATCAAGATAAATCATCTTAGTTTATATGTTATAGTCTTCGCAGATGAAATGCCCAATTTCATCACCGACTACGAATTACATTCTAAGTTTACAAAGAACTTGCAATTTAAGTCTTCTGTGACTTTTCACATAAATCGCATACTATGCATCTCATGGACTAAGATAATGTCCCATTAGTTCATTTATAAATAATCTCATATAATTAAACAATTTAATTATTTATGACATGCCAATAAATTGGATTTTAGGGCATAAACCCCAACAACCCACCTACAATCAAGAACAAGGGATCAATATCTAGAACTTTCCTACTTAGATAATGTTATGATTAAAACTATAATGTAATCACATATAACTACTAAGATAATCTTATACATATTTACTCAATTAATAATATCACTAGAATAAGAAACAGTCCTTTTAAAAAACAGAGTACATACAAGCCACATGACAGTCACAAAATTGGAGTATATTAATGTAATCATATATATTGAATCTCTATTTAAAATTTTTAATGTTGACATAAATAATTTGTAGAAGCCTTTAAAATATATAAATAGAATCAAATTACATGATTATGAGCTTACGAAATGATCACATAATGTATATGACATGTATAAGGTAGAAACTTACTTAAGGGACAATGGACCATGCACTGGAGGACCATAGGCACCCACTAGTGGGCCATGCTCAACTGCCGGGCACAAATAGGGAAACCTAGCCCATGCCTAATACTGGATCAACAGTAAGCACCCACCAACTTGAGTGGCTTTCTTATCACTTGCCCTGCATAACTCTCGGTACAACCATGCATGGCAAGCAGTTCCCTAACTGTACCTTCGTGGGTTGTGAAGGTCTTGCAACTGTTGCACCCATATTAGATGCACCCTGTCGTCAAATTTGTCCATGAAGATTATGTCCCCCAGTAGTGCTAGGATGTAGCATCGTGCGTACTTATGTAGCTAATCCTCTTCAACATTAGGTGGCAATGGATCAGTAACTTCCTCTAAAAGCCGTTTGATGGGAATCCTTTGGCCATTAAGTTGCTTATGCTATTGATTTATAGGTCGAAAGCCAAGGAACTCATCACACACATTCTCCCATTCTTTCTGCGTGCTCCCTGTTATAGCGTCACCATCAACAGGAAGCCCGAGAAGTACATCCACATCCTGCAATGTAATGGTGACCTTACCATGTGGCATATGGAAGGTGTGAGTCTCAGGCCACCATCGCTCCACTAAGGCCGTTATTAGGCCATGGTCAATCTCTCTACCCGGGGTCCTGAGGAGTCCTTCCAAACCAAGTGCCTTAATGATGTCAACAACTCGGTCGTCCACCATTGGCTCTCGATTGGAGAACTCTTCACTACGGGCACGATAGGTAAGGGACCTTGGATCCTGCACAAAATAGAACCATGGATTAACATATGATAGCAAGTGCATGTACATTGTATGAATTAAATGCATGTATATTCAACAAATCTTTAGTGTTGTGTTTTACCTGCCTATTCCAAATAGCTTCTGACCGATGCTTAGGCTTCAACGTCAACACCGAGTTGTTAATGGGGCCAGGATGTGCATGGTCAATCTGTCCGGCATTTGCAATAGCATACTATACAAGAAAGATAAGCAGTTAGTTTGAGAAATGAACACACAATATGGTTATGGAACTAGGTATGAGTTAGAGCAACAAAAGCCAGTTTGTACAATGAGAATTCAGTAAAATATGAAAGAATGATTCGATAAAAGGTGAAAGAATGAAGCAAAGATGAAAGAATTCAGTTAACAAAGTCTGTTAATAACTCAACAACAAAAGTCTGTTAAATACAAGGGGGGGGGGGGAATCAAAATAATTAACAACAATGTTTTGAATTTCAAACAAAGTAAAAAATAATACACACCACAAAAATTAATTTGAATTTTTGAAGGAGGCCAAGTATACTTATTTTGTATAATCTTACGTGTATATATCAAATATTTTTAAAATTTTTAAAAATCAGGTGACCATGGCCCCCCTAGTTTAGCTGTGGATCCGTCCTTGTTTGACAGTATCTTCACCAAAACTTATCCACCAAGCCGCTTTCATGCTATTATATCCAAAATCAAGTTGGCTTCAGAGTTATATCAGTCCAAATCAATGTTTGGGCTTAGATCCAGTAGGACCAAAATCATTACTTGTACTAGTTCATAGGGTTAGCAATATTAATTAGTTGTAACTATCCTAGATTTCCTTGTCTATATAGACTTCATTTGTATAGCTTAATATGTGAATGCCACAATAGAATATAAAATATCAATTCTCCTTTTACACTTTTATTATCATAAAAGCAATGTGGGTTGCATTTCAGTTTGCCATGCAGTATGCCCACAAGGCAATCTGTCAATGCATGCATATCTTAGCATACTAGCATGTTTTCTATGAGAAATTAAGGAGATGAAGCTTATGATCAATTATCAGTGAACACAGTTATGTTATTTTATATATACACAGCATTGAATGGTTCTCTCATTTCTTTGCTTTAAGAATGCAATTCCTTCACCTTGGCATTTTGTAATGGAATTGTAGGAAGCAATATGATATTACTCTACCAAGCAGCTTAATAGATAAGAATATAGAGCTCCTTGCCAAGAAAAAACAGCCAAAATTTCAGGTGTAAAAGAAAGGACAGAAATGCTTAGAAGTAAATTATCTTCTGAATTATTTTTGTATAACACAACAGTGGAAAGCGTGATTCTAATATTGCCAAGGATTCCATGGGTAAAACCCAATATAGAAACTAGTTTTCACTTCTCACCAATAGCAATAAGGCACTTTAAGAAGAATCTTTCCCTTGGATGCTAATACTATGCAGTATCTTTATCCTAAATTGCCTATTCGTTTTCCTTGAAGTTAAAGCTTATCCCCTAAAATATTTGGTTGGCCTTATGTAACTCTCATGCCCACAATCTTCGAATATTTAAGTTAAAAATATAAACATAAACTATGCTTCATGGTCCTGAAATCTTCTTCTTGGTTTAGAAATCTCAGACTCTACGTCAGTCAATGGCCTGTGAAGTCTCTATCAGTATCTTGCTTACAAGCTTTGATGTACAACACCTTCACAATTACTACCTAATCATCCACAATCGCTTCTCCTCTAACAAACTGATATTTAACCATTACCTCTATGCATACATATATACACCTCAAATCATTACACCTCAGTGTCTCATCCATACAAACACTACACTACAAGCTTTTTTTGATTGGGAAAATGGCTGGAGTCTTATCTCTATTCACTTTTCTTTTCCTTGGATTTCTTGGCTTAATTTCTTTTCCAGATGAAGCTGCCATAAAGAAGTAGCGGTGTTGATGTGAGTTGGTGTATTCATTTACATGGACAAAGTAACATTTGGCCAGCTTTTCTATTGAAGACAAAGTAACTTTTTTTTTTTTTTTGGTGGTATTTTATCATATTCAAGTGAAGAATGTGAGCAGGTTGTGCCATGCAAAACCCGTAGTAACTGTTAATGGGAGGTTCCCAGGGCCTACTATTTATGTTAGGGAGGGAGATAGAGTTCTTGTCAATGTGACAAACCATGCACAATATAAAATGTCAATTCACTGGTAGGATAATTTCCTAATAACAAGAGAACAAAACAATATACAGTTTAGGATTTGTTTTTTTCCTATTTATCTTTTCTCTAAATGTCTCATTTCGTGACTGTTATAGGCATGGATTAAAACAATATCGAAATGGTTGGGCTGGGAGTAGCTACACTTACGACCTCAATGTAACAGGACAAAGGGGAACATTATGGTGGCATGCATATATTCTTTGGCTAAGGGCTACAATCTTTGGTGCAATTGTGATCATTCCAAAACAAAAAACCTCCGTTCCTTTCCCACAGCCAAACAGGGAGGTTGAAATTCTGCTAGGTGAGTTTCAAGTAAAGATACTTTCATATATAAAACAACAAAAATCTTTGATAGAACTCATAGAAGAAGCATTTCTATATTTCCTATAGAAGTTCTTTTTTGAACTCCAGCTACCAAGTACTTGAATTTGAGATACTAAAATGCTTTGAGGATGTAGCATGTTTTGTCAAGATATTTTGTACATTTGCTAAGGGTAAAAGTGGCAGGTGTAGCTAAGATATATTTCAGTATTTGAAGCATTCTTTAACCACTCGATGCCTTCTCTCTTCACCCCCACTCTCCCTGTTAGGTGGAGTCAATTATACTAATGGGAATCATTCATTTATCTCTTTGAACTTTTTAAACTTTTAAATTTTTAACTCATGATGATTTGAGAATCATGAAGCAAACACAAATCAAACTAATTGATAGCCACAGTCTGTCATGTATAATGCACTGAAAAGAGACACAGAAACCCTAACTGCATTGATCAGACAACAAACTAAACCAACCAACAATCTGAACACTAAACATGTTAGACTCTAGTACAAGTGATGGAGTAATAAAACAACCTAGGACAAATAACATATTACTGCATCCCAACTAATTTAAGTTGAATCCTTTAATTCCTGTCCTTTTTTTTTTTTTGGGCAGAGAGTGTATGTTGTAGGGTGGGAGGCAGAACTGAACCCACAACAAAACTGTGACAAGGGTAAAGGGGAAAGAGCACTAACCATAAGCCCATTGGCTGAATCCTTTAAAGCCATATCCCAAAAAAGCCTTAGCAATCAAGTTGTAAAAACTTTTTTTTGCGGATTGAAGATCCTCCAAATTGGTTATGACCATAGATGAGGATCAATGTTATAACTGGTTTTTTGAATAAATATAAAATGTTCTACCATTTACAACATCAAATAAAAATTCCAATTGCCATCTCAATCATAATGCTTATTTTCCCTTGTGAAGCCTTCAACTAAATTTAATCACTCCCTACTTTGTGTGCATTGGTCTTCATTGTACATTTCCAAGCCATCCAAGGTGACCTTTATCTTGTCATCAATTGGTGACATACATAACTTTTAATTAATGTTTTTTTCCTTAATCTATCATTATTTTCATTGGAAAAATTATTCCATACACCGGGAGCAACACTCACTCCTCTCAAAGAGTAACACATGAAAAAAAAGTCCTAAAATAGTACACTCAACAATTAAAACAATTATAATTATGGAACACAAATCCTAAACCTCTGCTTAACCATCTCAATAGCAAGAAACAACAAAAACAAAAACAACAACAACAACAACAAAGACAAAAAAAAAAAAAAAAAATCAAATCAAATCAAGTTGATCACACAACAAGAAAAACAACTGAAAATGTACTTCAAAAGTCCGAAAATGTACTTCAAAAGTGGGTTTAGGAGAATAAAATCACACCTGAGAGAATTGGAGAAGGTGCTTGAGGGTGGAGAGGATGAGTGAAAGAGGCGTGACAGTGGAGACTAGCGTCTGTGTGAGAGTGAGACGATGAGTGATGAGCGAGTGGAGAGGGTGAGTGAGAGAGGCATGACAGCGGAGATGGTGAGTAAGAGGCGTGACAGCGGAGAGGGTCTGTGTGAGAGTGAAATGGTGAGTGACAGTGGAGAGGGTGATGACAGAGTCGTGAGTCTGTGCGAGAGTGAGAAGGAGAGAGGCGTGAGTCTGTGCGAGAGGCGTTAGGTTTGAATTTGAAAAGCCCTATTAGAAATCAAGTCTTAGAGACTCGGTTTCCAGGTGGCTTCCACGTGGATGAACACGTCACACATAAATTGATGCTTACAGGGTCGAGATATAAATCGAGTCTCTAACACTCGATTTTTACGTGGATGCCACCTGGACAAAGGGCCAGCTTAGCCTGATTAGCACATGAAAACCGAGCCTCAAAGACTCGGTTTATAGCCCAAAATCGAGTCTCTTAGACTCAAGATGTTAGTAAATTATATAGTTTAGAAAATGGGCCTACTAACTAAATAGTTCTGAAATTGGGCTTAATTCCCAATTTTGGTCATCGAAACACATATCTAGAGAATTTTATTTCAGCCCAAACTCTACTTAAACGTATTGGGTTTCAATTAAAACACTACTAGTATATAAAAGAAACCCTAAGCACGTTTTTATAGGGATTTTCAAAGAAAGAAGAATGTGTCTCCTTTGTATCTAGGGTTTTGTACCCAAAAAGCTCTCTCATGCCTTCTACGGGTGTTATTCCTTAAAAAATCTCAAGATCCGATGTTGTAGAAGTTGCTGCCTTCTCTAGTTATCAAAGGTACTAATGATCTATACCTTCAAGGGTGGTCTTGGAGTCACAAACAGGAGAGTTTGTGTTTTTTATCACAAGTGTGGGTGCTTGTGTTGCAAAGGCCTAATAAAGAAAGAGTCAGTGGATTCGGAACTTGCACGTGGTCCTGTCAGTAAGTTCTACATGTGATAGCAATAGGATGTTTGTGGTCTAAATCTTATTGTAAACTTCGATTCTCTATAGTAGATTTGCTTTTTACCTTAAGGATAGCTAAGTTAAATCCTCCCCAGGTTTTTTACCAGTTCGGTTTTCCTGGGTCATCATATCATTGTGTTCTTTATTTTCGACTGCTTTACATGATATGACTTTATTGTTTTAACCTAGATCTAAATAATAAACTTAAGTAAACACTTGGCTAAATAACTAGGTTAAACAATCTAGTTTATAGGGTCTAAAAATGTACAAGTGGTATCAAAGCAAGTTAGCTCTTGATTTAGGTTATTATACCTAGAGTTGATCCTTGATCCCTGTTATTATGAATAATTTTAAATGTCTTACTATTTTTTATTGTGATGATTTGAATAAAAATGACACTATTGTTTCAGTTGATCTTTTTGAGGCTTGTGAAAGGAATTTGCAAGATTTCAGTCTTTCTCAGATGATTGGTGTAATCCCTCAAATACACTCTGCTTCTTATGGCTTTTCACCTACAAAGCTAAAGACTCGTGCTATATGAGTGAGAAAAGACTTGCTTAGGTGAGTGTTGTTTACTTGTCCCTAATTTAATTCTTTCAATTGTTTGTGGACATGTTTTGTTTCTGTTTTTGGTTGTTTTGTTTTTTAGGTTGTTCTTTATTAAAAAAGAAAAATCCAAAAACATTGAAAATTTTCAAAAAGACAAAAATATTTTATTTTGTGTCTAGTTTTATTTTTCTTGAGAATTACATGAATTATGATATCTCTCTCTTGATTTAGAACATGCTTGAAAATGTGGAGAAACTTGAACAGTGTGTGTTACATAAGTGCTAAGCTATTTTTTATTTTGTGTGAGTATGACTAGTTTGTACATGTGCTCATGGGTTAATCAAGAAATTGGTATTTCTTGTTTGTGTACCCTTTATAGCTTAGTTTAACACTATCATGCATAGCTTTGCATTGTTCATTTAGCTTAATGTGTGCTATTTGTTTTTGGTCATAAAATTTTTTTAAACCAAAAATATTTTTATTTGTTTTGTATTACACGTTATAAATATGTAATTGAGGTTGGCCTATTATTTTTGCTTAACATGCCTGTATACCTTGATTAGCTTGGATGAGCTTATGTTTTCTTCACTTTGCTAGTTTTAGCTATGTAGTGCATGTTATGTGGGAGTTTTTTATAGTTTTTGATCACATGATCTTGATTTAGAAGTCACATGCTTTTGATTGTAAGGACTAAAAAATCCTAAGAGAAAGGCATAAATAACCATCTCACAATTGTTTACTAGCTAATCATGAACAACTTAGTGCATATCATATGATTTTGTGTTCAAGAAAGTGTAGCACATTCACAAAAAGAAAATAAGGTATAACCTTGGAATAATAATAAAATTGGTGTGTACATTATGTGCCTATAATAAAGATTACACAGAAATAAAATTGGTGTGTACATTATGTGGCTAAAAATAAAAATTTCACAATGAAATAAAAATGGTGTGTACATTATGTGGCAAAAAAAATTACATGATTGCAAGCCTGTTTTCTAGGAGATGTGAGAGTTATAGGATGTAACTCTTTAAGTGATAGTCACTTTCAAACCTATGTGATGAATAATGTAGAAATTGTGATTGATTACTATTTACATATCACCTCACATATGTCTCATGCTTTTACTAGTTGCACACACTTCACAAGTTATTCTTTGCTAAGCTTAATACATGAAATTGTTTGTGAATTTGGTTTGGCCATCCAAGATTATGTTTTCTACGGTGTTTGATGCAAAATATGTTTAAGGGTTGGCAAAATTTTTTTTTGATGATTAAAAACCTTCTTTTGAAGTTCTAGGTTGAAAACTCATGTTTTTGAAAAATATTTAATCTCATTCTCATGCATTTCATTCATGAAATTACTTGAGTTGAGTTTTTTCTACATAATCTTCTGCAGTTTTTCAAAAATTCATGAAAATCTCTTGATTTTTAATCATTGCTTTTTGCCTAACTCGATTGGTATTCGATCGATGCTCAATCGATTGAAATTGAAAATTTTTCAGTTTTTAAGTTTTTGACCAAATTGTTTTCTTTCATGCATCATTCATGTTTAGGACTCACATGTATTGCATTGTTTTCCGTATCCATCTTGCAGTTTCCCAGTCATATCTCTCATTATTTTCACACATAACATGCATATAGTCTGCTAAATTGGGCACTCAACTTGATTTAAAAATTGATTGATTAATTTTGAGTCCTTTGTATATTTTAGTATATGCTATTTTTTATGTGTGAACTGCAGAAAATATTTTTCTTAAGAGATATGATGGATAATTAATGTGTGAATATTTTCTCTACTCATGCTACTGTTTATGGGTCATATAGTGTCAAGTTTGCATTTATTGAAAGAGAAAATATATATTTTTTTTTGTGTATTCTTAACTTAGTTTTTAAGTTTGGTTTGTGTATTATTCCCCACCTCCTAATTTTTCCTCTAAATTGTTTTTCCCAAAACTTATTTTGTTTTTCCTATATTTATAGGGGGAGAAACTTGTTTTTAAACTTTGTTGTTTATAGGGAGAGTTGCCTCTGAAAGGTTGAAATTTATCAACCATTTTGTTAGCTTTATTCCTTGCCAATTTGCTTGTATTTTCAGCATTTAGAAACCCTGTATTTAGGTGGGAATCATGTAAGGGTAGTGTGTGAGAGAGTGTGAAGAATTGCTCAAGACTGTGCTGCAGAAAAGGGACTTGCGACTGGACTTCGTTGGTGTCTTGCGATTGGCAAGCCGCCAGATGTTACACACGAGAGAAGCGTGCAGAGGAGAACTCGCGACTGGATCTCACGGGTGGCTCGCGACTGGAAAGCTGCCAGAATTTGAACCGTCGTGCCAGCTGTTGCACTACAGGACAAAAAATTCCAGACTGGCCTTTCAGTTTGTTCGCGACTTGAACTTGCGACTCAGTACAGCCGTGAGGCCAAGCCGCCAGCCAACTCTGTTATGAAAAAATCTATCTCTTCGCATTCCAAACACCCACCAGTATATATACCCCTTATATCCACAAAATGTAGAGAGCTTCTTAAGAGAATTTTGAGAAAGAAACCCTAGAGAAAAACAAGATTGACTCATCCACAATCTTTGCCTTGTGACTCTTCAAATTCCTCTACTCTTTTCCTCTCCATTGTAGATCCTTGAGATGTATTTTAGCCAAAACCTTTTCTCACCTCACTCATACCTGTGAGAAGGCTCTTTGGTACTTTGGGAAGCAATTAGGAAGGAACCAATTTATATTGGTAGATGCTATGGACTAGTAGTGGGATCCGGGAAGCTAAAGAAGAAATAGGTTCGCCGTAACCTCATTGGAGCAAGAAGCTTAGAGGGCCTAGGTACTTGGGTAGATTAGGCTTGGAGGGTCTATTGCTGTCCTTGTATCCCAACTACATTCTTTAGTGGATCATTTTGACCGCTTGAAGGGTGGCGGAGAGGTTTTACGCCAAGGGCTTCGGTTTCCTCTTCGATAACACGTCTTGTGTTGTCCTTGTGTTTGCATCTCTCTTCCCTTTATCTTTGTCATTTAATTTCTGTTATGGATGTGATTTTATTTGACTTAGATGGTTTATCAACTCTGTTCTAGGCTTTAATTCATTTTCTGCATGTTTATCGTTTGTGTTAAAGCTTGAATTGGTAATTTGTAAATTGGGGGTCTAAACGTTCATAGTGTTTTATACGCTATTTGAACTTTCAATTGGTATCAGAGTGGGTACACTTGTTGTGGTTTAAATACCTAAGTGTGATCCTTGACCCCTTATGTTTATTTGCCATGAATTGTGATTTGTATGCTTCCTTGGTTGTTAATGATTATAGCATGCCACATGTTTGTGAAAATGCCTCTATGAGTGATAATCCTCATGATTGTGATGCTATGTTACATGAGTCTCTGGATGTTATTGATATTCCTAACATCAAACTCTTTAAGAAAAAGGCTAAGAAGTTTCAAAAGGATTTGAGCAAGTTTGTTTATGAAAAGGATGATTTGAATGCTAAGCTCAATGAATCCAATAAATTGGTTGAGAAATATAAGAAACTTGCTGAAAATTCTCTTGAAAAGTTGGAGTTTGAATGTTTGAATATGGACTTGGATGTTAAACTTGTTTTGTCTAACAAACTAGTTGATGATCTTAAATATGAAAATGAATCTCTTAAGATGATGCATGCCAAGTGTTTGATTGCTGAACCTATTGCTAAAAAGGATGAAAATGTTTATTGTAACCATGTTGTGGTACCCGATTCTGTGCCTATTGTGTGTTCTGCCTCAAAGGACAAATCGGTGCACATTCCTCCACATAAAAGAAATCAAAAAGTGGAGAGAAAGGCTCTTAAGCCAAAGCCTCTGTTTAGGTCTCAATCTAAGGCTTTGAATGGATCTAAATTTGTTCCAACTTGCCACCACTACAGTGTGATCAATCACATAAGACCTCAATGTTCCAAGTTGAAGAGAGAACAAAACCGAGTTGCTAGATCCCTCCCCAAAAAGCCTAGTAGACCTAAACACATTGTTTGTCACCATTGTGGTGCTTTTGGTCATCTAAGACCTCATTGCTCTAAGTTTCATGCTCTTAAAAGAATCAAAAGAAAAGAGAAACTTGAGCTTTTTGGAGGATGTGCTAAAAAGGGTAAACCGGATTTGAGTGAAAATAGCATGTTGTTAAAGAAAGTGTTTAAAGCTCTTAACTCTTTAACTATGTGCATCTCCGGTTCTCATTCTTCCAACCCACGTCTCACTTCTCATGTGATACTCATTCCAAACAATCGATCCGTTTGGATGAGGAAGGGTTCCTATGGTTGAGCTTTTGCTCTTTTGGTCCTTGATCAAATTCTTTCGATCTTTGTAGGAACGTTCATGCATTAAATGTCATATCTTCATGCATTTTCTGCATCTTGCATTTATTCATATGCATTGTTTTCATTTCGATCTTACTTTTTTGTTTTAGTTTGTGTAAGTAAAAATCCAAAACCACATAAAAAGTGAAAAATTTAAAAAGTTTGATCGTATATGTTTGAGCACATATCTCATGTGAGTTTTGCCTTGTACCTTCGTACTTATGACTTTATGCATTTACAAGCTTAGCTTGTTCTTTATGCACTTATATCATTGTGGGAAAAACCTTGACATCTATGTGTAATTGTTGTAAATCGATTTTCAAGCTTGTCATGATTGATAAATCAATAGTCATGTTGGTTTTGATACATGCGTAGACTTATGCCTATATCTCTTCCTACTCTTTTTTTTTTTTTTTTTGCTTAAAAAGCTTAACCAATGTAAATCTCAAAATGAAAAGAGATAATGAGCTGCAAAAACCGTCGCACATACTAGTATTTAACTAAGAAAAAAGGAAAGCGATTTTTATGAAAATGTATGATGCCCAAAAAGCCAAAGGCTTGTTCATCAAATTGAAATATCAAAAATTTCAGGCATCGATCTCAAAATGAGATGTATTGATTCAAAATGATCAAATATTGAGAATTGTAAAGAAGCCAAATGAAAAACTTCAAAAGTTATGTAATCATTTTCTTGTGGAAGGTCATATATGCATATTTCTATAATTGAGATTGACCACTTGTCTTAGCACTAGTTGTGTATGACTTGATTGAATTGATCATTAAAGTTTCACTCTAGACCAAGGACTATTCCACATTTGACACACACACACAACAGACATGCCTAATGTTCATTGAATGCCTTATTCATTTGTTCGATTGTACTTGTTTAAATGTGATGTGTGTGTGCTCAACTATATATGGATCAATCCAAAAAGATTTTTGATCATTTTATATGTATTTGGAAGTGATTTTTATCACTCTTTGTGTTCATGTTTAGTGTTTACATTGTTTTTCATTGTTTAAACATGTTTTTTGCTAAAAAAAAAAAAAAAAAAAAAAAAAACAAGTGTCAGAGTTTTTGGCGACTCACTCGCGACTGATTCTCCAGTCGCCAAATTTTTGGCTACTCATTCTAGCGACTTGCAAGTCGTGAGATCAAGCTGTGAGTTTTATCGCCTAGTCGCGAGACCCAGTCACGAGGATTACACAGAATGTTTCACAGCTCATTCGTGACTCGCCTTGCGGCTCGCCTAGTCACCAAATTAAAGGGCTTTTCATGGGAAACCTGTTTTAAACCTCTCCCATGCTCTTTTTAACCCCTCTCTCATCATTTTTTACATAAAAACCCAATCAATTTGAATGGTTTTTCATTCCATTAACATCTCTAAGGTAATTCTAAACTCTTTTCCTTGATTTTGATCTTTATATTATGTTTTGGAGAGTTTTTGTGCTCTTGGTTGGGATTTTTATCATAGGGGTTGGAAAAACTTAATTTTTGTCAAATTTTTGTATGGGATTGGTTTCTTTTGTTGATTTGCTTTGGTTGTTGGCCACTTGTGGCAAAAAGAGCATGTATTAAGGGTGAATTTCATGATATTCATGCATTGTTTTACATTGTTGTTCATAGTGTGCACGTTAAGCGTTTGATAAAATGCCTTTTAGGCATTTTCTCACTTGTTTGGACTCCAATGAGTACCAAACTTTGGGGTTTCTCATGTTTCCTCATTAGGAACATGTTTGGTTCATTGGTTGTGTATTTAACACATCTTGCCCCACACATGCATTTTCCATGCATTGGTCATGCATTGCACATAGCCACCTCTTGCACACACCTTTGCTACCCTTGTCATGCATTGGTCTATACCTTGTTGCCTCATCCTAGCATATCATGTTTACCTTATGCTTTGTAGCATCTTGTTTTGTCTTAGGTTTGAGCTTCATTTTCTCATTCATCTTGCACCCTTCATGCATCATTATCATTGTTCATACCTTCATCTCTTGGCCTCGTTTCTCCTTGACCCTTTGTCTGTTCCTGACAAAAAGGGGGAGAGTATACTCTAGAGAGTATACCGGAGATTTTTTGTCATTTCCATATGACCCTTGTGCACATTCTTAGGAGGAGAAATTCTATTTCTCATGCATATTTGTAGGGGGAGAGATATTTCATAGGAGAGATGCATATACCAAGGAGGAGAAGACATTGCACTAATAAGAAAACGTTGTTCTAATTGTGTTTCTTTATGTTTGTTTTCTTGTCTGCTTTATGGTGCTTTGAGTTATGTTTAGTATCTATGCTTTCTTGTTTTCATTGCATCATGCTTATGTTTTGGACATGCATACATCCTTATGCTATTGTGCTTAATTGAATACATGTTCGGATGATCATTTGCTTTGCTTTATGATCATTGTAGTCATATCTTTATGACTGTTTTGGTATATGATCAAGTTGCTCATATGTTTCACATCATGTTTACTTGATCGCTTTTTACTTGTTACATTATACTTATCCTTTTATTACTTACTTTATCTTGAGGGTCTAATGTGTTTTATGCAAGTGTTTCAGGTTACAAGTATATATGTTCCAAGTTCATCACAGCTCCAATGATTCATGATAGGGAGATACTTGTATTTATGATTTAAGAGCTTCACAAATTCTAAAGTTAGGTGTGAGTGAGTTTTGTTCAGCTGTTCCCAACTCACACGTTAAGTCTAGAGTTTGTTGTAGGGTTTTGTCAAGGAATAGCCAAAAGGGGAGATTGTAAGGTTGAAATTTATCAACCATTTTGTTGGCTTTATTCCATGCCAATTTGCTTGTATTTTCAGCATTTAAAAACCCTGCATTTATGTGGGAATCATGTAAGGGTAGTGTATGAGAGAGTGTGAAGAATTGCTCAAGACTGTGCTGTAGAAGAGAGACTTGTGACTGGACTTTGCTGGTGTCTCGCGACTGGCAAGCCGCCAGATGTTGCACACGAGAGAAGCATGCAAAGAAAAACTCGTGACTAGAAAGCTGCCAGAATTTGAACCGTCGTCCCAGCTGTTGCACTACAGGACAAAAAATTCCAGACTTGCCTTTCAGTTTGTTCGCGGCTTAAACTCGCGACTCAGTACAGCCGCGAGGCCAAGCCGCCAGCGAACTCTGTTATGAAAAAATCTGTCTCTTCGCATTCCAAACACCCACCAGTATACATACCCCTTATACCCACGAAATGTAGAGAGCTTCCAGAGAGAATTTTGAGAGAGAAACCCTAGAGAAAAACAAGATTGACTCATCCACAATCTTTGTCTTGTGACTCTTCAAATTCCTCTACTCTCTTCCTCTCCATTGTAGATTCTTGAGAGGTATTTTAGCCAAAACCTTTTCTCACCTCACCCATACCTGTGAGAAGGCTCTTTGGTACTTTGGGAAGCAATTAGGAAGGAGCCAATTTATATTGGTAGATGCTATAGACTAGCAGTGGGATCCGAGAAGCTAAAGAAGAAATAGGTTCGGCGTAACCTCGTTGGAGCAAGAAGCTTGGAGGGCTTAGGTACCTGGGTAGATTAGGCTTGGAGGGTCTATTGCTACCCTTGTATTCCAACTACATTCTTTAGTGGATCATTTTGACCGCTTGGAGGGCGGTGGAGAGGTTTTACGCTGAGGGCTTCGGTTTTCTCTTCGATAACACGTCTTGTGTTGTCCTTGTGTTTGCATCTCTCTTCCCTATATCTTTGTCATTTAATTTCTGTTATGGATGTGATTTTATTTGACTTAGATGGTTTATCAATTCTATTCTAGGCTTTAATTCATTTTCCGCATGTTTATCGTTTGTGTTAAAACTTGAATTGGTAATTTGTAAATTGGGGGTCTAAACGTTCATAGTATTTTATACGCTATTTGAACTTTCAGCCTCTATTTTCTATAGAGCTTGACTTTTGTGGTTCCTTAGTTCTTTTTTTTCTTTTTCTTTTTCTCTCATGTTTGCCGTCAATCTACTCTTTGTTTGAGTTGTCTTTGTCAATATGCGACAAAAAAGGGGAGAAATAGATGACATGTGGGAATCTTGAATGTTTTGTTTAGGGGGAGATAAAAATTTTTTTGAAAGGGGGAGAATATAAAACCTTTTTGATGTATCTAACTTAGGGGGAGAGTTAGAATTTACTTTTGTTTTCATATTGTGTTTCATATTATTGTTTATATGTCTTTCTTTCCACACATGAGGTAATGTGTTTTTTGGAGTGTTTTCAGGAAAGACAGGTACATTCTTGTCAAGACCTTCTATCTCTTATTGCAACTTCTAGGTTAGGAGTCTCAGATTGGGATTTTTGTTGTATTTATGCATTTTATTGTATTGGGTTATTCCTGTATTTGAGCATTTCATTTTGTATGTAAGTTTTGTCACGAATTGCTAAAGGGGAGAGATTGTTAAGTTCTAAAAGTTTAGAACAACTGGCAAATCGTGAATACAAACTTGTCAAGATATAGATCCTAGAGTCTATAGGTATTATTAGACAATGCTTAAAGTGATTCAAGTCACGATTCAAGAACATACAAGCTGCAGAAAGAAGAATTCGAAATCTGCCTGGTTCGATCGATCGAAGAACAGGCTCGACTGATCGAAACACGTATCTACAGAATTTTATTTCAGCCCAAACTCTACTTAAACGTATTGGGTTTCAAGTAAAACACTACTAGTATATAAAGGAAACCCTAAGCATGTTTTTATAGGGATTTTTAGGGAGAGAAGAGTGTGCCTCCTTTGTATCTAGGGTTTTGTACCCAAAAAACTCTCTCATGTCTTTAACCGGTATTATTCCTTGAAAAATCTCAAAATCTAGTGTTGTAGAAGTTACTGCCTTCTCTAGTCATCAAAAGTGCTGATGATCTAAACCTTCAAAGGTGGTCTTGAAGTCACAAACAGGAGAGTTTGTGTTTTTTATCACAAGTGTAGGTGCTTGTGTTGCAAAGGCCTAATAGAGAAGAAGTTTGTGACTTCGGAGCTTGCACGTGGTCTCGTTAGTAAGTTCTACATGTGGTAACAATAAAATGTTAGCGGTCTAAATCTTATTGTAAACTTCTATTCTCTATAGTGGATTTGCTTTTTATCTTAAGGATAGCTAGGTTAAATCCTTCCCAGATTTTTTACCGATTTGGTTTTCCTAAGTCATCATATCATTGTGTTTTTTATTTTCTGATGCTTTACGTGATATGACTTTATTGTTTTAACCTAGATTTGAATAATAAACCTAAGTAAACATTAGGCTAAATAACTAGGTTAAACAATCTAGTTTACAAGGGTCTAAAAATGTACAAATCAGACCGCTCTTTTTGTTAAATTCTACATTAATTTTCAATGATGAGAAAAATATTAAAAACTAATCTAGAATTAGAGTATTGACTAAAAAATTTATAGGTTGTGATAAATATTGCAAACAAATTTGTAGTTAAAAATCAATAATAGAGACGTACATAATTTAATTTTCTTTATTCTATTGTAATTATCGATTTAATTATCAAAAAAAAAACAATGGAGAGAGAGAGAAAGAGAATAATATGGACTTAGGACAGACTGGACAGTCACTATAATGAAGGAGTTTTTGGAATTGACCGGAACCTCCTAGCTCAAACTAACAGTTCAAGTGGCACTCCTTCTACCTCTCCACTAGATCTCGCGTTTGATTCGATGGCTTGCCCCTTTTCTTTTCTTAGCAGAAAGGGAGAAAATGAAAAAATAATAAGAAAGAGATCACTAGTGGAAAGTAATACTAAATTCCAAACCAGGGACAAAATGAGCAAATGCCTTTTTCGTGCAAAAAAAGTGGCATTTTGCCCCCTTTCCCAAACTAATTAGGGAAATGCCCCTCTTTTGTAACTCGATTTTCTAAAAATCGAGTTTAAAAAAAAATTTCTTGAGCCTTATAACAGTGTTTTAAGTAGCCTATTGTGACGTTTCAAGGATCAAAAGAGCAAAAGCTCAATCATAGGAACCCTTCCTCATCCAAACGGAATGAGTGTCTCATGAGAAGTGAGATGAGGGTTGGAAAAATAAGAACCGGAGATGCACATAGACAAGAAGGCAAGAACATTAAAAACTTTCTTTAACAACTTACCATTTTCCCCCAAATCCAGTTTTGCTTTCCTAGCACAACTTTCAAGAAGCTCAAGTTTCTCTTTTCTTTTAATTCTTTTTAGAGCTTGAAACTTAGAGCAATGAGGTCTAAGATAACCAAAGGCACCACAATGGTGACATACAATGTGTTTAGGTCCACTAGGCCTTTTGGGAAAGGATCTAGCAACATGGTTTTGCTCTCTCAACTTTGGACATGAAGTTCTTATATAGCCAATCACACCACAATGGTGACAAGTTGGAACAAACTTAGATCCATCCAAAGCCTTAAATTGAGACCTAAATGGAAGCTTTGGCTTAAGAGCCTTTCTCTCCACCTTTTGATTTCTTCTGTGTGGAGGAATGTACACCGATTTGTCCTTTGAGGTAGAACACACAATATGCACAAAATCGGGCACCACAACATGATTGCAACAAATATTTTCATCCTTATTTGCAATAGGTTCAACAATCAAACACTTGACGTGCATCTTATGAGACATTTTCACATTTAAGATCATCAACTAGTTTGTTAGACAAAACAAGTTTAGCATCCAAGTCCATATTCAAACATTCAAACTCTTTCAACTTTTCAAGAGAATTTTCAGCAAGCTTCTTATACTTTTCAACCAATTTATTGGATTCATTGAGTTTAGCAATCAAATCATCCTTTTCATAACGAAACTTACTCAAATTCTTATGAAAGTTCATAGCCTCTTCTTCACGAGTTTGATGTTAGAAATATCAACAACACCCATAGATTCAAGTAACATGTCATCACAATTATGAGGATTAACACTCATAGAAACATTTTCACAAACACATGGCATGTTACACTCACAAACATCCATAGAAGCAAACAGAATACTATTCATGGCAAAACACACAAAGGATCAAGGATCACACTTAGATAATGAAACCAACACAAGTGTACCTGCTCTAATACCAATTGAAAGGTCAAAAATGTGTGAAAACACAAGAGCTGTTTAGACCCCCAAATTAAAGATTATGGCTCGGTTGATTTTACTCTAACTTAAACTAAATGCGGAATAGAGTAAATGCGAGCAAACAAACACTAAAACTATTTTAAGCCATATTAATCAAATCACAGCAGTAAAATGAAAGCTAAAAGAGTAGGGAAGAATAATGCAAACACAAGATAACATGCCGATGTGTTATCGAAGAGGAAACCGAAGTACCCAGCGAAAAAGCTCTCTATCGCCCTCTAAGAGGTAAATCGGTCCACTACACAATCATTTGGGATACACAAATAGCAAGAGACCCTCCAACCCTAATCTACCCAATGCACCTAAGCCCTCCAAGCTCCTACTCCAATAAGGCTTCTCAGAACCGTGTCTTGTCTAACTCTTCGGATCCCGCAATATGATCGATTGCATCCGCCAAAGCTTGGCTTCTTCCAATGCTTCTCAGCAACACCAAAACCTCACTTGACACTCTAAATGGGTGTAGTAAGTGTTTGGGCTATCAACCTCTCAAGGAATTGGAAATGGAGAGGTAGTTGAGGAAAACCACAATAGATTGTGTAGAGAACTGTGGGTATAACAATCTCTCACTCTCAAGGGTTGTGGCTAGGGTTTTCTCTCTGAAAGCACTTCTCGACATCTATGGGTAATATGGGTATATATAGTCTGGTTTGGGACAGGGTGTATTAGATATGACAAATTGGCAAAACAAAATGTTTCGCGGGTATCTCGCGAGAAGCCCTTACCCGCAAGAAACTCACGAAAACTAGCAGTCACCATCTGTTATGACTCTTCGCATTCCAGTCATGTGCTGAACACATGCTACACTTCGTGGGAAGGCTTCTCGCGAGCTACCCTAGAAAACTTCTTTGCTCTTCACTTTGCCTTGAGTCTTCACACTCTCTCTCACACACAACCTTTACAAAGAAATCCCACATAAAATACAAGGTACATAAGATTGAACATAATTACAATCGAATTTGGCTTGGAATTAAAGCCAACACAAAATAGTTGTAAATCACAACTTTACAACAACTTTACAAATTACAAATCAAACAGGTAGAAAATAATGAAATAATACTATAAAAAGATAACAATGAAAATAATTAGAATGATGTTCAAGGAAAATATATGATTTTTTTTATAATAATAATAAACTATATCTTTTTCAAATCCATATTTCGCTTACAAAATTGTATTCAAAATTACTTAATTGTAGTTGAATTTGCATAAAAGTTGGTCAAAATTAAAATTGATAAAGCTCTACTTAATATCTATTATGTCAAAAAAGATTAATCGATTGGTTATATTGAAAAGTAAAATTTAGCAAAACTTAAATGTAAAACTTAATTAGAAATTTTACATTTAAAAAAGCAAGAAGAAAAATAGATTTCAAATAAAAATATAGAAATTTAAATAAATATTATTTCGTTAGCATTATAAAAGTGATATCTGAAACTATATCGAGTTGAGCTTTCACGTTTTGGCTAGATGGGGTTTAATTATTCCTAAATATATATATATATATATATGTATATGGATAATTACAGATTACCCACCTGTGGTTTAACCCAAATTTAACTTATCCACCCGTGATTTCATTTTTGACACTTTACCTACCTGAGGTTACTTCCGTTTAGTCTCTGTTACCCACCTCTGTTAAAAAAGAGGGGTAAATAAGTTTTTTTACACCCATTTTACGTCTCTCTCCTCTCAAAACAAGAAAAAAAAAATATTAAAATATGGTATTAGTTTCTCATAATTCACAATGTTAGGTTCTAAGAAATTAGAAACTAATGTATTAGAACTTCAATTTGTAATGTTGGCAAACCATGACCAAAACAATCTTTAGTCTTGTTTTTAGACTTGCTCAAAGTATGGCTTTTTATGTAAAGTTGGAATCGAGTTACTGTAGAATTCACTGTGCAGTTTTGCCTGGCTTGATAGATCGAGAATTAGACTTGACCGATCGAAAGTCGTGCAGATTGTTTTTCTGCAGAATTTTCCAACTCAGCCTTAGCCCATTTAATGTGTATGGTTTTATGTTTTGCCCTAAGTATATAAGGGAAAACCCTAGCCACGTTTTTAGAGTTCTGAATGCTGTGTTTGTGAATCTAATTGTTAGATCTAAAGGTGTTTACCTTCACATACACTTAGGGTTTCCAAACTCTAGATTCATGTCAAGAGATTGGAAAATCATATAGTTGCAGAACAAAAGAGCTTCAAGATATACAAGCAGGTGTGCTTGTGCATTGCTGAGAATTCAAGGAAAGAAGGAGTCCGTGGTCTCGGAGCTGTCACGTGGTCGTGGTAGTAAGTTTCCTACAAGCAGGTAGCAATAGGATGTTAGTGGTCTAAGTCTCTATTGTGTAAACTTCGATTCTTTCATAGTGAATTCGTTTTACCTTGAGGATAGCTAGGTTAAATCCTTCCCAGGTTTTTTACCGATTTGGTTTTCCTGGGTCATCATATCATGTGTTCTTTATTATTCCCCACCTTTTCATGATATGATACATTTGTGTTAACCTAGATCTGAATAATTTACCTAAATTAATCACTTGGCTAAATAACTAGGTTAATTTGTTTGGGTTTAAGGGGTCTAAACAATCTTACAGGTGGTATCAGAGCGGCTAGCTTTTGTGTTTTTGATTTTTCGATCTTAAAGCTAATCCTTGACCCCTGTTGTTATGGATTTCCCTACAATCTTCTCATTAGTTTGCAATATTGTCTACTTGGTGTGCTTTTCTTTTATTATTTGTGTTAAAATTTTTCTTGTGTGTCTTGGTATAATCACATATGATAATAATTACATGTACTATACTGCTTTCACCGCCTTAAAGGCACGTGATTCTTGTCTTTGGTATTTGAATAGTGGTTGTTCCAGGCACATGACAGGAAATAAAGCTTTGTTCAAGACACTTTTCGAAGGAAAGATTGGAACAGTCACATTTGGAGATGGAAGCAAATCTGTGATCAGAGGCATTGGCACTGTGGATATTCCAAGATTACCAGTCTTTGAAGATGTTTGGTATGTTGATGGGTTAAAGGCTAACTTACTCAGCATAAGTCAGATTTGTGACAATGGACTGAATGTGTTCTTTACTAAACATGAATGTGAAATACTTGATGGAGGAGGTGACTATATGTGTGTTGGTGTGAGGACAGCTGACAACTGTTATGGCATCACTCCAAGTATAAGTAACAAATGCTTCAGTGCTAAGATCAATCAAGTTGACTTATGGCATCAAAGGTTGGGACATGCCAGTCTCAAGCAATTAGAGAAGATTTCAAAATGTGATGCAGTTATTGGGTTGCCCAAGTTTGAGAAGAGTGAAAAATGCATCTGTGGACCATGTCAGATGGGTAAACAAGTGAAGTCCAAACATCCGTCTGTAACTGATGTTCAAACTACAAGACCTTTGGAGTTGCTGCATATTGATCTCATGGGTCTTGCCAGAGTTCAGAGTTTAGGTGGAAAGAAGTATATTCTCATTGTTGTGGATGATTTTACCAGATTCACATGGGTTTGTAGGAGGCAAAATTTGAAGCCAGTTATAAAATGCCACATCAAAATTTAACGGCAAATTCTAAATTAATGTCATTGAATTAATTAAATTAGATGATGACATGTGTCATCCAAATTGACATCACGTTGGCATATCAAAATTTGCCACGTGTCATTGGGCCCACAAGATAAAGATAAATTTCCTATTCAAAATTTAGAGATAATTATCTTTATTAAAATAAATAAATAAAATAAAGATAAATTTTCTATTCAAAATTGATAGGTAATTATCTTTATTTAAATAAACTAAATAGAGATAATTATTTATCTTTATTGATTATTATCTTTATCAAAATATGATATTTATCAAAATAGATAAATAGAGATAATTATCTCTAAGAAGAATTTGGACCAATCAAAAGTCTACTACATACTTTCAAGTATATTAATTTGAAGTGGAGCTTATCCTCCAAAATCACTATAAATAGAGGACATCTCCTCTCATTTTCAGGAGGAAGTTTTTCAAGAGGCCCATGCTCTGGAGAAATTCTGTCTCAAGAATCTTTGATGAACTTGAAGTATCTTTGATGAACTTGAAGAACATTCAAAGGGCTTGAAGAACTTGAAGGACAACAAATCTCTAACAAGCTCAAGGCTAGAGATTCGTTGTGAAGACCGTTCAATCCATTTTCCAACCAAAGTCAAGAAGATCTCTTGTTCGAGTTCTTTGAAGTTCTATTGGAATTAAGCTAAAAAGCCTCCATAAACTTCAACAAACCCAAATCTTTGAAGCTCAACGGATCAAGCCTCTAAAGCCTCGAAGAACTTCAACCTAAAAAACCTTCACATTCAAAGACTTGAAGAACAAAAAATCTCTAACAAGCTCAAAGCTAGAGATTTGTTGTGAAGACCGTTCAATCTATCTTCCAACCAAAGTCAAGAAGATTTCTTGTTCGAGTCAAGTTCAAAGAAGACAGAATCAGAGGGTATTCTTTTGTAAAAGAATTGAAACGAAGATTGTACTCATTATTTATCAATACAAATTTATATTTGCAAACCATATTTCTTTTCAATTGTTTGATTTTCTGCAATTGAGAAAATTTGTGTTTACAAATTTTTGGCACGCCCGGTGGGACAATCTCTACCTCTCATCTCTTCTTCATCAACTTGTCACATCCTTTGAAGTCATATGGCTTCAAAGAAGACTCAAATTGACAACCCTCTTTTTGAAACAAGTGAAGTTTATCCTACACTTGATTCAAACTCTGATATTCCCTATATTGGACCTATGACAAGGGGAAGGATAAAAGCCATTGCAGAAGTCTATGCTCAAACGACACCCATACCCCAAACCTTATCTGTTTTCAACACTTCTAAAACCGAGGAGTCACGAACAGCCCCATCTACTCAGGGGGCAAGCAAAGATGCAGCTAGCCTCCTCAAAGAAGTGTTGTCTCAACCAGCTTTGTCACCAGAGCCTGCACAAGAAGCTCCAATTGTTGAAGAAAAGGATGAATCACTTGATGGCTCTGAATTCTTGTTTTCAGAAAATATCCCTACTTCCAAGCTTAGTGAATCCCCTCACTTTGTTAGCTCATTTGCCATGCCAGTCATGATGACTAACACAACATCTCTAGAGGAACAAGTCTCGACTATAGCTTGGACTTTAGAGGAATTAATGAAGTCTATGAAAGAAAGGGAAGCATTGAGAGATGCACAAATAACTCTCCTAATGGATAAGATGGGGAATACATCTGGATTGAATAGTGAAGATGAAAGCTCTGGGCCAAAACAAACCCATAATGACAAACCCGATAATTCAACAAAGGATCTCAATTTCTCTACAGAGGGGTCTATCTCTTCTGACCAGCTCAAGTAGTTAATCAAGGAGGCTATCAAATACCAAGTTGGAGGTGGAAGTCAGGCATCCATTGCCTACGCTAAACCATACACTCAAAGGATAGATCTCTTAAGGATGCCTCAAAACTATCAGCCACCGAAGTTCCAACAATTTGAGGGTAAAGGAAATCCAAGGCAACATGTAGCTCACTTCGTGGAAACTTGTAACAATGCTGGAACTTATGGGGATCTCATGGTCAAGCAATTTGTTCGATCTTTGAAGGGAAATGCATTTGATTAGTATACCGATCTAATGCCTGGCTCTGTTGATAGCTAGAATCAAATGGAGCGAGAATTCCTAAACCGTTTCTATAGTACTCGACGTACTGTTAGCATGATAGAACTTACCAATTCAAAGCAGTGGAAAGAAGAGCCTGTCATTGATTACATTCAACGATGGAGAAATCTTAGTCTCAACTGCAAGGATCAATTATCTGAGGCGTCTGCAATTGAGATGTGCATTCAAGGAATGAATTGGGCTATAAGCTATATTCTTCAAGGAATAAAGCCTAAAACATTTGAAGAATTAGCAACACGTGCTCATGACATGGAGCTTAGCATTGCTTCCAATGGTTGCCAAGGTCCCCCTGTTCAAGAACCCCGCAAGGGGAGAGAAGGGCAAGATACTCGCAAAGGGGGCAAATTCCCTCCTAAACCGAAAAACAAGCAGTCTTTAATTGTAACTACTACTCCTCTTAAAGTTCTGGTTAAGCCCAAGATAAAAGAACAAACGCTTGATTTCGCTCAAGATAAGGGAAGAACTCAAGATAAGGAAAGAAGAAGACCGACATTACAAGAGATGCAAGAGAAGCAATATCCATTCCTTGATTCTGATGTCTCCGAGATGTTGGATCATTTACTTGAATTGAAGTTGATTGAGTTACCAGAGATGAAACGGCCTGAAGAAGCTGACCAAATAAATAACCCTAAGTATTGCAAGTATCATCGCCTCATAGGCCACCCTATAGAGCGATGCTTTGTGTTGAAAGACAAAATTATGGAGCTAGCCCACCAAGGAAAGATCACATTTGATGATGAAGCTGTGACTTCTAATCTTGCCATGGTGGCCTCAACAACCACTTCTACGTTTCTCACCATTCAATTTGGTTCATTTGAGCCTATTAAGGTGAAAGTACCTTTCTCCACAGTGCTAATTCCCGAGGATCATATCTTTTCATCTTTTACATGTTATCAAGTAAATGATGAAGAAGAATCATCAGATAGTGAGAAAGAGACAGAACGAGCTATTGTGTATAGGGCATACTGGTCTTCAATCATTTTTACTGATGATGATCGTTTGTTGGGCTCCAAGATTCACAATCGGCCCTTGTTTGTAACTGGGTGCATTCGAGAACAACGAGTCAATCGTATCCTTATTGATGGTGGATCTGTAGTCAATATCCTCCCGCTCAAAATATTGAAAGAACTTGGAATCTCCTTGGATGAACTACTTCCTATTAGGTTGATGATTCAAGGCTTTAATCAGGGTGGACAAAGAGCTATTGGGAAGATTAAATTTCATATGCTCATTGGTGAAATGGAATCAAGCGCACTCTTTCATGTCATTGATGCCAAGACCACCTACAAACTGCTTATTGGAAGACCATGGCTGCATGAGTATGGTTTTGTGCCATCTACGTATCACCAATGCCTCAAATATTTCCAAGATGGTCAAGTCAAGAAGATTGTAGCTGATGATAAGCCCTTTACTATAGCTGAGTCATACTTTGCTGATGCAAAATTTTATTTGGAAGACGATACGATAGAAGAAACCCAAGTTGTGGCTTCACCATCTAGCAAAGAAGAAAAGCCCCGCTCCAAGGCTCCAAAAATTGATTCTCCAATTGAAGAGAAGGAAACTAAGAAAACTGAGACTTCTATGGAAGAGAAGAAGCATCATACTTCAAAAGTAACTAAAGTAGCCCCCGTGTTACACTATGTTCCAGTTGCCAAAAGAAAAGAAGACCAATCCCCATTTTTAGGAGATGAAGAGTCAATATCGAAAAATTTGCAAGGATTAAACTTGCCAGTTACTAAAATCACAAAACCAAGACCCCTAAGTCATCCGTTGAAAGGGTTTATAAGACCATCCCAAGGACCAATTGTTGAGCATGGGACTTTGCCCACCAAAAGAACCAAAGAGGGTTTTGACCCTAACGCGTATAGACTCATGGAAAAAGCTGGTTATAACCATGAAAAGCCAAGTGGTATGGGTAAGCTCATCCCTGAAGCCTCTGGAAAAGAAGGACAAAAGACAATGAAAGCCAAGGGTGTTAGGGGAACAAGTTCTAAGGCTGGAGTTGGATACACTCCACCAACCCCCATTCACATCCCCATTCGGAAAGCTAGCGTTTTGATAATTTCAACAGATGATAAAGAAGAAGAACAACCTTTAAAGCCATCAAAGAAACTATCTGTTTTTGATCGCATCGGCCAACCCACTCCCCATATCTCAGTCTTTGACAAGTTGGGGACACAAGAAGATGATAACTTTAGCACTCGAAACTTTGTTCTTACAAGACTCAGTCGTTCAACTTCTTTCCAAAATGGCATTCTAAGTTCTGCTTTTACAAGACTTAGTTATGCAACTTCTTCTCAACTCTCAAAGGATGAGAAGTTAAGACAAAAGCAAAATAAGATGTCAAATTCCCTTCACAAAGATGTTGACGACACACTCCTTATGGATCAAGATTCAAACGAGGTTCGAAGTTCCATTCCATTTTGTATGAAGCATAGAAGTATTTGGGAAGTAAATACTAGAGAAGCCTTGACTGCAAAAAAGCGTACAATGGTGTCCACAAAACAAAAGGTGGAAGACGAGGTTGCCGCTTCAGTAAATCATATAACAGTCACTGAAATCACAAAGGAGGAGTCCCCTATTGAAGATGATGCTGAAGATGATGCTGAAGATGCTCCACCCACATTTGAAGAAGGCATACGGGCTACAATTGATGAATTGAAGGAAGTCAACATTGGCACTACCGAAGACCATAGGCCAATTTTTATAAATGCAAATTTGTCCCTAGAGGAAGAAGATGCTTATGTTGAACTCCTCAAAGAATATAGGGATGTTTTTGCTTGGACATACAAAGAAATGCCAGGTTTAGATCCAAAGGTCGCTGTTCACCATTTATCAGTAAGGCATGGGGTACGATCAACGAAACAAGCACAACGTAGGTTTCGGCTTGAGTTAATTCCCCAGATTAAAGGTGAGGTCAACAAACTTATTGAGGCTAGCTTTATTCGTGAAGTCAAGTATCCCACATGGATATCAAACATTGTCCCCGTAAGAAAGAAGAATGGGCAAATTCGTGTTTGCGTTGACTTTTGTGACCTTAACAGGGCATGTCCAAAAGATGAATTTTCTCTTCCTTTAACAGAAATTATGGTTGATGCTACAGTAGGCCATGAAGCTCTTTCATTTATGGATGGGTTCTCTGGTTACAATCAAATTCGAATGGCTCCAAAAGATGAAGAGCTCACTGCTTTTCTGTTGGGTAATATACATGTTTGTATCACATACAAAACATACGCAGCGGAAAATAAACGGATCTACTTCATTCAACAATTGATAACATGTACTATGTAGGTTTCAGAATATAAGAACAAAAGAGTGTACCTTGATACGGTGAAATTCAAAACCGAATGAAGAACTACTCGGGAAGACTTTCAATCTTCACTCCAATTCCACTTGATGCCCAAGATGTGTGGTCTCTCAATCAGTTCTATGTTTCTAGAGAGAATATGAAAGAGTGTCTCTCTTCCTTTTGTCATATATATGATTACTCTTATTAAACATACAAACCATTTTATTCTATATAAAATTCTGTATGTTTCTCTCCACATAACTGATTATCTAATTGGGCTAGCCTTTTGGGCCTTCCCAATTGGGCTTTAGTGTGTGGCTTGGAGTGGGACCAAAAGGGAACAAATAAGACACTAGCTCCAATGGGCCTTGGGCTTTTCTGTCAACTCTTGACAAGTCCAAAGTTACCATTAATTATATTTAATACCACTATATAAATATAATTGCACTCTAGGCCTCTTAATAAATTATATCCCAAGACTTTATTATACATGCAACCCCTTCATAAAATATTCGTAGTAATACAAAGTCATGAATATAGACTGTCACTTTGTAAATTACTACATCTTAATCCTTGAGTACCCGGTTTAATCCTTTTGAGTTATTCACCATATATTTATAAAATCCAATTTTATAAATATATACTTTAGTCTTACTAAAGTGGTTAGGCCTAACTCTCTGAATAACTGAACCCATTAAACTTATCTCAAGGGAAAATTTTATATCTCTGTTAAGAGACTATGAATTTCATCTTGAGAATATATGTTCCATCAACACTAAATGTGGCTGCCCAACATACGGAGGTTTTGACCGTTACTTTAGATCTCACTCCTGATAGATCAAAGCAACCTACATTTCATGATCAGGTCCATTATTCTCTCAGGATTAAGATTTCATGTGAATACAAGTCGTGAGATTTATTATTCAATTGACAGTCGTTAGGAGAATAATAAATCTCACAACGGTCCAGTTCAATATGTCTTAACTCTTAAAACATATCAACATATTAACTAGAAGTCACCACTTCCATGATCAAGACAAATTATCGTAGTTAATATGTTATAGTCTTCGCAGATGAAATGCCCAATTTCATCACCGACTACGAACCAAAATTATGAGTTTACAAAGGACTTGTGATCTATATCTTTTGTGACTAAATCACATAAATTACATACTATGCATCTCATGGACTGTTTGATAATGTCCGAATATTCATGTTACCATTATTTTAGATAAGAATAAAACAACTTTATTAAACACAATATTAAGTCATACATTATTTCTCACATAATGTCATACATAATATCATACATAGCATCATACAATAGGATTTAAGGGCACATATCCTAACATTTTCGAACTCCAAAAGGAATATACTACTATAAAGTTATGCCTTTCGGATTAAAGAATGCAGGCGCCACTTATCAAAGGGCGATGCAAAGAATATTTGATGACATTCTTCACAAGAATGTAGAGTGTTATGTTGATGATCTGGTTGTGAAGTCGAGGAAGAGAATAAAAAATCAGCAACACCTTCGTCATGTCTTTGAGCGACTTCATAGGTACCAACTTAAAATGAATCCCATAAAGTGTGCATTTGGAGTTACATCCGGAAAATTCCTAGGATTCATAGTTAGACACCGAGGAATTGAAAATAATAGATCGAAGATTGATGCTATTCAAAAAATGCCAAAATCTCGAAATATTCATGAGCTCAAAAGTCTTCAAGGAAAGCTTGCCTACATTAGGAGGTTCATATCCAACTTGGCCGGACGCTGTCAACGCTTCAGTCACCTTATAAAGAAAGATGTCCCATTCAAGTGGGATGAAGCATGTAGAAATGCTTTTGAGAGCATCAAAACATACTTGTTGAATCCCCCTGTTCTACGAGCACCCATACAGGGGTGGCCACTTATTCTTTATATAGCAGCACAAGAACGATCTTTAGAAGTGCTTTTGGCTTAAGAAAATGAAGAAGGAAAAGAGAACGCTCTCTAGTACTTGAGTAGAACCCTGAATGGTGCTGAATTCAATTATTCACCGATTGAAAAGACATGTTTAGCTTTGATGTTTGCCATTCAAAAGCTAAGACATTACCTGCATGCCCATTCAATACGACTCATCTCACGAGCAAATCCCATCAAATACATCATGCCTAAGCCAGTTCTTTTGGGAAGGCTAGCAAAATGGGCTATCTTACTCCAAGAGTTTGAGAGAATATATGTTCAACAAAAAGCAATAAAAGGACAAGCTTTGGCCGACTTCCTTGCCGACCATCCTATTCCTGATGATTGGGAGCTGTCTGATGACCTTCTTGATGAAGAAGTAATGGTCGTTGAAATTTCACAACCTTGGAAGATGTTCTTTGATGGAGCTGCTCAACGTTGTGGTGCCGATGCCGGAGTGGTGTTTGTAACTCCAGAAGGGGATATACTCCCGTATTCATTTACTCTTACAGAATGTTATTCAAACAATGTTGCTGAATATCAAGCACTAATCCTAGGTCTGGAAATGGCAATGGATGCAAAAACAACCCGTTTGGAAGTTTTTGGTGATTCAAAGTTAATCATAAACCAAGTGCTTCTAGATTTTGATGTGAAGAAGCCAGAATTGATTCCCTATTGCAAATACGCCAAGAGGCTTTTGGGATGGTTTGATCATATTAGTATTACACGTATCCCAAGAAATGAGAATAAACAAGCTGATGCCTTGGCAAAATTAGCAACAACTCTTACTTTACCAGATCCAGAGATAAAAATTCCAATATGCCAAACATGGGTAATACCTCCAAACTTTGATGAGGATGAGATAGAAGAAGAAGTTAATGCAATTTCGGTTTTTGAAATAGAAAGAGAAGATTGGCGGCAACCCATCATTGATTATATAGAACATGGAAAATTGCCCAATAACCTTCGACATAGAACAGAAATTTGGCGACGAACTCCACATTTTGTCTATTACAAGAATACTTTATATCGTCGTTCTTTCGATGGTCTTCTCCTTCGGTGCTTGGATGATGAGGAAGCTACCAAGGCACTTGAAGAAGCTCACTCAGGGATTTGTGGTGCACACCAGTTAGGTCCTAAACTTCATTTTCAAATTAAGCGGATGGGTTATTACTGGCCTACTATGGTCAAGGACTGTATGGAGTATGCGAAAAGATGCTCAGCATGTCAATTCCATGCAAACTTCATTCATCAACCTCCAGAACCCCTACATCCTACTATGGCTTCATGGCCATTTGATGCTTGGGGATTAGATGTGGTTGGGACATTGACGCCAAAATCCTCTAATGGACACTCATATATCCTGGCTGCGACAGATTATTTCTCCAAATGGGCTAAAGCTGCTGTATTTTGTGAAGTGAAGAAAGAAACTATCGTGAATTTCATCAAAAGGAATATCATCTTTAGGTATGGTGTACCCCATCACATCATCACTGATAATGGGAAGGAATTCTACAATAAGTTGATGAAAAAACTTTGCAATGACTTTGGTTTTAAGTAACATAATTCCTCCATGTATAATGCTCCAGCCAATGGTCTCGTAGAAGCCTTTAACAAAACTCTATGCAATTTGCTCAAGAAAGTTGTAGGGAAGTTAAAAAGAGATTGGCATGAAAGAGTTGAGGAAGCTTTGTGGGCGTATCGTACAACATATCGAACACCTACCCAAGCCACGCCCTATTCTCTTGTTTATGGGGTAGAAGCTGTTCTACCACTTGAACGCCAAATTCCTTCATTAAGGATTGCCATTCAAGAAGGTCTTTCTAATGAAGATAATGTGTGTCTACAACTTGAAGGATTAGAAGCTTTGGATGAAAAAAGACTGGAGGCACAATAACGCCTTGAGTGTTATCAAGCTCGCATTTCTAGGACTTTCAACAAGAAGGTTCGTCCTCGATCTTTCCAGGTTGGAGATTTAGTTCTTACTGTACGAAGACCCATCATTGTCACCCATCGCACTAAGAACAAGTTTGTTTCAAAATGGGATGGACCATATGTTGTTCAAGAAGCCTATACAAATGGAGCATACAAGTTGGTTGCTGAAGATGGTTTGAGAATTGGCCCTATCAACGGCAAATTCTTGAAACGTTATTATGCCTAAAGATTGAAGCACTCCTTGGTAAGAGCCTAAACTACCTACCTCAACACTCAAAGGGTACATGATGTTTTCCCATTACTCTTGAAAGTGTTCATATAAAACACCTTTTTATAAGGCGGCCTAGGCAAAAGTTAGGGCACCAAAAAAAAAAAAAAAAAAAAAACTCTAACATTTTGAACTACGTGTTGACTTGATCCCCTTTTCGGGTACGTAGGTAGCTTAGTATTTTATACTAAAGTTCAGTCATGTCTCAAACCAAAACCTTGAACTACGTAATGACTTGATCCCCCCAAGGGGTACGTAGGCAACTTGGCATTCTATGCTAAGTTCAGTCACATGTCCAAAAAAAAAAATATATATATATATATATATTTGAAGCAAGAGCTAGAGAAATAAACAATCCATTAAAAAAATTCACATGATGGAATCCCTTTATTGATCACAAAAAAAAAAAAAATAAAATAAAATAAAAGAAGGAAAACGGAAAAGAAGAAGATAGTTATAATGGCTATCTATTACAAGTCAATATTTCCAATTGTAATTTTTCAATTCATCACGAGCGGTCTTTAATTCTTGTTCTAACAACTCCAAGGATTCAGTGTTTGCATTGCTTAAAGTATGAGAAGTCTCTACGGAAGAAATCTCTTCTCGGATGTTCGAAATGATCTCTTTCTGGCTTGACAGCTTTTCATCATTTTCAAGGGTGGAAGTTTCAAGTTCTTTCTTGTGGCTGAATAATCATTTTAGTTCTTCTTGGAACTCCGTTATTTTAGAATTGGTGTTCGTTAATCCATCCTTAAGTGCCTCACCATGTGCTAATAATTCACCCTCTACCTTTAGTTGATCATCAAGATGAATCTTATGCTCTGTCAATTTTTTGTCACGCTGCTCAAGCATCATACATGAGGAAAAGGAAGACTGTAGAGATGTAAAAGTATTGGCCTTATCAAAGTATTCTGCAACCAATGTTTCTAATGGTGAAGGATCAATAGCTTGATTGGCTGTTATGGCATCAAAAATTATTTTAGCCCCATCAAGGAGTAGATATGTCTTGTTAAATGGAGTTCTAACAATCTTTTGTTGGAGACTTTTCCAAAGATTCAATGCAAGATCAATGTGGCCTTTCAAAATTTCATCATTAGGATTATATTCAGAAACTTCAGGAGCACAAGACTTAGTTCTTTGAGGAGATCTTGTAACATTCTTCCTAGAATCAGTACTAGCCACCTCACTTATACTCCTTGGTAATGCAGTAGAAGACAGTGGACTGGAAATTGAACTTTCACTATCATTTGAGGCCACATCATTATCAATGTCCAGTTGCAAGGTTCGCTGATTAGACTAAAATAATAATAATAATAATAATAATAATAATAATAATAATAATAATAATAATAATAATACATAGTTCATAAGGAGTAACTTAAAAAAAAAGGTTAAAGAGTAATCATGAATACCTGAACTTTGTTTCTTGGTGACGTAGCGAGAGATTGTGGATTGGAATTGTTCTCAAAAGCCACCTCATTGTCAACTTCCATGTTCAAGACTTGTTGACCAAGCTGCAATCAGATACACATTGGTCATGAAAGATATACTTTGCATAAACAAAAGGAAAGTTTCTTCTAAAAAGAAAGATGATAAAAAAAAAAGAAGAAAAAAAAAAGAAAAAAAAAGGAGACCTGATCCTTTGCACCCTCAAGGTTTTCAGAAGTACTTGTAATGCCTCTAAGGGAATTTGGGTTGCTAGGCATTGTCAATTTGGGCTTTTTAGTCCGATTCCAATGATGATCACTATCATTATCATTACTCGTTTCTTCAAGGACTGGGTTTGTTCCTCCTTCAAATGCATCATGCACTTCTAAGGATCTTTCAACAGATAGGGCCCTTGGAGGAGGCTTCTTCAACTTAGCTGTGACACCTTGAGACTCCTTGGATTGAATATTGTGATTCACATATTTTGAGATGGTGTTTGCCACATGAACTTTGGGTAATCGAATATCCTTGTCATTATTGCTCTTGGCACTGATGGTCTGAACTACCTTACTCTTAGGAGGAGGGGGATGTGCACTTGCGATCAAAGTATTTACGCCATCATCAAGATACTTCCCATGAATATGATTCCACCACTTTTTATAGCTACTCGTAGTATGAAATTTGAAATTAGATAGGATAGGAGGCACTGGGAAGAATGCTTTGCAACTAGTCTTGTAAAGAGTACATAATCTCCAAAACTCCACAATTTTATCCAAAGTCTCTTGACGAATGTCTTCTTTAATGGTACCTGGAATGTCTTGGCAAAGTCCAAATTGACGGCTAAATTGAAAAAAGGACTATAAGGTTCTACTATGAGATGACCATCTTGATGCATAGACAAGTAAGAAGAACGGATACATATAAAAAATGACAATGAATTACGGGAAAGTCCTCCATCATCAAGAAAAGTTTCCTCCCTATTCCTGACATACAAATTTGCGTCCCATTGCATAGATGTACCTTGTATCAACTTCCTTGCCTCATATTCATCAAAGTGCTTGGCCCCTCCTTCCCTAGAATATACAACCATCTTGGGTCCCAGGACATTAATCTCATAATGAGTTCTAAAATAAAGACCTAACCAGCCATAAATATAATGTACAAGGAACCAGGCACCCGAACGACTAATCATTGGAGAAGAATGAGCAATCTTGTTTAGTTCTTGGTATAGACTAGCTAGAACTGGTATTGCTAGATTAATAGGGCGACCTGTTGCCATGAAGCTTGCAATCTTGAAGGTTCCAGGGCGAATTGTGTTAAGATCTTCACTTGGCAAAACAAAGGTGCAAAGCCAACAAGAAAGTAATGCTGCCAAGTAGGTCTCTTCCCATAGCCCATCCTCAATCTTGAGTTCAATAAAAGGATTTTTCCCACATTTAGACCAACCTTGAACTTTATTAAACAAACCATCAGGATTGTGAGTCTTGATAGCACGACTTAACCTTTTTGTCCTTCGACTAGGTGGTTTTGAATATTTCATTCCATGTCTACACCAAAAGCTGACCCAATCACTCGTCGAAACACGCAGGTCTTCTCCTTCCTTTTTAGAATTAAGGTGATGAAAGGCTGCAAATAGGTGCTCACAACTCTTTGGGATGAACCTCTCTGCCTCATCACTTCCTGTCAATTCCTCGCAGCAAGGGATGGCTTCATCATAAAGACGACCAAAGATAGGGAGCCCGCCAAGTCGATACAAATCCCAAAGTGAGATAGACATCTCGCCAAGTGATGTGTGAAGGGTGTTGGTTTGTGGACACCATCCTTCGCAAAATGCTCGCATTACATCAGCATTTTGATCATATGTGTAGAGAGATGCTAAAACTGCGTCATAAATATGGGCCTTGTTAAGAGTCTTCTTGCTTCTAAAAAGAACATCTTCAAGCCATTCCCAATATAGAGGTATGTAACTCCACTCTCCATTAATCTTGAAAAGAGTGCCCCAACGTGTTCCACCTGAAATTATATGACGGCCAACAGTCACTAGATAACGAGACTCTGTAGTGTTCTTGTGAAAAGAACTACGCAAAGACCATGCTCCAAAAGGGGAACCAGAATTCCGAGAGACATCATAAGTCCACTCAACAATGTCTCTTAAGTCTTTAAGTTCAGGCCATCTTTTCACAAATCGACCAATAATTGGTCTTTCAACGAGCATTGATATGTCTACTTCCTTAGCGTCATTTGATTCTTTAGTAACAACAAGATGCTTCTTGCCGAGTGAAGAAAAGTCTCTGAAGAGTACCATGATGATAGGGCGAACCTACAAAAAAATATATATATACAAAAGAATATAAACTACGGTATAAAGAAGGAAGGGGGAATGGATATGCAATAAAAAAATAAAGAGAAAAAAAATATTAAAATTATTATATCCTCATATCCAAGCATTGCTCCGCTGAAAGATGTCAATGGACACACATCCTTGCATAGACAATTTTCATCCTCAAAGTAGCATTCTTCTTCAATGCAATCTTCATCTTCAAGATTGTCTTCGTCTTCAAGGAAGTCTTCGTATCCCAGATAGACTTCGTTGTCAAGATTGTCTTCATCTTCAAGATTTTCTTCGTCTTCAAGGAAGTCTTCGTATCCCAGATAGACTTCGTTGTCAAGATTGTCTTCATCTTCAAGATTTTCTTCGTCTTCAAGGAAGTCTTCGTATCCCAGATAGACTTCATTGTCAAGATTGTCTTCGTCTTCAAGGAAGTCTTCATATCCTAGATAGACTTCATTGTCAAGATTGTCTTCGAGATTGTCTTCGAGATTGTCTTCATCCCCAATGCAATCTTCGTCTTCAAGATTGTCTTTGAGATCGTTGTCTTGATAGCTACTTGGCTTGAGGAACAAAATAAACTCTTGCAAGTTCTTTGTAGTGCCACTAAGTCATCATATGATCTGTTCTATACAGAGGCGAAACAATACAAAACAAAAAAAATGGACATGCAAAAAAAAAATACACGAGTGAGGAAGCAAACAAGAATTTACCTCCACGGTGTTGCACAATAGCCTCCTTGATGGAATTGTGAAGTTGAAATCTTTTGAAGCCTAACTTGTGAAACTTATTGCAAAAGTCTTCAAGGACAGTGAGCTTTGAAAGACCAAATGCTGCGTAAGATAGTCAAAAAATTATTATCAAGAAAATCAAGTCATGCTACACATAAAAGTGAATAAAATAAGAGTTTTAAATTGATGTTCAAAAAGAGAACAGCTTCATAAAACAAGTTTCATTAATTCTACTTGTTGGGTATTGTTACAAAAAAATGAGATAACACATGATTCGCCTAGAAATATTCATGTGAATGGATCCATGGTATCAAAAAATAGAAGACATGCATGCATGAATAATGGACATAAATATCACAAGAAAAAAAAAAAAAAAAAAAAAGCGATTCTTTCAGAAGCAAATCTCAAATAACAAAAAAAAAAAAAAAAAAGGGCTTCAATCCTCAAATAGCATGTATAAATCGGAGAAGAAAAGGTAGCAGTGACCAAAAAAAAAATCAATGAACAACACCTGGATAGTATTTATGAAATCTTGCTCCAACTCAAGAAAAAGATGCCACCTGTTCTTTGCGCTTCTAAAGAATAAAAGAAGTCAGTGTCATGATTAAAGATCAAGCAGATAAAAGGATGAAAGATTTAAGTCGTTAAGCTACAGCAAAGCAAAGAGGTTATTATGACTAGAGCCCTAGAAATCTAAAAGGAAGCGGCTAAAGAAAAATGAATGAATGAATAAAAAAAAAAAAAGAAGGCATGTACCTGATCTTCAACGAGAAAAGGATGGAAAGGGATGTCTTTATATAGGTGTATGAAGGAAGAAGTTAAATTGGAGAAGAAGTCTTGAGTTGCGATAAGGATAAAGCCTCAGGAGTACTAAATAGCTCAACTAGTTTTGTCTACTGTTATTCCGAGTTTAAGTGGGACTCTTCGAAAGATAAGAGTTTAATACTTATTCAGTACTAGTTTGAATTGAAAAGGAAGTCCAACAAAAGTCCTACTCGGATTGAGGTTATCCAAAAGAATACTATCCAATGTCCATTGTTAATATTCACGTGGAGTCATAACTGGTTTAGAAAGGTCTGATGGTTATTGAAGTAATTATCTAGTCAAAGACCAATTTGGCTAGGAAAAGAAGTCAAAGTGAAGGAGAATTCTGGTATTTGATGGAAGAGAAGGTACGAAGGATCATCATTGCAATTAAACAAGCAAGTTGGACTTATCCAAAGGATAGAGTTTTAGTCCTTATATGGTTGGGACGTTGATCGTCAATATCAAGCAGTCTCAGGTTATTTGTTTAATTCCTACTAGGAGTCTAACTAAGACCACTTTGACTAGAAAACAAATTTATCTAGTGGAAGACTAATTTGGATAGGAAAAGAAGTCAAAATGAAGGACAATTCTAGTGTTTGATGGAAGGCATGAAGAATCATCACTGCAGAGGACAGAATTTCAGTCCTTATATGGTTACTACTTTGACTAGGAAACAAATTTCCTTCTTAAAGTTATCTTCGCAAGGCAAATCGATTAGGAGCAAAGCTCTTCTCATAGTGGTAGACTCTGCACATGTTCAAACTCTTGGGGAAATGCCTGCTTGCAAATTTCTAAATAAATGAAAGGTGCTGAAACTAATTGCATCAAAGCATAAAATTGTCAAGACTTGATCACCTTCCACGTTCAAAATTGTGAACATGACCAAGTCTCGAGGGAGCATTTGTAGGAGGCAAAATTTGAAGCCAGTTATAAAATGCCACATCAAAATTTAATGGCAAAATCTAAATTAATGTCATTGAATTAATTAAATTAGATGATGACACGTGTCATCCAAATTGATATCACGTTGGCATATCAAAATTTGCCACGTGTCATTGGGCCCACAAGATAAAGATAAATTTCCTATTCAAAATTTAGAGATAAATATCTTTATTAAAATAAATAAATAAAATAAAGATAAATTTTCTTTTCAAAATTGATAGGTAATTATCTTTATTAAAATAAACTAAATAGAGATAATTATTTATCTTTATTGATTATTATCTTTATCAAAATATGATATTTGTCAAAATAGATAAATAGAGATAATTATCTCTAAGAAGAATTTGGGCCAACCAAAAGTCTACTACATACTTTCAAGTATATCAATTTGAAGTGGAGCTTATCCTCTAAAATCACTATAAATAGAGGACATCTCCTCTCATTTTCAGGAGGAAGTTTTTCAAGAGGCCCAAGCACTGGAGAAATTATGTCTCAAGAATCTTTGAAGAACTTGAAGCATCTTTGAAGAACTTGAAGAACATTCAAAGGGCTTGAAGAACTTGAAGGACAACAAATCTCTAACAAGCTCAAGGCTAGAGATTCGTTGTGAAGACCGTTCAATCCATTTTCCAACCAAAGTCAAGAAGATCTCTTGTTCGAGTTCTTTGAAGTTCTATTGGAATTAAGCTAAAAAGCCTCCATAAACTTCAACAAACCCAAATCTTTGAAGCTCGACGGATCAAGCCTCCAAAGCATCGAAGAACTTCAACCTAAAAAACCTTCACATTCAAAGACTTGAAGAACAATAAATCTCTAACAAGCTCAAAGCTAGAGATTTGTTGTGAATACCGTTCAATCCATCTTCCAACCAAAGTCAAGAAGATTTCTTGTTCGATTCAAGTTCAAAGAAGACAGAATCGGAGGGTATTCTTTTGTAAAAGAATTGAAACAGAAATTGTACTCATTATTTATCAATACAAATTTATATTTACAAACCATATTTCTTTTCAATTGTTTGATTTTTAGCAATTGAAAAAATTTGTGTTTACAGGGTTGTACTTTTGAATGATAAAACTAGGCTCCTGAAAAGATGATCCATTTGTGCAAGAGATTGCAAGTAGAAAAAGGAACTGTGATAGCCAGAATTAGAAGTGACCATGGAAGAGAGTTTGAGAACACAAAACTAGCTACTTTTTGCAATAATCAAGGCACATATCAGGAATTCTCTTCACCCAAAACACCACAACAAAATGGAATAGTGGAATTTCAATTGTTTGATTTTTAGCAATTGAAAAAATTTGTGTTTACAGGGTTGTACTTTTGAATGATAAAACTAGGCTCCTGAAAAGATGATCCATTTGTGCAAGAGATTGCAAGTAGAAAAAGGAACTGTGATAGCCAGAATTAGAAGTGACCATGGAAGAGAGTTTGAGAACACAAAACTAGCTACTTTTTGCAATAATCAAGGCACATATCAGGAATTCTCTTCACCCAAAACACCACAACAAAATGGAATAGTGGAAAGGAAGAATAGGGTTGTACAAGAAATGGCCCGTGTCATGCTCCATAATAAGAAGATGCCTAAATCCTTCTGGGAGAAGTAGTTAACACTGCATGCCACACTCTCAATCGGGTATATTTCAGACCTAACTCCAAGCAAACTCCCTATGAACTCTGGAGAGGAAAGAAGCCTGTAGTCAAATACTTCAGAATATTTGGCAGTGACTGTTACATTTTATGTGATAGAGAGAACCTAGAAAATTTTGATGCTATGAGTGACAAGGGTTATTTTCTAGGATACTCTTCCACCAGTAGAGCATACAGAGTATACAATCTGAGAACTAAAATAGTCATGGAGTCTTCAAATGTTGTGATCAATGATGAATTAAGTTCAGATGGTCATTCAAAAAATGCATCACCAGTTCAAGAACAGGTCATGGAAGTTGATGACTCTCTACCTGAAAATTATGTGGGAAAGCACACTGAGGAAGAGTTGATGTTATTGAATGATACAGCCTCTGTGCCATCAAGTTCAGAACCATCTACACCAGTTCATGAAACTCAACAGGAACGGAGAGAGTTTCAAAGTTCCTCAGAACAGAAAGGTACTTCTACATCATTAGTCAAAGGTCCATCCTCTAGAGTTAAGTTGAATCATCCTGCTACTAATATATTGGAAAGTTTGAATGATAACATGAGATTGAAATCCAAAGCATTAAACGTAATTACTCACTCGTGCTATTTATCCCAATTTGAACCGAAAAAAGTGGATGAAGCTCTATAAGATGCTGATTGGGTGAATTCTATGCATGAAGAACTTCATCAATTTGTTCGGAATCATATGTGGGAACTAGTTCCTAGACCAAAGGGAGTAAATGTTATCAGAACCAAGTGGATTTTCAAGAACAAATTAGATGAACATGGAACTGTTATCAGAAATAAATCTAGGCTTGTTGCTTAAGGATACACACAAGTAGAAGGGATTGATTTTGATGAGACTTTTGTACCTGTAGCAAGATTGGAATCTATTCGAATTCTCTTAGCCATAGCAAGTCACATGAACTTCAAGCTATATCAAATGGATGTCAAGAGTGCTTTCTTAAATGGCATGTTGTAAGAAGAGGTATATGTTGAACAGCCAAAAGGTTTTGTTGATCCTCACAGGCCAGATGATGTCTACAAGTTGAAGAGAGCTCTCTATGGGTTGAAACAAGCTCCACAGGCTTGGTATGATAGACTAACTGCATATCTCACAGACTATGGTTTTAAAAGAGGTTTTGCTGACACCACTCTCTTCATACGAAAGGATAAGAATCATTTTGTAGTTGCTCAAAGCTATGTTGATGATATTGTTTTTAGTGCTACTAATGATTCTCTTGCTAAATCTTTTGCAGATGAAATGAAGGCCATGTTTGAAATGAGTATGGTTGGTGAACTAACTTATTTCTTGGGATTGCAGGTAAAGCAAACGGATGCTGGAGTTTACATCAACCAAGCAAAGTATACGAGAAATTTGGTCAAGAGATTTGGTCTTGACAAGGCTGCACATGCTAGGACACCAATGGCTACTAATGCAAAATTAACAAATGATCCTTCAGGTGAGTCTGTTGATGTTACGTTATACAGAAGCATGATTGGTTGTCTTTTGTATTTAACTGCTAGCCGACCTGATATTGCGTTTAGTGTGGGTGTTTGTTCTAGATTTTAATCTAATCCTAAGGTCTCTCATTTAAATGCTGTTAAAAGGATTATCAAATATGTTGCTGGAACTTGTGATTATGGATTGTTTTACAGCCTAGAGTCAAATCTCTCTCTTGCTGGTTTTTCTGATTCTGATTGGGCTGGTAATGCTGATGATAAAAAAAACACCACTGGTGGATGTTTTTATATTGGTGCAAACCTTGTTGCTTGGATGAGTAAGAAGAAAAATTTTGTTTCTTTATCTACTGTAGAGGCAGAATATATTGCTGCTGGAAGTTGTTGTTCACAGCTTCTTTGGATGAAAAAACTCTTGAGTGATTATGGAATATCACAGGACACCATGGTTGTTTATTGTGATAATTCTAGTGCTATAGATATCTCTAAGAATACTGTTCAACATTCTAAGACTAAGCACATTGAGATTAGATATCATTTCATTAGGGATTTAGTTGAAAGGAAAAATGTTGCTCTCGAGTATATTCCAACTGAGCGTCAGAATGCTGATATTTTCACCAAACCACTTGATAGAGGAAAGTTTGAGACTCTTCATCAAGTTATTGGTGTGATTCTTTGTCCTTAAGTCTTTCTTGACTTTCATGGTCCTTGTGCTTCATTGCTCTATCTTTTGTGACCATTTTTTTTTAGGATTTGCATTGCATAACATTCATGCATTTCATTCTAGATTGTTTTATTTCCTTTAAAAAAAAAAATTTTGCAAAATGTGTTTTTGTTATATTTTTCTTAAATTTGAAGACAAGGTTGGTCAATCTATTTTGCATAACATGTTTATATACCTTGTTTAGCTTGGATGAGCTTATTCTATTACACTTTACTAGCTGAAATTTTTGTAGTGCATATTGTGTGGGAAGATGTTATAGTTGTTGATCATTTGTTCTTGATCTTGAAGTCATATGTCTTTGATTGTCGGACTTAAACTTTTTGAGAAAGGCATAAATAACCATCTCACCACTATTTATTAGCCAATCATGAACACCATAGTGCATATCGTAAGATTTTGTGCTCGAGAAAGTGTAGCACATGCACAAAAAGAACATAAGGTGTAGCCTCTATTAAAATGCTAAAATTGGTGTGTACATTATTAGGCTATAATAAATTCTCAATTCAAATAAAATTGGTGTGTACATTATCCCGGCTTTGTTAACAAGTTTCTGATCAAATACAATTGATATTAATTATACGGCAAATCAAGAAACTTACATGATTGCAAGCTTTTATTCTAGGAGATGTGAGAGTTATATGATGTAACTCTTTAAGTTATAGTCTCTTTCAAATTCATGTGATGAATTTTGTAAAAATTGTGATTAATCACTATGTGCATATCACCTCACATGTTTCTCAAGCTTCTGCTAGTTGCACACACTACACAAGTTATTCTCTGCTAAACTATGTACATGTTATTGTGTGTGTTTTTGGTATGACCAACTAAGTTTGAAAATTTCTTGAAATTGATGCAGAACATGTTTGCTGTTTGAGTTTTTTTTCTTGAGGGAATCTATAAGAAAATCTTGTTTTGGGAAATCTAGGATAAATACATGTGTTTTTGGAAAACATTTCATCTCATACTCATGCATTTTACTCATAAAATCTAATGCTTTGAGGAGTGTCAGCACAGAAATTGGTTTGTTTTTTCAAAAATTTGTTTTTCCAGAATTTCGATCGATTGAACATGTTTTTCGACCGATCGAAAATGTTATCTAAAAACCCTGGAAAGTTTCGGTGTGTTTCGATCGGTACTCGATTGGTCTTGGATCAATCGAAGGATTTTCAACCGATCGAATCTGTTTTTCGATCGATCGAAAATCGGGCTGAGTGTTTTTAAAAAGGAATTTCTTTCACGTGTTCTCCACTTTTCAAAAACTATTCCAATCCTTTTTGTCTCTCACCAACCGGTCAATCTAACTGTTGCTATTTTTTTCGTTTTCCTCCATTCTTCTTGCAAAGAATCTCTCTCCCAAGGCCGGTAAGTCTCTTTTACCCCTCCTTTTGATTTTATTTTCATCTTTCATGCATTTTTGGGTATTTTTGGCATTTGTAGTTTTGGTGTTTTTGGTATTGATTTTGGGTGTTTTTCTTTCAAATTAATCATGGGTTTTTATGGGGACACCATATACAAGTACAACAAGTGATTTAATTTGATTAATTTGGTGTTTTGTGGACAATTTGAAAATCTAGGGCTTGAAATTGATGAATTTGGGGATTTTGTTCAAATTGATATGAATTGATGAAATTGGCTTGTTAGATTGATTAATTTGATCATTATATTGTGTTTCTTAATTGTTGTGATGATCAATTTCTCAATTTGTTGTGTTTTGAAAAATTGGGTTTTTCTAAATTGGGTATTTTTTATTTAAATTTCATGCTCAAACCAATTTTGTTAATTTGGATCATATTTGAATTATGTCACTGCATTAGTTCATGCATCATTTGATTATCATGCACATGCATCATATAGATTGATATTTCTATATTTTATGCTGTGCTAACTTACAGTCTGCCCTTGGTTTCTCTCTTTTTTTGTTGTCTTTGTCTTCTTCTTTTTTCTGTCTGTGTCTCTCTATCCTTAGTATCATGCCTAGGAAAACTAGAGCCCATAGGACTTCTGTTCCTTCTCCTTCTTTTGATAGTGATCGGTTTCCTAGTGAGAAGAACCAAGAGACATACAAAACCCTTAACCTTAGGCGTCATATTTGGGGTGAGCGTAGGGTCATTTTAGATGAGGTTAATCCTGAGGTGAGACATAATTTTGAGCGTCGGGGTTGGTTACCTTTGTTAGACATTGATCATCCGCCTTCGGCTACCTTGATTAAAGAGTTCTACTCGAACCTCTCTATCCACGTCTATGATACCAACACTCTAGTTAAGAGTTGGATACGAGGTGTGGAGTATCGCATTACCCCTTCTGTAGTGTCTGATGCTCTTGGGGTGCCTATTGTTGATCATCCGGTCTTTCCTTATGATGAGTTTCTGCCTCTTGATGACGTGATGTCTTACATCACTCGGTCTTCTATCCAGTGGAGTTCTGATCCTCGGATCACGTCTGCTGAGCTCTCTGAGCTTCATTATCTTTTCTTTAGGATTGCCTGTCATTCCTTATGGCCTATTTCTCATCTCCACACCATTCCTATTGAGCGGTGTGTGTTTTTGTATGCTCTTGTTACTGATGCTCCTATCAGTTTTCCACATCTGTTTTTTCGTTCTTTGAACGAAGTACATCGGAGTAGTTCTACGGCTCATGCTTTATTCTTTCCTATCTTTATTCATAGGATTCTTCTTCATCTAGGTTTAGGTGATTTCCCTACTTCTGAGCCCGTTCACATTATTGCTCCTATAGGTGCTACCTTTCTAAGGCAAAGGGTTGCTCAACTTCGAGCTAGCTCTAAGCGTCCTAGGGTAGAGCCTTCTAGTGTCACTCCACCTCATTCTTCTTCTACAGATGCTCCTGCGGCTGAGACGTCTTCTGATCCTACTGCTGCTGCTGATGTTCCTCCACCTTTTCCTTCGGCTGTTTCTGATATTCATCGGACTTTGGACACTATCATGACCGTTCAGGCAGCTTATGGTCAGCTTCTAGTGGATGTACTTGATGAGCTTTGTGCTTTGAGAGCGGATTTGGCGAGTTTTCGTCGTTCTCCTCCGCCGCCTCTTTTTGATGATGAGTGAGTGCCCTTTGGCAATTCGTCACAAAAAGGGAGAGTACATTCTATTGTGGAGTACATTCTTATAGAGGAGTTTTTGTCTTAGGGGGAGTTTTGTATCTTTTTGTGATACTGAGGAGCTTGTGGAGTCTTTTAGAATGTATTTAGGTGCTTCACTGTGTATTTACTTTTTTGGCTCATGATAGGGTAGATATTTTTGAGATACATTTTTATGTATATGTTTCTTGCTTCACTATGCTACATTGCTTATTGATTTATATTTATGATGTTATTCATGATATATGTCTTTATTTTGTGTTATGTGAAATCAAGAAGTTTTATTTTGTTACTTGTATTTTCCACACATGCGTTTATATGTTTGTTAAGTGTTACAGGAATATACAGGTTGATTCAGTCGTGCTGCTGTCTACTTTTGCAACTGATAGATAGTAGTTAGGTTGAATTTGTTTAGTGGCTAGTGTTTTGTAATGGGCTATTTATTTTGTAAACTTTGAGCTTTTGTTAAGTCTATGTTTTGTCACGGATTGCCAAAGGGGGAGTTTGTTAGGTTCTAAGAAATTAGGAATTAATGTATTAGAAATTCAATTTGTAATGTTAGCAAACCATGATCAAAACAATCCTTAGTCTTGTTTTTAGATTTGCTTAAAGTATGGGTTTTTATGTAAAGTTGGAATCGAGTTACTACAGAATTCACTGTGCAGTTCTGCCTGGCTCGATCGATCGAGAATTAGACTCGACCGATTGAAAGTCGTGCAGATTGTTTTTCTGTAGAATTTTCCAACTCAGCCCTAGCCCATTTAATGTGTAGGGTTTTATATTTTGCCCTAAGTATATAAGGGAAAATCCTAGCCACTTTTTTAAAGTTCTGAATGCTGTGTTTGTGAATCTAATTGTTAGATCTAGAGGTGTTTACCTTCACATACACTTAGGGTTTCCAAACTCTAGATTCATGTCAAGAGATTGGTAAATCATACAGTTGTAAAACAAAAGAGCTTCAAGATATACAAGCAGGTGTGCTTGTGCATTTCTGAGAATTCAAGGAAAGAAGGCGCCCGTGGTCTCGAAGCTGTCACGTGGTCGTGGTAGTAAGTTTCCTATAGGCAGGTAGCAATAGGATGTTAGTGGTCTAAGTCTCTACTATGTAAACTTCGATTCTTTCATATTGAATTCGTTTTACCTTGAGGATAGCTAGGTTAAATCCTCCCCAGGTTTTTTACCAGTTTGGTTTTCCTAGGTCATCATATCATGTGTTCTTTATTATTCCGCACATTTGCATGATATGATATATTTGTGTTAACCTAGATCTGAATAATTTACCTAAGTTAATCACTTGGCTAAATAACTAGGTTAATTTTTTTAGGTTTAAGGGGTCTAAACAATCTTACACACAAACATGAAGAACATACAGAAACATGAAGAACATACACCCAAAAAACTAATAAAAATCAAATCAAGCAATACCATCAAAGTACAAACCACAGATCTACCAAAATACAACCCCAAAACCCAAGTCAAAATACAAACATCAACACACCCACACACATCCAAACTGTGGATCCATCAGTGAGCTTATCGTGGAAAGAAGGTAGGGGATTAGAGTCTTTGATGATCCAATCGAGTGCAAAGAAGGAGACACTACCATGAGAGTACCATTAGTGTATTGTCTAATGGCGAACTTCCATAGCTCCAGGAGCGTTGCTAGGTCTGGATTCACTGCGTCTGGCGAGTTCGGGTGTCGGACCTTTTGACTTGAGATCGGTGTTGCCGGTGTTGATTTTAGTGGGAGTTTTATTTGAAGAAGAAGGAAGTTTTTTATTGGGGCTCTGGTGATCTTTTAGATCTTTTCCTTCTTCTCGTTTAAGCTAAAAAGGATGTTTTTGCTTCAGATTCAGACATAAATTATATAAATAAATTTTCCAAAAACTGAAGGATGCCTTAAATCAGTTATAACTAGTAGCTTAATGTTCCAATGTATTCTTGAAAGTTCAAATAGTGTATAAAACACTATGAACGTTTAGACCCCCAAATTACAAATTATCAATTCAAGCTTTATATCAAACGATGAACGTGCGGAAAATGAACAAAAGCTTAAAACCGAATTAATAAAAAATATAAATCAAATAAAATCACATCCATAACAGAAATTAAATGACAAAGATAAAGGGAAGAGAGATGCAAACACAAGGACAACACACGATGTGTTATCGAAGAGGAAACCGAAGCCCTCGGCGTAAAACCTCTCCGCCGCCCTCCAAGTGGTCAAATGATCCAGTAAAGAATGTAGTTGGGATACAAGGACAACAATAGACCCTCTAAGCCTAATCGACCCAGTGTACCTAAACCCTCCAAGCTTCTTGCTCCAACGAGGTTACGTCGAACCTATTTCTTCTTTAGCTTCTCGGTCCCACTACTAGTCCATAGCATCAACTAATATAAATTGGTCCCTTCCTAACTGCTTCCCAAAGCACCAAAGAGCCTTCTCACAAATATGGGTATGGTGAGATAAGGTCTTGGGTAATGAACTTCTCAAGGATCTAACAATGGAGAGGGTAAGAGTGGAGGCATTTGAAAAGTCACAAGGTAAAGATTGTGGATGAGTCAATCTTATTTTTCTCTAGGGTTTCTCTCTCAAAATTCTTTCTGGAAGCTCTTTACATTTCGTAGGTATAAGGGGTATTTATATTGGTGGGTGTTTGGAATGCGAAGAGTCAGTTTTTCAAAATAGAGTTGGCTGGCGGCTTGGCCTCGTGGCTTGACTGAGTCGCGAGTTTAAGCCGTGAACTAACTGAACTGCCAGACTGGAATTTTTGTCCTGTAGTGCAACAGCTGGCACGACGGTTCAGCTTTTGGCGGCTTGCTAGTTGCGAGCTACTTGCGAGGTCCAGTCGCGAGTTCCTTTCTGCACGCTTCACTCGTGTGCAACATCTGGTGGCTTGCCAGTCACGAGACACCAGCGAGATCCAGTAGTGAGTCCCTGTTCTGCTGCACAGTTTTGAGCATTTCTTCACACTCTCCCACACACTACCCTGACATGATCCCCACTTAAATACAGGGTTTCTAAGTGTTGAAATACAAGTAAATTGGCATGGAATAAAGCCAACAAAATGGTTGATAAATTTCAACCTTACAATCTCCCCCTTTGGCTATTCCTTGACAAAACCCTACAACAAACTCTAGACTTAACACGTGAGTTGGGAACAATTGAACAAAACTCACTCACACCTAACTCTAGAATCTGTGAAGCTCTTGAATCATAAGTACAAGTATCTCTTGAAAAGCAACCACACTATAAGATCATTGTATACAGAAAAACTTGTATTGCATATGAAGCAAGCACAATGCAATCAAGCAAAAATTATTAAAGCAATAAAGCAAGGCTTGAGCAAAAATAAACAATCACTATAAATAGTGATCACAATGCTCATTCACACGTGGAATTAACATCTGAACATGCAAGCTAATAAGTTCAATGCAAAGTATCATTTGCATATCCAACACTCAACCAATGCAATAACACAAGGTAATTGCATTAAGGATAAAAACCAACAAAGGGCACAAAAATACTAAAGGAAATGCAAAGCATTAACTAAAAGTACTAACTACAAAGCAAAAGTACAAATTACGCTTACAAAAGCAAGGTACAAATTAAACCAAACACCACATAAGCAACGATACAAAAAGAAAAACATAGTTAATATAACATAAAGCTCTTTCTCTCTTTCTCCCCTTATCATATCACTCCCCCTATCATGAATCTCAGGAGCTGTGATAAAATTGGAACATATATACCTGTAACCTGAAACACTTGCACAAAACACATCAGACCCTCAAGGTAAAGCAAGTAATAAAAGGACAAGTATAATGAAATAAGTAAATTGCGATCAAGTAAACATGATGTGAAACATGTGAGCAACTTGACCATACACCAAAACAGTCATAAAGAAATGACTACAATGATTATATAGCAAAACAAATGATCATCCGAACATGCATTCAATGAAGCACAATAGCATTAGGATGTATGCATGTCCAAAACTTAAACATGATGCAATGAGAGCAACAAAGCATAGATACAAAACATAACTCAAAGCACCATAAAGCAAAGAAGAAAACAAACATATAGAAACACAAACAAAACAAATTGTTTTCTTATAAGCACAATGTCTTATCCCCCTTGGTATATGCATCTCCCCTATGGAATATCTCTCCCTCCTACACATGTACACGAGAAATAGAATTTCTCCCCCTAAGAATGTGCACAAGGGTTATATATAAATGACAAAAACTCTCTGGTATACTCTTTAGAGTATACTCTCTTCTTTTTTGTCAGGAATAGACAAAGGGTCAAGGAGAAACGAGAGCAAGAGATGAAGTTATGAACACTGATAATGATGCATGCGGGGTGCAATGATGCATGAGGGGTGCGAGATGAATGAAAAAATGAAACTCAAACCTAAGACAAAACAAAATGCTACAAAGCATAAAGTAAACATGACATGCTAGGATGAAGAAACAAGGTGTAGACCAGTGCATGACAAGGGTAGCAAAAGTGTGTGCAAGAGGTGACTATGTGCAATGCATGACCAATGCATGGAAAATGCACGTGTGGGGCAAGGTGTGTTAAATACACAACCAATGAACCAAACATGTTCCTAATGAGGAAACAGAAGAACCCCCAAATTTTGATACTCATCGGAGTCCAAACAAGTGAGAAAATGCCTAAGAGACATTTTATCAAACACCAAGCATGCATACTATGAAAAACAATATGAAACAATGCATGAACATCATAAAATCCACCCTTAATACATATTATTTTTGCCACAAGGGGCCAAAATCCAGAGCAAATCATCCAAAGAAACCAATCCCATACAAAAATTTGACAAAAATTAAGTTTCCCCAACCTCTATGATGAAAATCCCAACGAAGAGCACAAAAACTCTCCAAAACATAATCTAAGGATCAAAATCAAAGAAAAGAGTTTAGAATTACCTTAGAGATGTTAATGGAATGAAAAACTATTCAAATTGATTGGGTTTTGATGTAAAAATGTTGAGAGAGGGGTTAAAAAGAGGATGGGAGAGGTTTAAAACAGGTTTCTCACGAAAAGCCCTTTAAAAGCTGTTTCTGGGAGTTTGGCGACTGAGCAAGCCGCGAAGTGAGTCGCGAATGAGCCACGAAACATTCTGTGTAATCCTCGCGACTGGGCGAGTTGCCAAAATGAGTCGCCAAAACTCGCTACTTGATCTCATGACTTGCAAGTTGCCAGAATGAGTAGCCAAAAATTCTGACACCAGTTTTTCAACACAGAACATGTTTAAACAATGAAAAACAAAGTAGGCACTAAACATGAACACAAAGAGTGATAAAAATCACTTCCAAAAACATATAAAATGATCAAAAATATTTTTGGATTGATCCATATATTGTTGAGCACACACACATCACATTTAAACAAGTACAATCAAATAAATGAATAAGGCATTTATTGAATATTAGGCATGTGTGTTGTGTGTGTGTGTATCAAATGTGAAATAGTCCTTAGTCTAAAGTGAAGCTTCAATGATCAATTCAATCAAGTCATACACAACTAGTGCTAAGACAAGTGGTTTATCTGAATTATAGAAATGAACATATATGACCTCCCACAAGAAAATGATTACATAACTTTTGAAGCTTTTCATTTGGCTTCTTTACAATTCTTAACATTTGATCATTTTGAATCAATACATCTCATTTTGAGATCGATGCCTAAAATTTTTGATATTTCAATTTGATGAACAAGCCTTTTGCTTTTTGAGCATCATGCATTCTCATAAAAGTCGCTTTCCCTTTTTCCTAGTCAAATACTATTATGTGTGATAAGCTTTTGCAGCTCATTATCTCTTTTCATTTTGAGATTTACATTGGTTGAGCTCTTTTAGCAAAAAAAATATAAAAGTGTGGGAAGATATATAGGCACAAGTCTACGCATGTATCAAAACCAACATGACTATTGACTAATCATTCATGACAAGTTTAAAGATCGATTTACAACAATCACACAAAGATGTCAAGATTTTTCCCACAATGATATGAGTGCATTAAGAGCAAGCTATACTCTTGAATGCACAAAGCCGTTTGTATGAAGGTACAAGGCAAAACTCACATGAGATATGTGCTCAAACATATACGATCAAAGATTTTGAATTTTTTACCTTTTTATGTGGTTTTGGATTTTAACTCACACAAAACTAAAACATAAAAGTAAGATCAAAAATTAAAAACAAAACAATGCATATAAAGACATGAATGATGCACAAATGCATGATAATGTAGCATCTAACGCATGAAGGGTCTAACAAAAATCGAAAGAATTAGATCAAGGACCAAGAGAGCAAAAGCTTAACCATAAGAACCCTTCCTCATCCAAATGGAACGATTGTTTGGAATGAGTGTCTCATGAGAAGTGAGACGAGGGTTGGAAGAATGAGAGCCAGAGATGCGCATAGACAAGGAGTTAAGAGCATTGAACACTTTCTTTAACAACATGTTATTTTCACTCAAATCCGGTTTACCCTTTTTAGCACAACTTCCAAAAAGCTCAATTTTCTCTTTTCTTTTAATTCTTTTAAAAGCATGAAACTTAGAGCATTGAGGTCTTAAATGACCAAAGGCACCACAATGGTGACAAACAATGCATTTAGGTCTACTAGGCTTTTTAGGAATGGATCTAGCAACATGGTTTTGTTCTCTCTTCAACTTGAAGCATTAAGGTCTTATGTGACCGATCACACTGCAATGTTGGCAAGTTGGAACAAAATTAGATCCATTTAGAACCTTAGATTAGGTCCCAAATGGAGTCTTTGACTTAATAGCCTTTCTCTCCACCTTTTGATTTCTTTTATGTGGAGGAATGTACACTGATTTGTCCTCTGAGGTAGAACACACAACAGGCACAAAATCAAGTACCACAACATGATTGCAACAAATATTTTCATCCTTTTTAACAGTAGGTTCAACAATCAAACACTTGGCATGCATCTTAAGAGATTCATTTTCACATTTTAGCTCTTCAACAAGTTTGTTAGACAAAACAAGTTTAGCATCCAAGTCCATATTCAAACATTCAAACTCTTTCAGCTTTTCAAGAGAATTTTCAGCAAGTTTCTTATATTTCTCAACCAATTTGTTAGATTCATTGAGCTTAGCAATCAAATCATCCTTTTCACAAAATAACTTGCTCAAATCCTTATTAAACTTCTTAGCCTTTTTTCTTAAAGAGGTTGATGTTAGGAATATCAACAACATCCAAAGATTCATGTAACATAGCATCATAATCATGAGGATTATCACTCATAGAGGCATTTTCACAAACACATGGCATGTTACAATCATCAACAACCAAGGACGCATACAAATCACAATCCATGGCAAATAAACACAAGGGGTCAAGAATCACACTTAGGTATTTAAACCACAACAAGTGTACCCGCTTGTATACCAATTGAAAGTTCAAATAGCGTATAAAACACTATGAACATTTAGACCCCCAAATTACAAATTATCAATTCAAGCTTTATATCAAACGATGAACGTGCGAAAAATGAACAAAAGCTTAAAACCGAATTGATAAATAATCTAAGTCAAATAAAATCACATCCATAACAGAAATTAAATGACAAAGATAAAGGGAAGAGAGATGCAAACACAAGGACAATACATGATGTGTTATCGAAGAGGAAACCGAAGCCCTCGGCGTAAAACCTCTTCGCCGCCCTACAAGCGGTCAAATGATCCACTAAAGAATGTGGTTGGGATACAAGGACAACAATAGACCCTTCAAGCCTAATATACCCAGTGTACCTAAGCCCTCCAAGCTTCTTGCTCCAACGAGATTACGTCAAACCTATTTCTTCTTTAGCTTCCCGGATCCTGCTATTAGTCCATAGCATCAACCAATATGAATTGGTCCCTTCCTAACTGCTTCCTAAAGTACCAAAAAGCCTTCTCACAGATATGAGTATGGTGAGATAAGGTCTTGGGTAATGAACCTCTCAAGGATCTAACAATGGAGAGGGTGAGAGTAGAGGAATTTGAAGAGTCACAAGGTAAAGATTGCTCCAACGAGGTTACGCCGAACCTATTTCTTCTTTAACTTCCCGGATCCTGCTATTAGTCCATAGCATCAACCAATATGAATTGGTCCCTTCCTAACTGCTTCCTAAAGCACCAAAAAGCCTTCTCACAGATATGAGTATGGTGAGATAAGGTCTTGGGTAATGAACCTCTCAAGGATCTAACAATGGAGAGGGTGAGAGTAAAGGAATTTGAAGAGTCACAAGGTAAAGATTGTGGATGAGTCAATCTTGTTTTTCTCTAGGGTTTCTCTCTCAAAATTCTCTTTGGAAGCTCTCTACATTTCGTGGGTATAAGGGGTATTTATACTGGTGGGTGTTTGGAATGTGAAGAGTCAGTTTTTTCAAAACAGAGTTGGCTGGCGGCTTGGCCTCGCGGCTTGACTGAGTCGCGAGTTTAAGCCAAGAACTAACTGAACTGCCAAACTGGAATTTTTGTCCTGTAGTGCAACAGCTGGCACGACGGTTCAGCTTCTGGCGGCTTGCCAGTCGCGAGCTACCTGCAAGGTCCGGTCACGAGTTTCTCTCTGCATGCTTCACTCAAGCGCAACATCTGGCGGCTTGCCAGTCGCGAGATACCAACGAGATCCAGTCGCGAGTCCCTGTTCTGCTGCACAGTCTTAAGCATTTCTTCACACTCTCTCACACACTACCCTTACATGATCCCCACTTAAATACAGGGTTTCTAAGTGCTGAAATACAAGCAAATTGGCACGAAATAAAGCCAACAAAATGGTTGATAAATTTAAACCTTACAATTCTACTAACATTTTTTTTTCTTTTTGGGTTAAATTACACTGGTTATGGCATTACTATTTCGGTTTCTTTTTCTGGGAGGGGAATGGACAAAACCCACTTTGATTATGCCCAAAAAAAAAAAAAAAAAAAGCAATCACATTCACAGTTCCAAACACACCCATTTGCCTAAAAAAAAAAAGAATTATCAAAGAAAAGTACAACAATTAAACAAAACCCAGATGAGAAAATTAAAGTGGGTTTGAGAGAGAGAGAGAAAGAGTTTTGTGAAACAGAGAGCAGTGAGAAAGCGATCTCTTCTTGGAATGATTGATCTGTTTGATTTTAAGCTTGTAACAAGCTTAAAATGCTGAAAATTTGTATGCGTGAATGGGAGTGTGTTTTGGGAGAGAGAGGAGTGTTTGATCTGTATTGGGTTTTGTTTTTAATAAAAAATGTGTTAGAGTAATGTCAGAAAGGGAGGTGGGTTCCGAAGTAGTAACGAAGGGAAGCACAGATAGGTAAAGTGTCAAAAATGAAACCACAGGGGAGGTGGGTTCCGGAGTAATAACGAAGGAAAGAACAGATAAGTAAAGTGTCAAAAATAAATCATGGGTAGATAAGTTAAATTCGGGTAAAATCACAGGTGGGTAATATGTAATTATTCCATATATATATATATATATATATATTACAGTGTTTAACTTTATTAATAATTGGCTTGTTTTAACTTTTCAGGAAGAAGGGAAGTACTTTTCAGGAAGAAGGGAAGTTCCCGCAGTACTGATATCACTATTTTTAAATAAAGCTTTCTCAATTTTCCCCCACTCTAATAATTAAAGTTGTGTTTATTTCATCTGAAAATATTTTTCCCAATTTCAGGGAAATGGTGTGAATAAAAATACTGATCAACTTGAAATTTCTTGTAGGTCGACCTTAAAATTTGTGACTGTTTGGCATAAAATGGTTTACTTTCCTATTTTTAGGGAAAAGATTTTATGCTTCATACACAAAACTCATTAACTCCAACCTCTATCCCTCCCCACTGACAGTAGTTGATCTCACCGTATCACCTGTTGTTGTCGTCAATCTCAACCCAATCACCATGTGGCTGTTAATCTCACCTTAGTCACCTTATTATAATTAATCTCTCACCAACAACCTTGTTGCCGCGAATCTCGTCCCAACTAGTTGTTGTGACCAACCTCTCGTTCACCAATTTTGCCACAACCAATCACCATAGCTCTCTCTCTCTCTCTCTCTCTCTCTCTCTCAAGTTGGGTTAAGTCATCAGTTTGGGATCAATTTGTAAGACATGATAAATAAAGTGTTTATTATTTAACCAGTTATTCAACAAAACATTATGATTTAATACAATTGAGCCTATATTTCAATTTTATCAAACTAATTTTTAAAATGCGAAACTAAATGAAACATAAGAATTTTAACTAGATCTCAAAACACCAAAATAAAACAAATTAATATATATATATATATACACACACACATAAATGAGCTGTTTTTATTGGTAAATGATATATACAAAAGAAAAATGCAAAAGAATATGATAGGAGAACCCAGATTCTTAGAAAATTACTTCCCAACCCAAATCAATATTTGATGAAAATAAACAAATACAATCTGGCCAACAACCTCTTTGATCTCCAAGAAGAGCAATACAATATCATCAACCTCAAAGACACCAAAATTATTCGAGGAAAAACTAGATCTAAAAAAGAAATTCCACCTCACTGTGAAGGAAATAAGGCTTGGTGCCAAAAGGAGGAGACCGTAGGTTTTTGAGAACTCATGCTTAAGAAAATCATATCTGAACTAGTTCAAATCAAATTTGAAATACGTATAATATTTAAACTATTAATAACATATGCCGGGTTACTTGGATTGAAATTTTACCCACGCAAGCCCAACCAACCAAAAAAAAAAAAAAAACCTAATAAGCATGGGCGAAGCCGTATTAGGTGGGGGCCATGACTTTAAAAAATATATATTTATGATTATTACACAATGATCCAACATTTGATTTTAGAGGGGCAAAGTAATACGTAGTGTTGTACACTTACCCAAGCAACTCGACTCACCTGAAGGATACGGCCAGACCTAAACTGGAATTCAACCGATTCGATGACTACAGTGGTCAACAACGGGTCTTTCCTAAGAAAACTCGACAACCACAAGTTAAGTGATGGGTCTTTGCAAGAAAATCTATTTCCAACTGATCCCCATTGTTAGACTTTTATTATTTGTGAGAACTGCTACGTCCACAACATTTCTCATAACATTTTTACAACAAATCCTAGTTGGCAGGTTGTTACAGGTTTTAAATTTATATCTAACACTGAAATTACTTTCTTACCCACTAGTAATAGCAAATAACAACTTGCCAACTAGGATTTGTTGTGAGAATGTTGTGAGAAATGTTGTGGACGTAGTATTTCTCTTCGTCTATATGTTGGTTTCCCACTAGATGTGGCGAGATTCTAGTCAAATCCAATGAGATGTCAACTAGATCTAACGAGATCAATCAAATATCCACTGGAAATTAGAGCTCTGCTATGACCTGGTGGTTTCAAATGATTTGACCGTTGGATCTGTGAAGCTGTGGCAGTCGAAGGCCCGTGGTTGCACAACCAGTAGTGGGTGGAGCAAGTCTAGACCTGAGTTGATCTACTTGAGGGGCAGTTTATCCCCAAACCTGACCTGGACCAACTTATGGACATCCCTAGTAATACACATACATATAAATACACATGATATTACACAATTAAAATAATGATTAATAATTTATGAAAATAAAAAAGAACTTATAAATATATAAACTAGTAAAGTAAATTTAATTAGTTGTATACAAATTAATTTTCCTTAAGAATGACAAACTATACAGCAAAAAGAATAAGTTGATAAAACTTGAAAGGTAGCTATAATGTTCAATAAGTTTGTGTTAATTTTGCTCTAGAGATCTGATCTATTCTTGTTTTTTATTTATATGTTTTAAAAGTTTTTTTGTTTTGAGAAGAATATGTTTTAAAACTAATGATATGAATAAAAGAGGAAAGTTTTTGCGCCATGAAATTTTATTTGGCGTCTGACTTTTAGCAATAAAATTTTATTTTCGTGGTCAAAAGTTATTCATTTTTTATAACTGGAGACGGAATTTAAATTTCGTTGCTATATGTTAGCTTTTGGTGATGAAAAAAATTTCCTCACTAAATTTTGTTGTAGTGAGAGATTATAACCATAAAAAAGATTTAAGAGATTATATTCAATAAGTAATGTTGTAAAACATATCATGAAAGAATATTAGGACAAAAACATTTTATATATATATATATATATGCAATCCGTCTCGTGCAAATATTTTTATTTTATTTAATATATATTTAAATTACTTATACATATAATTTAATCTTTCATATACATTTTCTAGTTTTAATTTTTTTTTATACATCTTCCAAAACACTTATCTCTCATTCTTTCTTAATACCCTTATAATTGCCATTTTCCATTCTATTTTATCCTTTTATAGTTTCAAATCATTACAATTACCTCTAATCCACCCCAAATTCAACTTCTTTTGCTCCTACATTGTGTGAGTTTTTCCTTCTTTGAAAAGTGGACGGAGCATCTATGACCCCACCCCACCCCACACCACACCATTACAATCCATACTTTCAATAAAAAGAATTTAATTTAAATCCTTACTATTTACAGTTAAAGAAAAAAGAAAATCAGTTAATGATGGTAAACAATGCCTCTATAAGTCTAATAAGATTATAAAATTTTATACTCAAAAGCTCAATTAGTATGAAAACACTAATGCTTGTTTAGACCCCCAATTTTAAATTACGGCTTGCTTCTAACTTAACTAAGTGCAGAACAAGAGTAAAGCATGTGTTATAAACCGACAACACTACTCTAAGCCATAAACAACTACAATGAGCAATAAAAGTAAAGCTTAAAGAGTAGGGAAGAGGGATGCAAACACAAGATAACACGGAGACGTGTTATCGAAGAGAAAACCGAAGTACTCGATGAAAAAACCTCTCCACAATCCTCCAAGTCAAAATCGATCCATTAGCGAATAAGTTAAAGTACACAAATATCAAAAAGACCTTCCAAGCCTAATCTACCCAATGTACTTGAGCCCTCTAAGCTCCCACTACCAACGGACTTCTCGGAGTCTTGTCTTCACCAACATTCCAGATCCCACAATTCCGCTTGATTGCATCCGCCACTCAATGGACTCTTCTAATGCTCTCCAAAGGCACCAAAACTTCTCTCAACACTCAGAATGGGTGAGGTAAGTGTTTGGGCTAAGAACCTCTCAAGGATATATAGATGGAGAGGTAGGAGTAGATGAAAACCAAAAGAATTTGTGTAGATGATTATGGGTATGACAATCTTTAACTCTCAAGTGTTTTGCTAGGGTTTTCTCTCTAAAAAGGACTCCTTACAATTTCATGGGTAATGAGAGTATATATAGTGTGTGTAAAGAATTTAGAAAAACACTTTTCATTTTTGCTATACAGAGAGTTTTGCAGGTACCTCGCGAGATGACTTTTCTCGTGAACTACTCACGAAATGACAAGCTGGAATGACTCTTCAGCTTCTAGTCATGTGCTTTACACGTGGCCCTTTCGTGGATTACTTTGCTCGCGAGCTTCTTGTAAGCTAGTCACGAAATTGCACTGATCTTCATTGCACACTTGATTCTTTACCAATCTCTGACACTCTTCCCTTACAATTAAACCCACATAAATACAAGGAAATGGTTTACTGAATTACAACCAAATTTAGCACGGAATTAGTGCCAACAAAGGCTAGTTGGAAATCACAACTTTACAGCCTCCCCATTTGGCTATTCTATGACAAAACCCCTAAATAGACTCTAGACTTAAACGTGAGTTTGAGAACAAAGGTAAAACTCACTTACACCTAAATCTAAAACCTGTGAAGCACTTAAACCATATACACCTGTATCCTAAAACACTTGCACATAAAAAATAACTTCATTAAGCATGAGACAAGTAGAGTACAAGGCATGTATAAAGAACAAGTAAAATGCGATCAAGATAAACACAAGATATGTGAACATGTAGCATAACTTGATCATATAGGAACAATCATTAAGAAATGACCACAATGAACATTTAACTAGTAAATGATCATCTGGACACGCAAACAATTAAGAGCCGTGTAAAAATTAATTGCATGTCCAACAAGCACATGATGCATAAAAGAAACTAAAGCAAGAAGCAATAGATAACTAAAAGTATCAAGAAATGACTATAAAAACCAAGGTACACATAGTACTAAAGAAAAACTAAGTTTTAAACTAAAGTACTGAAAGCTTTAAAATAAAGCACTGTATAAAAAAAATAAAAAATAAAACATGAACCACCAAAAATAAACCAATGAACCAATGGTTTTCTACTCCCCCTTAAGCTGTACTCCACCTCAAGCTAATCTACTCCCTATTTTTTATCAGAATGGCCAAAGACCCTAGAATGTATCGGATTCTGAGTCTCATTTCTCCAAATCTTGGATTTGAGAAGATAGGGATGTGATTTGCCCTTGGAGGGATGCAAATTGTCTCCTGGAGTGGACGATGTGCTCACTCAATAGACTATGCATTTGTTCTACCCTATCTAGTAGATAATCAAGGCGGTTGGAGCTCTAGTTGGTGCCTGAAAAGATGACTGTGGAATGTCCTCTGGTCCATGTGTGAACTGATCAATCTCATCTTCAGTGTTACCACCTTCAGCTTTAGCTTCTTCCCTTTGAGCTTGCATTTCACGGGCTTCTCTCTCTTGACCCGAAATGTGAGCTTTACTCCTATTCATAGTGTGAGCACTAATTGGATCTTCCCTTGACAACACAAGAAGTCCACTGGGAAGTTTCACCTTTGCCTTTGAGATAATGACATGATGAGGCTGGAGAATGGTAGAGTCATCCTTGTCTTTCTCCTCCGAACACACTTGATAAAAAGGTGGTAGATGTGACCACATATATCAATCTCCTTGTGAAAGAAGAGTTCATGAAGAAAAATGGTCCTTGGTTGTGACAATGTTATCAAATTCTTCACCGAATATAGGTTGAAGATCATGATGTACACCAATGCTCTCATCTCAGGAGAAAAGTCTATTGTGTGCAAAGACTTCTTCTTGAGCTAGCCTCTAAGGATTGGAACAAGAGGCTCAATTTTATCCTTTTTTTCATTATAGTGCAGAAAGGAATATGGAGTCATTGGGCATATCTCTAAAAGCTCTTGGATTGACTCCTTGGATACGATGAACTCTTTACCCCGAACCCAACAGTTGAGATGGTCATCTTCAACAAAGGCATTTGCAAAGAACTCCTTGATGATACAGCCATACATATCCCCGGATATATTCAGCAATTTGGTCCATGTCCTCTCCCTAAACACTTCCAGAATGAATGTGTTCTTTAAGGATTCAAGGTCCACACCCCTTTCCATAATGATCACAGCATTCTTATAGTATTTGTTGTAAACGGTATTAGCATCTTCATTTCTAAAAGAATTAGAAGAATGGCAAGGATGCTTTGATGATATCTTGGCAACTGTCTTCCGAGGAGACATCTACAATCACGCGCAAACACACAAACCATACACAAACATGGCAACAAACTTGATTAGATGCAAGTTAGTCCAAAAACAAGAAAAATAGAAGAAAATGCCCTAAAATAGAAACAAACAAGCATAACATAGACACAAGAACATGTTTTATGTGCTAAAAGGTCTAAAAAGACTTAACTAGCATGATAAACGTGAATAATTATGGTAATCTCCAAAAATTGGTATTCATTGGAGTCCAAAAGAGGGAAAAAAAATTACCATAGAGGTATTTTATCAAACACCTAGAGTGCACACACTACACATATGATAAACAATTCATGAACATGTGAAAAACTTGCCTTAATACATGTTAAAATGCCATAAGGGGCCAACATTATCATCAACAAGACAAATGGGACACGGCCTAAACAAGAATAAATGAAAGGATTTGACATTAATTAAGTTTTCCCAACCCCATTCAAAATAATCCCAACCTTAGAAATTTTAGAAATCTAGCATATCGTCTAAGGATTTAAAAGATAAAATGTGTTAAAACATAACTTAGATAAGTCTTAGAGATGAAATCCAAGAAGATTTGGTTGAGTTTTAAGAGAAAAAAATGTTTTGGGTTGAGAGAGACACGAGGGAGACAAAACACAATTTTTAAAAAATGGTCACTATGAGCCCCTTTAAAAACTGAAAATCCTCTCATTTCGCGAGATAGTGACTCGTGAGTGACTCGCAAGTTACTTGTGAAAAGCCTCATTTACATAAGGCAAGATTCGCGGTTGGGCATATCTCACGAAAGACTTGCAACGGAGTCGCGAGACTCTCTGTGCAAATTTGTGAAGAAATTGAAAATTCACTTACACATTTTCACGACTTGGGTATGGGAAACCTTACTCACAAAGCATTTGCGAAAATGCTGACAAAGAAGCTTTTCAACACAAACAGATTTGGCCTTTTGGAAAAACTTTCAAAACACAAATGACAAAGAAAAATACTTCCAAAAACAAATAAAATATTCAAAAATCTTTTTGTATTTGATCATCAAGCAATTGAGCATACACAAATCACATTTGAACACATACAATCACACAAATGAAATAGGCATTCATTGAACATTAGACTTGTGTGTTATGTGTGAGAATCAAGTATGAACTAGTTCATAGTCTAGTATAAAGCTTTAATGATCAATTCAATCAAGTCATACACAAATAGCACGAAGTCAAGTGACCTATCTCACTAGTAAAAATGAACATATATGACCCCTTACCAAAGCGTTTACATTGATTGAAAGTTTTTCATTTGGCTTCCATTTTTCATACTTTTTTATTAATACAACTCAATTTTTAAGCAATGATGTCATGAAATTTTTTATATTTCTTTGAAGAATAAGCCTTTGACTTTGACATCATACATTTTGAATACATTTTGCTCCACATTTTCATAGTTAAACTAGTTTTCAAAGCAAGGCTTTTTCAGCTCTTTCTCTTTTTAGATATTGACGTTTGAATAGCTTTTTGACAAAAAAATAAATGTGAGGAGATATATAGGATCAAGTCTACGCATGCATCAAGATCAAACAAGACTATTAATTAAACATTCATGACAAGCTTGAAAATCTATTTACAACATTCAAACATAGATTTCTAGATTTTACTCACACTTTAAAATGTGCATACATAACAAGCTAAGCTCGTAAATGTAGTACGCCATTAGTACAGAAGTACTAGGTCAAACTCAACATGTGACATGACACAACACAAGCAATCAAACTTTTTGAGATTTTATACTTTTTATGAGTTTTTGAATTTTTTACTCACTCAAAATAAAAAAATAAAGTAAGATCAAGAAAATAAAGCAAACAAAGCAAAGACCAATAAAAGAAACATTATAATGACATGAGGGACCCTTTCTACATGAATGCACCAATGATAGAAGATGAGGGTCACATTAGAGAAAGTGGTCAAGGAATGATACTGACACCAATTTTCTTACGAAGAGACTTAAACCGAGGACCATCAAGAGGTTTAATGAATACGTAAGCCTTTTGATATACTCCAGGCATGCTACTTTCTCTTCCACCTAGTCACGAATGAAGTGATATCAAATTTCTATATGCTTTGACTTTGAGTGTTGAACAGCATTCATAGATAGGTTAATGGCACTTGTATTGTCACAGAAAACGCAAAAATCCCATAATCATGAAGAAGCTTCTTCATCCATAAGAGTTGAGCACAACAACTACCTGCAGCAATGTACTCCGCTTCAACAATCAATAACGACACTGAGTTTTGCTTCTTACTCATCCATGACACTAAATTGTTTCCAAGACAGAAACATCCTCCTGAGGTGCTTTTTCTGTCATCAACACATCCGGCCCAATCAGCATCTGAGTATCTAGCTAGGCAATTATTTGAATCTCTTGAGTACCAAATCCTATAGCCAGATGTTCCATTGACATAACGAATGATCCTTTTGATCGCTGTCATATGGGACTCCTTTGGTGCTGCTTGAAAACGAGCATATACTCCAACACTGAAGGCTATGTCTGGCCTACTTGCGGTGAGGTATAAGAGGCTACCAATAATGCTCCTATAAAAGGTTGAATCAACTTCCATACCAGCTGGATCGGAGCTTAGTTTGACCTAGGAACTCATTGGGGTGGATGCATGTTTCTTTGAGTCCAATCCAAATCTCTTAACTAGATTTTTGGCATACTTCTCTTGAGATATGAATATCCCATCATTTCGTTGCTTCACTTGAAGACCAGGAAAGTAATTTAGCTCCCCCACCATGCTCATTTTGAATTCTTTCTTCATTTCTTATGAAAATTCTTGAGCAAGTGCATTGATTGATGAACCAAACACAATGTCATCGACATAAACTTAAGCTATAAGAAGAGATTTCTCATCTCATTTGACAAAGAGAGTCCAGTCATCTTGACTTCTTTTGAAGCCATGATCCAAAATATATGACATTAAACAATCATACCATGCCCTTGGTGCTTACTTTAACCCATATAGAGCTTTCTTCAATTAGAGATCATGGTTCAAAAAAAGAGAATCTTGAAACCCTTTTGATTTCTCAACAAATACTTCTTCTTGAAGAAGCCCATTCAAAAATTCACTATTCACATCCATTTGGTAAAGCTTGGAATTCATGATACATGCTATGGATAGAAGAATCTGAATGGAATCAAGTTTTGCAAATAGAGCAAATGATTCATCAAAGTTTACACCTTTAACTTGATTATATCCTTGAGCCACTAATCTTGATTTATTTGCACAACCTCACCATCCTCATTGGTCTTGTTCTTGAAGATCCATTTGGTGCCAATCACATAAGTGTCTTTTGGTCTTGGAACCAATTCCCATACATCGTTTATAACAAATTGGTGTAGTTCTTGGCGCATGGAGTCTTCCCATTCATATGAGTGTCTTTAAACTTTTGAGGGATATCCTTGTTGAGAAGCATTACTCTTGCCATCTTTTGTATGACACGATTCTTCCTTTCGACAACTCCATTTTGCCGTGGAGTTTTTGGAGCTGAGAATTCCTTCCTTATTCCATGCTCATTGTAAAATGCTTCAAAATTTACATTCTCAAATTCCTTCCCATGATCACTTCTTATTTTGATGAAAGGTTGAAGCCTCTTGTAAAGTTTCTCCATCTTCTCATATGCTTCTGATTTCTCTCTAAGGAATTCCACCCAAGAGTATCTTGAGAAATCATCAACCATAACCATGATGTACCTCTTGTCACCTAAGCTTTCCATCCTTGTAGGACCCATTAGGTCAACATGGAGTAACTCCAAAGGTCAAGACGTAGCAATAACATTCACTTTAAGATGGCTTGACTTGGTTTGTTTTCCCAACTGACATGGTCCACAAACGTTCTTCTCAACTTTTCCGAACTTTGGTAAGCCAACCACTGCTTCGAGCTTGGAAACTTTTGCCACTTGCTTGTAGTTAGCATGACCAAATTGTTGATGCCATAACTCTAGCAAGTTGACTCGAGCACTCCGACATGACACATTTGGTTTGGGAACCACACCATAACAATTATTGGTAGTTCTAAGTCCCTTTAACACTTGAACACCATCTTCACTAAGGATGACACACCCTTTCTTTAAGAATTGAACCAGAAAATCCTCATCACAAATTTGAGTGATCCTTAACAAGTTTTCTTTAAGCCCCTTGATGTAGAACACATTGGTCAACAATGGTAGTCTTGGAATATCAATCGTTCCTTTTCCAAGAACTTAAGAATGACTACCATCTCCAAACTTGACATATTTGTCTTCTTTTTCTTTAAGACTTTTGAAGAGAGATTTATCACTGGTCATATGCCTTGAGCTCCCACTACAAAGATACCACAAACAAAAGATAAACACTTTTAATGCAATATGAACAAAAAGGCAAGCATGAGATAAGCACTCTTGTTTTTCAACACAAGATTCTTCTTCCTTTTTATTGTGATTGGATGAGTGAAACTTTTTTTTTTCAAACCATCAAACTTATCACACAAGTGTCTATTCATTCTCTTATATTTTTCAATCAAGGAATTTGACTCATACAAACTATTATGAAGGATGTGATTCTTATACTCTAAACATTTTAGCATGTGTATGAAAATTCTAGCATGTTTCTTTGGTTTTAATAACTCTATAAGCTCATTACTAGGACAATCTCCAAAAACTCTCATAGAGTCATTATCACAAGTCTGTCACTCAATGGCTTCTTCCAATGCTTCCAAAGCCACCAAAAATTCTCTCAACACTCAGAATGGGTGAGATGAATGTTTGGGCTAAGAACCTTTCAAGGATGTATAGATGGAGAGGTAAGAGTAGAGAAAAACTAAGATAATTTGTGTAGATGATTGTGGGTATGACAATCTCTAACTCTTAAGTGTTTTACTAGGGTTTTCTCTCTAAAAATAACTTCTTACAATTTCATGGGTGATGAGGGTATATATAGTGTGTGTGTGTGTGTGTGTGTGTGTGTGTGTGTGTGTAAAGAATTTAGAAAATCACTTTTTTTTTTCTTGCTAAGCAGAGAGTTTCGCGGGTGTCTCGCGAGATGGCCTTTCTAGCGAACTACTCGCGAAATAACAGGCTGGCATGAGTTTTCAGTTTTGATTTGCTGAATTATAACCAAATTTGGCACAAAATTAAAACCAACAAAGGTTAGTTGGAAATCACAACTTTAGAATACTAGAAGATAAGAGGACTGTCTTTATGGGCACTACGGATGATGTTCACTTATCCAAAAAGGAATTCAACATGTGAGATTTGTAGCCAAGAGTATGGTAACTTAATTGGCATCTCATGGTGTTGATCTCAATAAAAATGTTCAGGTTCAAATTAACTGGCATCTCATGGTGTTGAACTCCTATAATTCGTTTTATGGTAATTTAAATCCATTTTGGCCTTCTAATATTTTTTTTTTTGGTAGTTTATTTTATTTTAAATTATAAAGATTAAATCCAATGCATGTCTAGGTAGGAAGTAATGAATTGAACCCATAAAAAGCATGTTACCTTTCAATGTTTTTTTTTCTTTTTTCTTTTTTTGGCATAATCTAACTTTATATGTGTGTGAAACTCTCTTCTAAAGACTTTAATTCGAGTATTTGCCCCTCACACCCCACAAGCACTTATACATGTGGAGTGACCATTATGCCAAGGTGCACGATGGTTATTAAAGTATTTAATTGGTTATCAAATTATTCAATACCCAACACCTATTCAATGAAAAAACTTAATTATGTACCCTTTTTTTTAATAAAAACAGTATAAATAAATTCAATTGAATTAACCTATGGCACCTGGTTCATAATAATTGCTTCTTATCATCATACTAAAACACTAATTAGTTTTTGGTGTAGACGGGATTTGAACTCCTAATCACTTATTTATCGATAAAATTTTACCATTGAGTTAACTTGAACTCACATTTATGGGAGTTAAATATATCATTAATTACTAATTCCTATATATCTATACTATTAATGACATATTCCCTGCTTGGGTTTTATCATTTTGCGCACTAAAATATCCTCACACAAATTCTTAAATTCTCTAAAATACCCTATCTTTTTGTTAAATAATTTTAAATTTAAAAACACAAACTGGTTAAAAAAGTAATTTACTATTTTTTAAAAATAAGTTCATAAGTTTTAGGGTTTCAAAATTTTATTAATTCTCACGTAACTAGATAAAAGACATTATCTCTATCTCACTTTTAAACATTATTTCACTATAACAAAAATAAAAAATAAAAAAAGAGCCTAATTGCACGCACAAAGAGTGTGTGACTACAAGAAATTGGGTCATTAGCGACGACATATAGTCGTCGCTAATGCTTTAAATATCGTCATTAATTCTATTGGCGACAAAAAATGTCGTCGCTAACTTTCGTCAAACAAAAATTGTAACAAAAAAAACTTTTAGTAACGATATTAATGTCGTCGCAAATACAATACTATTAACAACGACAAAGTCATCACTAATAGTGACAATTATCGTCATAAATAACTCAAGAACCCAAGACGAAATGTTGTTGCTATTAGCTAATTAGTAGTGACAAATTTTTTTGTCGTCTCTAGTAGATTATTATTAACAACGGCATTTTTGTTGTCGCTAATATGTCATTACTAGCAACGACGCTTGCTATCGTCACAGATAATAATATATTAGTGACCACAAACATGTCATCACTAAAATTTGCATATTAGCGATGATATTGCTTGTTGTCATTGATGATATGATAATATATTAGCGACGACATCGCTAATAACATTTTACATTTTTTTGGATTTTTCTATAAAATTTACATTTTGAATTTTACATGGGTACTTGATGGAAAATAATAAACCACAATCCCATACATCACAAATTTTCAATCACAATTACTTATATATGCATAAAAACTGCTCAATCAATAACTAATAATAAGGAAAAACTTACCCAAGTTTATGTTGGGGTTTATGCCCTAAAATCCAATTTATTGGCATGTCATAAATAATTAAATTGTTTAATTATATGAGACTATTTATAAATGAACTAATGAGACATTATCTTAGTCCATGAGATGCATCGTATGTGATTTATGTGAAAAGTCACAGAAGATATAAATCACAAGTTCTTTGTAAACTCAGAATTTTAGTTTGTAGTCGGTGATGAAATTGGGCATTTCATCTGCGAAGACTATAACATATCAACTAAGACGATTTGTCGTGATCATGGAAGTTGAGACTTCTAGGTGATATGTTGATATGTTTTAAGAGTTAAGACATATTGAACTAGACCGCTGTGAGATTTATTATTCTCCTAACGACTGTCAAATGAATAATAAATCTCACGACTTCTATTTACATCAACTTTAAATCCTAAGAGAATAATGGACCTGATCATGAGATGTAGGTTTCTTTGATATATCAAGAGTGAGATCTATAAGTCACGATCAAAATCTCAGTATGTTGGGCAGCCGCATTTAGTGTTAATGGAACATATATTCTTAAAATAGAATTCATAATCTCTTAACAGAGATATAAAATATTCCCTTGAGATAAGTTTAATGAGATTGGTTATTCAGAGTGTTGGGCCCAACCACTTTAGTAAGGAGTTACTAAAGTATATATATGTATGGAATTAGATTTCATAAATATATGATGAATAACGTAAATGATTAAACCGGGTACTCAAGGATTAAGATGTAGTAATTTTCAAAGTGACAGTCTATATTCATGACTTTGTATTACTACGAATATTTTAATGAAGAGGTTGCATATACAATAAAGTCTTGAGATATAATTTATTAATAAGGCCTAGAGTGCAATTATATTCTTATAGTGATATTGAATATAATTAATGGTAACTTTGGACTTGTCAAGAGTTGACTAAAAAAGCCCAAGGCCCATTGGAGCTAGAGTCTTATTTGTTCCCTTTTGGTCCCACTCCAAGCTACACACTAGAGCTCAATTGGAATAGCCCAAAAGGCTAGCCCAATTAGATAATCAGTTATATATAAGGACAAAAACATACATAATTTCATAAGTCTTTCAATGAGAGTTTTCTTAGTGGTTTTCATTATGATCACAAGAGAACATGAAATGGTTTGTATGTGAATGTTGGACACTCTCTTATTCTCTCATTGAAAACTAATTGAGAGACCACACTTCTTGGGCATTAAGTGGAATTGGAGTGAAGATTAAAAGTATTCCTAGGTGCTTCTGATCTTTGAGTTTTGAATTTCACCGCACCAAGGTACGCTTTATTGTTCTTAAATTCTGAAACTTACATAGTACATGTTATCAATTGCGGATGATGTAAATCTGTTATTTTTCTGCTGTGTATATTTTGTATGAGATACAAACATGTATTTTCCCAACAATTGGTATTAGAGCGGTCTTCATTTCGAATCTATATAACATGTTTTGTGAGTTTTGGAATTAGAGATAATAATTTCATGATGTTAGATGATTATATTTGTATTTAATTTTCTGCATGGTTGTTTGATTTGATAAAAAGTGATATTGATGTTATGATGTTGTTTAAATATTGAATTTAAGTATGTTAAATTGATCTTGAAGGCTATAGCATCAATAGAATTCAATTTTGATATCAATTTTCATCTGTTATGTTCATATGGTGGTTGTTTGTTTATGAAAAACTGTTGAAAACTGTTAATATCTAAACTTGAAAAACTAAAAACATGAGTTTTTCGCAAGTAAGCTTACCCGTGAAGCTACACGCGAGAAATGCCACTGAAGCACAAAAATTTTCGCGGGAAGCGTTTAGTCGCGAGATACTCGCGAGACACCTACGAGACAGTAGCAAAAGTCGTAATATACCCGGGAGACAGTGGCGAAAGTTTCTGTATGATTTTCTGTGTTTTCAATTTTTTGCTTAATAGGTTTTCGCGGGTAGCGCTTAGTCGCGAGATGCCTGCAAAAACAAGGAATTCAAAGTTTTTTCAAAATGTTTTCACATGCGTAAAGCGCAAGGCTGTGTGTGATGAGATTACACATGGTTCTAACTAAAAGACCTAATGAGATCAAAGACATTAGTTAAATAGAACTCTTAGTCCTAAATAGTTTAAGACTTGTCTTTTAAGAAACATTCTAATGAGATTGGAATTGTTATATGATTGAAAGTCTTTAATTTATTTTAATTAGAAGTTTTGATGAGATTAAAGCTTAATTAAATGGTATATAGTTTCTAAGGAGATTAGAATTCTTAATCAAATAAGTTAAGGATAGAGTTCTGTATAACTAATTTTTGATTCATTAGCGTTTAAGAAATCCTAAATAATTTAGGACTTCCATTTTAGTTAGTGATTCTAATAAGATTAGAGTCTTTATCAAGTGCAAAGTTATTAGTTGTGATGAGATCACAATTATTTAAAGAAAAACCTAAATAATGAGTGGGAGCGCTAAAATAACCCTTTTGTTAAGTTTATTGTAATGTGAATAGATACCTTGTCTTGACTTCGAGTCTTGCATTCCATGCGGAGGGTATTTACTTCACGGATTATAAGGTTAAACTTCTTTGTGATTGCGCGAATGTTCGTTATGGCATCGTTACGCCATTGTGACGTGACTTAGTAACATCACATTGAATTTAAACAATTAAACACATTTGATGTGTAGGGTTAAAATTGTGATTAGATCACAATGATTTCATAACAATCCACTTATTTTAAAATTTCTAGTGCGAGAGAGATACAAGGGTTGGATCTCACAACCTCCATTGTCTGTTCATAGTGGTGTGGGGTAAACATCTCGTCTTGGCCTCCAGCCTTGCGTTCTATGCGGAGGATGTTTATTTCATGGTACTAGAAGATTGAATTTCCTGGTTTATAGTGGTTTGATCAAATACCTTGTCTTAGCTTCGAGCTTTGCATTCCATGGGGAGTGTGTTTTTATCATGGTACTACAAAATAAGCCTGTTAAAGGGATGAAATGTGGCTACACATAATTCTAGACAATGGAGTATCATGGTACTACAAAATAAGCCTGTTAAAGGGATGAAATGTGGCTACACATGATTCTAGACAATGGTGTACACTAGACTAAGTGTAATAGTATCCTCTATGCTGAGTTCTTGCTATTATTACTTAGAGGCCAAAGGAAGAGCGGCAAATCATTTTTGTTTGATAAGAGTTACCATGATAGCATTAATAATAAGAATAATTCTCGCTTGATCATAGTGGTTGATATTCACTCTATGCTGAGGAATATTAATTATGCGATTAGGTTGTCGTTGCACCTAGTATAGTATGTATTTTGGGTTCCATACTCTATAGTTAAGGATGCGAAATATAATGTCCCTGTAATTATGTTCATAGTCTCAAAATAAAGTTGTCATAAATTTTGTCCTCTAGCTACTATTTTAAGTGAATCACATTAACTAAGAAATAATATTGGACATGATGCTTAAGGAGCTGAAGTACATAATTATGTTTCGATTCAGCATTGTCCTAATTTCCTATGCATGATGCATTGATGGAAGATTGCTTATGATTTGATCATAGTCTCCATTGAAATGCTAAAATGTTACATTGGCTTCTATCTAAATTGTGCTATAGCATAAGATGCAAGAGTTAGTACTAGACTTAGAGTTTATATTAAGTCTAAATGAGATGTTTGGTATGAATCATATTGAGTGCTAAGAAAAGCTTAAGGAGATCCAATTCTATGTCATTTTATGAAAATATTTTATTTTTTTAATCTCATATGGATATGATCCATAAGTTCTTGTTAAAATCATTTGATCAATTTAGATTGTTTTTGAAAATAAATTCTTTTTATGTTATCTGAATTGATGAGTGACTTCTACGCAATAGAAGACATCCTAAAAGCTAAGGCTAGGATCAATATGATTTAATTCAAATTCTTAACCTGAACCATAAGGTAAGGGTGGTAAGAAAAGGAATTATAATACCAAACAGTTGGACAAGCAAATTTCCCTAGTAGTTGCCAAAAGGAAATTTAACTCAAAAGCATAACCAAAAGGAAAGTGTTTCTGTTTTGATAAAGCTAAGCATTGTCCATGATTATTTTCTGATGAAAATTTACATGTTTTACTTTTAAAGAGAAAGTTTTCATCCTTTGGTATTATATGTTTTGGCACTTATGTCTAGATCTTATTAATCTAAATGAAATTTAAGATTGGGGAAAGATGGGGCTTTTAGAACCATTATTTTATTATATCTCAATTATGAATTAATTTTAGAGGATAATATGATCTAGGGATCCTTTATTGTAAAGGAATAAAGTTTCAATGACTTCTTTAAGTCAGTGCATACATAAAGGAGGAATAAGACTCTTTTAGAAATAGTAACGCACATGATAAGTATTTCCATTTGCTTATTTCTTTTGGAGATATACTCTGATAATTACTATACATTTTCTAAAGTTGATTTCAAAAGTTTGTTCCTAAGACATTTGTCAAATTGTGGATTGGGTGAAAACCTAGTTATGATACTTTCACTTTTGGAGATGTCTAGCACTTGTGTTAGAAAGGAAGTCTAACAAGTTGAAATCAAAAGATGAAAAATGTGTATTTATGATGGGTATCCAAAAGGAATTGCATAAGATTATTTTGGTAGTTATAAAGAAAACAAGATGTTTGTAAACTTCAATTACAAAGTTCTTGATGATGACTATGTGAATAATCTTAAGGTTAAATGTATAATTGTTCTAGAAGAAAGATGTTAGAATTTTTTGAAAGACAACTATAAAATACATTTAAAAATAAAATAGTTGTATTAAATACACCACAAGACATTATTCTATATATATATATATATATATATATATAGCTAGTACACCGGTATAATATCGTAGTGGGAGGATTATCAATTATTAAATAAATTTATACTTTTGGAATAAACTTTTGAAGTCATTCCATAAGAATATAAATTTGATCCTCGGTCCTACGTAAAGGTAATAGATGATATGAATGTAAATTACTGGATCAAGGTTATGTAAATAGAATTAGATTCTATTTGAAGTCTAGAACTTGTAGAGGTGCCTAATGGCATTAAGCCTATTTTTCTCAAATAGGTCTACAAGGAATTGAGATTGATAGATTAGAAGGTGTAAACCTTCAAAGTCAAGACTAGTGGTAAAAAGATTTATTTAGAAAGAAATGGTTCGATTATGAAAATGTTTTTTCACCAATAGTCAAAATTGAATCTATCTAGATTCTCTTATCCATTATATTTCATTTGGATGAAATATAGCAATGGATATCAAGAAAGCTTCTTTTGGTAGCAATCTTGAGGAAGACATCTATATGATGTAATTAGACTTGTACATAACAAAGAAACAGTAGTGTTTAGTATGTAAGTTGCTTAAATTCTATTTAAGAATTAAAGCAAGCATCTGAATCATAAAATATCATCTTTAATAATGAAATCAAACTGTTTGATTTTGATCAAGTATCGAAAGGCCTTATGTGTGTAAATGTTATATAGAATAATAAATTTCTTAATGTATGTTGATGACATTCTAATCATTTAGAATAATGTAGAGTTATTGTCATCAATGGAGTTTTTGTTGTCTAATCCAGTTTGATATAAAGTACTTGCGAAAGACTAGTCACATCCTAAGAATTAAACTTTGTTAAAAATTCAGAAATTAGGATAATGGGTCTGTCTCAAACTGCTTAAATAGATTAAATTGTAGCCAAGTATAGCATGTAATACTTCTAAAAAGGATTCTTTCCTATTTAGTTTGAAGTTCCTTTATATAGGGCTATAGTCCTAAGACATATAAAAGGAAGAGCATATTAAGACGGTTCCTTATATCAAATCAAAAGGAAGTCCTTATGCTATGTTATATACTAGGCTAAATATCTATTTTGCGGTGGGCATGGTAAGCAAATATCAATTGAATCAAAGATCACTTAATTAAGTGAGAGTAAAGCATATACTCAAATGTCTTAAAAGAATAAGGAATTATATGTTTGTCCACAAAAGTGAGGTTTTGATTGTTACTAGATGTACAAATACTGACTTGTAGTTTGATTGTGATTCATGAAGTTGGATTTCAAGATATGTGTTCATCTTAAGTGGTGAAGATACACATTATACATAAGTATTATCTCATTAGAGAGATATGAGTATGCGAAAAGTAGTAGTAGAAAAGATAATTTATGCAATAAATCTGGGTAAAACTTGTTTCCAAACCTTACCTTAGAGTGACTATGAATTACTCTAAAGAGGGATAAGTGTCAGATATATGGTAAATTGTTTTTAAGGGCAAGTGGGAGATGTTGGGGTTTATGCCCTAAAATCCAATTTATTGGCATGTCATAAATAATTGAATTGTTTAATTATATGAAATTATTTATAAATGAACTAATGGGACATTATCTTAGTCCATGAGATGCATCATATGTGATTTATGTAAAAAGTCACAGAAGATATAAATCACAAGTTCTTTGTAAACTCAGAATTTTAGTTCGTAGTCGGTGAGAAAATTGGGTATTTCATCTGCGAAGACTATAACATATCAACTAAGATGATTTGTCTTGATCATGGAAGTGGAAACTTCTAGTTGATATGTTGATATATTTTAAGAGTTAAAACATATTGAACTAGACTGCTGTGAGATTTATTATTCTCCTAACGACTGTCAAATGAATAATAAATTTTACGACTTCTATTTACATCAACTATAAATCCTGAGATAATAATAGATCTGATCATAAGATGTAGGTTGCTTTGATATATCAGGAGTGAGATCTATAAGTCACGATCAAAACTTCAGCATGTTGGACAGCTGCATTTAGTGTTGATGGAACATATATTCTCAAAATAGAATTCATAATCTCTTAACAGAGATATAAAATATTCTCTTGAGATAAGTTTAATGGAATTAGTTATTCAGAGTGTTGGGCCCAACTACATTAATAAGGAGTTATTAAAGTATATATATTTATGGAATTGGATTTCATAAATATATGATGAATATCGTAAAGGATTAAACCAGGTACTCAAGGATTAAGATGTAGTAATTTTCAAAATGGCAGTCTATATTCATGACTTTGTATTACTACAAATATTTTAATAAAGGGGTTGCATATATAATAAAGTCTTGGGATATAATTTATTAATAAGACCTAGAGTGCAATTATATTCTTATAGTGATATTGAATATAGTTAATGGTAATTTTGGACTTGTCAAGAGTTGACAGAAAAGCCCAAGGCCCATTGGAGCTAGAGTCTTATTTGTTTCCTTTTGGTCCCATTCCAAGCCACACACTAGAGCCCAATTGGAATAGCCCAAAAAGCTAGCCTAATTAGATAATCAATTATATATAAGGACAGAAACATACATAATTTCATAAGTCTTTCAATGAGAGTTTTCTTAGTGGTTTTCATTATGATCACAAGAGAACATGAAATGGTTTGTATGTGAGTGTTGGACACTCTTATTCTCTCATTGGAAACTGATTGAGAGACCACACTTCTTTGGCATTAGGTGGAATTGGAGTGAAGATTGAAACTGTTCCCAAGTGCTTCTGATCTTTGAGTTTTGAATTTCACCGCACCAAGGTACACTTTCTTGTTCTTAAATTCTGAAACTTATATAGTACATGTTATCAATTGCGAATGATGTAGATCCATTATTTTTCTGCTGCGTATGTTTTGTATGAGATACAAACATTTATTTTCCCAACAGTTCAATATCATATACATAATTTAAGTTCGAATATATTCTCTCAAATACTAATCAATTAATAACATATTCCTCATTAAGATATGCTGCCAATCTAAAACTTGTTGCAATGATATGTATCTCCCCTTGACATCATATGCAAGATTGTAACCCAAGGCACGCGACAATTTAACCTGAAATAATGAGCATAAACCAAGGTAAAGGTCAACTAAAATAGATGACAAAAATACTTACTAAATAAGTTTGACATTTATATTTTTCAAAAATACCATAGATGAAAAGATATGAAAGTTTTATGTATTTAACAAAACTTAATCTGCATCAAGACTCATTCTCTAAAAGAAATAAGTCCAAATTAACAATCATAACAAAGAACAAATCAAAAGATATTAGGCAAAATATGATAGTGGTAAAGTAATTTATTCAAAGTCTATACAATTATAAAGATAACTACATAAAAGATTATACTAACTACAAAAAAAAGTGGACTATGGTGACAAAACATATTCCCACCATATGCAAAAAACATAGTTATCCAGACCAAGCACCTTAAACTTGTTTTTTGGTGGAAGTTTTGCAACTTGGAAAGCTTTAATTAGGTTATGGAGAAACATAATAGATTCACAGTATATCAATTATGTATACAAGCTGACTCACAAAGTTTTCACTAATAGAGCTTGTCTGCCCCTAAGTTGAATGTTGAAAAGTCAAAATCTACCATTATTGGAGATTCTTCATATGATTTGTTACTTACAGTCCATTAGTCCTACTATTGCAGTGCCTTGTAGCTAGCTACTAAATGACACGCAAAAAATTTCACTCACTTTTATTTTAAAGAAGCAAAGATTCCGTAAGAACACAGCACTTCCCATTATTTTGCTAAATTCATATCTAATTTATATATATAATAATAGGTAAAGTAGAGAGAAAATCCAATTAAATTTTCAATTGGAATTCAATTAGTGTTTAATTTTACGCCATGTGTTTTATCTAATCTAAATTTTAGAATTTTGTGCCAAGTGAGTTAATTTAGGTAAAAATTGAATTTCAATTAGAGTTTAATTTTGTGCCACATATCCCATCTAATCTAAATTTTTAAATTTTTGTGCCAAATTAGTTAATCTATATATATAATAATAGGTAAAGCAGAGAGAAAATCCAATTAAATTTCAAATTGGAATTCAATTAGTGTCTAATTTTACACCATATGTCTCATCTAATCTAAATTTTAGAATTTTGTGTCAAGTGAGTTAATTTAGATAAAAATTGAATTTCAATTAGAGTTTAATTTTGCGCCACGTGTCCCATTTAATTTAAAATTTAAAATTTTTGTGACAAATTAGTTAATTTAATGTAGAAAACGAGGAGTCCAATATAATAAACCATAAAAAACATAATCATATAACTAAAAAAATTCAAATTTATAAGTTATATATATATATATATATTAATAGTTAAAGCAGAGAGAAAATTTAATTAAATTCTAAATTGGAGTCTAATTTTGTGTCATGTGTCATTTAATTTTTAAATTTTTTGTGTCAAGTGAATTATTAGGTGCAAAAATCAAAAGGCCTAAACTCAATCAGATTTTAGATTGATTTTTAATTGAAATTCAATTTTGCGTCATGTGTCCCATCTAATTTGTTAATTTTTGTGGCAAGTAAATTATTGAGGGCAAAACTGAAGAATTTAGATCCAATTAGATTTCAATATATATATATATATATATTATATGTAATTGTGATTATTTTTAAATGTACCCGTACATATGCACGGGGATACACACTAGTAAAATAAGTAATAGAAGTCATCTTCCTCACCATGTTCCGTAAGAATAATAGTATTATAGGATATTATATAATATTATAAGGACCCACAATATCAAAACTAAAACTATGGTGCCCATGTTCTTTCAAATCCAAATAACAGAGTGAACGAATAGCTTACTGTACCCATGGCTTCAAACCCAAAAACCCACAATATCAAAATTAAAACTAGGAAAAAACAGAAAATAAAAAGCTTTTAATCACAGGGTTAGTTCATGCTCTCTAAACATGAAAGTATAGATCATTCAAAATTTAAAATTGAAAAAAAAAAATCAAAATCTCTAAAATTACCTTTGAGAGAGAACAGCAAAGAGGGAACAACGAAAGTGTAGATCCAAATAAACTTTCAGAACTGAAAAGAAAAGCTTTCGTTATAGATGAACATTCTGAATTGAAAAGAAAAACAATCAATCACAATTTTCATTATGAAATTAGGAATCCTAGAACTACACAAGAAAGAGAGAAAACGGAATTAGGGAATGGAGAAGAAACAAAGAGTGATGATGCAAGAGAGGGCTTACCGATTTGTGGAGGTTGAGGCGTGAGGAGAGGAGAGAGAGAATGTGAAAAAAAAATTGGGTATTTGGGTTTGTTTACAGGTAGGGGTGGCAAAATAAGCTCAAACCCAATTGCCCACCCAAACCCACCCACTTTAATTAAACCCAAACCCACCCAATTATTAATTGGGTTAAATGGGCATCAACCCAATTGGACCCAATAATTATTGGGTTTTAACTAAAAACCAATTGAACCCCATTTAACCCAAAAACAATACACCCAAATTCAACCCAGCCCTTCTCAAAAAAAAAAAAAAACAAAAACAAAAAACAAAAAACCAACCCTCAGAGTCTCAGACGTTTCAAGTTTCCTACATTTTCTCAGCAACCAAACATGGTGAACTATGTAGCTTACATCTTTGTCAGCAAAAAAAAAAAAAAAAAAAAAAAAAAAAAAAAAAAAAAAAAAAACCTGCCCTCAGAGTCTCAGATGTTTCAAGTTTCCTACATTTTCTCAGCAACCAAACATGGTGAAATATGTAGCTAACATCTTTTTCGGCTTCGACTTCCTAGGCTGCGTCGTCGATGGCCTCGGCGACTTCGTCTCCCTCTCCGTTGACTCCTCCGTCCATCCCGGCTAGATCTCCATCTCCCATATCTCCGGCGACCCTTGCTCCAAGCTCAGCCGTATCCCTCTTTGGAATTGCGCTGGCATTGCCGCCATCGAGGTCATGAAGATGCTTGGAATCTGATCCGTCAGCCTTTCCCTCTCTCTCCACAAAGGCCTTCCTTTAGGTTCTGGACTCGGATCCAGTGCTACTAGTGCCGCCGCTACCACAGTCGCCGTTAACGAAATTTTTGGTGGGAAACTCGGCTTTGAGGAGCTCATACTAGTGGGATTGAAATCAGAGGAGAAGGTTTCGGGTTATCATGCTGATTATGTTGGCCCGGCAGGAAATTTGAGATTGTACTTTGTGTTTGGTTGTTGAGAAACTGTAGGAAAGTGAACTAGGAAAGGGATAGAGAGAAAAAGAAAATTTGGATTCTTTTGTTGAATTCTCCCTTTTTTTTTTAAATTAAATTGCCTGATTGGAACTGAACTTTAGTGGCATTTTGATAATTTTGATAATTGGGTGGGTTGGGGTTTACCTATAATAATTGGGTTGGGTTGGATTTGTGTTAAAAGCAATTAGTTAAATAGGTCTTAATGGGTAAATGAGTTTTATATACCCAACCCAATTATGCCCACCCCAAACCTACCTATTTGCAACCCCTATTTACAGGTTCCAAAAAAACAAGGGTTTGTTTACATTTTTTTTTTTTTTTTGACTAAGGTTTGTTTACATTAAAATATATATAAATATATATATATATATATATATTTTTTTTTTGGAAGGAAACATGTAGGGTGTAGACTTTAAACATGTGGTATGTTTACATCTTTAAAAAATTTCAGTTGGAGCCTAATAATTCATGGAGAAATTGACATCAAGGTGATGAATGGAAGAATTAGAAATGTGTCGTAGACTTTATACGTGTGGCTTCTTTTTTTTTAATATATAATGAAAGAAACGTGTGGACTAATCACCAAAATGATAAACTTGATAAGTTTGTCATTTATTAACTTGATAAGTTTGTTCTTTCTCAAAAAAAAAAAAAAAAAAAAAAAAAGAAGACTAATCACTAAAATGTTCCTCAAAAGTCAAAACAAAAATAAAAAATGACCAATGAAGTAATTACGGTAAGTATTTTTAAAAGGAAAATTAATTATAATTTAATGAATTAGAATCATAATATCTTAAATTAAGATTAGATAGTGTATTTTTATTAAATTAAATAGAAAGAGATAATGATAAGTTAATGAATATTCATAATTAACAAATAAAAATTTAAAACTAGTGAATCTCTTTTAAGGAAGAATTAATGGATAAACTTATTCCTAAAATATAGGTAAATTTGATAAATTTTAAATTACATAAAAATTCCTAAGAATGTGCACAAGACTAACATAGATTTGATAAAAAAAAAAAAAAAACAAATAAATACTACATGAAAATTACACCATTGGAGATTTAAAAAATATAGTTATATGTTATTTGAAAAGAATAAAGAAAAAAAAAAAGAACGAAGAAATAATATTTGAATAAAATAGAGAAATGATAGAGAATCGGTTGGAAAGTATATCTGCAAAATTGATTTTATTCATGAGAATGACCAAAATACCTTTAAACCTTAAAAATGACTAAATTATCCCTAAACCTAAAGAATGACCAAAATACCATTGAAGCCTCTAAAATGACCAAAATACTCCGAAAATCTCTAAAATGACAAAAAAAAAATACCTCTTAACTTGTAAAATGACCAAGATACTCTCAAAACTTCTAAAATGACCAAAATATCTCTAAAGCCACTAGAATTAGCACAAATACCACAAAAATGACCAAAACACCAAAAAAAAAAAAAAAACTCTAAAATACTTAATGAACCCCTGAAATCGCTAAAATGACAACAACAAAAAAAAAATGCCCTCAAATCCTTTAGAATGAGGAAAAAAAAGACCAAAAATACCTCGAAATCAGTCAAATGACCAAAATACCCCCCAAGATCTCTAAAATGACAATTTTGGTCATTTAAGAAGTTAAGGAGTATTTTGGTTATTTTAGAAATTTCAGTATATTTTGGTCATTTTAGATATTGGAAGGGTATTTGGGTCATATTAGAGGTTTCACGATATTTTGGTTATTTTAGAGGTTTCAAGAGTATTTTTGGTAATTTTGGAGGTATCAGGAGCATTTTTGGTCATTTTAGAGGTTTCAGCATATTTTTAGTTATTTTAGAGATTTTGAGGATATTTTGGTCATTTTAGAGGTAAAAGCAAAAGTAGCTTTTGTTTGAAAACCATTTGAAAAAACCATGATTAGTAAGAGTTAATGTCAAGATAAATTGAAAATCTAATATCTGATTCAAAGGAGCACCTACCAGTATCTTCCCTTTAAACATTAAATTTTGAAAATCAGTATTTTTTATGGAAAATATAATTTTAAAGGTAGTACTTTGAACTACTCATTTCACTCCCATGTGTGATCCAGGGGAAAAAATAACTTTAAAGGAAGTACTCTGGGGAACATAATTTTAATGGGATGGTTAGATTATGAGAACAAGGCTAACCAAATCTTCATGAGGTCACATGGCATGTGATCATCATGCTTTAATTCATATTTAAATCTTGATCATTCGATTGGAAGAGAACGGTCAAATATTGGTATCGTCAAAATTTGAGAATAATTAGATGGTCAAATTGAGAGAACAGAGCCAATCAAAGCTGTTTACCATATGGGTACATGACACATGCATGTCCATCACACGCCATACTTAGATTTGGAATCCGACCGTCGGATTTGAAGAGTGTAATGAAAGGTTAATTATGATAAATTGTGTTTACAATTAGACAGTTGGATTTAGAGAAATGTGTAGTCAAAGTTTACTTAAAGTTGGTCAAACTCAGTCAAACTTAATACATGGTCCCGAGATCACCGGATTTGTTGAAACTAGATTAAGTGGGAAGGTTTTTAGTGGGCTATTATGTATTGACATAGTTGTTAGAAAATCTCAAAGAAGAAATAATTTTGCAAGATGATGAACATGATGTTAACATTGACTTAGAGTTGATTAGGCAAGATGATGAAAAAAATTATTATTTTGGCTCAAATATCATGTATTATCACTTTTGGATTCAATCAATTTGAATATGTATGTTATAAATAAATGTTAATTTGATTTGTCTAGTTGTTTTGTTAAATATTATCACATAATTGATGACTAAACTGGTTATTAGTTGAATATATTATGATTTCATAATGAATATACCATTCATATATGTATGTCTATTTTTTTTTTTATAATTTTATTAAGTATTTGTGTATCTTATGATACATGATACAGAAAGGTAAAAAATTGACTTATGATATGATTCGCATTTTAATAACTATGGGTATTGGTCAGTATTAATTTTGAGTGAAATTAAAACTTTCTTGATTTTTTTTATTTTATCAATTTCAAGTTTCAAATGGTTAAAATTATGATTTAAGAATATTTTGAAGCAAGAAGCCCTCCCTTGTCTCTTTGTTTTTTTTTTATTTTTTTTATTTAACAGATTTGAGGGTATTTAGAGGTTGTTTGGTTTAAGTGTTTTCATCACCCAATACTTAGTTTTCATCACTCAATATCCAAATTTTGTGGGCCCCACAACAAGTTGCTTTGTTTGGATGAGTTTCCAGTCATTGTATTCATGACTCAGTCACTCAAAAAATCGGATGTTTTCATCACCCAATACTCAGTTTTCATCACTCAATATCCAAATTTTGTGGGCCCCACAGCAAGTTGCTTTGTTTGGATGAGTTTCCAGTCATTGTATTCATGACTCAGTCACTCAAAAAACCAGATCACAGTCATGGAAAATGAAAACAGGTGAAACCTATTTTCATAACTCAAAATCTGATTTTCAGTGGTATGTTCGTAAATAGGAGGAGATTGTGGGCCCCAAAAACCAGTCACATCCCATCGATCACTCTCTCTTTTCTTTCTTTCTTTTTGTTTTCCCTTTCTTCTCCACTTTTCTTTATTTCTCTCTTCTTCTTTATCTGTTCTTCTTTTTGTTCTTCTTTAGAGCAAAAAACTCATACTCACCGACCACTCACACGCACAGCATTCTTTTTGCTTTCTTCCGAGTCAGTGTTCTTTCTGTTCTTTCTTTTTTGTTCTTCTCCCATCGGTCACTCACACGTCGAAAATCTCCACCACGCGCTGGTTCTCCTCATCGCTGTTATCGTACTCGTTCTTAGATCTAGCTGGAGCATCAAAATCGGCATACATAGCTGTAACACCCCAAATCCATACCAAGGATTTAGATGCATAACCTGTCTTAGAAATAATCAACAATAATATAATGGAACAGAGCGTAATCAATTAACCACAAATAAACTTCTATCCAACATCAACTTTCCTATAAAATCCACAAAATACAAAATCCTTCACAATAAAATCTCCAAATACAATCTCAAAATAGTTCCACAAATGGCAAACTCATTGTCCCTAAGAAATTATACTAAAATAGTTCACCAACTAACATAGCTCCAAAAGAAGTCGTCAATCTAAGGCTCCATTGATCTACCATCAAAAGACATTCCATTGCTCAAAACTGAAAGGGTGGAAAAAAAAAAGGGGTGAGCTAGGAGCTCAATAAGAGACTACATACATGAGGATGTCTTTCAAAACAAAACATTAGTATCATTGACAAAATATAGTCTTCACAAAATATTTACAAATAGTTTTAATAGTAATATAATATATTCTATAAAACTGTTAAAGATAAAACATTTCACTATAACGCTGTAATCTGTAAATAAAATAATAACCACTTCAATATGCCAATATGCACTAAATAGTTAGAAACAATTTATTAGGAAAATAAATAATTTTCCACTTACAAAGTTCTGTAGAAATAAAACAGTAGTTCGATATGGATATTATTAGTCAAACACAGACAAAAGCTGCTAAACACTCGGTGGGTGATTCCCATGGGAACAATAACACTAACCTCAAAGAGGCAACACTAGCTCCAAAGAACCATAGTAACACTGCACCACACCACACTAACACTACATCGGCCGAAGACCAACACTTAACCCTAAGTTGGCAAAGGTTGCAGACTGTCTAGTTGACCGTTTGACACATTCTTGACATATACAGCTTCATAACAATATACAATAAATAATAAAATTCGAGTATGTGCAAAGCACTAACAATGGTATAAGTTTTTGGAACTTCACTTTTGCAATTATATATATATATATATAAATATATTTTTACCACAAATATATATATATTTATATATTTATATATATACGTCCTGAGAGACGTCATGTGCTGAAGTCTACTTACCTCTAGTTGTTAAACAAAGCTTCACTTCAATTGCTCGAAACGATGTCAACTAGAACCTAAATAAAGATTAAATAACTCAATAAGGGCGGGTTTTAAGTAACCACAAAGTCCTCTGATAAAACAATTCCTCAGCCACTATAAAGATTTGGCAAAATAAAAGAATTAACATATCTTTCTAATATATCCCCATACCTATTCTAGATTTTATATAATTGTATATCATTCCATAAACTAAAAATTCGGTTATACCTACATATAAATACACGAAGACCATCAGAACGCCACCCTAGGACATTTACAAGAGTTTAATCTATAAAGGATGAGATGTACTCCACGTACATATGAAGATCTGATTCAAATAATTGAATAAAAGAATGCATGACTAGAAATACTTCCAAGATAACTCTATACATGTGCAACCATTATTATAATTCAAATAATTGAACCAACAAGAGACGAAAGTTTCCCCTTAATCAAGAAGTGTCCAGCGAAAATTATAAGGCTTGCCTAGATTGATGTTTACCTCAAAATCAAAGTAACGTTTGCTGGCTGCTAAAGTGTCCAACGAAATCAGATAGGCTTGCATAAATCAATGTTTACTTCAATACCAATATAAAGTTGCTGGCTGCCCCCTTGAAGTGCACGGTCTGCACCCCTTTTAATTTGAGAAACCCTAAACTCTACTCTTACTCTTTATACGCTAATCACTGATATTTTTTTTTGTTTTTTTTTTTTTTTTTTTTTTGTTTCACTCTCTGCCTTTCACGTAGGAAACCCTAACTTTCAGCTTTACACATTAAAACTGTTCCCTACATAGGCTGGAAATTAAACTCATAATAAGGTTGTTTACATAGGCTAGGACTCTAAAGAATTCCAATAACACTTAAACTCCTAATCCAAATTGGTTTTAATCTCTTATCCTTTTTCCTTAACTGATAAGGAGACTAAAAGTTAAATTTAAATAAACCACAAAATAACTATTCACGTTACCCGTTATTATTATTATTATAGAAATTCATAACATAAAATAATATCTCCTCCAAAATAAATTAAGCAATTCATCAAATCCACTCTAGAAGCAGTAAAATTAATTTAAGTGAGACGGATGTTACAATAGCAACGGTGGATCTCTGTTGGAAATGATTGGAAAAGATTCGATCTAGAAGCTCGTTCTTTGATCTGGAAGCTCTGTTGTTGGCGCCGGGAACAGCTCCGTTGGAAGCTCGTTTTTTATTTGGAAGCTCTTTTTTTTTCTTTTTCTTTTTTTTTTCCTTTTTTTTTCATGGTGTATCATAAATAAGTATGAATGGAGTTTTGAATTTGGGGTGATGAGCTGCTTTAGGTGGTGTTAAATTGTTGAGAGTTTTTGTTGTTTGTACTTCTTTGGTTAAACTGTGAATGGAGTTTTTGTGTTAAACTATGACTATGGTGGTGGCAAAATAAAATGTGCAATGAAGAAAATGGTGGGAGATGAGGGTTTGGCTGGTAGGCTAATAGTAGTCTTTGACCATTGCTCAGGTATGGGTCCCACAAAAAGTAAAAAAATTTGAGTGATGAAAAATTGAAAATATGTGCCAAATGGATGGAATCAGGAAATTGGGATATTTTAAATGATGAGTGATGGGTGATGAAAACTAAGTGATAAGTGATGAGTGACCATTTTTTTTTAAACCAAACAAGCCCTTAATTACTTTGGAGGTTTCAAGGTTATTTTCTTCATTGTATAAGTTTGGGGGTATTTTGGTCATTTTAACGAGGTTAATGGTATTTTAATCATTTCAAATATTTAAAAGGAATCTATGTCATTTTAAATATTTGAAGAGGCATTTTGGAGGATTTGATAAAAAAAAAAATTCATATTATAGCAAAATTATTTTGGCCACATATTAGTGACGACAATTTTTGTCGTCATTAAAAGATTTCTAATAGTGACAACCTAATTCATCGCTAATATATAATTTACTTCCCTCCATTAATGCCCGCCACTTTTTAAGAGTGAAACTTTTTCCCTCCATTATATTTTGGTAGATATATATTCGATGACATGTTATGTCGTTGCTAAAAGGTGACTATCAGAGACGACAAGTTATATTGTCGTTGATAAAGAAAGCATGTATGTAATATATTTACTATATATTTTTGGCCACATATCAGCGACGACACATAAGGTTGTCACTAAAGATGATTATTAGCGACAAGATGTCGTCGTTAAAATAAATCTTATTTTAGTGATGCAAATGTCATCGCTATAAAATTTATTGTCGTCGCTAAAAGTTTCTGTCCATTTCCAAAAGTGAATAAAATTCCCTCCATGGTGTTAGCGACGACTTTTTAGTGACTGCTTTAGTGTCGTTGCTACTATGCACTTATTAGCGATGACCATATTTTATTGTCGCTAATGTGTGCCTAATAGTGACAACTTTTTGGTCATCACTAAAACATTGGTTGTAAAAGACCAAAATTCTTGTAGTTGATGAAACTAGTGTGTGTGTGTATATATATTACCAATTATGCCTAAATATACAGAATCCTTTAATTCAATGACATAATGTTGTCTTCATCTCTAATTTTTATTTTTTAAAGTTGTCTCATCACCTTCCATTTTGTTATTACTTTAAGAGTGCCCTAACCAGCCATTTTCAGCAACTAATAAGGTCTCAGCACTACAAAAAATTCGTCCTGTCCCAGCGTTTTTTTCCCAACGCTTTTACAAAACGCTATAATAGATACGCCTGTACCAGCGTTTTTTGAAAACGCTGGTATAGCTAGTACCTATGCTGGCGTTTTTCAAAACCGCTGGTATAGGTCACCCAAAAGCGTTGG